>CAMRHE010000564.1:0-600000 GCA_947044405.1 Leptodactylus fallax | reverse complement strand
ATGTTTCAGCTCCTTCCAAAGATGCTCAATAGGATTTAGGTCAGGGCTCATAGAAGGCCACTTCAGAATAGTCCAATGTTTTCCTCTTAGCCATTCTTGGGGGTTTTTAGCTGTGTGTTTTGGGTCATTATCCTGTTGCAAGACCCATGACCTGCGACTGAGACCAAGCTTTCTGACACTGGGCAGCACATTTCTCTCTAGAATCCCTTGATAGTCTTGAGATTTCATTGTACCCTGCACAGATTCAAGACACCCTGTGCCAGATGCAGAAAAGCAGCCCCAGAACATAACAGAGCCTCCTCCATGTGTCACAGTAGGGACAGTGTTCTTTTCAAGATAGGCTTCATTTTTCCGTCTGTGAACATAGAGCTGATGTGCCTTGCCAAAAATTTCAATTTTTGTCTCAACTGGGACATTCTCCCAGAAGCTTTGTGGCTTACTTTTGTCAGATTCAAGTTATTTCTGTGACCATTGTGGGGTTTTCTTTCATTAAATGAGGGAGACCAACAATTTTGTCCACGTGTGTATGTCCTGTGCAGCCCCTCACAAGCCTTCTACATCTGTCTAGTGCACCCTGATAGTGTTAATAAGCACTCCAAAGCTCCCCATGTGTCTTTTAAAGCACACTATCACCCATGCACCGCCAATGGAGGAGTTTCTTTGCCCCTTTCATGCAAACCAAACACAGATATGAAAGATTCCTCCAAACTTCATGAGTCTTTCGTGCATCTCCAAAGCCCCCAAATGTACCTTCATTGCAGGGAGCAGACACAAGCACCCCCACAGCTTATCATATCCCCACAGTAATACATCTCACAAAGGTATCAGGCTCGCTATCCCCTACAGCTCAGCCCCACAGGGCCACAGCCTGCCAAATCCACCGAGCCTGAACCATAGGTTGTCATCCCCTATAGTGACAGCTCAAAATCCACCCCCTCACACCACCCCCACACTACATCCCGAACCCCACATCTCTCCCCCCACACTCCACCCCGCACCCCACATCTCTCCCCCCCCACACTACACCCCACATCTCTCCCCCCACACTACACCCCGCATCTCTCCCCCCACACTCCACCCCGAACCCCACATCTCTCCCCCCACACTACACCCCGCATCTCTCCCCCCACCCACACTACACCTCGCATCTCTCCCCCCACACTACACCCCGCATCTCTCCCCCCCACACTACACCCCGCATCTCTCCCCCCACACTACACCCCGCATCTCTCCCCCCCACACTACACCCCCGCATCTCTCCCCCCACACTACACCCCGCATCTCTCCCCCCCCACACTACACCCCGCATCTCTCCCCCACACTACACCACACATCTCTCCCCCCCACACTACACCCCGCATCTCTCCCCTCACACTACACCACACATCTCTCCCCCTCACACTACACCACACATCTCTCCCCCCTCACACTACACCCCGCATCTCTCCCCCCACACTACACCCCGCATCTCTCCCCCCACACTACACCCCGCATCTCTCCCCCACACTACACCCCGCATCTCTCCCCCTCACACTACACCCCACATCTCTCCCCCCACACTACACCCCGCATCTCTCCCCCCCCACACTACACCCCACATCTCTCCCCCCACACTACACCCCGCATCTCTCCCCCCCACACTACACCCCACATCTCTCCCCCACACTACACCCCGCATCTCTCCCCTCACACTACACCACACATCTCTCCCCCTCACACTACACCCCACATCTCTCCCCCCACACTACACCCCGCATCTCTCCCCCCACACTACACCACACATCTCTCCCCCTCACACTACACCCCGCATCTCTCCCCCCACACTACACCCCGCATCTCTCCCCCCACACTACACCCCGCATCTCTCCCCCCACACTACACCCCGCATCTCTCCCCCCACACTACACCCCGCATCTCTCCCCCCACACTACACCCCGCATCTCTCCCCCCACACTACACCCCGCATATCTCCCTCCACACTACACCCCGCATCTCTCCCCCCACACCTCTCCCCCCGCACTACGCCCCGCAGCTTTCCCCCCCCGCACTACACCCCGCAGCTTTCCCCCCACACTACACCCCGCATCTCTCCCCCCCACACTACACCCCGCATCTCTCCCCCCACACTACACCCCGCATCTCTCCCCCCACACTACACCCCGCATCTCTCCCCCCTCACTACACCCCGCATCTCTCCCCCCCCACACTACACCCCGCATCTCTCCCCCCACACTACACCCCGCATCTCTCCCCCTCACTGCACCCCGCATCTCTCCCCCCCACACTACACCCCGCATCTCTCCCCCCACACTACACCCCACATCTATCCCCCCCACACTACACCCCGCACCTCTCCCCCCACACTACACCCCACATTTCTCCCCCCACACTACACCACACATCTCTCCCCCCCACACCCCACATCTCTCCCCCCCACACTACACCCCGCACCCCACATCTCTCCCCCCACACTACACCCCACATCTCTCCCCCCCGCACTACACCCCGCACCCCACATCTCTCCCCCCACATCTCTCCCCCAACACTACACCACACATCTCTCCCCCCACACCCCACATCTCTCCCCCCACACTACACCCCGCACCCCACATCTCTCCCCCCACACTACACCCCACATCTCTCCCCCCCACACTACACCGCACATCTCTCCCTCCACACTACACCCCGCATCTCTCCCCCCCACACTACACCCCACATCTCTCCCCCCCACACTACACCCCGCATCTGTCCCCCCCACACTACACCCCGCATCTCTCCCCCCCACACTACACCCCGCATCTGTCCCCCCCACACTACACCCCGCATCTGTCCCCCCCACACTACACCCCGCATCTCTCCCCTCACACTACACCCCACATCTCTCCCCCACACTACACCCCACATCTCTCCCCCCACACTACACCCCACATCTCTCCCCCCACACTACACATCTCTCCCCCCACACTACACCCCGCATCTCTCCCCCCACACTACACCCCACATCTCTCCCCCCACACTACACATCTCTCCCCCCACACTACACCCCGCATCTCTCCATGCTCCTCCACTGCTCGGCACCCAGCTTTTCTTCATGTGTACGGATCTTCTTAGAAACACAGACATGCCTACCCAGTCACGTGACTAGAGAGTGTTATGTGACCATCTGACATCAGAGGGTCCTTACTGAGTATAGTATTTAGCCTTTACTGTTATATAAGAGGCTCAGACCGGGGACAATGACAGAACTGTGTAATATGTATATAATATGTGATGTGTAATTTGTATTATTTTGTAAATCCACCTTTGGCTTTCACCACTACCTGAATCCTTCTGGCCATGCTCTCCATCAGATTCAAGCATGTCTCGACCAAAATCTGACCCCAGGTCTCTTCTACACGTTCCTGATGTTGGTGTATACTGGTGACTCACTTGGGTATGAATACAGCTTTATCTTCACATCTACCCACAAGTGTTGGATTGGGTTGAGATCTGGGGACTAATCCAGCACCTCTACTTCATTGTCATTGAACCATTTCTTCGCTAATCTTGGGGTATACTTCGGGACGTTGTCCTGATGGAACACTATGTTGTCCTTTTCATACCCATAGTACTCAGGTGTACGAAGTACATCATCTTGTAGGATACTCACATAGAGCTCAGCATTTAGACCACCATTAATCCTGGTCAAGTATCCAACACCTTTGACTGTGAAACAACCCCATAGCATTAGGCTTTCTCCAAACTGGACAGTTCCGTCAATTTCTCGATCCATTAGTCCCCTTTCCTTTGTTTCTTCCAGACCCATTTTCACCCATCAGAGCCCAGTCTATTGACTTTCGTCTCATTGCTCCAAATCCCCCATTTCCAATCTTCTATTCTCCACTTTTCGTACTTTTTTGCAGACTTGAGCTGACGCTTTTCATGACGATATGGAAGTTGAGGCTTCTTCACCATTTTTCGGGCCATCGTTCCAGACTTGCTAACCAACAAAACATGATGTGGGAAAGGCCACAGATAAAGATAAAATGTAACTTTTAATAAATAAATAAAAAATACCCAGTGATTCACACAATGTGTTTGGAAGGATGAGATCACAGGTGCTCGGCCCACACATGTGTCAGGTCTCTACATAAAGACGCAACTGGGGGTGTGTGGCCTAAATGTTCATGGAGATGGTCGCATAGTCGGTGAGCTCCTGTTTCCCCTGCCTAGCTATACCGAGCCGCTCCGCTACTGCAGCCAGAATGGGGAAAAAGCTACCTCTTAGGAAGCCTCCGGTGACTCTGTCACCCTGCGGGGGGTCCCTCCACAATGGACCCTTTCCTCCAGCGGCAGCCTAAGGCTTCAGCACAGGTCCCGGCGACACGGGGGACTGTGTGCCATCTCTCTCTCCCCCCGCACGCAGCGGGATTCCTGCTCTTCTCCTCTGGGCATGCCGCCAGCTGCCTCCTCCGTGTCTCTGGCATCTCCCTCCGACGGCACACCTCCTCACTCTCCTGGCTGACTCCCGTTCCAGGTTCAGCCTCTTGCCGATGTCATCTTGGGGACCCCCACACGTGCGTCCCAGGCGCCATTTTCCACTCCACCGTGCTGGCA
Organism: Leptodactylus fallax; assembly: GCA_947044405.1. Lineage (NCBI taxonomy): Eukaryota > Metazoa > Chordata > Amphibia > Anura > Leptodactylidae > Leptodactylus > Leptodactylus fallax. The sequence goes on along the minus strand of CAMRHE010000564.1, from coordinate 595,404 downwards.
GGATGCCACCTATCAGGTAGGACTGGCTGCATCTCTCTCCCTCCCACGTCGAGCAGACTGTCGCCTCTATCCCGGGCCCCTGGGAGCACCATGCTGGACTTTACTCCCCTCAGGAGGTCCCCACCCCTCCTCCCCCTGATCCTACACCTCCACCTGTCTTGCAATCTGTACCTCCTCATGAGCAAGGGGCGCCCCTGCCTTTGAATGCTCAGGGGATGGTGGGTCTGGCAGCGGTGGAGAACCCCGGGGATGCGCTGACATCAGGTCCCCTGCCAGTCCCCCACCCCCCTTGCCAGTCCCTCCATGATCCCTCTCCACACTGGCAATCCATACTAGACTTCCCACTAGACAGGACTTTCAGCAAGACTTTAAGATCCTTATTGATGAGGTCAAACATACCTTTAAGCAAGAACTTGCTGTTGTGCGTGCTGACCTGCACCAATTAGCTGTCAGAGTGGATTGGCTTGAGTCTTCTCAGGATGAGACCAGCACCTATATCTCCCAAATGCATGATGTGGTCTCCACCCAGTCCGAGATTCTTAAAGCAACAACTCACCACCTTGAGGATCTGGATAACTGTGGCAGGAGACACAACATTAGAGTCCGTGGCCTTCCAGAGGCCACAGGGGAGGAGGATTTAAAGGTTACCCCGGAGGCCATTTTTAATATGCTCTTGGGCGAGACACCTGAATACCACACTAAACTGGATAGGGTGCATAGGGCCCTTCACCCCGAAGGCGTCTACTCTGAGGGATGTCATTTGATGTGTGCAGGATTTTGAATTCAAGGAAGCCATCATAGCTCAGGCCTACTCTAAAAGAGACTTTGATTTTGATGGTGCCGAGGTCCAGCTTTACCCCTGACCTGTCCTGGATCACCCTGCAGAAGTGGCGTATGCTCCGACCTCTTCTCTTGGTCCTAAGGGATCATCAGCTCCAGTACCGATGGGGTTTCCCCTTTGCCCTCACTGTCAAGAAGAACGGCCGCACTGCCACTCGGAAACATCACGCTGATCTGAGGGACTTCTGTGCTGCCCTGGATGTCCCCGTACCTAACCTACCACCGGTCCAGTTGTAAACCGTCCAGTCGAAGAGACGATGCCTGCCTTCCCTAGACTCTGCTTCTAGCTCTAGGTCGCCCTGTCTGCAATACCGGCTGATATAACCTCGCTCTTTATTGATTCTGTTTTGGCTCCACATAGGGTTGATGCTGCCTTGGTTCTTTCCATCTAGTGTTGGATCCTGTATATTTGTTGCTTTTTTCTCACTCCTTACTTCCTTATTGGATCGTTTTTTTGCTGCTGATATTTGCTTCACATGTATGGCAGGGGAGGCTGAGGAGAGTTGGTCCCAGTCTGGTTGACTTGTTCTCTTTTGCTACCTGACCTCTCAGCCTCGCCTCCCATCTTCTAGTGGTGCATTGCTTGGGCTGTTATCCCCTTACACGGCTGACATAGCATTCCTCCAGGAGACCCATTTTGATGGCTCCTGTAATTTTAATTTTGCCCTGCGTTTTTTCCCCACAGTTTACTCTGCAACTCACTCTAAGAAGCGGGCGGGGACTGCCATTCTCGTTTCATCATCCTGCCCCCTTCAGGTTACTACCTCCATTCTCGATCCCCTGGGATGGTTCGTAATTCTCCATGGGAAGCTTGAGGACCAGCCAATCACGCTCTGTAATCTCTATGCCCCTAACTCCCCCCAACCTGACTTTCTCACTAGGGTTCTTAACAAACTGGAAGCCCCCTCCCTGTGGCCTCCATGGACCACCACTCGGCCCCGCACCAGAACCATACTAGAATAGACTATTTTTTTGGGAATGCTTTGGCTCTGCACCTCTGTTGGTTCCATTACCTGGTCTGACCATGCACCAGACTCCTTAGAGTTGCGTGCTGGTTTGGTCCGCACTAGAATATGCCATTGGTAGTTTAATGTGGGTTTCCTTCAGAAGGCACAGACATGTGAGGAGCTCTGCCTTCATTTAAAAACGTTTTTTGAGCTTAATGTGGGGTCTGTCTTGTCTGTGGCGACATTGTGGGAGGCTCATAAGGCCGTGATGAGGGGACATTGCATTGCCCTAGGCACCCGGTTGAAGCGAGATGCTAATGCGCAGCTTGAGGAGCTTCGGCTCCACCTGCAACGTGTAGAGACCTGCATGGCATCCCGTCCGTCACGAGCCCTCCTTAAAACTCTGATTGATCTCCGGGCCCAAATTCGGAAGACCCTTCTGCAAAGGACTAATAAACTGCTGCCCTATAACAGACAGCGGTATTATGATAGGGCCAACAAGCCTTATACTTTTCTAGCTAGCCAATTATGAGATTGAGGGTAGAAGGGATCAGCCTATGCGCTGCGACGTCCCGACGGGACAATTGTTTATGATCCTAGAGAGGATGCGCGCTTATTTCATGCCTTTTACTCTGACCTGTACTCCCTTCTGTCTGACCTGCCTCCTGACCCTGCGACGCGCTCAGCACTGTTACAGGATTTCCTGGCCTCTTGTTATCTACCTGTCCTCTCCCCAGAAGACCTTGCCCTTCTTAATAAACCTATCACGGTGGATGAGGTCTCCAAATACTTCAGGAGCTCCCCAGTGGGAAGTTGCCTGGTCCTGATGGTCTCATTCACCTATACTATAAGGTATTTGGGGCGGAACTGGTCCCGCACCTTGTCTCTTTTTTCACGGCCTTCATGTCGGGTGAGCTAATCCCCGACTCCCTCTCACACCCCTTTCTTACCCTCATCCCGAAACCCGGTAAGGACCATCTTGACTGTAGGAATTATAGACCCATATCACTCCTGAATGTGGATCTCAAGCTGTTTACTAAGCTTCTGGCATCCAGACTTAATATGTGTCTTCCCTCTCTGGTCCACAAGGATCAGGTGGGTTTCATCCCTTGTCACCAAGGAGGTGATAACACCAGGAGAACCATTGATCTCGTAGATGTGGTATCTTGTTCTGGCTCTGAACTCAGTACTCAGCTTGGACGCGGAAAAAGCGTTTGATCGCTTAGGATGGCCCTTCCTATTTGAGGCTCTGGCCACTTATGGCTTTCGGGGCCCTTTCCTGGCAGAAGTCAGGGGCCTTTACTCATCCCCATCAGCCACTGTCAAACTCCCCCATGCCTCCTCTCTTCCGTTTTGTCTACACAATGGCACTAGGCAGGGTTTCCCTCTATCCCCCCTCCTCTTTGTCCTTTGCATTGAGCCCTTAGCAGCGGCCATCCATCTGAGCCCTGATATCTTGGGAGTTCATGTACATGATCGGAAATTTAAGCTTTCCCTGTTCGCTGATGATATTCTCCTGACCCTTACTAATCCTCATGCATCCCTTCCCAATCTCCACAACCTCCTCTCCTGCTTTGGCCGCCTGCCGGTTATAAGCTTAATACCTCTAAGACGGAGGCCCTGCCTATCCGAATCCCCCCTCCTAGCTTGGCTGGCCTTCAGGCTGCTTTCTGGTATAAATGGCAGTCCTCCACGCTGAAGTATCTGAGTATTTGCTTGACGGGATCCTTTTCTCAGTTATACAGTGCCTTGCGAAAGTATTCTGCCCCCTTGAACTTTTCAACCTTTTGCCACATTTCAGGCTTCAAACATAAGGATATAAAATTTAAATTTTTTGGTGAAGAATCAACAACAAGTGGGACACAATCGTGAAGTGGAACGAAATTTATTGGTTATTTTAAACTTTTGTAAAAGAGAAAAAACTGAAAAGTGGGGCGTGCAATATTATTCGGCTCCTTTACTTTCAGTGCAGCAAACTCACTCCAGAAGTTCAGTGAGGATCTCTGAAGGATCCAATGTTGTCCTAAATGACTGATGATGATAAATATAATCCACCTGTGTGTAATCAAGTCTCTGTATAAATGCACCTGCTCTGTGATAGTCTCAGGGTTCTGTTTAAAGCGCAGAGAGCACCATGAAGACCAAGGAACACACCAGGCAGGTCCGTGATACTGTTGTGGAGAAGTTTAATGCCAGATTTGGATACAAAAAGACGTGAGTCACGTGAGCGGGAAGAGACAGCTGTGAGCAGCGTGCGGAAGCAGGGGGAAGAGTCAGCTGTGAGCAGCGTGCGGAGGGGCTTGCACAGCGGCAGCGGCCCAGTGCGGCCAGGAGAGAGCTGCCGGCTTACTGCCGGGCGGCAGCACAGCGGTGAACAGCGGCAGCGGCCCAGTGCGGCCAGGAGAGAGCTGCCGGCTTACTGCCGGGCGGCAGCACAGCGGTGAACAGCGGCAGCGGCCCAGTGCGGCCAGGAGAGAGCTGCAGGCTTACTGCCGGGCGGCAGCACAGCGGTGAACAGCGGCAGCGGCCCAGTGCAGCCTACAAGGGAAGGAGCCACGGACACCCAGACCAGAACAGTGGGGCCAGGAGAGAGCTTCACAGCAGTGAGTAGCGGCCCAGCACGGCCAGAAGAGAGGAATATGGAAGAGGAGAAAACTCACATGGTAAGCTGCAGCATATGCTATATGTTTACAGATTTGCCTGACCATAAAGACAACTTCACCTGTATGAAATGCAAACTAGTGGCCCTTTTAGAAGATAAAGTGCAGAGGTTGGAAGAAAGAATAGAGACGTTGAGAGGCATCAAAGAAAGTGAGGTTTTTATTGATGAAGCAGAAGCAAGCCTCTTGAATATAGTAAGGGAAGAAAGTATGAGAGAGCCTACAGTGGTGGAGGCTGAAGCAAACCTCCTAAATATAGTAAGGGAAGAATACTTGAGGGAACCTACAGAGGCAGATAAATGGATACAGGTGACCAAGAGATGCAAAAGGATCACAAGGCCATCACCACTTACACAGCTAGGTAACCGATATGAAACTCTTATGCAGACTGATGAAAATGATAAGAATAATCTATCAGCAAAAGAAGAAACAAAAGTCACCCAGAGACAAGAGGGAGCAACAAGAAATAGCGTAGCGAGGAAAAAAAGAAGAGTAGTGGTTATGGGCGACTCACTGCTAAGGGGCACAGAGGCAGCTGTCTGCAGGCCAGATATAACGGCACGAGAAGTATGCTGCCTCCCAGGAGCAAAAGTTAGGGACGTGGCCGATAGGATTCCATGCCTCTTCAGCTCCAAGGATAACTACCCATTTTTGCTGATACATGTGGGTACAAACGACACGGCAAAAAATGATTTACCAACTATTCGTAAAGACTTTCAAAATCTAGGAAAGAAAGTGAAGGAACTGGATGCGCAGGTAGTATTTTCATCAATTCTCCCAGTTGATGGTTATGGTATCAGGAGATGGAATAAAATACTAGAGGTAAACAAGTGGCTTCGGCAGTGGTGTAGAGAGCAAGGATTTGGATTTCTGGACCATGGAGTGAATTACCTCTATGATGGACTCCTTGCTAGAGATGGGATACATCTCACAAAGCCTGGGAAACACATATTTGCCAGAAGACTTGCCACACTTATCAGGAGGGCTTTAAACTAGAAGAGAAGGGAATGGGAAGTAAAAAGGAAGACAAGAACATGCAGCTAAAGGATATACTAAACAAGGTTACTAGATGTGGTAATGAGGACCTAAGACAGGATACTCAGAAGGAAATTAAGAAAAAGGAAGTACCAGAGCGCAATCTGAAATGTTTTTACACAAATGCGCAAAGCTTGGGAAATAAACAGGGAGAATTAGAACTGATAATACAGAAGGAAAAATATGATGTCATTGGTATTACAGAAACTTGGTGGAACGATAAGCATGATTGGAATATACAGATGGAAGGATACAACTTATTCAAAAAAATAGAACTAATAAAAGAGGGGGAGGAGTTGCATTGTATGTTAAAAAAGATCACATTTCCACGGAAATCACAGTTTTACAAAATGATAACTTATTGGAAAATATTTGGGTAACAATTCAGGGGAAAAACAATGATAAGGACATCATAATAGGTGTTTATTATAGACCACCAGAACAGACAGAAGACAGGGATGAGATTTTTTCACAGCAAATGACCACGCTTTCGAAGAAATTTGAAATTGTTATCATGGGAGACTTTAATTACCCAGATATTCATTGGGAAACTCACACAGCTACGAGTAAAAGCTCTATCAAATTTTTATCCTCTCTAGCAGACAACTTCATTGCCCAGTTAGTAGAAGAAAACACAAGAGGAACATCCATTCTGGACCTAGTTTTAACTAATAAGGAGGACATGGTTAAGGAATTAAGGGTAGCAGGGACATTGGGATTCAGCGACCATGCTATACTCGAGTTTGGGGTTGTAAGAAGAAGAAGACCTGAGAAGACAAAGACTAGAAGACTCAATTTTAGTAGGGCAGATTTTAGGGGCCTAAAGGTAAGGGTTAGTAGAATTCCATGGCGAAAATTACTTAAGCACAAAAATGCACATGAGGGGTGGGAAATTTTCCGTAGGGAAATCATTAATGCACAGGAACTAACAATACCTAGAAGCAAGAAAAATGGGAATCACCTAAAAACTCCAGGATGGATGACCAAAAAATTACATAACCTACTAAAAAAGAAAAAGGAAACTTACAACAAGTGGAAGATGGGAGCTATATCTAAGGGAGAGTATACAGCAGTTTGCAGACTCTGCAAGATAAGCATTAAAAAAGCCAAGGCTGAATACAAATTGAAGCTTGCAAAAGAAGTTAAGAGTAATGTAAAAGGTTTTTGGGGATATGTTAAGAGCAAAAGAAAAGTGAAGGAAACCATTGGAGTCCTAAAGAACGAAAAGGGTGAAAAAGTTAACATGGTGGATCAGCAAGTGGAGTTACTAAATTCATATTTTGTATCCGTCTTCTCCCAAGAAATGGATGGAAATATCAACATTAATGGTGATAGTGATGAGGGGAATGAGGACTCCAAGCTGATTATAAGTGAAGGTTTGGTAAGAGAACATTTAGCTAAGATTAAGGAAACCAAGTCCCCAGGACCGGATGATTTACACCCTAGAGTTTTAAAAGAATTAGCAGAGGAAATAACAGAACCCCTTGCAATAATCTTTAATAAGTCATGGGAGACAGGAGTGGTCCCTCTAGATTGGAAAAGGGCAAATGTGGTCCCCATCTACAAAAAGGGGAATAGGGACGACCCAGGAAATTATAGGCCGGTAAGTCTGACCTCGATAGTAGGAAAAATCTTTGAACAAATCGTTAAAGAACATTTAATTAGGTACCTGGATGGGAAGGCTTTAATTAATCAAAGCCAGCACGGCTTTATGCCTAATAAATCTTGCCAGACTAATCTTATTTCCTTCTATAATAAAGTCACTGAATGGTTGGACCAGGGGAATGCAGTGGACATAGTATATCTTGACTTTAGTAAGGCCTTTGATAAAGTATCACATAACATTCTTATTGAAAAAATGATCAAGTATGGCTTTGATAAAATATCAGTGAGGTGGGTTCACAATTGGCTTAATGATCGGGCACAACGAGTAATTCTAAATGGCTATACATCAAACTGGAAGAAAGTAAAAAGCGGGGTGCCGCAGGGCTCTGTCCTGGGCCCAGTACTTTTTAATATTTTTATAAATGATCTGGATGATGGGGCTAATGGGGAACTAATAAAATTTGCAGATGATACAAAGCTAGGAGGAATGGCCAACACTAGAGAGGAGAGAGAATGCATCCAAAAGGACTTAGACACACTGGAACAATGGGCTGAGGTGAACAAAATGGTATTCAACAGGGACAAATGCAAAGTTCTACATCTGGGTAACAGAAATGCAAGAGGCATATATAGTATGGGAGGAATAGTACTAAGTGAGCGTACAGGGGAAAAGGATCTGGGCATAATAATAGATCGCAAACTCAACATGAGTCAACAGTGCGGTGCGGTGGCTAAAAAGGCTAACCAAATTCTAGGATGTATCAAGACGAGCATTGTAGCTAGATCAAGAGAGGTAATTATTCCGCTGTACTCTGCCCTGGTCAGACCCCACCTGGAATACTGTGTACAGTTCTGGGCGCCCCAGTTTAAGAAAGACATCGATTCATTGGAGCAGGTCCAGAGAAGAGCAACCAAAATGGTGGAAGGTCTACAAACCATGTCCTACGAGGAGAGGCTAAAAGAATTGGGACTGCTTAGTTTGCAGAAGAGAAGGCTAAGGGGAGACTTAATAGCGGTATTTAAATATCTGAAAGGTTGTCACAGTGCAGAGGGATCTACCCTATTCTCATTAGCAGAAGGAAGCACGAGAAGTAATGGGATGAAACTAAGGGGAAGGAGATTCAGATTAGACATTAGGAAAAACTTTCTAACAGTAAGGGTAGTGAGGGAGTGGAATAGGCTGCCACGGGAGGTGGTGAGTTCTTCATCAATTGAAATCTTCAAGCGGAAACTGGATAGGTATATAGCTGGGATGTTTTAGGAATTCCTGCTTTTGCAGGGGGTTGGACTCGATGGCCCTTGAGGTCCCTTCCAACTCAAACAAACAAACAAACAAACAAAAAGATTTCCCAAACTTTAAACATCCCAAGGAGCACTGTGCAAGCGATCATATTGAAATGGAAGGAGTATCAGACCACTGCAAATCTACCAAGACCCGGCCGTCCCTCTAAACTTTCATCTCAAACAAGGAGAAGACTGATCAGAGATGCAGCCAAGAGGCCCATGATCACTCTGGATGAACTGCAGAGATCTACAGCTGAGGTGGGAGAGTCTGTCCATAGGACAACAATCAGTCGTACACTGCACAAATCTGGCCTTTATGGAAGAGTGGCAAGAAGAAAGCCATTTCTCAAAGATATCCATAAAAAGCCACCTGGGAGACACCAAACATGTGGAAGAAGGTGCTCTGCTCAGATGAAACCAAAATCCAACTTTTTGGCCACAATGCAAAACGATATGTTTGGCGTAAAAGCAACACAGCTCATCCCCCTGAACACACCATCCCCACTGTCACACATGGTGGGGGCAGCATCATGGTTTGGGCCTGCTTTTCTTCAGCAGGGACAGGGAAGATGGTTAAAATTGATGGGAAGATGGAAGGAGCCAAATACAGGACCATTCTGGAAGAAAACCTGTTGGAGTCTGCAAAAGACCTGAGACTGGGACGGAGATTTATCTTCCAACAAGACAATGATCCCAAACATAAAGCAAAATCTACCATGGAATGGTTCACAAATAAACGTATCCAGGTGTTAGAATGGCCAAGTCAAAGTCCAGACCTGAATCCAATCGAGAATCTGTGGAAAGAGCTGAAAACTGCTGTTCACAAACGCTCTCCATCCAACCTCACTGAGCTCCAGCTGTTTTCCAAGGAAGAATGGGCAAGAATTTCAGTCTATCGATGTGCAAAACTGATAGAGACATACCCCAAGCGACTTGTAGCTGTAATCGCAGCAAAAGGTGGCGCTACAAAGTATTAACTTAAGGGGGACGAATAATTTGGCACGCCCCACTTTTCAGTTTTTTATTTTTTACAAAAGTTTAAAATAACCAATAAATTTCGTTCCACTTCACAATTGTGTTCCACTTGTTGTTGATTCTTCACCAAAAAATTTAAATTTTATATCCTTATGTTTGAAGCCTGAAATGTGGCAAAAGGTTGAAAAGTTCAAGGGGGCCGAATACTTTCGCAAGGCACTGTATCAGGCAAATTTCGCTCCCCTTTTTAGACATATTCGGGCCCTCCTTACTAAGTGGCTGGTGTTGCCTCTGTCTCTCTTTGGCCAGATTGCCGCGGTCAAGATGACTATCTTGCCTAAGTTGCTCTACCTTTTTGAGACCGTCGCGATACTGGTGCCCCTTCGGGACCTCCGTGCGCTGCAGGGCTCAATTCTCCAGTTTGTCTGGGCCAGGGGGAGGCACAGTCTTTCTAAACAGCTTCTGATGACCCCTAGGGCAAGGGGTGGCCTTTCCCTCCCTAAACTAGTTTTATACAACTGGGCAGCCCAGCTACGCAGGATTCCGGCTTGGTCCACTCGACAGGCATACTCCAAGTGGATGGAGATTGAGAAGCAGTGGCTTGCCCCACAACACCCTAGTTCCCTGCTTTGCTCTAGCCCCCACTCCCCCCCCCCCGGAACTGCCTTGTTGGGCCCTATGGCACTTACAAGGGATGTTTGGCGCCCCTGTGTGTCCCGCTTTCCCATTTCCTCAACACGTTCCTCCATGACCGCTTTCCTCCTCCATCCTATCTACCCGCCTGGACTCACTGGGCCAGTGGCTGGCCCTTGGCTGAGAGCGGGCCTTTTTCAGTTAGCTGACATCATTAACTATAAGACCCGGACTCTTCTACCGTTCGCTGATTTCCAGTCCAGGTTTGGCCTCCCCGGGTCCAGTGAGTTCATGTACATCCAAGTCTCCCATCTGGCCTCCTCTCTTTTTCAGGGCCCCATAGCACTTTTTGAGAGACTCTGTAAAACTGGTGTTGGGACAATAGGGCCTATCTCATCTATGACATATATCGCCTTCTCTCAGACCCCACCCCAGATGTATTACCTAAGTATACCTATATGTCATGGTGGGAAACCTATTTAGGGGCACCCATTTTGACTGGTCCCTTATCTGGAACAGAGCACCCAAGACTTCTAGATGTGTTGCAATATCTTTAAGATATTGTTGCACTGGTATCATACACAGCTTTACTCTACTCTTTTGACAGGAATGTCCCGGATTACTGCTGGCGTTGTTGTAGCCGTCCCGCACATATTTTCCATCTCTTTTGGACCTGCCCCCTTCTCCAACCTTACTGGCACCACGTCCAGGGTCTCTTGGAACAGGTGTTGGGTATTAGCCTCCCCTTGTCCCCTAGGACTTACCTTCTTAACCTTCCCTCCAACAAATTGCGCAGGCCCACTCTCCGGCTCCTGCTAGATGCCTGATTGCTAAACAATGGCGGCAGCCTGCCCCCCCCCCGGCCCTGGAGGAGTTATATTCCAGGATTAGGGATGGATGATCCCTGGAGTACCTGACAGCATTACTTAATAATGAAGAGGAGAAGTTCCACCTGATCTGGAACCCGTGGTACGAGTTCTGGGCTACTCAACCTCTCTGATTTTCTGCCTCCCCCTTCCTGGATGTCCTCCCCTTTTTTTTTTCCCTTTGTCCCTTGTCTCGTCTCAACCTGTTTGTTGTTGGTTTCACTAGTTTCTCCTGGGCCCTTGCTGGCCCACTTGTTTGCACATTGCATTGTTTACAAGCCCTGTATTTTTCGTGAGTGCCAGAGGCTCTCCGATTATTCACATCCAGCTCCTTGAGAAGTGACCAGTCCCTCAGGGACACTAAAAGTTAAGTTTTATCTGTGACCTTTCCCACGTCCTGTTTTGTTGGTTAGCTATTCTAAGTGGAAGGCAAAATATCTGTAGTCACCCGTTAATACCATTCCAGACTTGTGTAACACACATCACACGGTACTTCCATGGACGTCTGTGATCTCACTATTACGAAGTATACGAGCCTCCTCCACTGCCGTGTTTGTCGCTCCAGTACTGATAGACCTTGTGATGAGCCGACTTGTTGACTCTGATATTTTGCCTGGACATCACCTCTTGGCTTGTGAATAGATGGACGGACTTCATTTCATATTCTTCTAGCTGTCCTGGCAGTCACTGGATGATGCTGTTTCTCTTTTCTTGGGAGATCTTCTTCATGGCTGATCCTCAATTTGAACCAGTGACCTTTCACTTGGGAATCCTCCTAATAAGACCCTGAGCTATCGGGAATGTGAGAACAGGTTGTCGTTTGTAGTAGACAAGAAGAAAAAGAGCATTTACATGAGAAGAATCTGCAGAACTGATCATATGCTAAATAGTTACAAGTCACATTTATGTATGAGATAGCCAAGAGGATTGTCTATAACATGATGGGAGTCTCACATTCCAAGCTGTAGTGGATGGTGAGATCTGGAGCCTGAAAGTCACAAGGTCAGAATGTTGTTATTCTTTTGCTCATCACTGTATAGTGTGTTATGTATAATGTATGATGTGTATATAATGTATGATGTGTGATGTGTAATGTATTCTGTTCTCACACAGGGGTCTCAGAGTTCCGGCAGTATTGTGAGTGTTGCGGAGTAGAGGAGTCAGTGTCGGCCGTACAGGCCTCATCCCCAACACCCACCAGGACAGTTGTTTTACAGGAAGAAATTTACCTATCAGAATATATTTGTCATGTGCAGTGGCGTAACTAAAGTCTTGTGGGCCCCGGTGCAAACTTATGTCCTGGGCCCCCTACCCCCCTCCCTAGAGTGAATTCTTGATCGTTACGGGTGCTGCAGCGATATCTCAGATACTTGAAAGGGATACAGCTATAGTACCCACAACTGCAGTTATCAAGAACATGGTGAGTGAGCAGCGTCCAGCATGTAAACCTCTCACAGACCTCAGTGCTCAAGACATGGCCACGTACTTTAAAGACAAAATCGACAACATCCGTCAGGAAATAACCCAATCTCAAAGCGCCATCAGTCCCCTTCCCTCCCTCCTTCCCTCCCTCCTTCCCTCCCTTTCTCCTCATTGTGAACTCTCATTATTTGACCCGGTAACAGAAGAAGAAGTCTCCCAGCTCCTTTCTTCTTCTCGCCCCACTACTTGCACAAGCGATCCTATCCCGTCACACCTCCTCCAGTCTCTGTCTCCTACTGTTACAACTCAACTTACTAAAATGTTTAAGCTCTCTCTTTCTTCTGGAATCTTCCCCTCCTCCTTCAAACATGCTGTCATAACCCCACTACTGAAAAAACCCTTCCCTGACCCATCCTGTGCCGCTAACTACCGACCTGTCTCTAACCTCCCCTTCATCTCTAAACTCCTGGAACGCTTGGTCTATTCCTGCCTCTCTCTTCTGGACCCCTTACAATCAGGTTTTCGTGCTCTACACACTACAGAAAGGGCCCTCACAAAAGTCTCCAACGATCTCTTGACGGCTAAATCTAAAGGGAACTATTCACTACTTATTCTTCTGGATCTCTCAGCAGTATCTGACACTGTAGACCACAAACTCCTCCTCACTATGCTCCACTCTATTGGACTCAGGGATACCGCTCACTTTTGGTTTTCTTCCTATCTCTCTGACCGCTCAATTAGTGTATCATTCGCTGGTGCTATTTCTTCTCCTCTGCCCCTTGCGGTTGGGATTCCTCAGGTCTCGGTCCTAGGTCCCCTCCTCTTCTCTCTGTGCACAGTCCCAGTTGGACAAACCATTCGCAAATTTGGCTTTCAATACCATCTTTATGCAGATGATACCCAACTATATACCTCATCCTGTGACATCACCCTGCACTACTACAGAACACCAGTGACTGTCTCTCTGCTGTCTCTAACATCATGTCTTCTCTTTATGTGAAATTGAATCTTTCAAAAACTGAACTTCTTGTGTCCCCTCCATCTACTAACTAACCTAACCCTGATATCTCCATTTCTGTCTGTGGCCTTACTTTTACCCCGAGGCGGCATGCCCGCTGTCTGGGGGTTGTATTTGATTCAGATCTCACCTTTACCTCACATATTCAGACACTTGCACGCTCTTGCCACCTGCACCTTAAAAACATCTCTAGAATTCGCCCTTTTGTCACCGTGGAAACATCAAAAAACCCTCATTGTCGCTCTGATTCTCTCTCGTCTTCACTATTGCAATTCTCTTCTAATTGTTCTTCCTCTTACTAAACTCTCCCCACTACAATCTGACCTGAATGCGGCCGCCAGACTCATCTTTCTGTCACTCCGGTACACAGATGCATCTACCTTGTGTCAGTCGCTGTATTGGTTGGTCTCAACCATCACAGAATACAATATAAAATTATCACAGTGACCCATAAATCCATCCATAGCGCTGCGCCCCCCTATATCTCTTCTCTCGTCACTGTCTGCCGCCCTAACCGTCCTCTCTGTTCTGCCAATGACCTTAGACTTGTATCCCCTGTTATCTGATCATCCCACTCCCATCTCCAAGACTTTTCTCGAGCTGCACCGGTGCTCTGGAATGCTTTACCCCAGACAATCCGATGAATCCGCAACTACAGCAGCTTCAAAACTGCCCTAAAATCACATCTGTATGGTCAGGCTTATCACGTGCCCTGATCACAGTGTAGTGTGCTGAGGTGCAGAACAAGAACACCTTTTATCCTTCCTCCTCTGTTCCTCAGATCCGGCCCCTCCATCTAGAAGTTACCCTGCACTCCTTACACTTAGTATCTGTTTATTCACAGATACCGGCTGGTGACAGCTCATACAGCTTCAGTTACATAACCTTTTCTATTAAAAGATGGCTGGACCATGGTAGCAAACAAGCCCTCTGACCTCTTGTGTCCCCCTATCTCCTCATAGAATGTAAGCTTTTGTGCCCGGCCCTCACTCCTATTGTTTGATATGTTTATTTCTTTGTCACATTGTAATGTCTCATATTGTTTATGTGTCCTCTGATTTGTAAAGTGCTATGGAATATGTTGGCGCTATATAAAATAAAGTTATTATTATTATTATTATTATTACTGGGACAGTATAATTGTCAGAATCCTGGTGTATTTTTCTATTCTATCACCAGTGGCCGCTGTTTCTCTCACTCTGAACTATTGTGTTGCACTTCCACTCCTCACCACTGAAGGCTGCTGTGTTTATCCTAGGATTTGCCCTTAACAAAGATGACCGATGTGTGCCAATTTGAAGCCATCTTGTTTCCTGTTTGGGCCTATTTATACCCATGAGGCAATTCAACCATTGCTCGAGAATTGTGACTTGTTCCAGTCTCCTGCTTGTCAGAAATTGTCTTTCCCAGACTGTTTCTACTCTCCGCTGAATTCTCACCTTGTGATCCACACTTCAAGACGCACCACAGACTATAACGTTACTATTCCTAACTGTGCCTGGCTTATTCCATCTGGCTACCGGATTCCAGCCATGTCTACCAGTATCGTAACAATAATACACTCCACAGTGGCCCCCACGCAGTATTATGTGCCCCAAAGTGGCCCCCATACAGTATTATGTGCTCCACAGTGGTCCCCGCACAGTATTATGTGCTCCAGAGTGGCCCCCACACAGTAATATGTGCTACAGAGTGGGCCCCCACACAGTATTTTATACTCCACAGTGGTCCCCACACAGTATAATATACTCCACAGTGGCCCCCACACAGTATTATATACTCCACAGTGGCCCCCACACAGTATTATATACTCCACAGTGGCCCCCACACATTATTATATACTCCACAGTGGCCCCTACACAGTATTATGTGGTCCCAAGAGCCCCCCTTCCCCTAGAGCTGGTGATATTATGGAGGAGGAGGAGGTGTGAGAGAGAGGAGGACATGGGGGAGCAGGAGGTGTGAGAGGAGGACATGGAGGAGCGGGAGGTGTGAGAGGAGGACATGGAGGAGCGAGAGGGGTGAGAGAGAAGAGGACATGGAGGAAGAGGATGTGTGAGAGAGAGGAGAACATAGGGGATCGGGAGGTGTGAGAGAGAGGAGGACATGGAGGATGTGTGAGAGAGAGCAGGGCATGGGGGAGCGGGAGGTGTGAGAGAGAGGAGGACATGGAGAAGGAGGAGGTGTGAGAGAGGAGGACATGGAGGAGCTGGAGGTGTGAGAGAGAAGAGGACATGGAGGAGGAGGTGTGAGAGAGAGGAGGACATGGAGGAGAGAGGTGTGAGAGAGAGGAGGACATGGAGGAGCTGGAGGTGTGAGAGAGCAGGGCATGGAGGAGGAGGTGTGAGAGAGAGGAGGACATGGAGGAGAGAGAGGTGTGAGAGAGAGGAGGACATGGAGGAGCTGGAGGTGTGAGAGAGAGCAGGGCATGGAGGAGGAGGTGTGAGAGAGAGGAGGACATGGAGGATGTGTGTGAGAGAGGAGGACATGGAGAAGTGGGAGGTGTAAGAGAGAGGAGGACATGGAGGAGGAGGTGTGAGAGAGAAGGACATGGAGGAGAGAGGTGTGAGAGAGAGGAGAACATGGAGGATGTGTGAGAGAGAGCAGGGCATGGAGAAGGTGTGAGAAAGAGGAGGACATGGGGGACCAGGAGGTGTGAGAGAGAGGAGGACATGGAGGAGGAGGTGTGAGAGAGGAGGACATGGAGGAGGAGGTGTGAGAGAGGAGGACATGGAGGAGGAGGAGGAGGTGTGAGAGAGAGGAGGACATGGAGGATGTGTGAGAGAGAGCAGGGCATGGGGGAGCGGGAGGTGTGAGAGAGAGGAGGACATGGAGAAGGAGGAGGTGTGAGAGAGGAGGACATGGAGAAGTGGGAGGTGTAAGAGAGAGGAGGACATGGAGGAGGAGGTGTGAGAGAGGAGGACATGGGGGGGAGAGAGGTGTGAGAGAGGAAGACATGGAGGAGAGAGAGGTGTGAGAGAGGAGGACATGGAGGAGGAGGTGTGAGAGAGGAGGACATGGAGGAGAGAGAGAGGAGGACATGGAGGAAAGGAAGGTGTGAGAGAGAGGAGACCATGGAGGAGGAGGAGGTGTGAGAGAGAGGAGGACATGGAGGAGAGAAAGGTGTGAGAGAGAGGAGGACATGGAGGAGAGAGAGGTGTGAGAGAGAGGAGGACATGGAGGAGAGAGAGGTGTGAGAGAGAGGAGGACATGGAGGAGCAGGAGGTGTGAGAGAGAGCGCAGTGATTAAACTATCAGTAACTTGTCTAGGTCGGCATTCAGTTTGCACACAAGAAGATCCATGTTCCTGTGTTGTTGTTTCCTGGCCACACATTCCATAGTATGGATGACTGACAATAGAATGGAGGAGTCCTTGCATGTGACCAGTAGCCTAAAACACCTAAAAATTCAAATCACCCCCTTTCCCTAGATCTCAAATAAAAAATTAACTATTTCACCTAACAAAAAAAAGTGAATAAAAAGTGATTAAAACAGACATTCCCCAAAGTGATGCAAATAAAAAATGCCTTATGCAGCCCCCTATGTACGGAAATATAACAAAGTTATGTGTGTCAGAATATGGCGACACCAAGAATTTTTTTTTTCCAAAGTCTTGGATTTTTAAACATAAAAACACGATACAAATTTGGTATATTAAATGGTCCCACTAGGAAGTACAATTTGTCCCACAAAAATTAAGCCCCCGTATGGCTCCATGAGCTGAGAAATAAAAAGTGACTCAGTGAGTCTTAGACCGATGTGGCTGGTCAGCCTCGATCTCTGATATAAGTGACCTCTCACCACTGACTATCTTTGAAACAAAGGCCACCTGGCGGGATGACTACCTGTCTGCAATTTCACCACAGTTTTAAGGAAACATCCATTTTTATTATTTTCTCTAAAGACCACGAGCACAAGATGTACATTATATATAAACTACAGACATAAGGAACAACATGACATGATGACTTGTAATATAGCACATTATCCCATCCCATAGGAAGAGAACAGGAGGAAAACTCAATGCAACATTGTGAGCCTCTCCAAGAAAAAAAGAAGGAACCAGTGTCAGGGGTGCAAATACTTTATATCATATAATCTGTTCTGTGAATTGGAGGTGACGATTTCACAAACCAATTAGACCATTTCGAGAAGCCAGAATGTTAGGCAGTGGCTTCATTATGGCGACCACTACTCCCAGCTGTGCCTGGTATTAGACTTCATAGCAGCTCAGCCCATTCAAGAGTCCGATCATCACTGATATATATCGTAATAATGTAAAGTACATAATCAAAGGCCATTAGCCATTAAAGTTATATTTGTGATTTTTATTGACCATCATTTCCATGTTGGCGCCACCTGTAGCAGCAAGACCACAACCAAATTACAACCAAACACACATAGAATTAGTTCAGTATTAGTACTATGATCAAAGCACTTGGGATAAAATAGAAAACTTACTATTAGCTGCGGTATCATGTATGTGTACCATGATCAAAGCACTTGGGGTAAGATAGAAAACGTACTGTTAGCTGCAGTTCAGTGTTAGTACTATAATCAAAGCACTTGGGCAAGATAGAAAACATACTATTAGTTGCAGCATCATGTCTGTGTCACACTCAGCTATATGTCCTCCCTCCCTTCTCAATAGACATTAATGGGCAGCTATAATCTGATCCCTCTGTCAGATAGTTGTCCTTCCCAAGACAGATTTAGCATAGAATTCAGAGTGAACAGTTTAAGAGAGAGTGAGGAAGAGGAAAGGAGGAGGAAAAGATATATTACAAAGACATCCCGAGGTAGCAGGCAGTGGAGCTCGATACCTGCCACATTCTCTACATGAACATTAACATGGCTTGTTCCCTTTGTGAACTTTTTGATGTCTAATAAAATTTGATTTATGGGCAAAACATTTCCCACATTCAGTACACGAGAAGGGCTTCTCCCCCGTGTGAACTCTCTGGTGTTTAACAAAATTTGCTTTCTGCGTAAAACATTTCCCACATTCACTACATGAGAAGGGCTTCTCCCCTGTGTGAATTCTCCGATGTTTAATGAAATGTGATTTCTGGCTAAAACATTTGCCGCATTCAGGACATGGAAACGGCTTCTCCCCCCGTGTGAGTTCTCTGGTGCTTAACAAAATGTGATTTCTGGTAAAAACATTTCCCACACTCACTACATGGAAATGACTTCACCCCCGTGTGAATACTCTGGTGTTTAACAAACTGAGATTTCTGGTTAAAAAATTGCCCACATTCTGTACATAGAAAGGGCTTCTCCCCCGTGTGAATTCTCAAATGTTGTTCAAGATTTCTTCTATAGGTGAATCTTTCATCACATTCAGTGCATGAAAATGGCTTCTCTCCTGTGTGAGTTCTCTGATGTTTTGCAAGATCTCTCTTACATATAAAACATTTCCCACATTCGGTACACGAAAATGGTTTTTCCCCCGTGTGAGTTTTCATATGGTAAACAAGGCCTGACGAATGGGAAAACCGCTTCCCGCATTCAGTACATGAATATGGCTTCTCCCCCGTGTGGTTTCTCTGATGTTCTACAAGATGTGCTTTCTGATGGAAACCCTTCCCACATTCCGTACATGAAAATCGCTTCTCCCCTGTATGAATTCTCAGATGTACCAGAAGAGCACCTTTAAGCCAAAAACCTTTCCCACAATCTGGACAGGAGAATGGCTTCTCCCCTGTGTGACTTTTTTGATGTTCCACAAGATCTAAATGACTGGGAAAATATTTTCTACATTTTGGGCAGAAAAAAGTCTTCTCTCCTGTGTGAATTCTCTGATGCATCTGAAGGGAATGTTTATGCATAAAGCATTTTTCACATTCTGAACATGGAAATGGCTTCACTCCCGTGTGACTTCTCTGATGTCGGGCAAGAACTGAATTGGAGGTAAAACATTTTCCACATTCAGAGCATGAATATGGCTTCTCCCCCGTGTGACGTCTCTGATGTTCCATAAGATGTGATTTGCTACTAAAGGATTTCCCACATTCTGAGCATGAAAATGGATTTTCATCTCTGTGAATTCTCTCATGTACAGAAAGATAATATTTTGTTTTAAAATGTTTCCCACATTCAGAACATTCAAAATTTTTTCCTGCTCTACGTTTAGTTCTTTTTTTGCCAATCCGTGATTTTTGGTCATTTTCTTCTACTTCATCACAAGGATATAAAGGGAGATATCCATCGAAGATTTTTGCACAGTCTTCACCTGAAAAAAAAATTAAAGATAATTAAAATTTTTTTAAAAAGAATTAAAAAATTTTTTTAAAAATTAAAAATTAAATTATTTTCCCAAACAAAATAATTGATATTTTTTTTATTTCCACAAAAAATTCAAATAATAGGATATTTATAGGAGATGGGTAACAAAATAGTCAGCTAATAAGTTTAAATTTTTTTACATAAAGAGAAAAAAAAAAACTTAAAATAGCCATATGTGGTATTGATGCGTCCTTAACAATCCTAAGGACAAAAAAAAAAAAAAAGAAGCTATTTATCCAATGAGTGCCGTACAAAACAAAATTGCTGTTTTTTGGTTACAATTCCTCCAAAAAAAATTCTAAAAAATTGTTTAAAAAAAAATTAGAAATAAACCAAAATAGTACCAATTGAAACGACAGACATTCCCGCAAAAAATAAGCCCTCACACAGTTCCAAAAACTTATGGCTCTCAGAATACTGTGCACTAAAATAGATTACTGACAAATAAGTGATTTTATTGCACAAATGTAGTAAAACATAAAATCACAATATAAACTTGTTATCACTAGAATCGCACTGAGGGGTAGAATAAAGGTAACGTGTCATTTATGATGGCCGATGCACCATGTGAAATTTAGAACATAAGAAAAAGTTTGGCAAAATTTACTTTTTTTTTGCCATAGTGCTAATAAAGTGTTAATAAAGTTTGATCATTCAAATAAATGTTTCCCAAATTGGTGCAAAAGTACAACTCACTGTGCAAAAAACAAGACCTCATATGGCAATATATTAAAATTAAAAAGTTATAGATTTTAGAACATGACTAGGGAAAAAAAAATTTAAAAAAAGACCCCGCGCCCTGAAGTATCAAACTTGGCTTTAACAGGTTAAAAAGTACAGAAAACTTTAAGAAAAATAAAAGTTGAGACATTTTTTATGGACATACACATGGATGAACCACAGAAAGGAAGACATTAGAAAATTAGTAGGATTGTGTGATTTACACGAGGCCTAAAAGGAAACACATGAAAATTATTTATATTACTCGTTAACAAAAAAGACTGGGCCCTTTTTTTTTACTAGTTCAGGACCAGACACATTTTTGTTTTTTTTCGTACATGCAGTGTTGCGTGATAAAACTTATTTTTCCCAATGGGATTTTCAAATAATTTTTGCATTTTTTTCAGTGATAAAAAGAGCTTTATTTTTATGTTCTTTATATTTCAATATCTGGGAAAACGTTAACAAAAAAAAAAGGGGGCAAAAAAGACTTCACATTTTTCATGTTTTTTTTTTTTATGAAAATAAAAAAAAATTTAAAACAAGTTTTCCCTGTCCCTTTGGGCACACGGCGGAGCTTAGAAGGCTAGGAGCGCCATTTGGCTTCTGCAAAACAGATTTTGAAGAAATGCTCTTCAGCACCATGCTGCATTTTGGAGACTCCCTAAAGTAGAAATATGAATAAAAATCTCCCAAAAGTCACCCCATTTTAAAGACTAAACCCCCTGAAGAATTTTTTTTCTAGTGGTATAAGTGACCATTTTGACCCCAGAGTTGTGTCGTAGAATTTTTTAATTGGGTGGTGGAAATGAAATATTATATTTTTTCCAATAATATGTTGTTTTAGCTCCAAATATTTCAGTTTTGTAGTTTGGGTCCCTACCGATGGGGTGATACCAATTTTTTGTTTAGGGTTTTCTTTGTTCATTTTCTTACATAATGGGAAAGCAGTTTTTGAGTTTTTATTTTTACATATATACTTTTTTACTACAGTGCTACCAGGGAACTCGATCCTCAGTAAGGTTACATGCAGGGCTGGCGTTAGGAGGGAGCAAACTGAGCAATTGCCCAGGGCCCCTGTTTCCAAGGGGGCCCCCGGGATTCGAAGCATCAGACTTTTAGCCTGATGGCAAGAATCATGGGAGCTCCACAGCTGTATCGTCGTGCTGTGCACACCAATACAGCTTAATCCTATGACAGAGCGGGGAGCTGAAAGGTCCCTGCTCTGCCATACAGTACCGCTGGTAACGCAAGGACATCACGGCGCAGGTGGCGTGATGACGTCACTGTATCGTGCCACCTGTGCCGCTACTAAAGGGAGAGACTCCGGCTGATCTGCTCATCGTGGGAGCGCGGTAAGGTGAGTACAAGATTTATTGTTTTCTGGTAAGGGAAAGGGATTACGTGCTAAGGGGGAAAACTATTATTTATAGTGGGGGCTATTAAATATAAGGCGGCTATTGTAAGGGTGAAGTATTATTTATAAGGGGGAAACTGTTACATATAAAGGGTTATTATAAGAGAGGACATTATATATAGGGCTATTGTATATAAATATTCTTCCCTTATATTAGTCCCCTATATTTTATAGTTCCTCCCTTATAACAACACCTTTATAAATAATAGTTCCCCCTTATAATAGGTAGTCACTATTATAAATAAGGAGGTTATTATAAGAGAGGAACTGTTATATAAGGGGAGCTATTATAAGGGGGAGACTGTTATATCTAAGGGCACTATTATAATTGGGGACTATTATATATAAGGAGGGCTATTATAAGGGGGAGACTTTTATATATATATGGGGGCTAGTATTTATAATGGAGGAACTATTATATATAAGGGGCACTATTATAAGAAAGGAATTATATACAAGGGGGCAATTATAAGGGGGAGACAGTTATATATATAAGGTGGCTTTTAAATATAAGTGGGCTATTATAAGGGGGAACTATTATATATTAGGGGGGTTGTTATAAGAGGTAGACATATATAAGGGGGCTATTATTTATAATGGAAGAACTGTTTTATATAAGGAGGGCTATTATAAGGGAGGAATTATTATATATAAAGAGGGGCTATTATAAGGTGGGACCATTATATATAAGGGCAGCTATTATAGTAGAGGAACTATTAGATATAAAGAGAGCTATAATAAGGAGGGACTGTTATATAAAAGGGGGCTATTATAAGGAGGAACTATTATAAATAAGGAGGATTGTTATAAGGGGGAGATTGTTATATATAAGGGGGCTATTTTAAGGGGAAACATATAAGGTAGGCTATTATTTATAAGGGAAGAACTATTTATAATAGGCCTATAATAAAGGGGGGCATTATATATATATATATATATATATATATGTATAGAGGTGGCTAATATGTGGTTGCTTTTATTTATAAGAGGGAAACTTTATAAGGAGGGTATTGTTAAAGGGACTATTATTTATAAGAGGGGATTATTGTTAGGAGGGCTAATATTGATAATGTGGACTATTATTTATAAGGTGAACTATTATTCATGAGAGGGATATTATTAATAAGGGGGACTAGTTATAAGGGAGCACTATTACTTATGTGGGGGGCTATTACTAATAAGGAGGAACTGTTACTGATATGGGGCACTGTTTATAAGCAGGGACAATTATTTATAAGGAGGCGCTATAATAACTGATGGTGCGAAAATCTATTAGGCAGTACATAGGTGGTTATTTGAACTGTGTGTGGGCATAAGAAGGGGTGGTTGTAACTGTTTTGGGGCAGAAAGGGGGCGTTATTAAAGGGGCTGCCACTGGACATATGAGCTTTAGTGGAAAGACAAGAAAAACAACAATGCCGAGCGGCACATAGGGTAATACTGTTTTTTTGAAAAATTATCGTATGATAGTAATATATTACACAATATAAATTGTGTTAGAAAAGTAGTTTGTACAGGGTGACCAGGACGTGTCCACTAATAGAGGTTGAGAGTGGGTTGGTGAGCACAGAGTGTGGGTGTACAGTATGTGAATGTACAACCGACAGGGTTTGGTGTGAACCAATGCCCCCTCAATTGGTCAGTTCATATGGTAACACTCTTGTGCATGGTGACACCAGTATCGATGTACTCTCACCTTATATAGTTTCCGTGTGATCACAAATGGTATTGTGGACTTGTCCAGTATATGTCACGGTATGTGCGAGCTGCGGAACCACTGGGCGTCAGGATCTCCCGGATCCAGGCGGCATATCAGGTGCAAAAATGGTAGGAGAGTATCCAAAAAAATGAGGTATGGAGACCGCGCTTCGCTAAGAATGCTTTTTATTAAACTCAATTACACAACGCGTTTCGAGGAATGAGTCCTCTTTATCAAGTGTACTATGGACAGCCTAAAGCTATGGGCTGAAAGAGCTGAAGTGTATATACACCCCTGTATAATATTTAGTGTCCCCACACATAACATACTGCAATACTGCTGCCTTATTGTTCCCACACATAGTATATTATGATTACAGTATATATTAGTGCGACTGATGGTTGAAGGTCAGTATAGAGTCCCCATATCTATCTATAGAAACCCACAGAAACCCTATATGTCCTGTCTAACATGTCCAAGAAGAGAAAATCTTCAATAATCTTCCTCTGAGCCTTCTAGTAAAACAACATGTGGATATCGACTGACTGGAGGAGGAAATCAGAGAAAGCTCAGCAGGTATCTGTGCCGGATACATCTCCTCCACTGGAAAGCAGGGAGACGGATTTATGTAAACTCAGTCTGTAATGTATAAGGGAAGAAGAAAACACAAGATGTATGAAAGGCTCTTACCCTTCTCTGACACTGATATGGGGTTCTCCAGTCCACTCGTCGTTCCACTCTCATCACTTTCCTGGAAAGATCCAACATGAAGGACATGAGAAGAAGATCCTGAGTTTATCTTATATCCAGGAGAAGGTCATAAAACCCTAGAGAAGTCACTAATACAAGCAAGACATTTATCTACACTGAAGATCAACTACCAAGTCGATGTCCAAACAGGTGGAAGTTTACCACAATCTATTATGGAACCAGAAACCATTTGTAGCCACGACCGAGCACAGCCAACAATATCATCCAATAGAGCGGACACTCCACTGCTGCTGAGACGTGTAGTAGAAAGCTTCATGACATCAATCTATAGAGGATTTACAGACATCTCAGCTTCATCTACCTGGTGATCCAGTTGGACATTCTGCTCTGCATCCTCGGGACAATCCTGGGAATATGGAGGACTGGGACATCTCTCTGGTGGATTCCTCTGACCGGATCCATCTATAGGAAATATACACAGTGACTGAATACATTGTCTATATGTGATGAGCAGATGATGGGGGAGTCTAGGTGACCCTCATACCTGGTCTCTCCTCTATCATCAGGAAGGTCTCCTCTTACCTGCTGATGTGAGGGGCTGCTGATCCTCCATCATGACCTCCTTGTACAGATCCTTGTGTCCTTCTAAATACTCCCACTCCTCCATGGAGAAATAGACAGTGACATCCTGACACCTTATAGGAACCTGACAACACAATGATACAGTCATCCCCAGAGCCCTCCCTTGGTGTTCTTGTATAATGTCCCAGCATTCCCAGCAGCCCTCACCTCTCCGCTCAGCAGCTCAGTGATCCTGCTGGTAAGTTCTAGGATCTTCTGCTCATGTCTCAGTGAATGAGGTGGAGGCTCGGTGATGGGGCTCGGGGTCCTGCTCCATCCTCCTGACACACGGGGTGTCACACACTCACCAGACGACTTCTTCACTACTGTGTAATCCTGTGTATGGTGAGACACTACAGATCACTACAGAGATTCTAAGAATCCTTCACCTGTCCAGTCATTTCCCTGGTTTATTCCTAGAGATAAGAGTGATGTCATGTGAAACTCTCACCTCTCCAGTGATCAAGGAGATGATCTCCAGGGCGAGCTCTAATATCCTTGTAGACATGTGGTTTCTGGCCTCGGCCATCCCTGGTGGGTCACTGATGGAGAGGACCATCGTCTTCCAACGAAAACTTTAGCTGTGAGTCCTGAACCTGAGGAGGATTGAGCATAACATTCCATCTTTATAATTTGCTCATATATGAAGATTTCTTTTACATGCAAGTTCCGTACTGCTGAAACATTTCTGGAAAGAATGGCTGACATTGTTATTGCTGCTGTGACTGGTAGAGCCTGATATTGGACTACTGCACCCAGCATATCATCATTCCTGATCATCACAGATCTTGGTAAATATGGCATTAGGTCTCGGAAAATCTTTCCTATGTTGGGCAACCCTACAAATCAGTAATGGCTGAGAATGGGTAATAAGCGTGTTCTTATAAATTACTATAACAGAAAAGCATAAAATAAATTCACCCTCTCGCAGAGCTGTGTAGTCGTAGTCAGGGCCAGTCTTGGGGGGGAGGGCGAGTTGGGAAAAAAAAAGTTATCAACTCAGACTTCAGCTTCAAAATAAAACGATTCATTATATTATAGAATTATTAATATTTTATAATTAATCAGATACATTGTTTGTTCCATTTACTTTTATAGGAATCAATTGCTGACTGTTTTGTGAATTAGAGGAGCTTTACTGCTTGTCTATTGCTGTCAGCCATTTATAAAGTCACCCCATAGCCTTGCACCCTAGACCACAGACTCCTCAAATAGTCCAGACCCCAAACCTGACCCCTAAATGTCTGTCCATTGTACAGTGTGGGGATCGGCAGCACCGCCCCTATTACTTGTATAGTAGCAGAGCTGCCTTGCTCCCTGTCCAATGCTGTAGCCTTCGGCACCCGGAGTCAGTTGTTATCGTCGGATCTGTGCAGGGTCCGGGGTCAAATTCTTACAGATCGGATACTGGAGACCTCTTACAGAGTAATAAAAATGCATTTTGGGCTGGAAACCCCCAATTACTTCAAACTTCCAGACAAGCCCAAGCCCAGATCACACAAAAATATCAGTATTTCCAAGCCTCTCCTCAGTGCCGGGTTCCCTTCGACCCAGACCCGGCCTGCACACGGGTCCTCGAGCTCACCATGTTAGGACGCTGTAGGCACTATACACACTGAGGGCAGGTGCACACGTAGCAGATTATTGCAGAAATTTCTGCAGCTTTTCTATTGTAGAAATCCGTGTGCTGCCACCAAAACAATCCCATTCAGATGAATGAATCCGATATGTGTGCAGAAATATCTGCTATGTGTGAATTATCCCCTATACTACCTCCTAATCGTATAGAATTACCTTTGTTTGTGGCCCTGAGCGCCTTGTCTCGGCTCCAGCAGCAGCAGCCCATGCACTTAGCAGACTACACCTCCCATCATACACTGCTGACTTCCAGGCTTATCCCCTCCCCCGTGCATTCAGTATTGTGCTCCCTCGCCGCTGAGCCTCGCACATTAGTTCCCAGTTACAGCCTCTACGTCTGTGTATCCACTATGTATTGTGTCGTGCGGACCTTCAGTAGATGACAGCAGACATACATAGTGCTATCTGTGACTGCTGAGGCTCCTCCGCCTGCCTCTCATCTCCCTGCAGGGATTATGTTGATAAATCTGAATTATATTACCTGCAGAAACTCAGCATTTTCCCGCTAGACTTATAGGCTGAGGCCCCACATTGCGGAAACGCAGCTTCTTTTGTTGCAGATTTTGCTGTGTTTTTTTTAGCCAAAGCTAGGAGTGGATTGAGCAGAAGGGAGACGTCTAAGAAGCTTCCTGGATATTTTCTATTCCTTTTGTAGCCATTCTTGGCTTTGGTTCCAAAAAATGCAGCAAAATCTGTAAAAAAAAAAAACATGTTTCTGCAACGTGGGGCCTCAGCCATATAGGGAGAGGGGACAATAATACAGAAAAACACAGCAGAAATTCAGTTAAAAATGCAAGTGCATTTCCTAAAAATATACATATATTTGCTGCATTGCCGCTGTGCTTTTCTATCTGCTGTGATTCATGACATGGGACATGTCATGTTTTTGGCCTTTGCAGAAATGCAGCATTTTACAGTCCCAGCAAAGCGAATAAGATTTTGTTTTAACACAACATTTCCAAAAACAAGCACTTTTTTAAAAAAACGCAGCATGTTAATTTTACCTGTGGAAATGCTGCATTCCCTTACGTCCTACCAGCAGCACAATACGGGATATTTCTGCCCCTCTGGGCTGGTAGGACAGGCAGAACTTAATTTAAATAAATAATTAGATAGTACCCACCCTATAAGAGGACAAAGAAGACCTCTCCCCGCCCCCCACTGTGTTTTTTCTGTCCTGTGTGGTAGGAGGTCTCTGTCTTTTTTTCAATAACAATTCCTGAACTTTTGTTTTTATTTTGTAGATGTCTTCATCTACTTCTGGCGGTGGCGACTCTACTCGCAGGAAGAGTTCCTCCGAATGAAAACACGTATCTTGCTGTGATTGTGACATCCCTCTTCTGGACGGTTAGGAATATTTCCGTTGCCGCCAAAGTCGTGGCTCTCTGTCCAAAGAACCCTGTATTCAGGACATGGTTGTATGGGTCAAGGAATATGTTGAAGACTCCATGAAGGAGATCCAGAACTCAATTTCCCAGATTGACAAAAAACCTCGGACTGAGGTTAGGCAATCGAGAATGGTTGTGATTTCCAATGAGGAATTTCACATAGTGGATGAGACCCATTCCTCGTCTGAAGAGAATCGATCTGAGGGGTTTGGCAGGCCTCTTATCTGCTGGAAAAATTTCAAAAACTGCTTAGGTCCAGGCAATTGTGATGTTGACGCAGGGGAAGCCTCAGGTTCCACCTCTAGAGGGCCTAGGGCCTTCGAAATGGACAGTATGCTCGATAGAGCTATGGCAACCGAATGGAAACAACCTGAAAAGGCCTATGTTCTTTCAAGACGGTTCAAGACCTATCTTCCCGATCTCAGAAGTTCAACAGGACCACTGGGGTCCTCCTTATAAGGTGGACATAGCTGTTGCCAAGCTTTCTCGCCGCACTACTGTGCCTGCTGAGGATGGCTCCAATCTCCAGAACCCAATGGATAGGAGTGCAGAATGTACCCTCAGGAGGGCCTATTCAGCCAGCTCTGCCTAAGCTTCTGTGGGTATTGCCTCCAGCGAGTAGGCGAACAAGCTTTGTGCAGACTTAGATCAGCTAGAGAAAGACGTCAACTCCGGGGTCTCCAGGGATGACATGCTATCCTTCATGAGATCAATCTCCTTGGCAACAGTTTTTTTTGGCTGAAGCTTCTCTTCAGCAGGTACAGCTGGCCACAAAGTCCATGGCACTTAGCCCTGCAGGAAGAAGACCTCTGTGGTTGAAACCCTTGCGGGCAGACAATGCTACTAAATATAATATTTGTTCTCTACCCTTTGAGCCTGGGAAGCTCTTTGGCAAAGGGCTAGATGACATCATGGCGGGTCTGGCAGTCTTCCACAGTCCTTTCGGGGCAGACCCAGACAGTCCAGACAAAGGAGACAGCCTCAACAGCCTCAGCAACCTAGGTCTCAGTTACAGAGGCATTCCAGGTTCCAAGGCAGAGGTATGGATGCAATTTCTCTAAAGATAGTGATAAG
Organism: Leptodactylus fallax; assembly: GCA_947044405.1. NCBI lineage: Eukaryota > Metazoa > Chordata > Amphibia > Anura > Leptodactylidae > Leptodactylus > Leptodactylus fallax. The sequence goes on along the minus strand of CAMRHE010000564.1, from coordinate 566,563 downwards.
AAAAAAAACGGATTATTGACGCCATCTGTCTTCCTCCTTCACTGGACGACTTTCCTGTTGGAGGACATCTATCCCATTATCTGGCAGCCTGGCAGGAACACATACAAGACCCTTGGATCTTACACTTAACATGGGTATGCAGTAGATTTCTGTCGTCCTCATCAGGACAAGTTTATTCAAACCCATTTGCTTCCTTCAAAAAAGCAGGCAGTCCTTGAAGGTCCCATCTTAGAATACCTTCGAAAAAGTTACTTTGCGGGAGGTACCTCATCATGAAGAAGGATTGGGGGTTTACTCTCCAGTTTTCCTCGTGCCCAAACCATCAGGAGACTGGAGGACGATTATAGACCTAAGATACCTCAATCGCAAAAAGCGGTTCTATATGAAGACTAGAGATGAGCGAAGTTTTCAAAAATTAAATTCGGCAACTTCGCCGAATTTTCTGACACGAATTTGATCTGAATTAATTTGTGGCGAATAAACAGCTATTTCCTGGCTGCAGAGAGCCGGGGTGGGAGGCAAAATGGCGGAAGCCCTTGGATGCCACGGTCATGTCTCTATCTCTAGAGCACGGACTTTTATTCATGTGGAAGGATCTGCTAACAAGCAAAGACACGCCTACCTAATCACATCACTAGAGAATATCATGTAACCGTCCGATGTCACAAAGGTCCTTACTAAATATTCATTACCGCGAAGCTTCAGGAAATCCGGATTCCATGCGAATCGAAGATTTCCTGAAATTCGGATCGAATTCCACTTCTGCAGCTTCGATTCGCTCATCTCTAATGGAGACCATAAGATCTGTTACCTCCTTCATGCAACATGGCAATGTCCTTGCTACCCTAGATCTGAAGGACACTTACCTGCATGTTCCAGTGTACCCTCCTCACAGGAGATATCTGAGAATATCTGTTGTCATTTGCTAGGCACAGAAGACACCTAGAGTTCACAGCTTTACCCTTCAGCATCTCCTCTGCCCCCCACACCTTCACCAAGGTGGTGGTTCCTGTAGCAGCCGTCGTCAGACTTCAGGGACTCTTAATCATTCCCTACCTAGACGACTGGCTTATAACATCTTCAGATGACTGTCATCCTCCTCCAGCATCTAGGTTGGATGATAAATTTGGAAATGTGAGACATTGTACGATCCACCCGGGAGAAATTCTTAGACTTCATCCTAGACTCAAAACATATGAGAATTTTCTTACCTCTTCTCAGAAGAGAAAGAATCATTACAGCAACTCGGTTTGTAGTTCATCCACGTCTGATTTCCATTCACCATGAAAGTCTTAGGGCTTTTGGCAGCTGCTGCAGAGGCGGTTCCATGGCCATTATGGCACCTTCGTCCCCTCCAAAAGGAGAATCTCGAGGTGTGGAACTGCAGCCCACTGGGTCTCAATAAGACCTTCTTCCTCTCTCTCAAGACCCGTCTTTGAGATGGTGGATACATCTGAAAGATGGGATGTCCATGGTCCAACCCTGTTGACCACCAACACATCTCTGTCCTTTTGGGGAGCTCACTTGAACAAAATTCCAGTTCAAGGGACTTGGAATTTCATAGAGAGGACTATTTCATCCAACTGAAGAGAACTCAGAGTGGTTCACCTGGCACTCCTCCACTTTGCCTCACTACTCACAGGAAAGGCTTTAAAGGTCCGGTCCAACAACATGACAAACGTTCTTTACCCGAACAAACACCAGATCCCGGTCACTCTTCAAGGAAGCAGGTCTGATTTTTGCCTAGGCAGAGAAGAATCTGACCCATCTGTATGCTGTTTACATGTCATGATAATAGCCATCATACCATTCTGGCTGCAAAGAGCTTGGTTTTCCCAACTTATTCAGATGAGCCAAGAAATTTTTGGAGGCTTCCCATAATCCAGATCCTGGTTTCTCAAGGAACTCATTGTTGCCAGGATCTGTGGAGATTCAACCTGACAGCCTGGAGCTTGACCAGTCACTATGGAGATCTGGAAGACTGTCAGATGCTGTCCTTAACACCCTCTCACTTGGGATTGGTGCTCCAAGCAAGGAGCAAATAGTGCTAATCCTTCTATTAGCGTTTTACTTAACTTTCTTCAGGACCTTTTGACAGAGGTCTTAGCCCTGCCACTCTGAAGGTGCAGGTAGCAGCCTTTCCATCCTGCCTAGGTAGGTGTTTATCGCAGGATACCCTAATTATGAGGTTCCTGAAGGGGGTCATGATATTTAAACCTTCAGTCACAGTTCCCATTCCTCGGTGGGACCTTTCTACAGTTCTTACGGGACTAAGTGGCCCTCCCTTTGAGCCCTTGGAGGAGGTCAACCTTAAGTTCTTCTCTTTTTAAGACAACCTTTTAATTAGCCATTACATCTGCAAAGAGAGTGAGAGAACTGCAAGCCTTCTCAGCAGAAGAACCTTATGTATCTTTTTTTTTTTAGGACAAAGTCCACCTAAGATTCCTCTCTGGTTTTAATCCTAAATTGCCTTCCCAGGCTAATATCAACCAGGTGGTCTCTCTTCCTGTGTTCTTTCCATCACCTTCTTCGTAAGAGGAATTTATACAATTATAGGAGGACTAGTCTGGAGCAGTTTATAGAATTATAGGAGGAGGACTATTGGAGCACAGTTTATAAAATTATAGGCAATGACTAGTCTGGAGCACAGTATATAGAATTATAGGAGAGGACTAGTGGAGCACAGTTTATAGAATTAGGAGAGGACTAGTGGAGTATAGTTTATAGAATTATAGAGGATGACTTGCAGAGCATAACTTAGATTTATTCAATATCAGACGGACAGAAAAATCATAGGAGTGGGGGGAGCTCTGTACTGTGTTATGTGACTGCAATGTTCACTGTTACAAATATACTGGCCAGGTCACCCTTACATCATGAATAATCTCATGTTGTTAAGACTTGGCACAGCACAGTGTAGTGTTAAAGAGGACCTTTCATGTCCTCATGTATATGCGGTTTTACATACCGCTAGAAAGCCAACAGCGCGCTGAATTCAGCGCACTGTCGGCTTTCCAGTTATGTGGCCCGGGGCTGGAACTATCAGGGGTCGTAATTTCACTGTTCACCGTCAGAAAGGCGTTCCTGACAGTCTAACTGGACTGTGAGGAACGCCCTCCCTGACAGTACAGCATTATGGGACGAGTACAGTCTGGGAGGCTGTTCCTCACAGCCCAGTTAGACTGTGAGGAACGCCCTTCTGACGGTGAAACTACGACCCCTGGTAGCTCCAGCCCCGATGCACATAACAGGAAAGCCGACAGTGCGCTGAATTCAGCGCATTGTCGGCTTTCTACTGGTGTGCAAAACCACATATACATGAGGACGTGAAAGGTCCTCTTTAAACTTTGGAGTGTGTTTCTACTGCTCACCATTCGGTTTCCCATAGACACACGTCACGTTCACATTATTTTGACTCTTTTTTGCCTTAGAGCTAGAAAATGAATAGTCCTAGGAGCCCTGACAGTGTCATACGCAATGTTTTATAGATATATAGTCCTAGGAGCCCTGACAGTGTCATACGCAATGTTTTATAGATATATAGTCCTAGTAGCCCTGACAGTGTCATACACTATGTATTATAGATATATAGTCCTAGGAGCCCTGACAGTGTCATACGCAATGTATTATATATAGTCCTAGGAGCCCTGACAGTGTCATACGCAATGTTTTATAGATATATAGTCCTAGGAGCCCTGACAGTGTCATACGCAATGTATTATATATAGTCCTAGGAGCCCTGACAGTGTCATACGCAATGTTTTATAGATATATAGTCCTAGGAGCCCTGACAGTGTCATACGCAATGTTTTAAGGTAACTCAGGTTTGTGACAAACTTAGTCGACTGGAAACAAATCTTTGGACAGAATCACTCGCTTTCTGTTTATAGTGTCTTTCCACTAGATCAGTTTGTGAACACACCTACCTCTGTGCAAAGAACACCTGGGTATGTCTACAGAGAAGTAAAATACTGTTTGCACCAAGGGCTGGGGAGTCAGTTGGCAAAACCACGTCTCTATTTTTCCCATAAACTGAGTCAGACTCCTTCATAAATGACAGCACGTGGTCAGTCAGAAGCAGTAAACTAGTGATAGAATTCCTATGACAAACTATACTATATCTAACTATACAATATTGACAATTGTATAATATAACTTAAAATAATGAATCATTTTATTTTGAAGATGGACTCCACCCAAAATTGGTCTCCACAGTCCTGTGCAAGTGGTTTTACGAAGAGTCCACTCTATGCAGCAGCTACCAGTACCCAAAAGCAGCCGAATGAGCTGATCAGGGCCGGGGTCTGGATCCTTTGGATCAGTGTAAGAAACTATCCAGAGCCAGAACACCTCTTTAATTTCTGACTAATACATTTGTCACACTCTGAACATTAAAAAGTCTTCATTCTTGAGTGAATTCTCTTATGGTTCTCCAGACATGATTTGCTTGTAAAACGTTTTCCGCAGTCCACACATAAAAATGGCTTCTCCCCCGTGTGAATTCTCTGATGATTCTCAAGACATGATTTACTGGTAAAGCGTTTTCCACAGTCCACACATAAAAATGGCTTCTCTCCCGTGTGAATTCTCTGATGATTCTCGAGTCCAGATTTGCTGGTAAACCATTTTCCGCATTCCACACATAAAAATGGCTTCTCCCCAGTGTGAACTTTCTGATGTCTTTGTAGTGCGCCATTACGCAGAAAGCATTTCCCACATTCTACACATGAATATGGCTTCTCTCCTGTGTGAATTCTCTGATGTTTAACAAGGTCTGATTTATAAGTAAAACATTTCCCACATTCAGTACATAGAAAGGGCTTCTCTCCTGTGTGAATTCTCTGATGCTCAACAAGAGTCAATTTCCTGCTAAAAGATTTCCCACATTCTGTACACGTAAGACGCCGATCCGCTATGTGAATCTTCATGTGACTAGAAAGATAAGGTTTCTTTTGAAAATGTTTTCCACATTTAGAACATACAAATTTTTTCCCTGTTTTATGCTCAGTTGGTGGTTGCTCATCTTCTCCTTCATGACGAGGAGATAACATCGGATGTCCATGACCGTCACTTATCTCGTCTTCACCTGGAAAAAAAAATTCCAAACAAAATAACTGATATGTATAAAATGAAGGAAAACACAGTCATGGATCAGAGTCGGGCCTAGAATATTCATGTACTATGTTCATATTAACCTGGCAAACAGCCATGGTGAGGTGATATCCAGTCATCTCATACACATGGCATGAAGTGATTGATAAGTCATGGCGGTATTCTGTAATGCTCACACAATGAGTGGTATCTCTCTATGGTACCCCAAGAGTAGGACTAGGTGAACAATCGAATTAAATCGCCCTTAAAGAGACTAACGATTGTGTTAAAAATCAATTCTCGACCTTTCTTCTCTGTCCCGTATGGTACCCACTCAGAAGAAGAGTGGGTACGATAACTGCCAGGTCGCTGATATATTACAGAGCGGAGATCCGGGGTCAATGTCCGCGATCAGAGTTCAGCATTAAATGTTTGTATGGCTGCTGATACTTCCCCCACCTCCCAATCCGTCCCCTCATCTTAGATTGTCACTCCGACTCCCATGCAACAAGTTCTCAGGAGCCATCCGGTGAGTGCATAGTCATAGTAATACAAGTGAGACCTAAAGGATAAATTACTGATAGGTGAGGGCGAGACCCCCACCGATCCTACAAAAAGGGGGTGTTTTATCCCTCCTCTCCAGCGTTCCCATCAATGTGAATGTCTGTGTTCTCCGCAGCTACATTCACGACAGGGGTAAAAGTCCCCCGTACTCAAAAGCAATGGAGGGCTCAGCAGTCAGACCCCCACTAACTATTTTCCGTTGCATAACCATAACTCCCATCAATAAAATATATCTAAAAATTTAAATTGCCCCCTTTCTATACAATGAATATCAAAATAAACACATTAGGCATCCAAAAGTCAACAGAATCTCCGTTAATTCACCATTTAGCCTCCCCCAAAAAATAAACTCTCACATAGCCATTAGTCACAAGCCCCATCCTCTAAGGATACAGGATGTAGATCCTAAATCATACATTGGACACTGCATTTACACTAGACAGTCTGATACTGCTCCAGATTTATCACAGTGACTGATATTATTAGATCATACATTGGGGATTAAACCACGAAAAGCATGTATCCACTATCCATAGGACCCCACCAATCCGATGGTTTCCTGTCATTGTGAAGTGAGCCTGACCGGAGCCAGGATGAAAGTAGGCCTGCGAATGAATCTGTGCAAGAATGTATCTCATCCTGCGCTCAGGCTCAGGTCACAAAAGGGGAAAAACACACTCCTCAAGATCGGTGGGGGTCTCAGTGGTTAGACTCCCATCAGCTTTTTAAAGGCTATATATTTTTCATGGCATAACCCCTTTAACCGTCTCTCACCTCCTTACAATCTGATTTGTGCAATTTACATAAACTGCTCTGAAGAAAAGTCTCCAATGACGTCATGACAGCTAAATCTAATGGTAACTGCTCCCTACTGATCCTCGTGGATCTCTCTGCCACAGTAAGTCACCAGCTGCTCCTCACTATGCTCCACTCTATTCGGCTTACTTCGTTTTCTTTCTACTTTTGTGGCCACACATTCATTGTGTATCATTTCCCGACTCTGCCTCTTCTTGCTCTTGGAGTTCCTCAGAGTTCAGTCTTGGGTCCTCTCCTGTTTTCGCTAGACTTGGTGAACCACGTGGTCTTTTTCTGCTGTCGATCTTCTAGGTTTCTATGACTTGGCTTCGGTACCATCTTTATGCTGATGACATCAATTATATACCTTTTCCCGTGACATCACCCCCTGCACTAATACAGAACAACAGTGACTGTCTGTCCGGTGTCTCTATCATCAAGTCTTCTCTGTACCTGAACTGAATTTCTTGTATGTTCATAGAATACCTAAATCTAGTATTTCCATTTCAGTATGAGCAAGAGATTTTTCTGGATTTCCTATCAGTTCTCCCAGTAATGTATAAATCCACAGTCACTATATGTCCTGCCTGACATGTCTAAGAAGAGAAAATCTCCAATAATCTTCCTCTGAGCCTTCTAGGAAAACAACATGTGGATATCGACTGATCCGACTGACTGGAGGAGGAAATCAGAGAAAGCTCAGCAGGTATCTGTGCCATATACATCTCCTCCATTGGAAAGCAGGGAGATGGATTTATGTAAACTCAGTCTGCAATGTATAAGGGAAGAAGAAAACACAAGATGTATGAAAGGCTCTTACCCTTCTCTGACACTGATATGGGGTTCTCCAGTCCACTCGTCGTTCCACTGTCATCACTTTCCTGGAAAGATCCAACATGAAGGACATGAGAAGAAGAAGATCCCGAGTTTATCTTATATCCAGATGAAGGAGAAAAACCCAGAAAGTCACTAATACAAGCAAGACATTTATCTACACTGAAGATAAACTACCAAGTAGAGCAAACAGGAGGAAGTTTACCACAATCTATTATGGAACCAGAAACCATTTGTCGCCACGACCGAGCACAGCCAACAATATCATCCAATAGAGCGGACACTCCACTGCTGCTGAGACGTGTAGTAGAAAGCTTCATGACATCAATCTATAGAGGATTTACAGACATCTCAGCTTCATCTACCTGATGATCCAGCGGGACATTCTGCTCTGCATCCTCTGGACAATCCTGGGAATATGGAGGACTGGGACATCTCTCTGGTGGATTCCTCTGACCGGATCCATCTATAGGAAATATACACAGTGACTGAATACATTGTCTATATGTGATGAGCAGATGATGGGGGAGTCTAGGTGACCCTCATACCTGGTCTCTCCTCTATCATCAGGAAGGTCTCCTCTTACCTGCTGATGTGAGGGGCTGCTGATCCTCCATCATGACCTCCTTGTACAGATCCTTGTGTCCTTCTAAATACTCCCACTCCTCCATGGAGAAATAGACAGTGACATCCTGACACCTTATAGGAACCTGACAACACAATGATACAGTCATCCCCAGAGCCCTCCCTTGGTGTTCTTGTATAATGTCCCAGCATTCCCAGCAGCGCTCACCTCTCCGCTCAGCAGCTCAGTGATCCTGCTGGTAAGTTCTAGGATCTTCTGCTCATGTCTCAGTGAATGAGGTGGAGGCTCGGTGATGGGGCTCGGGGTCCTGCTCCATCCTCCTGACACACGGGGTGTCACACACTCACCAGACGACTTCTTCACTACTGTGTAATCCTGTGTATGGTGAGACACTACAGATCACTACAGAGATTCTAAGAATCCTTCACCTGTCCAGTCATTTCCCTGGTTTATTCCTAGAGATAAGAGTGATGTCATGTGAAACTCTCACCTCTCCAGTGATCAAGGAGATGATCTCCAGGGCGAGCTCTAATATCCTTGTAGACATGTGGTTTCTGGCCTCGGCCATCCCTGGTGGGTCATTGGTGGAGAGGACCATCGTCTTGTACCTGAGGGAGAACAAGGAATTGGTCTGTGGAAAAACAGATGGGTCACAGTTGATGGTTTGGCCATGAATGGATGTAACTAGGGCACCCGAGAGGTTACAGTCACTTTCACACATTCCCCACAATAGTATAAAAACCCCAAATCTTCTCCCTCATAAAGTGACGCCTTACACAGCAGTATACAAGCGTTACGGCTGTCACTATATGGCGATGACTAGAAAGGTTTATCTCATCTCAAACGTTCTCATTTTTTTTTTAAGGTATTAAAATATAAAAAAAAACAATATAAATTTGGTTTCACCGTCATCGCAACAACCCAAAGAATAAACCTCACAAGTCGTTTTAACCACAAAATGAACAACGTAAAAACAGAGCCGGCGCGGCGGCGGTATTATCCCGGAATATTCTATGGTAATAACAGGAAGGAGAACGACAAGTCCTGGTACAGAAAGATATAGAAGTGACGGAAAATACTGCACAGGAAGGGGTTAAGTGAGAAAGAGGCAAATTACACAATTCTGCTAAATAACAACTAATAATAATCCGTGTGGTAAATGTCACCAGACACTGACCCTAGAAGCGATCTGCAGCCTGCTGGGAGTTGTAGTGCAGCCCCCTAGGAATAAATCCCGGCCATTCCTGCTCCTCTCTCCTCCTCCATATTGTGTCGGGGCTCCCGGTAACCTCCTCTCCTCACTTACCTATAACCCCAGCAGTAGTGTCCAGTCTGCAGCCTGCTGGGAGTTGTAGTGCAGCCCCCTAGGAATAAATCCCGGCCATTCCTGCTCCTCTCTCCTCCTCCATATTGTGTCGGGGCTCCCGGTAACCTCCTCTCCTCACTTACCTATAACCCCAGCAGTAGTGTCCAGTCTGCAGCCTGCTGGGAGTTGTAGTGCAGCCCCCTAGGAATAAATCCCGGCCATTCCTGCTCCTCTCTCCTCCTCCATATTGTGTCGGGGCTCCCGGTAACCTCCTCTCCTCACTTACCTATAACCCCAGCAGTAGTGTCCAGTCTGCAGCCTGCTGGGAGTTGTAGTGCAGCCCCCTAGGAATAAATCCCGGCCATTCCTGCTCCTCTCTCCTCCTCCATATTGTGTCGGGGCTCCCGGTAACCTCCTCTCCTCACTTACCTATAACCCCAGCAGTAGTGTCCAGTCTGCAGCCTGCTGGGAGTTGTAGTGCAGCCCCCTAGGAATAAATCCCGGCCATTCCTGCCCCTCTCTCCTCCTCCATATTGTGTCGGGGCTCCCGGTAACCTCCTCTCCTCACTTACCTATAACCCCAGCAGTAGTGTCCAGTCTGCAGCCTGCTGGGAGTTGTAGTGCAGCCCCCTAGGACTAAATCCCGGCCATTCCTGCTCCTCTCTCCTCCTCCATATTGTGTCGGGGCTCCCGGTAACCTCCTCTCCTCACTTACCCCTTCACTCTTCAGGACAGGACACTCTCTACGTCACACACATCCTCCTCATCACTAGTCATGTGACCCCCGTGATGTCACCGGAAGGGGCGGGGCCTCCCGGGATGACAGGAAGGAGGAGTCTGCACCTGTATACACGAGGAGGGGGAGGAGAGGACTGTATACAGGAGGGGGGTCTTACATGGGACTGTATGTTGGAGGCGGCTGATGTGTTATGGGGTTACATAGTGCGGTAGTGACATTTGTCCATCAAGTTCATGTCTAGGTTCACATCTACATTGGCCGACCCCATTATAGTCTGTGGGTAACTGCATCAGCGGACAGGCTTACTGTTGTTTGGGTTCCCATGTGGACCGGAATGATGGAGAGCCGAACGATAGTGTGAACCTAGCGTAATAAATAATCTATGAGGTAGAGGTGACACAAGAGCTTACAATCTATGAGGTAGAGGTGACACAAGAGCTTACAATCTATGAGGTAGAGGAGGTGACACAAGAGCTTACAATCTATGAGGTAGAGGTGACACAAGAGCTTACAATCTATGAGGTAGAGGAGGTGACACAAGAGCTTACAATCTATGAGGTAGAGGAGGTGACACAAGAGCTTACAATCTATGAGGTAGAGGTGACACAAGAGCTTACAATCTATGAGGTAGAGGAGGTGACACAAGAGCTTACAATCTATGAGGTAGAGGAGGTGACACAAGAGCTTACAATCTATGGGGTAGAGGAGGTGACACAAGAGCTTACAATCTATGAGGTAGAGGTGACACAAGAGCTTACAATCTATGGGGTAGAGGAGGTGACACAAGAGCTTACAATCTATGAGGTAGAGGAGGTGACACAAGAGCTTACAATCTATGAGGTAGAGGTGACACAAGAGCTTACAATCTATGAGGTAGAGGAGGTGACACAAGAGCTTACAGTCTATGAGGTAGAGGAGGTGACACAAGAGCTTACACTCTATGAGGTAGAGGTGACACAAGAGCTTACAATCTATGCGGTAGAGGAGGTGACACAAGAGCTTACAATCTATGAGGTAGAGGAGGTGACACAAGAGCTTACAATCTATGAGGTAGAGGAGGTGACACAAGAGCTTACAATCTATGAGGTAGAGGTGACACAAGAGCTTACAATCTATGAGGTAGAGGAGGTGACACAAGAGCTTACAATCTATGAGGTAGAGGAGGTGACACAAGAGCTTACAATCTATGAAGTAGAGGTGACACAAGAGCTTACAATCTATGGGGTAGAGGAGGTGACACAAGAGCTTACAATCTATGAGGTAGAGGTGGCACAAGAGCTTACAATCTATGAGGTAGAGGAGGTGACACAAGAGCTTACAATCTATGAGGTAGAGGTGACACGAGCTTACAATCTATGAGGTAGAGGAGGTGACACAAGAGCTTACAATCTATGAGGTAGAGGTGGCACAAGAGCTTACAATCTATGAGGTAGAGGTGACACAAGAGCTTACAATCTATGGGGTAGAGGTGACACAAGAGCTTACAATCTATGAGGTAGAGGGGGTGACACAAGAGCTTACAATCTATGAGGTAGAGGAGGTGACACAAGAGCTTACAATCTATGAGGTAGAGGAGGTGATACAAGAGCTTACAATCTATGAGGTAGAGGTGACACAAGAGCTTACAATCTATGAGGTAGAGGTGACACAAGAGCTTACAATCTATGAGGTAGAGGAGGTGACACAAGAGCTTACAATCTATGAGGTAGAGGGCGTGACACAAGAGCTTACATTCTATGAGGTAGAGGGGGTGACACAAGAGCTTACAATCTATGGGGTAGAGGAGGTGACACAAGAGCTTACAATCTATGAGGTAGAGGAGGTGACACAAGAGCTTACAATCTATGAGGTAGAGGTGACACAAGAGCTTACAATCTATGAGGTAGAGGGGGTGACACAAGAGCTTACAATCTATGAGGTAGAGGAGGTGACACAAGAGCTTACAATCTATGAGGTAGAGGTGACACAGCTTACAATCTATGAGGTAGAGGTGACACAAGAGCTTACAATCTATGAGGTAGAGGAGGTGACACAAGAGCTTACAATCTATGAGGTAGAGGAGGTGACACAAGAGCTTACAATCTATGAGGTAGAGGAGGTGACACAAGAGCTTACAATCTATGAGGTAGAGGAGGTGACACAAGAGCTTACAATCTATGAGGTAGAGGAGGTGACACAAGAGCTTACAATCTATGAGGTAGAGGGGGTGACACAAGAGCTTACAATCTATGAGGTAGAGGAGGTGACACAAGAGCTTACAATCTATGAGGTAGAGGAGGTGACACAAGAGCTTACAATCTATGAGGTAGAGGGGGTGACACAAGAGCTTACAATCTATGAGGTAGAGGTTACACAAGAGCTTACAATCTATGAGGTAGAGGTGACACAAGAGCTTACAATCTATGAGGTAGAGGTGACACAAGAGCTTACAATCTATGAGGTAGAGGGGGTGACACAAGAGCTTACAATCTATGAGGTAGAGGTGACACAAGAGCTTACAATCTATGAGGTAGAGGAGGTGACACAAGAGCTTACAATCTATGAGGTAGAGGAGGTGACACAAGAGCTTACAATCTATGAGGTAGAGGAGGTGACACAAGAGCTTACAATCTATGAGGTAGAGGGGGTGACACAAGAGCTTACAATCTATGAGGTAGAGGTGACACAAGAGCTTACAATCTATGAGGTAGAGGTGACACAAGAGCTTACAATCTATGAGGTAGAGGGGGTGACACAGGAGGTAGCGGGGTAGTTTATTCACAGATACCGGCTGGTGACGGCTCAGACAGCTGCAGTTACACAACCTTTTCTATTAATAGATGGTTGGACCATGGTAGCAAACAAGCCCTCTGACGTCTCGTGTCTCCCTATCTCCTCATAGATTGTAAGCTCCTGTGCCCGGCCCTCTGACCTCTTGTGTCCTCCTATCTCCTCATAGATTGTAAGCTCCTGTGCCCGGGCCCTCTGACCTCTTGTGTCCTCCTCCTATCTCCTCATAGATTGTAAGCTCCTGTGCCTGGCCCTCTGACCTCTTGTGTCCTCCTATCTCCTCATAGATTGTAAGCTCCTGTGCCCGGGCCCTCTGACCTCTTGTGTCCTCCTCCTATCTCCTCATAGATTGTAAGCTCCTGTGCCCGGCCCTCTGACCTCTTGTGTCCTCCTATCTCCTCATAGATTGTAAGCTCCTGTGCCCGGGCCCTCTGACCTCTTGTGTCCTCCTCCTATCTCCTCATAGATTGTAAGCTCCTGTGCCCGGCCCTCTGACCTCTTGTGTCCTCCTATCTCCTCATAGATTGTAAGCTCCTGTGCCCGGGCCCTCTGACCTCTTGTGTCCTCCTCCTATCTCCTCATAGATTGTAAGCTCCTGTGCCCGGCCCTCTGACCTCTTGTGTCCTCCTATCTCCTCATAGATTGTAAGCTCCTGTGCCCGGCCCTCTGACCTCTTGTGTCCTCCTATCTCCTCATAGATTGTAAGCTCCTGTGCCCGGGCCCTCTGACCTCTTGTGTCCCCCTCCTATCTCCTCATAGATTGTAAGCTCTTGTGCCCGGCCCTCTGACCTCTTTTGTCCCCCTCCTATCTCCTCATAGATTGTAAGCTCTTGTGCCGGGGCCCTCTGACCTCTTGTGTCCCCCTATCTCCTCATAGATTGTAAGCTCTTGTGCCCGGGCCCTCTGACCTCTTGTGTCCTCCTATCTCCTCATAGATTGTAAGCTCTTGTGCCCGGGCCCTCTGACCTCTTGTGTCCTCCTATCTCCTCATAGATTGTAAGCTCTTGTGCCCGGGCCCTCTGACCTCTTGTGTTCCCCTATCTCCTCATAGTATGTAAGCTCTTGTGTCCTCCTATCTCCTCATAGATTGTAAGCTCTTGTGTCCTCCTATCTCCTCATAGAATGTAAGCTCTTGTGTCCTCCTATCTCCTCATAGAATGTAAGCTCTTGTGCCTGGGCCCTCTGACCTTTTGTGTCCCCCTATCTCCTCATAGATTGTAAGCTCTTGTGCCCGGCCCTCTGACCTCTTGTGTCATCCTTTCTCCTCATAGATTGTAAGCTCTTGTGCCCGGGCCCTCTGACCTCTTGTGTTCCCCTATCTCCTCATAGTATGTAAGCTGTTGTGTCCTCCTATCGCCTCATAGATTGTAAGCTCTTGTGCCCAGCCCTCACGCCTATTGTTTGATATGTTTATTTCTTTGTCACATTGTAATGTCTCATATTGTCTGTTCATGTGTCCTCTGATTTGTAAAGTGCTACGGAATATGTTGTCGCTATAGAAATAAAGTTATTAGTATAGGAGGTAGCGGATTATATAGTGACAGCAGGAGACAGAGACTGGAGAAGGTGTGAGGGGAAAGGGTCACTACTACAGGTAGCAGGGCGAGAAGAAGAGATGAGCCAGGAGACGACTTCTTTTGTAATTGGTTCAAAAGATGAGAATGAACAGGATGAAGTGCGGTAGGTGAGGGGATCAATGATGCGGTAGGTGAGGGGATCAATGGTGCGGTAGGTGAGGGGGATCAATGGTGCGGTAGGTGAGGGGATCAATGGTGCGGTAGGTGAGGGGATCAATGGTGCGGTAGGTGAGGGGATCAATGGTGCGGTAGGTGAGGGGGATCAATGGTGCGGTAGGTGAGGGGATCAATGGTGCGGTAGGTGAGGGGGATCAATGGTGCGGTAGGTGAGGGGATCAATGGTGCGGTAGGTGAGGGGATCAATGGTGCGGTAGGTGAGGGGGATCAATGGTGCGGTAGGTGAGGGGGATCAATGGTGCGGTAGGTGAGGGGATCAATGGTGCGGTAGGTGAGGGGGATCAATGGTGCGGTAGGTGAGGGGATCAATGGTGCGGTAGGTATACTCAAGATTGTACACACTGAGCAGGCGTTCCAGAGAGAACAGTTAAATGGGACAGGAGAGGGATAAGGAGAAGGGGATACAGTGAATATTATTTGGCTCCTTTCTACCACCTTCAGATCTGCCCATGGGTAGTACAAATAAGAGAGGGGTGGTGCTACTAATTTGGACAGACTCTGTATTCTCCTACCTTGGTAATGCTGCCCCAGTTGGGGAGTGGGGCATGCTAGAGGTGCCATCCTATTGGTGCGTGCCAAAGACCCAATAGCAAGGGGTGATGTAAACTATATTAGTAAGAGGAGAGAGTGCAACACAGCCTTGTGACACACCGCTATCCCTGCCTCAACCGCAGGGGGGACAGCTCACAAAGCTGATTGGGCAAGGGACTATTGGTTCCCTGTTTTGACAGGGGGAGAACTGATTGATTATGAGCACACCGCACCTCTGGTAATGCTAAAGGGCCAAATGACGGCCCTCCACTTTGTTTAGACATATAGCCTGTTGTGATAAGGATAAACTAATCTTAAACAGATTGTTGCACTGGATCTCCCTCTCTAAGGGTCCACTCACATGGGTGGATTATCTTATCACTTACAATAGGAGTAAGGACCGATAAGAACAGGGTTGTTCCTCAGGGGATGCTGATCACACCAGGGTGGACTCCTGCAGTGCGGGTCTAAGGGACATACAGGGATCCAGTAGATCATCAGACTGTCCTATTCAGAACGATTAAGGGATAAAACAGGAGCCGGCGCCTCAAGGATTCTTATTTCGGCAGGACTGTGCAGCCAGTAGGCCAGAGCCTGACTCCTACTCCATAAATGGCTGACAACCTTGGTCAGACAGATGCGATAAAGCGAAACATATTTTGAAGCCAAAAATCATGAACTTTTTTCTGACCCCGAATCTACAGCCCTGTATACTGTGGCAGATTCAGGCTTCATAGGGGTCCACTCATACCAGGGTGGACTCCATCAATATCCACATGGGCGCAAAGGGTTGAAACCGATCGCCTGACTGTCCTTTTGAGAACGTTCACAGGTCAGAGCAGGGATAGCTTCTTGGGGTTCCACGTATTATCAAGTGGACCCTTTCCACCTTTCATCTATAGTCTAACAACCCATCACACTGTCGTTTAGAGGACGAGTCCAGGGCCGGAATAGGGAGATTATATATTTATTACCAACTGGGAAATTCTTACCTTGGTCCTTGGCACAGCTACAATGGACCCATACTGGAGTCCACCATATTTGATGTTGTATATCCTATCACATGTAGGGGTACCTGATTTATGGTTGAATAGAATTTAGCTTGTGACCATTCCTGTTTTGGCTAAGGGTGGGTTCACACTTGTGCCGACACTCCGTCCGCCGTGAATCCGACCTAAATGTCGTTAAAAAGGATTGGGACAGGATAGGGAAAGGTTTAAGACGATTTGCGTACACACACGCGCATTGCTTTAAAAACCCATTGAAGTAAATGGGTTTTTAAGCAAACCATCTTAAATCTTTCCCTATTCTGTCCCAAACCTTTTTTCCGACATTTAGGTCGGATTGTCGGCGCAAGTGTGAACCCACCCTTAGTGGTCAGACGCTGTCGAAAACCATCACACACTGTACAGGTGAGAGATGGCGCTGAATATCTGTGAAAATTGGAATAGTAATTCCGCTGGTTTTCTGTCACAAACTCTAATATCCCCAATATAGGGAGCATTATACTATGTGGATGACGCTGTGTAGAGGACACTCAGGGGACATCCAGTGAGGGTGCATTATACTGTACGGGGCCACTAAGAGATCAGAAAACTGGGTGAGGGGTATTATAATATGGGACATGAGTTCTTTTAGACAATTACACAACTCAACAGAGCGGGTGATGGCAGGACAGCCCCAACAGTTTTATTGGACGACCAATGCCAGAACGGGTAGCATGCCACACAGTCCATAAATCAAGGTGCAGTCCAGTAGGAAGACACACAGGAGCTGAAGTCCACCAACTCTCTAGGCCATATATAGATCACCATTATCCACCGGCGGTCCTGACCATAGTCTGAGTTCCTTTCTCCCATAGGGATTCTCACATAGGTTCCTTTTCAGAATCCCTTGCAGTACTGGCCTCAGCTTCAGCTTTCCTTAGGTATTCTCAGGCAGGTCTCATAGGGGTGTAGGCCGCAAAAACTCCCTTTTCCAACAGGCAACTAGAGCCACAAAATCTTCTTCCAGGGTCAATCTCGAGTCTCTCAGGGAACAGGAATCATCCATCTGTATCCCTTCAGGTCTACAACCAGGACTATCTATCCTCTACCTCACCAGGTCAACTCCTTATACCCTAAGTGGGGAGAACAATTTGGATAGTTTCCAGTTTCCCCTAAACTGAGAAGGATTCAGGCCCTGCAGGGGCGTCTCCAACATATGGACAATCAGATTCACAAATGTGAAGCCCAGTAGTGTTAAGAGTCTGCAACCTGAAAGCGAGGGTGCCGAGGAACAAACTAAGACTGAATTCTCTCTCCCCATTGTGTTCTTTTCCTGGCTGTGTAATACATAACAGTATACATGGACAGCATGTACAAACGTGGACAAAATTGTTGGTACCCCTCATTTAATGAAAGAAAAACCCACAATGGTCACAGAAATAACTTGAATCTGACAAAAGTAATTTGCCAAACTACATGTTGACAAGCCACAAAGCTTCTGGGAGAATGTCCTATGGACAGATGAGACAAAAATCAAAATTTTTGGAACGGCACATCAGCTCTATGTTCACAGACAGAAAAATGAAGCATATCCTGAAAAGAACACTGTCCCTACTGTGACACATGGAGGAGGCTCTGTTATGTTCTGGGGCTGCTTTGCTGCATCTGGCATAGGGTGTCTTGAATCTGTGCAGGGTACAATGAAATCTCAAGACTATCAAGGGATTCTAGAGAGAAATGTGCTGCCCAGTGTCAGAAAGCTTGGTCTCAGTCGCAGGCCATGGGTCTTGCAACAGGATAATGACCCAAAACACACAGCTAAAAACCCCCAAGAATGGCTAAGAGGAAAACATTGGACTATTCTGAAGTGGCCTTCTATGAGCCCTGACCTAAATCCTATTGAGTATCTTTGGAAGGAGCTGAAACATGCCGTCTGGAAAAGGCACCCTTCACACCCGAGACAACTGGAGCAGTTTGCTCATGAGGAGCGGCCAAAATCCCTGCTGAGAGGTGCAGAAGTCTCAGTGACAGTTACAGGAATCGTTTGATTGCAGGGATTGCCTCAAAAGGTTGTGCAACTAAATATTAAAGTTAAGGGAACCCTCATTTCTGTCCAGGCCTGTTTCATGTTGAAGCCTGGTTGGAAAGCAATGTCTGACTTTCATTTGTTCATTTTCATAGAATTTTTATATATTATTACTTTTGTCAGGTTCAAGTTATTTCTGTGACCAACAATTTTGTCCACATGTGTACATCAAATAAAAAAAAATATAAAAATAAAGTTAATATTATAAGTATCAACATGAATCCAATATAATAGATTACCACAGATCCCCCTTAGTGCCCCCCACAGTAATGAAGTCTTAGTGTCCGGAACATACTATAAAACCGCCTTAGTGACCATCGAACCATGTAATGGCTACTTAGTGTCCCCCACATAATATAATGTTAGTGGCACAAACCACCCCTGCAAAAACAAAAACACTAAGCTATATGTGAATTTCTTTTGTTTATATATTATTTTCATACTGGCTTCTGCGCATGCCCTGACAGCAGAGAGAGACGGGACAGGAGTTGGTGCGCATGCGCAAAAATATACGGTTTAGAGAGCTCAGCTGTCCTCTATATCAAATAACAGCAAGGCAATGTGCAACTCCAGGTCAGCTGTATTGAAGCGGGGTCATACCCGTAGTTAATGGATATTATCAAGGTGGCTCAGTGTCTAACACTGTTGCCTTGTAGCGTGGTGGGTTCTAATCCAACCAAGGACAATCTCTGGCCAAGGACAACGTCTGTATGGAGTTTGTATGTTCTCCCCATGTATGTGTGGGTTTCCTTCGAGTACTCCAGTTTCCTCCCACATGCCAGATATATACCAAAAGGCAAATTGGCTTCCCATAAAACAACTGACCATTGTGGGAATGAGCACCACTAACTCCTCCACCCCAAATGTTTCTCATTGTCACTGAAGGTATTTACTAAAATACTCATTAGGAACAGGTTGAGACTAAACCATTTCGCACATCTCGCCGGTGTGGATTCTCTGATGTTTATACAGATCTGATTTCTGTGCGAAACCTTTCCCACAGTTAGAACACGCAAATGGCTTCTCTCCTGTGTGAATTCTCCGATGTCTAATAAAATTTGATATATTGGTAAAGCGTTTCCCACATTCAGGACATGGAAAGGGCTTCTCCCCCCGTGTGAGTTCTCAGATGTGCTATAAGACTTGATTTATAAGTAAAGCACTTGCCGCATTCACTACATGAATATGGCTTCTCGCCTGTGTGAATTCTCTGATGATTATCAACACCGGATTTGTTGGTGAAACGTTTTCCACATTCGCGACATGCAAACAGATTCTCCCCTGTGTGGACTCGCTGATGGATCTGAAGAGTAACTTTTTGTAAAAAGCATTTTCCGCACTGCGCACATGAAAATGGCTTCTCTCCCGTGTGAATTCTTTGATGATTCTTAAGACCTGATTTTTGGGTAAAACATTTCTCACATTCAGTACATGAATATGGCTTCTCTCCTGTGTGAGTTTTTAGATGTTCATTAAGATTTGATTTCTGATTAAAACATTTCCCGCATTCTGAGCATGAATATCGTTTCTCTCCTGTGTGAATTCTCAGATGTACCTGAAGAGCGCCTTTAAGCCAAAAACCTTTCCCACATACAGGACATGAAAAAGGTTTCTCCCCTGTGTGACTTCTCTTATGCTCAACAAAAGCTAAATCATTGGTAAAAGTTTTTCTACATTTACGACATGAAAACGTCTTCTCCCCCCGTGTGACTTCTCTGATGTAGCAAAAGACCCGATTTCTGGGCAAAACACTTCCCACATTCAGGACATGAAAATGGCTTCTCTCCTGTGTGAATTCTCCGATGTTTAACAAGAACATCTTTCCTACTAAAAGATTTCCCACATTCTGAACATGTAAATGGCCGATCATCTCTGTGAATCTTCATGTGACTGGTAAGATAGGATTTCTTTTTAAAAATTTTTCCACATTGTGAACATGCAAAATTTGCCTCCGGACTGTGTCCAGTTGGTGGTTGATCATCTTCTCCTTCATGGCGAGGATAGAACATGGGATGTCCATAGTAGTCAATTATCTCATCTTCACCTGGAAAAGAAAAAATTCCAAACAAAATAATTGATATTCATACAATGTGTAAAAAAAAAAAATATAGTCACAGATCAGAGTCGGGCCTAGAATGTTCATGTACTATGTGCTGTGACGGGAAATGTCATCTTTATAGAGAATCACATTGCAAAAGAGATATAGCAAGTGATGACAAGGTGATATCCGGTCAGCTCCTACACATGGCGGAACAGATATACACAATGGGGCAAAATTATAGGCCTTTTATACAGCCACAGTAATCAGGGTAATGATCGGGAACCAGATTCCCTAAAACTGCTGCCGACCAATGAGGACGCTTGTTGCTTACCTGACTGAATCCATTATGTAGTATAAAAGATGGAAGATTATTGTCAGCACATTGCCCTGTATAAGGAAAGTGATACCTGAGGGGGGAGAAACGATCACTACTGACTACTGAGTTAGGCTGATGCAAACAATCAATGATCGATGTGATCCTGGCCAGGAACGGGCATTGAAATAGTTCTATTAGACTAAAGAGTCATAAACTGCTCCAGATTTATCACAGTGACTGATCCTAGATCCTACATTGCGGCAGGTTACTAATCCCGTGAAATAGAAGACTGTGTATTATTATTATAGACAGTTTTATACTGCCTCAGATTTATCACAGTGACTGATCCTAGATCCTACAGATTACTAATCCTGTGTAATAGTAGACAGTGTAATATGACACTAGACAGTTTTATACTGCCTCAGATTTATCACAGTGACTGATCGTAGATCCTACAGATTACTAGTCCTGTGTAATAGTAGACAGTGTAATATGACACTAGACAGTCTTATACTGCTCCAGATTTATCACAGTGACTGATGCTGAATTATAAATATGGTGAATTGTCTGTCTAGACTAACTTTACACCACCTATTGATTGGGTTAGTTTACAGAAAAAGTTCCAAACTTTTGGCACATGGTAGGGCATGCTCCAATTTCCTAACAGACTACACCCCCTTTGATAACCCACTCAACGTTGTTGGACAAATCACAAAAAGTACCTGAACGATTGATAAATGAAGTGCAAGACAGGTAAAGCAGTTTGTTTTTTGCCACATTAGTAAATCTGCTTCATTATGTATAAACGTGAATAAAGATATAACATGGCAGACAATGCACTACAGACATCTTGCTCCTTGTGTCTTGGGCTGAGGAGGCGGCACTAGGCAGTGATGCATATTGTGAGCTGTTGCTCTACAGTAGACGGCAAATTCACCGTCACTTGCAGCATTATAAAGTTTCCACCAGTCATCGTACAGCATATATAGCATATATTCTATCAAGAGAGCTGTGTGAGGGCTTGTATCTGGAGGTGAGTGAATATTCTTAGGCTAGGTTCACATCTGCACCGGGCTCTCCTAAGTTCAAGTCCTCGGAGGGACCAGAACAACGGAGAGCCAGACCGTTACCCACAGACACTGGTGGATCCCACTGATTATAATGGTGTCCGCCGCCTTCAGCAGGACTTTTCTCTCTGCCGATTTCTGGCAGTTTTGCGGAGGAGTGTCCAGCGCAGCCTGTCTGGTATCTTTTGGGATATATGACTTTTTTTAATGAATAAAATAAAAAAAAAAATTTTCTCAAGTGTTTACCATGTGGCTTAAATAATGTAATAATTTTATAGCTCCAGTTAG
Organism: Leptodactylus fallax; assembly: GCA_947044405.1. Lineage (NCBI taxonomy): Eukaryota > Metazoa > Chordata > Amphibia > Anura > Leptodactylidae > Leptodactylus > Leptodactylus fallax. Next base: position 544,810 of record CAMRHE010000564.1, on the reverse strand, counting down.
AGATGGATAATTTGTCAAAAAATGAAAATCTCGATTTTTTTTCAAGTTGATGGGCGATTTGAATTTAATTTTCTTGTTTTTGTTTAAAAGGAAAAAAAAAAAATACAGAGAAAATCAGAGAAAGCTCAGCAGGTATCTGTGCCGTATACATCTCCTCCATTGGAAAGCAGGGAGACGGATTTATGTAAACTCAGTCTGCAATGTATAAGGGAAGAAGAAAACACAAGATGTATGAAAGGCTCTTACCCTTCTCTGACACTGATATGGGGTTCTCCAGTCCACTCGTCGTTCCACTGTCATCACTTTCCTGGGAAGATCCAACATGAAGGACATGAGAAGAAGAAGAAGATCCCGAGTTTATCTTATATCCAGGAGAAGGTGAAAAACCCCAGAAAGTCACTAATACAAGCAAGACATTTATCTACACTGAAGATCAACTACCAAGTAGAGCAAACAGATGGAAGTTTACCACAATCTATTACGGAGCCAGAAACCATTTGTAGCCACGACCGAGCACAGCCAACAATATCATCCAATAGAGCGGACACTCCACTGCTGCTGAGACGTGTAGTAGAAAGCTTCATGACATCAATCTATAGAGGATTTACAGACATCTCAGCTTCATCTACCTGATGATCCAGTGGGACATTCTGCTCTGCATCCTCTGGACAATCCTGGGAATATGGAGGACTGGGACATCTCTCTGGTGGATTCCTCTGACCGGATCCATCTATAGGAAATATACACAGTGACTGAATACATTGTCTATATGTGATGAGCAGATGATGGGGGAGTCTAGGTGACCCTCATACCTGGTCTCTCCTCTATCATCAGGAAGGTCTCCTCTTACCTGCTGATGTGAGGGGCTGCTGATCCTCCATCATGACCTCCTTGTACAGATCCTTGTGTCCTTCTAAATACTCCCACTCCTCCATGGAGAAATAGACAGTGACATCCTGACACCTTATAGGAACCTGACAACACAATGATACAGTCATCCCCAGAGCCCTCCCTTGGTGTTCTTGTATAATGTCCCAGCATTCCCAGCAGCGCTCACCTCTCCGCTCAGCAGCTCAGTGATCCTGCTGGTAAGTTCTAGGATCTTCTGCTCATGTCTCAGTGAATGAGGTGGAGGCTCGGTGATGGGGCTCGGGGTCCTGCTCCATCCTCCTGACACACGGGGTGTCACACACTCACCAGACGACTTCTTCACTACTGTGTAATCCTGTGTATGGTGAGACACTACATATCACTACAGAGATTCTAAGAATCCTTCACCTGTCCAGTCATTTCCCTGGTTTATTCCTAGAGATAAGAGTGATGTCATGTGAGACTCTCACCTGTCCAGTGATCAAGGAGATGATCTCCAGGGCGAGCTCTAATATCCTTGTAGACATGTGGTTTCTGGCCTCGGCCATCCCTGGTGGGTCATTGGTGGAGAGGACCATCGTCTTGTACCTGAGGGAGAACAAGGAATTGGTCTGTGGAAAAACAGATGGGTCACAGTTGATGGTTTGGCCATGAATGGATGTAACTAGGGCACCCGAGAGGTTACAGTCACTTTCACACATTCCCCACAATAGTCTAAAAACCCCAAATCTTCTCCCTCATAAAGTGACGCCTTACACAGCAGTATACAAGCGTTACGGCTGTCACTATATGGCGATGACTAGAAAGGTTTATCTCATCTCAAACGTTCTCATTTTTTTTTTAAGGTATTAAAATATAAAAAAAACAATATAAATTTGGTTTCACCGTCATCGCAACGACCCAAAGAATAAACCTCACAAGTCGTTTTAACCACAAAGTGAACAACATAAAAACAGAGCCGGCGCGGCGGCGGTATTATCCCGGAATATTCTATGGTAATAACAGGAAGGAGAACGACAAGTCCTGGTACAGAAAGATATAGAAGTGACGGAAAATACTGCACAGGAAGGGGTTAAGTGAGAAAGAGGCAAATTACACAATTCTGCTAAATAACAACTAATAATAATCCGTGTGGTAAATGTCACCAGACACTGACCCTAGAAGCGATCTGCAGCCTGCTGGGAGTTGTAGTGCAGCCCCCTAGGAATAAATCCCGGCCATTCCTGCTCCTCTCTCCTCCTCCATATTGTGTCGGGGCTCCCGGTAACCTCCTCTCCTCACTTACCTATAACCCCAGCAGTAGTGTCCAGTCTGCAGCCTGCTGGGAGTTGTAGTGCAGCCCCCTAGGAATAAATCCCGGCCATTCCTGCCCCTCTCTCCTCCTCCATATTGTGTCGGGGCTCCCGGTAACCTCCTCTCCTCACTTACCTATAACCCCAGCAGTAGTGTCCAGTCTGCAGCCTGCTGGGAGTTGTAGTGCAGCCCCCTAGGAATAAATCCCGGCCATTCCTGCTCCTCTCTCCTCCTCCATATTGTGTCGGGGCTCCCGGTAACCTCCTCTCCTCACTTACCTATAACCCCAGCAGTAGTGTCCAGTCTGCAGCCTGCTGGGAGTTGTAGTGCAGCCCCCTAGGAATAAATCCCGGCCATTCCTGCTCCTCTCTCCTCCTCCATATTGTGTCGGGGCTCCCGGTAACCTCCTCTCCTCACTTACCCCTTCACTCTTCAGGACAGGACACTCTCTACGTCACACACGTCCTCCTCATCACTAGTCATGTGACCCCCGTCATGTCACCGGAAGGGGCGGGGCCTCCCGGGGTGACATGAAGCAGCAGAGTCTGTGCTAGTATAGGAGGGGAGGCTGTATACAGGAGGAGGGAGGGGGGTCTTACATGGGACTGTATACAGGAGGGGGGTCTTACATGGGACTGTATACAGGAGGAGGGAGGGGGGTCTTACACAGGACTGTATACAGGAGGGGGGTCTTACATAGGACTGTATACAGGAGGGGGGTCTTACATAGGACTGTATACAGGAGGAGGGTCTTACATGGGACTGTATACAGGAGGGGGGTCTTACATAGGACTGTATACAGGAGGGGGGTCTTACATGGGACTGTATACAGGAGGGGGGTCTTACATAGGACTGTATACAGGAGGGGGGTCTTACATAGGACTGTATACAGGAGGAGGGAGGGGGGTCTTACATAGGACTGTATACAGGAGGGGGGTCTTACATGGGACTGTATACAGGAGGAGGGAGGGGGATCTTACATGGGACTGTATACAGGAGGAGGGAGGGGGATCTTACATAGGACTGTATACAGGAGGAGGGAGGGGGGTCTTACATAGGACTGTATACAGGAGGAGGGAGGGGGGTCTTACATAGGACTGTATACAGGAGGGGGGTCTTACACAGGACTGTATACAGGAGGGGGGTCTTACACAGGACTGTATACAGGAGGGGGGTCTTACATAGGACTGTATACAGGAGGGGGGTCTTACATGGGACTGTATACCCGGAGCACAGGATAGGTCATCAGTATGTGATCTCTAGGATTGGGACACACGGACCCCATATACAGTGGGGAGAATAAGTACTTGATATTACTATTTTGTAAGTTTTCCCACCTACACAGAATGGAGAGGTCGGTAATTTTTTTTTGCAGGTTACACTTCAACTGTGAGAGAGAGAATCTAAAAAATAAAATCCTGAAAATCCCATTATATGATTTTTAAATAATTAATTTGCATGTTATTGCTTGTAATAAGTATTTGATCACCGACCAACCAGCAAGAATTATCTCAGACCTGTTAGTTTTTCCTACCTGTAAGGCCCATTTCACATCTGTGTTCAGGGAGTCCAGTTGGGGACCCCGTGAACGAAAACCTATACGCATAAAACAGTTTACCTGGGAAACCCGTGGACCCCATTATAGTCTATGGGGTCTGCACATTTCCCAGGTTAATCGCTTTTTTATGTGTATAGGAAATCCAAACGCAGATTGGACCCGGGCCTATAATAGACGTCTGTCCACACACTCAGTCACACTCCGACCTCTTCACCATGGCCCAGACCAAAGAGCTGTCTAAGGACGCCAGGGACACAGTTGTAGACCTGCACAAGGCTGGGATGGGCTACAGGACAGTAGGCAAGCAGCTGGGTGAGAAGGCAACAAGTGTTGGCGTAACGATTAGACAATGGAAGAAACACAAGATGACTGTCAATCCCTCAGTCTGGGGCTCCAAGCAAGATCTCACCTCATGGGGTAAGGAGGATTCTGAGGAATGGGAGAAGGTCGTGTGGTCAGATGAGACCAAAATAGACCTGAAACACACCGCCAGGGCAACGAAGGAGCGGCTTCGTAAGAAGCATTTCAAGGTCCTGGAGTGGCCTAGCCAGTCTCCAGATCGCAACCCCATAGAAAACCTTTGGAGGGAGCTGACACTCAATGTAGCCCAGAGACAGCCCCAAAACCTGAACGATCTGGAGAACATCTGTATGGAGGAATGGGCCAAAATCCCGGCCGTAGGGTGTGCAAACCTAGTCAAGAACGACCGGAAGCGTCTGATCTCTGTAATTGTAACAAAGGTTTCTGGACCAAATATTACGTTCTGTTTTCCTATTGTATCAGATACTTATTTCATGTAATAAAATGCAAATTAATTATTTATAAATCATATAATGGGATTTTCGGGATTTTTTTTAGATTCTGTCTCTCACAGTTGAAGTGTAGCTACGATAAAAATTACCGACCTCTCCATTCTGTGTAGGTGGGAAAACTTGCAAAATTGCCAAATACTGTAGCAAATACGTATTTTGCGCACTGTCTATGGGGTCCGTGTGTTCTGGCAGTGTCTGGGCACATGAAGCTGTAGCTCTGGTGAGGTGCAGGCTCTGCTTCCCATATTATAGCAGCCCCGTTCACTGTATAGCGGTGGTTCAGGGACGTGCAGTAATACTTCTATTACTTGAATCGGAGCACTTGTTCGCCTCCACTGCTGTAACTTTTGGTGCCTAGAGGCTGCCAGAACAGCTGATCTACGCAGGGTCCGGGTGTCAGACCCCGACAGATCACATACTGATGGGCTAACAAATATCACAAGTCTGGTAAAGGTGTGAGCGTCCCCCATTACCCCATAAAGGAGTCTCTGCTGGTATAGCATTAAGCCTAGTCATTTCCTAACCTGGGCTGCTGCCTTGTGCCATGGCAAAATGGATACGGAGAAGGGTCTCAAGAACATCCCACAGTGAGGAATCCGATAAATAATACAGTAATGATGTTCCACATTCGGCATCTACCACCAGGTGTCTAATACAGCTCAACTACCCCGCCATATAGTAACACATCAGGTAGGACAACCCCCACCATATAGTAACACATCAGGTAGGACCACCCCCCCGCCATATAGTAACACATCAGGTAGGACCACCCCCCCGCCATATAGTAACACATCAGGTAGGACCACCCCCCCCCACCATATAGTAACACATCAGGTAGGACCACCCCCCGCCTTATAGTAACACATCAGGTAGGACCACCCCCCCGCCATATAGTAACACATGACATCAGGTAGGACCACCCCCCGCCATATAGTAACACATCAGGTAGGACCACCCCCCCGCCATATAGTAACACATCAGGTAGGACCACCCCCCGCCATATAGTAACACATCAGGTAGGACAACCCCCACCATATAGTAACACATCAGGTAGGACCACCCCCCCCGCCATATAGTAACACATCAGGTAGGACCACCACCACCATATAGTAACACATCAGGTAGGACCACCCCCCCGCCATATAGTAACACATCAGGTAGGACCACCCCCTGCCATATAGTAACACATCAGGTAGGACCACCCCCCCCCCGCCATATAGTAACACATCAGGTAGGACCACCCCCGCCGTATAGTAACACATCAGGTAGGATCACCCCCCGCCATATAGTAACACATCAGGTAGGACCACCCCCGCCATATAGTAACACATCAGGTAGGACCACCCCCCGCCATATAGTAACACATCAGGTAGGACCACCCCCGCCGCCATATAGTAACACATCAGGTAGGATCACCCCCGCCATATAGTAACACATCAGGTAGGACCACCCCCCCCCCGCCATATAGTAACACATCAGGTAGGACCACCCCCACCATATAGTAACACATCAGGTAGGATCACCCCCTGCCATATAGTAACACGTCAGGTAGGACCACCCCTGCCATATAGTAACACATCAGGTAGGACCACCCCTGCCATATAGTAACACATCAGGTAGGACCACCCCCGCCATATAGTAACACATCAGATAGGACCACCCCCACCATATAGTAACACATCAGGTAGGATCACCCCCCGCCATATAGTAACACATCAGGTAGGACCACCCCCCCGCCATATAGTAACACATCAGGTAGGACCACCCCCGCCATATAGTAACACATCAGGTAGGACCACCCCCCCGCCATATAGTAACACATCAGGTAGGACCACCCCCGCCATATAGTAACACATCAGGTAGGACCACCCCCACCATATAGTAACTTATCAGGTAGGACCACCCCCACCATATAGTAACACATCAGGTAGGACCACCACCCCCCGCCATATAGTAACACATCAGGTAGGACCACCCCCACCATATAGTAACACATCAGGTAGGACCACCCCCGCCATATAGTAACACATCAGGTAGGACCACCCCCACCATATAGTAACTTATCAGGTAGGACCACCCCCACCATATAGTAACACATCAGGTAGGACCACCCCCCCCCGCCATATAGTAACACATCAGGTAGGACCACCCCCCGCCGCCATATAGTAACACATCAGGTAGGACCACCCCCGCCATATAGTAACACATCAGGTAGGACCACCCCCCCCCCCGCCATATAGTAACACATCAGGTAGGACCACCCCCGCTGTATCCAGGAGCCTCTGTAATGTCTGTATGCGGAGTAAAGCATCTGATAAGGTGTAATTATATGTACAGATGTAGCTCTGCTTAACTTGACTTTCCCATTGAAAGAGTTGCGTTAACGCTCTGTGAGTGTTGTTAGTGTGTTATAAGTCATGTTAACCTTTCCTACATCTGTATATTGAAGCATATTCCATTCTTAGATACTGAGTTACATCAGTACTGACCTCTCTAATGGATTCCTGATGGTCTCCTGTATATGGCGTCTTCCTCCCCCACCGCACATCGCTCTTTGTTATTGTACACGAGTAGTATATACATAAGGGTTCCTTGTTTCTATATATCTAATGTTTCTTTGTTTGACCAGGATAATGTATGCGCCTCTTTGTATAGGAGTTACCTGTATAGTACAGAGACGGCTTCCATATTAGCGCACACCACTATTCAGTACTTTTTTGCTTGCCTGGCACTTTTCCATTTACTTTTCTTATTTAGTGAGTTCCAGGAACTTGCAATGAACTTCTTCACAGGTTTCAGACAAGATATTTCTATCTCGAAGACCGTGGAAATATCAGAGCACAAAGTTATAAGATATAGCAAAATTATATTCAATCAATAATCCATTCAAACAACCCAAAACGTCATTTTCCATAGTTTCAATGAGCAAGATGTTCCCTGCTTGTTGTCTTTGTTGCTGGGGCAATTGAGGCAAAGGAAATTGCTGTGTAAGTGTACAGTGGGTGCTACTGAGGACGGGATATTGGGCCGCAGGGCCAAAGAGGATTCGGACAGATAAAGGGATAATGTGTTACCTGTATGATTGTGTGAAGGATTTGCTGGATTCTTACAGGTAATAGAAATTGATATTCTTTGAAGGATGTGAGATATATACAGTATATACAGTCATATGAAAAAGTTTGGGCACCCCTATTAATCTTAATCATTTTTAGTTCTAAATATTTGGGTGTTTGCAACAGCCATTTCAATTTGATATATCTAATAACTGATGGACACAGTAATATTTCAGGATTGAAATGAGGTTTATTGTACTAACAGAAAATTGTTGATTGTAATGTCAATCTGTATTCCCTTAGTCCAGACAGCAGCACAATATGGGGTATCTCTGCCCCTGTGTGTTGTTTAGGACAGTGGAACCTTTAATTAGCACCAAATTTAAGGTGCCTCCTACTGGCCCTATAAGAGGGCACCTGAGACCTCCCTCCACTGTGTAAATTATAAAGTAAAAGGAAACAAGCTTCTAGGGAGGGAAGCCTTGTGCTGCTGTCTGGACTAAGGGAATACAGATTGACATTACAATCAACGATTCCCCTCACGTCCGACAGCAGCACAATATGGGGAGATAGCAAGTAATTCCCCTAGGGAGGGTTTCCTCGCCTTACAACGTCAAGGACTGTCTGACCAAAGGCAGTTGTCTGGGAACTGCGGACGTCTAAACGATAATGTTTGACAAAGGTCAACTGGGATGACCATGATGCAGCCGCACAAATCTGGTCCAAAGGTAAGGACCGGTACTCAGCCCAAGAAGTCGACACAGCCCTGGTTGAGTGGGCCGTAGAAAAAACTGGAGGGAGTAACTCCTGAATAAGGAAGGAAGACTTAATTGTCTCCTTTATCCATGTGGATAGAGTAGGCTTGGCTTTGGGAAAAAAAACCCTAGCAACGGGAGGTCACCAGAGACCTCCGTCCACCTGTCCCACACAGGACAGAAAAAAACACAGTGGAGGGAGGTCTCTGGTGCCCTCTTATAGGGCCAGTAGGAGGCACCTTAAATTTGGTGCTAATTAAAGGTTCCACTGTCCTAAACAACACACAGGGGCAGAGATACCCCATATTGTGCTGCTGTCGGACGTAAGGGGAATGTGCAATATGCATTAAACCAAAATTTGACCAGTGCAAAAGTATGGGCACCTCAACAGAAAAGTGACATTAATATTTAGTAGATCCTCCTTTTGCAAAAATAACAGCCTCTAGTCGCTTCCTGTAGCTTTTAATCAGTTCCTGGATCCTGGATGAAGGTATTTTTGACCATTCCTCTTTACAAAACAATTCCAGTTCAGTTAAGTTTGATGGTCGCCGAGCATGGACAGCCCGCTTCAAATGATCCCACAGATGTTCAATGATATTCAGGTCTGGGGACTGGGATGGCCATTCCAGAACATTGTAATTGTTCCTCTGCATGAATGCCTGAGTAGATTTGGATCATTGTCTTGCTGAAATATCCATCCCCGGCGTAACTTCAAATTCGTCACTGATTCTTGTACATTATTCTCAAGAATCTGCTGATACTGAGTTGAATCCATGCGACCCTCAACTTTAACAAGATTCCCGGTGCCGGCATTGGCCACACAGCCCCAAAGCATGATGGAACCTCCACCAAATTTTACAGTGGGTAGCAAGTGTTTTTCTTGGAATGCTGTGTTTTTTGGACGCCATGCATAACGCCTTTTGGTATGACCAAACAACTCAATCTTTGTTTCATCAGTCCACAGGACCTTCTTCCAAAATGAAGCTGGCTTGTCCAAATGTGCTTTTGCATACCTCAGGCGACTCTGTTTGTGGCGTGCTTTCAGAAACGGCTTCTTTCGCATCACTCTCCCATACAGCTTCTCCTTGTGCAAAGTGTGCTGTATTGTTGACCGATGCACAGTGACACCATCTGCAGCAAGATGATGCTGCAGCTCTTTGGAGGTGGTCTGTGGATTGTCCTTGACTGTTCTCACCATTCTTCTTCTCTGCCTTTCTGATATTTTTCTTGGCCTGCCACTTCTGGGCTTAACAAGAACTGTCCCTGTGGTCTTCCATTTCCTTACTATGTTCCTCACAGTGGAAACTGACAGGTTAAATCTCTGAGACAACTTTTTGTATCCTTCCCCTGAACAACTATGTTGAACAATCTTTGTTTTCAGATCATTTGAGAGTTGTTTTGAGGAGCCCATGATGCCACTCTTCAGAGGAGATTCAAATAGGAGAACAACTTGCAATTGGCCACCTTAAATACCTTTTCTCATGATTGGATACACCTGGCTGTGAAGTTCAAAGCTCAGTGAGGTTACAAAACCAATTTTGTGCTTCAGTAAGTCAGTAGAAAGTAGTTAGGAGTATTCAAATCAATAAAATGATAAGGGTACCCAAATTTTTGCACCGGTCAAATTTTGGTTTAATGTATATTGCACATTTTCTGTTAGTACAATAAACCTCATTTCAATCCTGAAATATTACTGTGTCCATCAGTTATTAGATATATCAAATTGAAATGGCTGTTGCAAACACCCAAATATTTAGAACTAAAAATGATTAAGATTAATAGGGGTGCCCAAACTTTTTCATATGACTGTATATCCTGTATGCTTGCCGGTACACTAGGATTTCTTATCTGCTCATTGTTACAATTTCTGCCGCATGTTGTGATGCACGACTTGTACAATTAGGATAACTTTATTCCTAATGTTTTATGATGTTTCTTTAAAGGTATTGAAAGATTTACCTTTTCTGGTCAATGGTTGTGTCCTGCCCTTCAAAAGGCTAAATGTAGCTGAAAAAGCTAAAAAAAAAAAAAAAAAAAAAAAAAAAAATATATATATACATACCATGTTCCAAATTATTATGCAAATCGGATTTAAGTGTAATAAAGATGTGATCTTGGTTTTTCCATTAAACTCATGTCTGGTCTTGTGTCTCAGGGCTCTTTGGATCAATCTCAGACCCCTGTGATAATTATTATCAGGCCACAGGGGAATGAAAAAAGATCTCAAAAAGTATATCTTGGACAAGGTATGAAAACATTGCATTTTCACCGAAACCTAAGTGTGATCATCGTACTGTGAAGAGATTTGTGGCTGGTTCAGAGCACAGATGGGTTCGTGCAGATAAAGGCAGAATGAGGAAGGTTTCTACCTGACAGATTCATTGGAATAAGAGAACGGCTGCTAAGATATCATCACAAAGCAGCAAGCAGGGATGAGAAGCTGCCGGTATGAACCTCAAGGTGTAGGATCCTCCAGAACATTGCAGTAGTACATAAGCCTACTATTCGGCCACCCCTAAATAGTGCTCACAAGGAGAAGTGGTTACAGTGGGCCCAGATATACATGAAGACTAATAGTGAAACAGTCTTACTGATCAGTGCCGTACAACCCTGGATGGTCCAGATGGATGGAGTAGTGGATGGTCGGTGGATGGCCACCATGTCCCAACAGGCTGCGATGTCAGTAAGGAGGTCGTGGAATCATGGGGAGAGCTGGTAAGCGCTTATAGGGTCCCAGAAGGTGTGAAAATTACCTCTGCAGAACTGTTGTCACTGAGCCATGTTTGGAGGCCCCCTTGCTCGCACCTGACTTTTCTATAGGATTGAGATCAGGGCTTTGTGATGGCCGCTCCAAAGCATTGACTTTGTTCTCCTTAAGCCACTGTGTAACCAGTTTGGCAGTTGCTTCGGGTCATTGTCCATTTGGAAGACCCATTTGCTCCCAAGCTTTACCTTCCTCGCTGATGTCTTGAGATGTTGCTTCAGTATTGCCACATAATGTTCTCTCCTCATGAAGCCATCTATTATGTGCAGTGCCCCAGTCCCTGCTGCTGCAAAACACCCCCACAACATGACGCTGCCGTCCCCTTCTAAGACCCTGACAAGAGTTTTACTGTAGTATAATGTACCGTGTTAGCCATTGAACGTAGTGGAAGAGTGAAGAAATCCGGCGATACCATTTAGAGGCTGAGTATATTTGATGGTAAGCTTTCGGAAGTACTAACTCCCTTCATCAGACATGGTGTTATACCATGTCTGACCAAGAGTTTTACAGCACAGACACGTGCAGCAGCAGTGCGCAGGCTCCATCTAGTGACCAAGCGCGGGATTTTCCTCACTTTTCCCATAATGGAGATGCTTTACAAGGGATTATATAAGAGCTCTCTTCAGCTCCTTTACACATACAAGCTACCAGATGGGTAAGTGACCTCATATATTGTTTCTTTGGATGTTTAATACCTTCCAAATTGGACTTTTAGTAGGATTTACTACTTTTGGTTGCAATTTCCTTTTTCACCTGTGAAATCCTCCACTAAGTATTGTTATGTAACGGTATAGTACACTGATGACGTGTTATGTAATGATATAGCACACTGATGACATCACCTAATGATATAGCACGCTGATGACATCACCTAATGATATAGCACGCTGATGACGTCACCTAATGAAATAGGTGACGTCTCCTATAATTCTATAAACTGTGCTCCAGACTAGTCCTCTCCTATAATTCTTTAAACTGTGCTCTACTAGTCCTCCTCTTCTATAGATATATTTAAAATTGTTTGGTTTTTAACGAAAACGTGTCTTTGAGTCACTGTAACATCCTGGCATCACCTGACAGCCACTCAGCCAATAATCAGTGGTAGGTGGACAGCTTGTACAGTCATGGCCAAAAGTTTTGAGAATGATACAAATATTAATTTTTACAAAGTCTACTGCTTCAGTTTTTCTAATGGCAATTTGCATATACTCCAGAATGTTATAAAGAGTGATCAGCTTAACAGCAATTACTTGCAAAGTCAATATTTGCCTAGAAAATGAACTTTATCCCCCAAAACACATTTCAACATCATTGCAGCCCTGCCTTAAAAGGACCACCTAACATCGTTTCAGTGATTGCTCCATTAACACAGGTGTGGGTGTTGATGAGGACAGGGCTGGAGATCAATCTGTCATGATTAAGTAAGAATGACACCACTGGACACTTTAACCCCTTAACGACGCAGGGCGTAATAGTACGTCCTGCGTCGCATGACGATGTATGGAGAGCGCTCAGGAGCTGAGCGCTCTCCATACACCGCGGGTGCCGGCTGTATAATACAGCCAGGACCCGCAGCTAACAGCAGCGATCGGTGCCTGCACCGATCACGGCTGTTAACCCTTTAGATGCCGCGGTCAAACGCGACCGCGGCGTCTAAATTGCGGAGCCGACAAGGGCGCCGCCATTTTTACCTCATCACCGCCCTCCGGAACGTCATCGGAGGGCGGCGCTTGGTTGCCATGACAGCCGGGAGCCTATTGAAGGCTCCCAGGCCTGTCGTTACGTTAGAGCTATTACACGATGCCAGAGGCAGCGTCTAATAGCAGTGAAGGCATTTTGCTATTCACTGCGATACAGTAGTATCGCAGTGAATAGTAAGAGCGATCAGACTCCCTAGGTTTCAAGGTCCCTAGGGAGTCTGATCATACCAGTAAAAGTAGAAAAAAAAAGTTTTTAAAAGTATGTACAGTCATGGCCAAAAGTTTTGAGAATGATACAAATATTAATTTTTACAAAGTCTACTGCTTCAGTTTTTCTAATGGCAATTTGCATATACTCCAGAATGTTATAAAGAGTGATCAGCTTAACAGCAATTACTTGCAAAGTCAATATTTGCCTAGAAAATGAACTTTATCCCCCAAAACACATTTCAACATCATTGCAGCCCTGCCTTAAAAGGACCACCTAACATCATTTCAGTGATTGCTCCATTAACACAGGTGTGGGTGTTGATGAGGACAGGGCTGGAGATCAATCTGTCATGATTAAGTAAGAATGACACCACTGGACACTTTAAAAGGAGGCTGGTGCTTTCCATCATTGTTTCTCTTCTGTTAACCATGGTTATCTCTAAAGAAACACGTGCAGTCATCATTGTACTGCACAAAAATGGCCTAACTGGGAAGAGTATTGCAGCTAGAAAGATTGCACCTCAGTCAACAATCTATCGCATCATCAAGAACTTCAAGGAGAGAGGTTCCATTGGTGCCAAAAAGGCTCCAGGGCGCCCAAGAAAGACCAGCAAGCGGCAGGACCGTCTCTTAAAAGTGTTTCAGCTGCGGGATTGGGCTACCAGCAGTGCAGAGCTTGCTGAGGAATGGCAGCAGGCAGGTGTGAGTGCATCTGCACGCACTGTGAGGCGGAGACTCTTGGAGCAAGGCCTGGTCTCAAGGAGGGCAGCAAAGAAGCCACTTCTCTCCAGAAAAAACATCAGGGACAGACTGATATTCTGCAAAAGGTACAGGGAGTGGACTGCTGAGGACTGGGGGAAAGTCATTTTCTCTGATGAATCCCCTTTTCGATTGTTTGGAACATCTGGAAAACAGCTTATTCGGAGAAGAAGAGGTGAGCGCTACCACCAGTCTTGTCTCATGCCAACTGTAAAGCATCCTGAAACCATTCATGTGTGGGGTTGCTTCTCAGCCAAGGGAATCGGCTCTCTCACAGTCTTGCCTAAAAACACAGCCATGAATAAAGAATGGTACCAGAATGTCCTCCAAGAGCAACTTCTCCCAACCGTCCAAGAGCAGTTTGGCGCTCAACAATGCCTTTTCCAGCATGATGGAGCACCTTGCCATAAAGCAAAGGTGATAACTAAATGGCTCAGGGAACAAAACATAGAGATTTTGGGTCCATGGCCTGGAAACTCCCCAGATCTTAATCCCATTGAGAACTTGTGGTCAATCATCAAGAGACGGGTGGACAAACAAAAACCAACAAATTCAGACAAAATGAAAGCATTGATTCTGCAAGAATGGACTGCTATCAGTCAGGATTTGGTCCAGAAGTTGATTGAGAGCATGCCAGGGAGAATTGCAGAGGTCCTGAAGAAGAAGGGTCAACACTGCAAATATTGACTTGCTGCATTAACTCATTCTAACTGTCAATATAAGCTTCTGTTACTCATAATATGAATGCAATTCTATTTCTGTATGTGATAAAAACATCTGACAAACACACATAAAAACCAGAGGGCAGAAGATCATGTGAAAATAGAATATTTGTGTCATTCTCAAAACTTTTGGCCATGACTGTACTGTTGATGTCACATACAGTATATAAGGTGCTGTGAACTGGAGTGCGAGGCATGTCAGTGATGGCAGAAGTTGTAGATGGATATGTTATTCATCCCTGCATGATCCAAAACAATTATTTTATTTTCTTTAGCAATACATAGCACTGAGTGCAGCAAACTTGCAATACAGCTCAAGAATCAGGAGTAGGAGAAGTAGAAGAAAGTTTAGTCAGAGTTAATCTATTACAAGCAGATAGTCATATAAATCATATATAGGAGTGAGGGAGAATATTCGTGCTGTATGCACCAGACTGCTCCACTAAAGGGATAGTAAACCTGTTTATTGCCAATAATCTAATTTAGTCTGTTTTGCAATAAAGCTTGATCTGTGACTGTCCACAGAGTGTTTTACATTGTTTTTACTGACAAAGTCAGTCCCGTTAGAGAAAAATCTTTTTTTGGGGAAGAGGTACTTTTTTTTTCCGTTAAATGTATAAAAACTTCTGTTTTTCACAGCCTGCGATAATCTGAAAATATACTGTGTTATCTTCTGCCACACCTCCTGAGGTAGGTCAGGCACAAAAGGTGCGTTGAGGTGTCGCCATATACTGTTCAGTTAATGTTTATTTGGAGTCATGACTAGCAACTTTGGGGAGTGAATGCGGTATTATTAATGGAATAATCGGGGTTTCAGCTTGTACTTTAGTGAGATTACTATCAGTGAGGATTGATGAGTGAATTAAGGTAGGCATCCATTATACACCCTATTTATACAGGTATATAGCTGAATTGGGGGTAGTGAATCATGGATTTATATACATTACAGGCAAAATAAGAGTTGATCATGACTATGTATAGGAATTTAGTGACTACCATGGTTTTTATCTATTGTTACACAATCCCATTTATTTTCTTTTTATATTTATACTGTATATTAAATTATTTTTAAAGAGTCACCACTCTAGATGATTTTTGCGGGTATTTTTCGATTAGTGGCCTCCGGTGATATAATGGTATGTCTATAGGATTGGATTAATTTTTTGCACTAGAGTTTAAATTGCTTTAAATACATACAAACTGCTGTCCTAACAGCAAAATACTGATTCTGCATGTGCTAATCTGAAAAAAATCTCTTTTTTTTTTTATTAAGGAACATTTAATTTTTTTTTAACCAATAAACAGTGTGACACAGCCTGCTCATCTGAAAAAAAAATGTGTTAAGGGTTGTTTTATTTTTTGAAAAAAAATCTCCGTTTGTCAAGGGGGTGTTTTCTGTTCAACCAGTAAACAGCATTGCAGTTTGCGCTAATCTGAAAAATCTATTTCTTAAGGATTTTTTTTGCTCAACCAACAGTGTGACACAGCCTGCTAATCTGAAAAATCTCAGCTTAATAAAGGTTTTTTTTGGTTACCCAAAATCTGGTGTTCTAGACTAATACTCGCTGACTTGGTCATCCTTTGTGCTTTGCTATTTTTCTTGAATTTTTTTTTTTTTTTTTTTAACTTACAAAAAAGCTAATACACATTGTTCTCCGTCTTCCAATAAACCCTTGCTATTCCCCATCCTGGGCTTTTCTAGACTTCCATAGGTAAGCATGTCATATCACCCTTTGGCAGTCCATCTTGGGAGACCAAGAAGGATTTTGCACAGATTTCACAGTGAAGATATTTGTCTATGAGCGGATATTCATAAGGTATTTTGATTTAGGACTCAAAAAATGCACACCTTAGAAATGTTGGCATCCTGTTCGACGTTTCACAAGACTAAATTTTTAATGAACATTTTTAAGATGGCTTCTCCCTTGTGTGAATTCTCTGATGCTTAACCAGAACGGATTTACTTCTAAAATATTTCCCACATTCTGAACACATAAATGGCTTCTCTCCTGTGTGAATTCTTAAATGTTCTGTCAGATGTCTTTTCTGGATAAAACATTTCCCACATTCATGGCATGAGTATGGTTTCTCCCCCGTGTGTAGTCTCCGATGTGTAATGAGATTTGAGGTATTAATAAAACATCTTCCACATTCATGACATGAATATGGCTTCTCTCCTGTGTGAGTTCTCTGATGTTCCACAAGATGTAATTTCCGGGCAAAATACTTCCCACATTCAGTACAAGTAAATGGTTTCTCCCCTGTGTGAGTTCTCCGATGTCCAATAAAATTTGCATATGTAGTAAAACACTTCCCACAGTCTGAACATGAAAAGGGCTTCTCTCCTGTGTGAGTTCTCACATGTTCTGCAAGATGTTTGTTCTGGGCAAAACATTTCCCACATTCTGTACAAGAAAATGGTTTCTCCCCTGTGTGAGTTCTCTGATGTCTAATAATATGTGCTTTATTACTAAAACATTTTCCACAGTCTAAGCATAAAAATGGCTTCTGGCCTGTGTGAGTTCGTCGGTGGCGCTCAAGTTCTTCTTTCATTGTAAAACATTTCAAACATTCTGAACATGAATATGGCTTCTCCCCTGTGTGACTTCTCTGATGCTGAACAAGAACTGATTTCCTTATAAAACATTTCCCACATTCTGAACATGAAAAAGGCTTCTCTTCTGTGTGCAATTTCTGATGCTGAACAAGAACTGATTTCCTTATAAAACATTTTCCACATTCAGTACATAGAAAGGGCTTCTCTCCTGTGTGAATTCTCTGATGCTCAGCAAGAACCAATTTCCTACTAAAAGATTTCCCACATTCTGAACACAGAAATGGCCGATCACCTCTGTGACTCTTTCTGTGTCTAGAAAGACTAGATTTCTTTTTAAAAGTTTTCTCACATTCTGAACATGTAAGTGCCCGATCTCTGTGAACCTTCATGTGGTTAGAAAGATAAGATTTCTTTTTAAAATGTTTTCCACATTTAGAACATGGAAATATTTCCTCCGGTCTATGTCCAGTTGTTTCTTGGCACATTTGTGATTGATCATCTCCATGACAGGGAGATACTATGGAACGTCCATGGGAATCACTTATCTCATCTTCACCTGGAATATAAAAAAAATAAATAAATATTTGTACGATGAATAAATGAGAGAAAATACAATCATAGATCAGAGTTGGGAGACTAGACATTTGCTGACAAAAAAAATAAAAAAAAAATCTGTCCCCAAAAATTGGTGGTCGTTCTGGTGAGTCTACCTCAGCGTGATGTAATGATGATCTATAGAAGTGATGCCAATATTATAGCCAAAGGGAAAGAATAGTGGGGAAAACTACAATTGTACAGAGGCTCTAGGACCCTGTTGGGCTCCTCTAGCCTGGATACAAGATGAGATACGGCAGGACATGGAGGTATACAGGTTCTGTATGGTATCCTGCAGTACATTTACCACAGATGTTACAGCTGGGCCTGTAGTCTGGATACAAGATGAGATACAGCAGGACATGGAGGTATACAGGTTCTGTATGGTATATACTGCAGTACATTTACCACAGATGTTACAGCTGGGCCTGTAGTCTGGATACAAGATGAGATACGGCAGGACATGGAGGTATACAGGTTCTGTAGGGTATCCTGCAGTACAATTACCACATACAGTACAGACCAAAAGTTTGGACACACCTTCTCATTCCAAGAGTTTTCTGTATTTTCATGTACTGCAGGATACCATACAGAACCTGTATACCTCCATGTCCTGCCGTATCTCATCTTGTATCCAGGCTACAGGCCCAGCTGTAACATCTGTGGTAAACGTACTGCAGGATACCATACAGAGCCTGTATACCTCCATGTCCTGCCGTATCTCATCTTGAATATGTAAGAGACAGCCAATGTTGTCCTAAGCTTCATTTGTCTGTATAAACTGTTAATGTTGAATGTATTTCTGTGATTCTGTTCCTTTAAGACAGCAGCCATTGTAATTGTGACATGATGCTGGAGTGAGACCCCCCCCCCCTTGATGTCAGCCTGTCTGTTCTGCAGACAGAGTGTGAGCAGAGAAGCAGGAAGTGACGAGACAGAGAGCAGCAGCCATCTTGGCAAGTGTTGTATTGAACTGGTGTGGAGATTTTTCTGTGCAGCTAAGCTGTATCTTGGTCCAGAGACAAACAGAGTGTAAAGAGACAACAGGACTAGTGAGTCCACGTGAAAGGAACTGTGCTCAGTGGCTGATCAGTGAGACTGACATTGTGACTGTGTATATGGATACCACAGATAGAGACTCGCAGTGCTGTTGATGTACTGGACAGCACCTGCTAAATCCCGGCTTACATCCCAGCTCAGTGTATGGACTCGGCAAAACTGTCAGTGTGCTGAGTGGAATCTGCTGTTGGATTACATTGCATTCATTGGGTTTCCCTGTTAAAGAGGACTTCATTTCTCCCAAGATCCTGATAACCGTGAGGGGAGGACGCTTCACTATAAAAGAAAGGACCGACTTTGGGCCCCACCGCGCGCTTCTACGGACTGTAAGCGGTCCACCTGGACCACTGGGGAAAAGGGGGTGCACCCAAATGTGAAGTCAGGGTCAGTTAGGGATAGATTTGAGTATATTGTTCATTCAGTGTCCATACTGCAGAAGTGGACAGAGTAAAAGTAGAAACCATTGCAGAATTTGCCTTGAAATTGTTCATGCTATATTGTATATTTTGCTTGTCTTTATCCCTGTCATTTTACCTTTAACTAGCCTTTATTAACTTATAGTAAATATATATTTTTTTTCTTGAACTACCGCGTGTGCGTTCATTTCTGGTTGCGGAGTCCAAACCACCTGCCTTGCTCTCGGTTCACAAATTGGCGTAGTCGGCAGGATCCGCTTACCAGAATGGACGGTGACGCACCCGTTAGAGAGAATGGTGCTGGAGGAAGAATGCCAGCAGGGGCTATAATGAGTCAGTTAGCTAAATTTGATGGCAATAATATGTCAGTGAGTATGTGGGTGGAACAGATACGAATGATACAGCGAATGTACCAGACTGCACCAGAAGTACTAGTAGAGCTAGCAATATTGACATTACAAGGGGATGCTAAGACCACGGTATTATTGAGGCCATTTGAACAAAGGCAGACATTTGAGCAAGTAGTCCAGATTCTAGAAACCATCTATGGAGAAACTGCATTGCTGGGGTCTCTGCAGGCTCGGTTCTTCCAGAGGGTACAACAGGAGAATGAAAGCCTTCCCCAATATGCAAATGCCCTACAAGAACTGCTCCGAGATATTCAAAGGAAGGAAAGAGGGGGCTCGCCAGCCTTCTGTAACCCTGATCGGACTCTCCGTGACCAGTTTGTCCTGGGGATACGTGACGGCAGTTTAACTGTGACTATGCAGGATTTTATACGACGAGAGACTGATGCTAAATTCCATGATGTACAGGTAGAGGCCATCTCCCGTGCCAATAGTATGGTCCCGAGGCCCCAGACCGCAGTTGGAGTTACTTTGTTCCCGGGGGCTAATTCTGGCTCAGAGACAGTAGAAAAGGGGACGGTTAAAGAAATTCTCACAGTAATGCAGAAACTGCAAGAGCAAATGGAACACTTGCACACTCGTTGTGATGAGCAGTCTATGAAAATTGCAGACTTCCAGAAGACTGGAGATGAAAGGGTGAGCCATCCACACCCAGCAAGTCAGAATCACCCACCACCCCGCTGGAGGGATGAGGATAGGACCTACCGAAGGGGTCCAAATCATTTAGTGCAGTGCTCAGGAGAAATCGAAGGGGCTTACCGAAGGGGCCCAAACAGATGGCCAGAACGACGGGAGATACGCTGCTGGGAGTGTGGACGGATGGGCCACGTTGCTGCTAGATGTCCAGAGCAGCGACAAACTTATGAGAGACCGCCGTTAAACTGAAGTCCCCTGCTGCTGTAGGGCGTGTAGTAGGGGAGACTGACAAGGAGACTATGTGGGGAGAATGCCCTAATGATGACCTGATCGCTGCAAGTCCTGTTATACAGGTGGAAATGGAGGGTATTCCGGTTACCGGGATGATTGACACGGGTTCCCAAGTAACGACCTTGAGTAGAGACTGTTATGAACGGTACTTCCGGCAACATGTGAAATATGATCCCCATACATTCGTACGAGTGGTCGCAGCTAACCAGTTACCAGTTCCGGTCGTGGGAGTGGCCTGGATGAATGTCCGGGTATGTGGCCAAGATCTAGGTAGGAAAGGCATTGTGGTGGTACAGGAGTCACATGAAGTAAAGGTCCCTGTCATTTTGGGGATGAATGTGTTAAAAGAATTAGATCAGATCCTCTTTGAAAAGAAAGGTCACGGTTATTGGAAAGAAACCACCACCCATCGGCCTACTCAAACAGCTTTCCAGCGGCTGATCCGGACATGTGGCTTACAGAAAAGTTCGGAAGCACAGCGTCCTCTGGCTCGAATTTCAGTTCCTTTGCATACAAAAGTTACACTGCCACCCAGTCGGGAGACAATAGTGTCCATGACCGTAGGCACCTGTCGGAAACTAGAGGGCATAGCTGTGTTGGTAGAACCTCTGCAGGCAGCCGAAGGGGGTGTTGATCCGCTAGTGGCCCGTTCCTTGGCAATAGTTCGCAATGGAAGAGTACCACTTCGATGTGTAAACACTCAGGACCAGAGTGTGGACCTGACCCCAGGGAGGCTGCTGGCTAACATCTATGTGACTCCGGAGGAAGTAAGGAAAGTAACTCCAATGCAGCTGAAGCCGACTGAAAGGGATGAGTGGACCGTAACTGTGTCCATGGGAGAAGATGAGGAACCCACCTCTGAATGGAATGGCCGTGCAATTCGAGAACAGATGAAGATGGATGCAAGTTCATGTTCTCTGGAATGGGTGCAGAAGGTAGATGAACTGTTGTGGGAGAAACGAGCCACCTTTGCACGGTATGCTGAAGATTTTGGATGTACCACAGGGATCTACCATGAGATTCCCACAGGAGACACCCCTCCAATTATAGAGCGCTACCGACAAATTCCTCCACAGTTGTATCAGGAAGTGAAAGAACTGTTAGCTAAGATGCGACAGGGTGGGATCATCCAAGAAAGCCAGAGTCCCTGGGCGGCTCCTGTGGTGTTAGTAAGAAAAAAAGATGGGTCCATCCGATTTTGCGTAGACTATCGGAAGTTAAACGCTTGCACCGTACGAGATTCCTACCCCTTGCCACGGATTGAGGAGTCCCTCTCAGCGCTAGGGAGAGCCCGGTACTTCTCCTCACTAGATCTGGCTAGTGGGTATTGGCAGGTGCCGATGGCCACAAAAGACAAGGAGAAGACGGCATTCATCTTGCCCATGGGACTATACGAATTTAACCGGATGCCCTTCGGGTTGACAAATGCACCCGGAACGTTTCAGCGGTTGATGGAGAAATGTCTCGGTGACTTCAACTTTGAGTTCACTCTCATCTACTTGGATGACATTATAGTGTATTCTGCGACCTTTGAAGACCATCTCCACCAGTTGGGGCAAGTATTTCGAAGATTGCGGGAACATGGGCTCAAATTGAAACCCAGTAAATGTCGGTTGTTCCAATCTGAAATTGATTACTTGGGTCACCGCTTATCAGGAGAAGGGGTGAGACCATCAAGAGACAAGATAGCGGCTGTTCAAGATTGGCTGATACCGACTACCCTGCGAGAAGTGAGGGCGTTCTTTGGAGTAGCCGGTTACTATCGACGGTTTATTAAGGATTTCGCCAAGGTAGCAGCACCACTTAATGCTCTCCTACGAGGCACATCCGGTGGTCCAAAGAACCGGTCCGTGAAGTGGGGACCTGAACAGGAACAAGCCTTCCAGGCATTGAAGGATGCACTGACAACAGCCCCAATCTTGGCATATGCTGATTACCACTTGCCGTTCCAGTTATATACAGATGCAAGCCTGTATGGTCTTGGAGCAGTGCTTTCCCAGCTTCAGGATGGCCAGGAGAGGGTCATAGCGTACGGCAGCCGGTCTTTGAGAGATTCTGAAAGAAACCCCGAGAATTATAGTTCATTTAAATTGGAGCTGTTGGCACTGGTATGGGCCATGACCGAGAAATTCTCTGAATATTTGACCGGTGCTGAAGTTTTAGTACTGACTGACAACAACCCACTAGCTCACCTGGAAAATGCCAAGCTCGGGGCGTTAGAGCAGAGGTGGATAGCCCGAATGTCTACATTCAATTACCGCATTAAGTATCGGTCCAAGACAGAGAACCAGAATGCTGACGGACTTTCTAGGGTAACTGCCCAGACCCCCACAGAAGACGTGGATCATGAGTTGGAGCATGTGGAGGTGGCCGACTTCAGCAGATTTTCACAGGCCTTGACCGCCACTAATCAGTTTGAGATGGAGGGGACTGAAATGGCTCCTTTCTTTGGTCCCTCACGACAGGAATGGGCACAGATACAACAGACCCATGAGGGGCTGGCGCAGATGATCAAGTGTGTTGAGAAAGGCCAGAAGCCCTGTAGAGAGGAAAGAGAACGACTGACACGTGAGAGATTATCTGTTTTGAGTCAGTGGGAAAAGTTGGAGATGAAAAATGGAGTGCTATGCCGAAAGGTCTATTTACCTTCTGAGATCGACATTCGATACCAAATTGTGGTGCCTAGTGAACTGGCTCGCTCGTTGGCAGTTGAGGCTCATAATAAGAATGGACATTTTGGTCATGAGAAGACCTTTCGTTGGTTACAGCGACTGATTTACTGCCCTGGTCTTCGTCAAATGGTCGAAGAAGTATGCCGCAGCTGTCGAACTTGTGAGATCCATAAGGCAATAGAACAGAGAGCTCCCCTGCAAACCATCGTGACCCAGGAAGCTTTAGAAATCGTCATGATAGACTATCTAATGGTGGGCCCATCCAATAGCGGACACCAGTATTGCCTCGTAATGGTGGTTCACTTCACCAAATTTGCGGTGGTAACCGCCACCAAGGACCAGACAGCTGAGTCAGCAGCTCGTGCTCTGTGCCAAGATTTCATTCGAGTATATGGGTGCCCCCAACGCATCCACTCCGACCAGGGCGCCTGCTTTGAGGGACACGTAATGAAAGAAGTTCAACGTATCTACGGGATAAAGAAGTCGCACACAACTCCATACCACCCTCAGGGAAATGGGGCCTGTGAAAGATTCAACAGAACTCTGCTACAGATGCTGCGGACTCTGGAGGAAGACAAGAAGTTACAGTGGCCTCAGTTCTTGTCTGAAATGGTGTGGGCCTATAACAATCAGGTCCATTCTACAACGGGGTACTCTCCTTATACACTTCTCTTTGGGCGGTCTGGGCGAAGTATAGGAGAATTACAGTTGAATGATGTGGATGGGTTCCCTCCGAGGGATCCAACCTCTTGGATGCGGGCGCATCGGCAGAGACTTGAGACGATCCATCGATTGGTGCGGCAGCGCCTGCAAGAACATCCCCATCCTGATAAGACCCCAGTGCAAGAAGCACCATTGCAACCAGGCGACCTGGTGCTACTTCGTGTCAAGAAACCCCAAGGGAAATTGGAAAGCAGATGGGAGGCTTTGCCGTATCGTGTTGTTGGCCGCAAGTATGCGAATGGGCCAGTGTACCAGGTCCAGAAAGAAGGAACTGATTGTGTTCGAGTACTTCACCGAAATATGTTGCGCCTGTGTCATTCTGAAGGGACAAATCACGATGGGCCTGCCAATGTGAACGAGCTCCCACAGTCAGAGAATGGAGGTGCGGAATGGGCCTCCGACGAGGAGGATGATTGTTGGCCGATCCCTGCTCCTGGGGATGTTCCACCTGTGACTACTGTATCTCCGGCCTGTGCCCCCTCTGGTGCGGAATCCGCTGGTCCTTCTCAGCCCATAGCTGCAGCACCCCATAATATACCACCGGTCCTCAGACGGACCACTAGGCCAAATGCTGGTATTCCCCCTGTTCGGTATGCGCAGGATGAGTTTGTTTGGCCTGCCATACATCGGTATACTACCACCCTGTGCATAAAAGTACAACCCTCTGGATATACAGTCATAGGCAGGGACTGCCAATCTTAAAGTGGGGGGGAATATGTAAGAGACAGCCAATGTTATCCTAAGCTTTATTTGTCTGTATAAACTGTTAATGTTGAATGTATTTCTGTGATTCTGTTCCTTTAAGACAGCAGCCATTGTAATTGTGACATGATGCTGGAGTGAGACCCCCCCCTTTGATGTCAGCCTGCCTGTTCTGCAGACAGAGTGTGAGCAGAGAAGCAGGAAGTGACGAGACAGAGAGCAGCAGCCATCTTGGCAAGTGTTGTATTGAACTGGTGTG
The DNA here is from genome assembly GCA_947044405.1 of Leptodactylus fallax. Classification (NCBI taxonomy): domain Eukaryota; kingdom Metazoa; phylum Chordata; class Amphibia; order Anura; family Leptodactylidae; genus Leptodactylus; species Leptodactylus fallax. The sequence continues at coordinate 519,998 of CAMRHE010000564.1, read as the reverse complement.
GAGATTTTTCTGTGCAGCTAAGCTGTATCTTGGTCCAGAGACAAACAGAGTGTAAAGAGACAACAGGACTAGTGAGTCCACGTGAAAGGAACTGTGCTCAGTGGCTGATCAGTGAGACTGACATTGTGAGTGTGTATATGGATACCACAGATAGAGACTCGCAGTGCTGTTGATGTACTGGACAGCACCTGCTAAATCCCGGCTTACATCCCAGCTCAGTGTATGGATTCGGCAGGACTGTCAGTGTGCTGAGTGGAATCTGCTGTTGGATTACATTGCATTCATTGGGTTTCCCTGTTAAAGAGGACTTCATTTCTCCCAAGATCCTGATAACCGTGAGGAGAGGACGCTTCACTATAAAAGAAAGGACCGACTTTGGGCCCCACCGCGCGCTTCTACGGACTGTAAGCGGTCCACCTGGACCACTGGGGAAAAGGGGGTGCACCCAAATGTGATGTCAGGGTCAGTTAGGGATAGTTTTGAGTATATTGCTCATTCAGTGTCCATACTGCAGAAGTGGACAGAGTAAAAGTAGAAACCATTGCAGAATTTACCTTGAAATTGTTCATGCTATATTGTATATTTTGCTTGTCTTTATCCCTGTCATTTTACCTTTAACTAGCCTTTATTAACTTATAGTAAATATATATTCTTTTCTTGAACTACCGCGTGTGCGTTCATTTCTGGTTGCGGAGTCCAAACCACCTGCCTTGCTCTCGGTTCACATATCCAGGCTACAGGTCCAGCTGTAACATCTGTGGTACATGTACTGCAGGATACCATACAGAGCCTGTATACCTCCATGTGCTGCCGTATCTCATCTTGTATCCAGACTACGGGTCCAGCTGTAACATCTGTGGTAAATGTACTGCAGGATACCATACAGAGCCTGTATACCTCCATGTCCTGCCGTATCTCATCTTGTATCCAGACTACAGGCCCAGCTGTAACATCTGTGGTAAATGTACTGCAGGATACCCTACAGAACCTGTATACCTCCATGTCCTGCCGTATCTCATCTTGTATCCAGACTACAGGCCCGGCTGTAACATCTGTGGTAAATGTACTGCAGGATACCATACAGAACCTGTATACCTCCATGTCCTGCCGTATCTCATCTTGTATCCAGACTACAGGCCCAGCTGTAACATCTGTGGTAAATGTACTGCAGGATACCATACAGATCCTGTATACTTCCATGTCCTGCTGTATCTCATCTTGTATCCAGACTACAGGCCCAGCTGTAACATCTGTGGTAAATGTACTGCAGGATACCATACAGAGCCTGTATACCTCCATGTCCTGCCGTATCTCATCTTGTATCCAGGCTACAGGCCCAGCTGTAACATCTGTGGTAAATGTACTGCAGGATACCATACAGAACCTGTATACCTCCATGTCCTGCCGTATCTCATCTTGTATCCAGGCTACAGGCCCAGCTGTAACATCTGTGGTAAATGTACTGCAGGATACCATACAGAGCCTGTATACCTCCATGTCCTGCCGTATCTCATCTTGTATCCAGACTACAGGCCCAGCTGTAACATACAGTACAGACCAAAAGTTTGGACACACCTTCTCATTCTAAGAGTTTTCTGTATTTTCATGACTATAAAAATTGTAGATTCACACTGAAGGCATCAAAACTATGAATTATCACATGTGGAATTATATACTTAACAACAAAGTGTGAAACAACTGAAAATATGTCTTATATTCTAGGTTCTTCAAAGTAGCCACCTTTTGCTTTGATTACTGCTTTGCACACTCTTGGCATTCTCTTGATGAGCTTCAAGAGGTAGTCACCTGAAATGGTCTTCCAACAGTCTTGAAGGAGTTCCCAGGGATGCTTAGCACTTGTTGGCCCTTTTGCCTTCACTCTGCGGTCCAGCTCACCCCAAACCATCTGGATTGGGTTCAGGTCTGGTGACTGTGGAGGCCAGGTCATCTGGCGTAGCACCCCATCACTCTCCTTCTTGGTCAAATAGCCCTTACACAGTCTGGAGGTGTGTTTGGGGTCATTGTCCTGTTGAAAAATAAATGATGGTCCAACTAAACGCAAACCGGATGGAATAGCATGCCGCTGCAAGATGCTGTGGTAACCATGCTGGTTCAGTATTCCTTCAATTTTGAATAAATCCCCAACAGTGTCCCCAGCAAAGCCCCCCCACACCATCACACCTCCTCCTCCATGCTTCACGGTGGGAACCAGGCATGTAGAGTCCATTCGTTCACCTTTTCTGCGTCACACAAAGACACTGTGGTTGGAACCAAATCTCATATTTGGACTCATCAGACCAAAGCACAGATTTCCACAGGTCTAATGTCCATTCCTTGTGTTCTTCTTGTGCTTGTTGCCTGTCCTTAGCAGGGGTTTCCTAGCAGCTATTTTACCATGAAGGCCTGCTGCACACAGTCTCCTCTTAACAGTTGTTGTAGAGATGTGTCTGCTGCTAGAACTCTGTGTGGCATTGACCTGGTCTCTAATCTGAGCTGCTGTTAACCTGCGATTTCTGAGGCTGGTGACTTGGATGAACCTATCCTCCGCAGCAGAGGTGACTCTTGGTCTTCCTTTCCTGCGGCGGTCCTCATGTGAGCCAGTTTCTTTGTAGTGCTTGATGGTTTTGGCTACTGCACTTGGGGACACTTTCAAAGTTTTCCCAAATTTTTGAACTGACTGACCTTCATTTCTTAAAGTAATGATGGCCACTCGTTTTTCTTTACTTAGCTGCTTTTTTCTTGCCATAATACAAATTGTAACACTCCATTCAGTAGGACTATCAGCTGTGTATCCACCTGACTTCTGAACAACACAACTGATGGTCCCAACCCCATTTATAAGGCAAGAAATCCCACTTATTATTACCTGACAGGGCACACCTGTGAAGTGAAAACCATTTCAGGTGACTACCTCTTGAAGCTCATCAAGAGAATGGCAAGAGTGTGCAAAGCAGTAATCAAAGCAAAAGGTGGCTACTTTGAAGAACCTAGAATATAAGACATATTTTCAGTTGTTTCACACTTTTTTGTTAAGTATATAATTCCACATGTGTTAATTCATAGTTTTGATGCCTTCAGTGTGAATCTACAATTTTTATAGTCATGAAAATACAGAAAACTCTTGGAATGAGAAGATGCGTCCAAACTTTTGGTCTGTACTGTATGTTACAGCTGGGCCTGTAGCCTGGATACAAGATGAGATACGGCAGGACATGGAGGTATACAGGTTCTGTATGGTATCCTGCAGTACATTTACCACACATGTTACAGCTGGGCCTGTAGTCTGGATACAAGATGAGATACGGCAGGACATGGAGGTATACAGGTTCTGTATGGTATCCTGCAGTACATTTACCACAGATGTTACAGCTGGGCCTGTAGCCTGGATACAAGATGAGATACGGCAGGACATGGAGGTATACAGGTTCTGTATGGTATCCTGCAGTACATTTACCACAGATGTTACAGCCGGGCCTGTAGTCTGGATACAAGATGAGATACGGAAGGACATGGAGGTATACAGATAATATATGGTATCCTGCAGTACATTTACCACAGATGTTACAGCTGGGCCTGTAGCCTGGATACAAGATGAGATACGGCAGGACATGGAGGTATACAGGATCTGTATGGTATCCTGCAGTACATTTACCACAGATGTTACAGCCGGGCCTGTAGCCTGGATACAAGATGAGATACGGCAGGACATAGAGGTATACAGGTTCTGTATGGTATCCTGCAGTACATTTACCACAGATGTTACAGCCAGCCTGTAGTCTGGATACAAGATGAGATACGGCAGGACATGGAGGTATACAGGGTCTGTATGGTATCCTGCAGTACATTTACCACACATGTTACAGCCGGACCTGTAGTCTGGATACAAGATGAGATACGGCAGGACATGGAGGTATACAGGCTCTGTATGGTATCCTGCAGTACATTTACCACAGATGTTACAGCTGGGCCTGTAGTCTGGATACAAGATGAGATACGGCAGGACATGGAGGTATACAGGTTCTGTATGGTATCCTGCAGTACATTTACCACAGATGTTACAGCTGGACCTGTAGCCTGGATACAAGATGAGATACGGCAGCACATGGAGGTATACAGGCTCTGTATGGTATCCTGCAGTACATTTACCACAGATGTTACAGCTGGGCCTGTAGTCTGGATACAAGATGAGATACGGCAGGACATGGAGGTATACAGGTTCTGTATGGTATCCTGCAGTACATTTACCACAGATGTTACAGCTGGACCTGTAGCCTGGATATAAGATGAGATACGGCAGGACATGGAGGTATACAGGCTCTGTATGGTATCCTGCAGTACATTTACCACAGATGTTACAGCTGGGCCTGTAGTCTGGATACAAGATGAGATACGGCAGGACATGGAGGTATACAGATAATATATGGTATCCTGCAGTACATTTACCACAGATGTTACAGCTGGGCCTGTAGTCTGGATACAAGATGAGATATGGCAGGACATGGAGGTATACAGGCTCTGTATGGTATCCTGCAGTACATTTACCACAGATGTTACAGCTGGACCTGTAGCCTGGATACAAGATGAGATACGGCAGGACATGGAGGTATACAGGTTCTGTATGGTATCCTGCAGTACATTTACCACAGATGTTACAGCCAGGCCTGTAGTCTGGATACAAGATGAGATACGGCAGGACATGGAGGTATACACGTTCTGTATGGTATCCTGCAGTACATTTACCACACATGTTACAGCCGGACCTGTAGTCTGGATACAAGATGAGATACGGCAGGACACGGAGGTATACAGGCTCTGTATGGTATCCTGCAGTACATTTACCACAGATGTTACAGCTGGGCCTGTAGCCTGGATACAAGATGAGATACGGCAGGACATGGAGGTATACAGGCTCTGTATGGTATCCTGCAGTACATTTACCACAGATGTTACAGCTGGGCCTGTAGTCTGGATACAAGATGAGATACGGCAGGACATGGAGGTATACAGGCTCTGTATGGTATCCTGCAGTACATTTACCACAGATGTTACAGCTGGGCCTGTAGTCTGGATACAAGATGAGATACGGCAGGACATGGAGGTATACAGATAATATATGGTATCCTGCAGTACATTTACCACAGATGTTACAGCTGGGCCTGTAGTCTGGATACAAGATGAGATATGGCAGGACATGGAGGTATACAGGCTCTGTATGGTATCCTGCAGTACATTTACCACAGATGTTACAGCCGGGCCTGTATCCTGGATACAAGATGAGATATGGCAGGACATGGAGGTATACAGGCTCTGTATGGTATCCTGCAGTACATTTACCACAGATGTTACAGCTGGACCTGTAGCCTGGATACAAGATGAGATACGGCAGGACATGGAGGTATACAGGTTCTGTATGGTATCCTGCAGTACATTTACCACAGATGTTACAGCCAGGCCTGTAGTCTGGATACAAGATGAGATACGGCAGGACATGGAGGTATACACGTTCTGTATGGTATCCTGCAGTACATTTACCACACATGTTACAGCCGGACCTGTAGTCTGGATACAAGATGAGATACGGCAGGACACGGAGGTATACAGGCTCTGTATGGTATCCTGCAGTACATTTACCACAGATGTTACAGCTGGACCTGTAGCCTGGATACAAGATGAGATACGGCAGCACATGGAGGTATACAGGTTCTGTATGGTATCCTGCAGTACATTTACCACAGATGTTACAGCTGGGCCTGTAGCCTGGATACAAGATGAGATACGGCAGGACATGGAGGTATACAGGCTCTGTATGGTATCCTGCAGTACATTTACCACAGATGTTACAGCTGGGCCTGTAGTCTGGATACAAGATGAGATACGGAAGGACATGGAGGTATACATGCTCTGTATGGTATCTTAGACCAAGAGATATACTATCCAAAAGTAGCCACTTAAAGCTTTTTTGGCGGAAGCACTTTTATACCTCCTCTCGTGGCAAGACCCAAAGTCTAATCAGATCACACCTGTAAACATTTACATATCTGCCAGAGACAGAACTGCAGGATGTGATTTATAACTCACTATAAAAAAAAAAAAAAAAAAATTTAAGGATGTATGAAAGGCTCTTACCCTTCTCTGACACTGATATGGGGTTCTCCAGTCCACTCGTCGTTCCACTGTCCTCACTTTCCTGGAAAGATCCAACATGAAGAACATGAGGAAAAGAAGATCCTGAGATTATCTTATTACTAAGCTCTTCACCTACTCCTTATTTTCAATCTCACTGCTTGTTTACATTATATCTGTCTCCATATTCAGCCTCACAGAGACAACTCTATGGAGCAGGGAGAGGCTGAGCAGAACTCTCCTATCATCTGCTTAATGGATTATTTTTTTGCCTCATTCTGTGCACTCCTAGCCTCTTATCTACAACCTAGTTGAAGCAGGTGCCGTGAATAGAGCCTTAAGTGTGTACCTGACGTAGGACCCACTCAGGACAGACTAGTGACTGTTCTGTATCTCTTCTGTGGTGGTCTATTATTAACTCTTCAGGGACGTACAAGTATATTCTTCCACAGTAAAGCAGCTGCATAGGATGGTGCAGGAGTAGGGGCGGCATCTGTTATTAACATCCGGACATCCCAAAGCAAAGGCAGAGGCTGTTTATTACCGCCCCATTGAGCACTGTGTCTATAGTATGGCAGCCGCCATGATGCAAATCCAGACTGGTCTAGTGGTCAAGTGATTTGCCGGGGCTGGGAACTAGAGGAGCCCATTCAACTGTGCAGTAAATACTAGGCGGTATGTCCCCTGTAACTGGGGCTAGTGTATCAGACTCTGGTACAGGGGAAATCAGAAAAAAAAATTGTAATGTTAAATAACCCCCCTCCAGAGGTTTATTATCACCTTATGGGGGGGGGGGGGAAAAAAAAAAAAAGTGAAAAAAACTAAAATAAAAAGTAAAACAATTAAGACTTATAAATAAGTTACATTTTAAGAGCGTCATTACCACACACAACCAACAGGTTCTAGCCCTGCCCCCAGTAACACAAAACTGTGTAACCTACATAAAAACCTCTATAATGGAGTCGGAAAACAAAAAAAAAAAAAAAAAAACCAACGAAAACATTTGACTCACGTTTTTGTTGAGTTATCTCATCTCTTTCTGTTCATTACTGTATGGAGGACGACGTTTAATCCCAAAAAGAATGCAAAACTAGGTCTCACTTTTTGGCTGTCCCGTGGGTGTTGTCTGAGATACTGAGAGTCTACCTTTAGGCCCCACGTTGCGGAAATGCAACTTTTTTTTATTGCAGATTTTGCTGCGTTTTTTTTTTTTGGTTTTTTTTTGAGCCAAAGCCAAGAATGGCTGCGGAAGGAATAAAAAATATCTAGAAAGTTCTTATACTTCTCCCTTCTGCTCAATCTAGTCCTATCTTTGGCTGCAGCAAAATCTGCAAGAACAAAAAAAAAGCTGCATTGCCGCAACGTGGGGCTTCAGCCTTAGGCAGGTTGCAGACGACCGTGCTACAACCGGCCTGCCGTGAATTAAAAGCACGGGCTGCACACGGGGATGTCCAAGTTTGCTACCAGTCCACGGGCCGTGCTTCCACGGCCTCTTTCATTAAATGCAGCCACAGAAGCACGGGCCGCAAAATAGGACATGTCCCATCTCATGCGGCCAGGACGGTTGACCCGCACACGAAACCATGAAAATCACGGTTGTGTGTACGGCCCCATAGAAAAGAATGGGTCAGTGTGCTATCTGTGAAATACATTGATAGCAAACTGACCCATGGAACGGTCATCTGCAAGGGGCCTTAAAAGGAGCTTTTCCTGGACCACAGGGATGTTCTGATCGTCCACTCCAGGATCTTGGTTTATTTGTCCTGACTACCTGTCTGTGCAGTACTCTGACATGTCAGTCCAGGAGTGGTGTCCTGAACGTCTTCCCAAAAGCTAACAGGATGATTGTGCAGCGAGTTTGGAGGTTTTTGGATCGGTGTGAGAACAGGAAGGCTGCTATGTGATGTCACCGGCCCAATACTCTACAGAACTAGACATTTATCTACACTGAAGATCAACTACCAAGTAGATCAAACAGGTGGAAGTTTACCACAATCTATTATGGAACCAGAAACCATTTGTAGCCACGACCGAGCACAGCCAACAATATCATCCAATAGAGCGGACACTCCACTGCTGCTGAGACGTGTAGTAGAAAGCTTCATGACATCAATCTATAGAGGATTTACAGACATCTCAGCTTCATCTACCTGATGATCCAGTGGGACATTCTGCTCTGCATCCTCTGGACAATCCTGGGAATATGGAGGACTGGGACATCTCTCTGGTGGATTCCTCTGACCGGATCCATCTATAGGAAATATACACAGTGACTGAATACATTGTCTATATGTGATGAGCAGATGATGGGGGAGTCTAGGTGACCCTCATACCTGGTCTCTCCTCTATCATCAGGAAGGTCTCCTCTTACCTGCTGATGTGAGGGGCTGCTGATCCTCCATCATGACCTCCTTGTACAGATCCTTGTGTCCTTCTAAATACTCCCACTCCTCCATAGAGAAATAGACAGTGACATCCTGACACCTTATAGGAACCTGACAACACAATGATACAGTCATCCCAAGAGCCATCCCTTGGTGTTCTTGTATAATGTCCCAGCATTCCCAGCAGCGCTCACCTCTCCGCTCAGCAGCTCAGTGATCCTGCTGGTAAGTTCTAGGATCTTCTGCTCATGTCTCAGTGAATGAGGTGGAGGCTCGGTGATGGGGCTCGGGGTCCTGCTCCATCCTCCTGACACACGGGGTGTCACACACTCACCAGACGACTTCTTCACTACTGTGTAATCCTGTGTATGGTGAGACACTACAGATCACTACAGAGATTCTAAGAATCCTTCACCTGTCCAGTCATTTCCCTGGTTTATTCCTAGAGATAAGAGTGATGTCATGTGAGACTCTCACCTCTCCAGTGATCAAGGAGATGATCTCCAGGGCGAGCTCTAATATCCTTGTAGACATGTGGTTTCTGGCCTCGGCCATCCCTGGTGGGTCATTGGTGGAAAGGACCATCGTCTTGTACCTGAGGGAGAACAAGGAGGACGAGGGTAAGATCCCATCTAGATAAATGACTACTCGAGTATATATTGGAGAGGAAGAAGAGAAGGAACCTTCCATTATTTAACACTGCAGTTATTGCAGACGTGTCTGTTTTGTTTATTTCCACTGAAGGATCAGAACAAGGGAGTTAGTGTGAACATAGCCCTAGTCAGCCGGCCATCCTGCTATAAAGTATATACAGCAGTGTACACACATAGTATCATACAGGGATAGTCATTTCTTGATTTAAATGTTTGACTCCCTGCCTGCCAAACCTCATATCTATTTTATTTTTCCATTCACAGAGCCATACGAGGGCTTAATGTGGGACAAATTGTACTTCATAATGGTGCCATTTAATACTCAGTACAATGTACTGGGAAGCTGGAAAATATTATTCTGAATGGGGTGGAATTAGAGGAAAACTGCGTTTGCATCACTTTCTTAGGGGCTTTATTTATACAGTGTTCACTGTGCAGCCAAAATTATATATCCCCCGTATTCTGGGGGTCAGTACGATCTCAGCGATGCCAAATATATATAGTTTTTTTATGTTTTAACAACTCAAAAAAATACAAAACTGAGAGATATTAAAAAAATAAATAAAAAAAATTTATTGGACTCTCCATATTCTGTCACCCATAACTTTTTTACATTTCCATGTATGGGGCTACATTAGGGTTTTTTTTTGTAGGGTTAGATGTAAGTTTTATTTGTACCATTTTGGGGAATGTCTGATGTATTGTTTGCTTTTTATACAAATTTTTATGGCAGGAGAAACAGATTTTTTTTTTTTACACTTATTTTTAGAGCCCCTAAGAGTCGTGAACCCCCCCGGGGGTCTGAGCACGAGTACAATGTATTATGAGATCCCTACACATCTGTTACAGTGTGTCTATAGCGCAGCCTGCAGTACAAGTATTGTAATAACAAGTCTGGAAGTGTTTACTAGGCTGTCGGGGTATCAGATCGCGTTTTGGAGGATGGCGACTCTCCCCAAAATGGTGGTGCCCACCAGGAAAATGGTGCACTGATCACAGGCACTGCCGCTGGGTCTCTGCTACATAATATAGCTTATACGTGGGCACTATATTTAAATAGAACAGCAGAAGTCAGGAAAGGGTTAAATAGTCCCAATTGAATGGCCAATTTTTGCATCAAAAATTGTGTTTTTTTTTTTTTTTAATTTTTGAGCCTCACACACTACTTTACAAAAAAATAACAGGCAAAAGTCCAGACCAGAAATCCAGAGGCCCCCCCATAGTGACCACTACCCATTAACCCTCTAGCTCCTGCTCCATGACTAGACCCGGGGATGTCTGGCAGAGCGGCCATGTCCCTGCTGTCAGGTCAGTGCCGGGCACCGGGGGAGGCGACAGCTTTATACACAGAAATCCTACAGCGGGGTCTCTGCCTAGTCCAGGAGAGAAGACCCAAATGTTTAACCCTTCACTGGGCAGAACATCACTGCTAGTAATACTGACACTGTACACAGGACTACTACACCCAGCATGGGACTACTACACCCAGCATGGAACTACTACACCCAGCATACAGGGGACTACTACACCCAGCATGAGACTACTACACCCAGCACACAGGGGACTACTACACCCAGCATGGAACTACTACTACACCCATCATACAGGGGACTACTACACCCAGCATGGAACTACTACTACACCCAGCATGGAACTACTACTACACCCAGCACAGGGGACTACTACACCCAGCATGGAACTACTACACCCAGCATACAGGGGACTAGTACTACACCCAGCATGAGACTACTACACCCAGCATGGAACTACTACTACACCCAGCAGCTAACAATTTTGGATTATGACAATCTCCACAACCCTGTAATCTCTGCCATGAGGTCTCCATATTGTGTCGGGGCTCCCGGTAACCTCCTCTCCTCACTTACCTATAACCCCAGCAGTAGTGTCCAGTCTGCAGCCTGCTGGGAGTTGTAGTGCAGCCCCCTAGGAATAAATCCCGGCCATTCCTGCTCCTCTCTCCTCCTCCATATTGTGTCGGGGCTCCCGGTAACCTCCTCTCCTCACTTACCTATAACCCCAGCAGTAGTGTCCAGTCTGCAGCCTGCTGGGAGTTGTAGTGCAGCCCCCTAGGAATAAATCCCGGCCATTCCTGCTCCTCTCTCCTCCTCCATATTGTGTCGGGGCTCCCGGTAACCTCCTCTCCTCACTTACCTATAACCCCAGCAGTAGTGTCCAGTCTGCAGCCTGCTGGGAGTTGTAGTGCAGCCCCCTAGGAATAAATCCCGGCCATTCCTGCTCCTCTCTCCTCCTCCATATTGTGTCGGGGCTCCCGGTAACCTCCTCTCCTCACTTACCTATAACCCCAGCAGTAGTGTCCAGTCTGCAGCCTGCTGGGAGTTGTAGTGCAGCCCCCTAGGAATAAATCCCGGCCATTCCTGCTCCTCTCTCCTCCTCCATATTGTGTCGGGGCTCCCGGTAACCTCCTCTCCTCACTTACCTATAACCCCAGCAGTAGTGTCCAGTCTGCAGCCTGCTGGGAGTTGTAGTGCAGCCCCCTAGGAATAAATCCCGGCCATTCCTGCTCCTCTCTCCTCCTCCATATTGTGTCGGGGCTCCCGGTAACCTCCTCTCCTCACTTACCTATAACCCCAGCAGTAGTGTCCAGTCTGCAGCCTGCTGGGAGTTGTAGTGCAGCCCCCTAGGAATAAATCCCGGCCATTCCTGCTCCTCTCTCCTCCTCCATATTGTGTCGGGGCTCCCGGTAACCTCCTCTCCTCACTTACCCCTTCACTCTTCAGGACAGGACACTCTCTACGTCACACCCTCGTGATGTCACCGGAAGGGGCGGGGCCTCCCGGGGTGATTGAACGGAGCAGCAGAGTCTGTGCTAGTATAGGAGGGGAGGCTGTATACAGGAGGAGGGAGGGGGGTCTTACATAGGACTGTATACAGGAGGGGGGTCTTACATAGGACTGTATACAGGAGGAGGGAGGGGGGTCTTACATAGGACTGTATACAGGAGGGGGGTCTTACATGGGACTGTATACAGGAGGAGGGAGGGGGGTCTTACATAGGACTGTATACAGGAGGCGGGAGGAGGGTCTTACATGGGACTGTATACAGGAGGGGGTCTTACATGGGACTGTATACAAGAGGCGGGAGGAGGGTCTTACATAGGACTGTATACAGGGGGAGGGAGGGGGGTCTTACATGGGACTGTATACAGGAGAAGGGAGGGGGGGTCTTACATGGGACTGTATACAGGAGAAGGGAGGGGGGTCTTACATGGGACTGTATACAGGAGAAGGGAGGGGGGTCTTACATAGGACTGTATACAGGAGGGGGGTCTTACATGGGACTGTATACAGGAGGCGGGAGGAGGGTCTTACATAGGACTGTATACAGGGGGAGGGAGGGGGGGGTCTTACATAGGACTGTATACAGGAGGGGGGTCTTACATGGGACTGTATACAGGAGGAGGGAGGGGGGTCTTACATGGGACTGTATACAGGAGAAGGGAGGGGGATCTTACATGGGACTGTATACAGGAGGAGGGAGGTCTTACATGGGACTGTATACAGGAGAAGGGAGGGAGGTCTTACATAGGACTGTATACAGGAGAAGGGAGGGAGGTCTTACATAGGACTGTATACAGGAGAAGGGAGGGGGGTCTTACATAAGACTGTATACAGGAGGAGGGAGGGGTCTTACATAGGACTGTATACAGGAGGAGGGAGGGGGGTCTTACATAGGACTGTATACAGGAGGAGGGAGGGGGGTCTTACATGGGACTGTATACAGGAGGAGGGAGGGGGGTCTTACATGGGACTGTATACAGGAGGAGGGAGGGGGGTCTTACATGGGACTGTATACAGGAGGGGGGTCTTACATAGGACTGTATACAGGAGGGGGGTCTTACATGGGACTGTATACAGGAGGGGGGTCTTACATGGGACTGTATACAGGAGGGGGGTCTTACATGGGACTGTATACAGGAGGAGGGAGGGGGGTCTTACATGGGACTGTATATAGGAGGAGGGAGGGGGGGTCTTACATGGGACTGTATACAGGAGGAGGGAGGGGGGGTCTTACATAGGACTGTATACAGGAGGGGGGTCTTACATAGGACTGTATACAGGAGGAGGGAGGAGGGGTCTTACATAGGACTGTATACAGGAGGAGGGAGGAGGGTCTTACATGGGACTGTATACAGGATAGACTATAAATACCTAATAGAGTGGGGGTGGGAAGACAACCAGTCCCAGGAGCCACTTCCTCCTGTATAGCGGTGTTGTCACTGTAGGTCAGCTGAGTCAGTGGAAATTGAGCTGCCATGAAGATGCGCAGACACTATACAGGGTTTGGAGCTTTTTTGCCTCCAGTCCTGTATTATGTATAGCCCTCTATCCCGTGGTAAGAGCCTGATTAATGCCTCACAATGTGTTATGGAGCTGTTTACTGACATGGAGAGTGTACAGGTAGCCGGAGCTCAGCTACTATTCCTATGTGATCATAGAGGGGCTAGTAGCGGCCTCCCCTCGCTGGCCATCGCTGTGATTGGTGGAACGGTACAGACCTACCATTTACAATGCATAGTGCCAGTACCGGGGCTCAATGTTATAACTGACAGTGTCAGGGAATGGGGAGATCAGACAACTGAGGCTCCCATCTGACTGGGGCGTGACCTGTACCTGCGCCCCTAGCCGGTGATTGTTGTGACTGGTTGGTCTATACAGGGAATCGAAACTGCTATGTCACTGGCGATCAGCCAATAGTAATCTGGATAAGTGTGATTGGTGGGTCTGTCCCCCAAAGCGGGTAAAAATACTGGTGATGGCCTCTGACCGTGCAGTAGCAGAAATCAGGACCTGTGCTAGTTGTCTGTCCCATCACAATGAATAACACAAACGTTTGACCCCCTCATTGCCTCCCATTAACCCCTTTGTGTCCCCACCGTTGACCCCTCTACCTCCCAATGTATACAACGGTATGTCAGTGTTAGAGTTAGCATTGTAAATGTTTTATCTGCATACAACAGTGCTATAGATTACATAGAGCTGTGTATATATACACTATATATATATATATATATATACACACAAGAGGAGACATTTCACCGCTGAGGAGGCGTGTGTGATGATTGCATCTGATACAGCAGAGTTTGTTTTCTTGCCCTCCTCCAGTGATAGTCAGGAACCTCCTTGCGATTGCAGGAGAGTTAGTGCCCAGGTTCTGCCTCAGCATCTTCCAGGTGTGAGTGGTTACCTCAATCCACCTACAACCCTCAAATTCCTGAGTTTATTGCTGTGGCAGGAATCCGTGTCCAGACAGAAAGGATAGGAGTTTTTTAAGTTAATTTTCACCGATGACTTGGTGCAATTAATGGTGGACTAAACCAATCTTTTTGCCCAGCAATTTATCTCTGCAAATCCCAATTCCTTTTATGCTAAACCTTATGTGTCAATCCATCAATTGTGCCGAAATGTAAAAATATTGCAAGTTGGTAATCAATAGAGATGAGCAAATTTCTCAAAAGTTCGATTCGGCAGTTTGATTCAAAGTTCCAAAAAAATTTGCTTCGATCTGAATTACTTTGTGGCGAATAAACAGCTATTTCCGGGCTGCAGAGAGCCGGGGTGGGAGGCAAAATGGCGGAAGCCCTTGGATGCCACAGTCATGTCTCTCTCCCTCTCCAGCACGGACAACTTTTATTCATGTGGAAGGATCTGCTAACAAGCAAAGACACGCCTACCCAATCACATCACTAGAGAACATCATGTGACCGTCTGATGTCACAAAGGTCCTTACTGAATATCCGTTACCGCGAAGCATCAGGAAATCTGGAATCGTAGATTTCCTGAAATTCGGATCCAATTCCACTTCTGCAGAATCGATTCGCTCATCTCTAGTAATCAATATGAGTCTTACTATAAAAAAAAAAAGACAAAAAACATCAGAGTGACATCATATTGGTCCACGTACATTATGTAGCACTGTCCTTTGTACTAGAGTACCATGACTAGACCCCGCTTTGAGGTTCTAAAGAAATTTATTAAATTTAATGATTATGCCCAATGCTTCCTACAGGATGACCAAATCTTTTTAAAATTTGTTCCCTCTCTAATATCAATATTCAATCCAAATTGTTTCCTAAATCTACACCCCTCAAAAGGAAATATCTATTGATGAGTCCCTTGTGCACGTGAAGGGCAAAGTGAAATTTCGTCAATATTTGCCCAATAAGTTGCCAAATGTGACATCTAAAAAGTGTGTGATAAGTAGGTACACACAAACCTTCCAGGTCTATGAGAGGAAGGACAATGAAATAGAACCCCCTGACTGTCCACTTGTCCTTAATACAAGATAGCATGGGAACTCCTGCACCCACTTTTTGATCAGGGGTACAATTTGTACTTTAATGTGGTATACAAGTGTACCCCTTTTCAAATGCCTAATACATAGAAAAAGCGCTGTGGCGTGCGGGAATATCAGAAAAAAATACCTTTTCAAGAACCCCCATTAGTCAATCCCTGCAAACAGGCAAAAGCAAAACATTGCGTCATGAAGGGGTCCTGTGTTTAAAATTCAGAGACAATAAAAAGATGTCTTGCTGTTGACATCTATTCATGATGCCAGCTACACACCTGTGCATGTACGTGGGACCAAGTCATCCATGCTGAATCCTCTGTGGACCTTGTCCAGATGTCATTATATAAGTCAGTTGTCATTTACAGAAAGGTTGGCCAAGAGGGTACCTACTTGGAGTACCAAGAAAAAAATAATTAAAATTCTTCTCTTGGGGGACAGAGCTGCCTCTTTGAGCGATGTTCCCAGAATTGTTCCAGGGCAGCACTTTTCGAATGAGGTGTCACCTGCAGAAAGGAAAGAGAGGCCACTGAAAAGGTGCTGAGTCTGCAGAAAAAGGGTATACGGAAGGATTCTATACACCAGTGTGACACGTCCATCCAAACCCAGACTCTGCATTACGGATTGTTTCCAGAATTATCTCACCTCCCTGGATTTAGAAATTTTAATTTTACAATGCACCCCCCCTTTATCAGTCTGGTCTTCTCTACATTTCTAAAATTGAAGTCTAAAAAAAGATATAACAAAACTAAACATTCTCATTATATCCCTAGGTGAATACATAACCTGCACAATTTTTTTAGACCTATACCAGAATTGCCCAAAAATCATTCCAAGAAAAATTAAGGCCTCGACATTCCTGTTGTTCTCCTTCACTTTCCAGGCCTGCCACATGTGCAGAAAGCAGATTTGAGCCACTTTAGGACTGTGGTATTTATTAATTCAGGAGAAACAGACTTATGCTTTGTTCACATCTGCGTTGAAGTGTCCTTAGAGAGTCTGTCGCAGATTCCGATGAATATCGGACGAATGAAAAATCCTGCACAGAGCCTATGGGGTCCGCAGGTAACCGCTGTTTTAGTGGGCGGGCTCTCCGTCGTTCAAGTCCCACTGCAGATATGAATGATGGAGAGCACGGCACAAGTGTGAACCTAGCCTTAGAAATAATAAGGTGTTTTTCTCCATTTTCATTCTCTGTGTCCAAAAAATAATTCCTAAGGTGACTTCAGAATAGAAAAATTAAGTTTAACATTTGAGATGTCTGCCCTATTAATTCCTTACAAATAGCAGAGCGCTGCCTTCACCATAGCTGTTAAACCCCTGAATCATTATTTTGAGGCTGTCGCTTTCAAAACAGATCCATTATCAGGGGAGTTTATATTTTTATGGCAATTCAGGATCTGTGCAAATCAAAATGGTGACTGCAAAACATATTAGGAAATTGCCTTATAAGTCTCATGATCTGTGCAAATACAACATAGAATCTGAAAACAATTTCAGCAAAATCTGTTTCCAAAAGCTTAACAGTGCTCCTTCCCTTCATGTGTCCTGCCATGTGCCCAAACAGTAAGTTACAACAACATGTAGGATATTTCTGTGCTTCAGAGACATTGCACAACAAATTCTGGGATGCATTTTCTCCTTTAACCTATTCCTACTCTGCGCCGTACTATTACAGTGGGGAAAAAAAAGTATTTAGTCAGCCACCAATTGTGCAAGTTCTCCCACTTATAAAGATGAGGCCGGCCTGTAATTGTCATCATAGGTAGACCTCAACTATGAGAGACAAAATGAGAAAACTAATCCAGAAAATCACATTGTCTGATTTTTTTTTTTAAGAATTTGCAAATTATGGTGGAAAATAAGTATTTGGTCACCTACAAACAAGCAAGATTTCTGTCTCACAGACCTGTAACTTCTCCTTTAAGAGGCTCCTCTGTCCTCCACTCATTACCTGTAGTAATGGCTCCTGTGTGACATTGTTATCAGTATAAAAGACTCCTGTCCACAACCTCAAACAGTCACACTCCAAACTCCACTATGGTGAAGACCAAAGAGCTGAGGAAGGACCAGAAACAAAATGGTAGCCCTGCACCAGGCTGGGAAGACTGAATCTGCAATAGGCAAGCAGCTTGGTGGGAAGAAATCACCTGTGGGAGCAATAATTAGAAAATGGAAGACATACAAGACCACTGATAATCTCCCTCCATCAGGGGCACCACGCAAGATCTCACCCCGTGGGGTCAAAATGATCACAAGAACGGTGAGCAAAAATCCCAGAACCACACGGGGGGACCTAGTGAGTGACCTGCAGAAAGCTGGGACTAACGTAACAAAGGCTACCGTCAGTAACACACTACACCGCCAGGGACTCAGATCCTGCAGTGCCAGACGTGTCCCCCTGCTTAAGCCAGTACATATCCGGGCCCGTCTGAAGTTTGCCAGAAGAGTATTGGGAGAATGTCATATGGTCGGATGAAACCAGAGTAGAACTGTTTGGTAGAAACACAACTCGTGGTGTTTGGAGGAGAGTGAATGCTGAGTTGTATCCAAAGAACACCATACCTACTGTGAAGCATGGGGGGGCAACATCAGGCTTTGGGGCTGTTTCTCTGCAAAGGGACCAGGACGACTGATCCGTGTACATGAAAGAATGAATGGGGCCATGTATCATGAGATTTTGAGTGCAAACCTCCTTCCATCAGCAAGGGCATTGAAGATGAAACGTGGCTGGGTCTTTCAGCATGACAATGATCCCAAGCACACCGCCAGGACAACGAAGGAGCGGCTTCGTAAGAAGCATTTCAAGGTCCTGGAGTGGCCTAGCCAGTCTCCAGATCTCAACCCCATAGAAAACCTTTGGAGGAAGTTGAAAGTCCGTGTTGCCCAGCGACAGCCCCAAAACATCCCTGCTCTAGAGGAGATCTGCATGGAGGAATGGGCCAACATACCAGTAACAGTGTGCGCCAACCTTGTGAAGACTTACAGGAAACGTTTCACCTCTGTCATTGCCAACAAAGGATATAGAACAAAGTATTGAGATGAACTTTTGTTATTTTCCACCACAATTTGCTAATAAATTCTTTAAAAATCAGACAATGTGATTTTCTGGATATGTTTTCTCATTTTGTCTCTCATAGTTGAGGTCTACCTATGATGACAATTACAGGCCGGCCTCATCTTTATAAGTGGGAGAACTTGCACAATTGCTGGCTGACTAAATACTTTTTTCCCCACTGTATGTCATGCTAAGCATATATATAACGCTCGGCCCCGTAATAGTACGGTGCTGTAATGCCGCGGACACAGAAGCTGTACATGTGGCATTACATCCCGCTCTCGGCTGTGCTACACAGCCAAGGGCTGGGACCAGCCACCGGAGTCAGAAGATGCTCCAACTCCAGCGGATTAATCCCGTGGATACCGTGATCACAGTATCCAGAGGGTCCGGGGGCAAGATCGCCCTCCCCTGCGATAAGATCGCGGGTTCCAAGGGGTTGCCATGGCAGCCAGGAGGCCTGGCCACGGCCTCCTGACTGCCTATGCACAGTTCCCATAGGAACTAATGTGCAATGTTCTGCAATACTATGTATTGCAGTACATTGCACAGGAGATCTGAGATCTCAGCTTCAAGTCCCCTTGTGAGACAGGCAAAAATGAAAAAAAACAACAACACAGTTTACAATACACAAATAAATAATATATATTTATAAATAAACAATAAAAAGTTTAAAAAAAAAAACACCTTTGTCTAAGAAAAAAAAAAAAATAATGTAAACAAAATAAACATACATGTTAGGTATCCCCATGTGCGTATAAGTCCCCACTTTCCAAAAATAGCGTTATTTATCCCGTACGGTATGGTAAAAAAAAACAAACATATTTTGATCACTTTGCTTTCCCCAAAAAATAACAATAAAACCTATCATTGGGGAAACGTGTTTTTAACTGAAGCAATGTTGGAATAGCTTTTATAAAGGTTATTCTTCTCCTACCCTTACTTTTCTTCTCCCCGCCGCCATTTGTCCAAAAAATAACATTTTATTCTCATATGTAAATTATGATCAGGGAGCACTCCACGTCATCGGCACAACCCGCCTCCAGCGCTGCTTTTTCACGCCCCCTTCATCTTCTTCTGTTCATCTTGCATCTGCTTTCACTGTCGGCCATTTTTCCGAAGTACACTAGTGTAAGAAACTAAACCAAAATGGCCGACGGAGCATGCTCCGTTGGCTCTGCCTGAGCTCAAAGTGGCTCTGGCAACCAGTTTCCTACACCAGTGTACTTCAGAAAAATGGCTGACAGCAAAAGCAGATGCAAGATGAACAGAAGAAGATGCAAGGGGCGTGAAAAAGCAGCACTGCAGGTGGGTTGTGGCGATGACGCGGAGTGCTCGGAGCAAAGGGGGATGCGGGGGGTGCTCGGAGCCCAGGAGGACCGCCCCCAGTGGTCCCTGAGCATAATTTACATATGAGAATAAAATATTTTTTTTGGACAAATGGCAGCGAGGAGAAGAAAAGTAAAGGTAGGAGTAGAATAGCCTTTATAAAGGCTATTCCAACACTGCTTCAGTTAAAAACACGTTACCCCAATGATAGACTCCCTTTAAAGAGCCCTGACAAATCTTCATCAACAGTACAGTAAAAAAGTCATAGGTGTCAGAATACGGAGACCCCAAGAAAATCCTTCATTTTCAAAAAAGTGACGTTTTACTTGTAAAAGAGATAAAATATAATAAAACTGATAGAAATCTGATATCGCCGTAATCGTAATGACTACCCGGACAAAACTGCCATGTCATGTATAATGCAGAGAGAATGATAGAATTGTCTGTTATTTCACATGGATCCCCAAAAAATGTAAATAAAAGCTGATCAAAACATTATATGTACCCCAAAATGGTGCCAAATGAAAGTACAACCCATCATGCAAAGAATAAGCCCTCACATAGCGATGTGGACAGAAAAATAAAAAAGTAATGAATTTTGGGAGACAGGGAAGGAAAACATGAAAAAAGTTACTGAGCATTAATGTACAAACTACCCGGCGCCTTTAAGGGGTTATCCCCTTGTGAATGTGTAAATTTCAGGGTTAAATGAACGTACTATAGAAAAAAATTTAAATGTGTCAATTTCACCTTTATTTGTTTGGATTCCTGTGAAACGTTTAAAGAGTTAAGACACTACCTAAGGCCGGGGACCCACGTAGCGTAAACTCCGGGATTTGGCCACAGAGGAAATATTGTGTAAATCACAGCGTATTAATTATACCTACAGAAGTGCCGGCGGGTTCCCTATAGGTATAAGGGACAGAAAGTCCGCAGAGGAAAACTCCGGTTTCCTTCCACACTCCAAAGACATACAGATCGGGATTGTGCGCCCTATACGGGACAGTATACAATGGGTCTGTGTAGCCCAGAACACGTCATCGCCCCAGATGTGACAATAAAGCTTTGTGTTTGAGTCCATTAAAGACAATAAGTCATTTCTTCATCCATTCTTGCTGTGTCTTAGAAATGTTAGGGTTGTCGATTCTGTGAAAAGTTTTGCTGAGATTGTTTCCTTCCGCCTGCCCTGCCAACAGCACATGGACAAGATAAAGAAACTGCTACATGTCAAAATGTGGAAGCTGCTTTTCAGAGGCAGAAGATAAAGAGTTTACCCTGAATGTTACTTGTTATTAGGCGGATCTCGCTCCAGGCTCTGAGATGTCTTTAGGTCACTTGTTATATAATAATCTTATTCGTTAGGATCGGCTGCGTCACAACAACTCACATATTGCAGAATCTTTATTCGGTTCATTGGATGATCCAGCGCCTTGGAGAGATCTTGGGGAAGTCTGGGATTCCTTCTAATGGATGAGCTATACACAGCCCAGGCAAAGAGACCGCAAGACACCTGACTGCGACCAACCCAAACCTATAGGCGATCAATGGAGTGGCGCCTAGTTACACAACTGTCTAAGGTGAGCACCAAACTATACGGTTATGTTACTTTACTTGATTCTGCATGTGCCTCGTTTTGCTGCAGTCCCATGTAAGACCCCCCTCCTGTATACAGTCCCATGTAAGAGCCCCCTCCCTCCTCTTGTATAAAGTCCCATGTAAGACCCCCCTCCTGTATAAAGTCCCATGTAAGACCCCCCTCCCTCCTCCTGTATACAGTCCCATGTAAGACCCCCCTCCTGTATACAGTCCCATGTAAGACCCCCCTCCTGTATACAGTCCTATGTAAGACCCCCCTCCTGTATACAGTCCTATGTAAGACCCCCCTCCCTCCTCCTGTATACAGTCCCATGTAAGACCCCCCTCCTTCCTCCTGTATACAGTCCATGTAAGATCCCCCTCCCTCCTCCTGTATACAGTCCCATGTAAGACCCCCTCCCTCCTCCTGTATACAGTCCCATGTAAGACCCCCCTCCCTCCTCCTGTATACAGTCCCATGTAAGACCCCCTCCCTCCTCCTGTGTACAGTCCCATGTAAGACCCCCTCCCTCCTCCTGTATACAGTCCCATGTAAGACCCTCCTCCCCCCTCCTGTATACAGTCCCATGTAAGACCCCCCTCCTGTATACAGTCCCATGTAAGACCTCCCTCCTGTATACAGTCCCATGTAAGACCCCCCTCCTGTATACAGTCCCATGTAAGACCCCCCTCCTGTATACAGTCCCATGTAAGACCCCCCTCCTGTATACAGTCCCATGTAAGACCCCCCTCCTGTATACAGTCCTATGTAAGACCCCCCTCCTGTATACAGTCCCATGTAAGACCCCCCTCCTGTATACAGTCCTATGTAAGACCCCCTCCCTCCTCCTGTATACAGTCCTATGTAAGACCCCCCCTCCCTCCCTCCTCCTGTATACAGTCCCATGTAAGACCCCCCTCCCTCCTCCTGTATAGTCTCATGTAAGACCCCCCTCCCTCCTCCTGTATACAGTCCCATGTAAGACCCCCCCTCCTGTATACAGTCCCATGTAAGACCCCCTCCTGTATACAGTCCCATGTAAGACCCCCTCCTCCTGTATACAGTCTCTCCCCCTTCCTGCCTACACTTTCGGTTCTGAGGCCCCGCCCCTTCCGGTGACATGCCGGGGGTCACATGACTAGTGATGAGGAGGACGTGTGTGACGTAGAGAGTGTCCTGTCCTGAAGAGTGAAGGGGGTAAGTGAGGAGAGGAGGTTACCGGGAGCCCCGACACAATATGGAGGAGGAGAGAGGAGCAGGAATGGCCGGGATTTATTCCTAGGGGGCTGCACTACAACTCCCAGCAGGCTGCAGACTGGACACTACTGCTGGGGTTATAGGTAAGTGAGGAGAGGAGGTTACCGGGAGCCCCGACACAATATGGAGGAGGAGAGAGGAGCAGGAATGGCCGGGATTTATTCCTAGGGGGCTGCACTACAACTCCCAGCAGGCTGCAGACTGGACACTACTGCTGGGGTTATAGGTAAGTGAGGAGAGGAGGTTACCGGGAGCCCCGACACAATATGGAGGAGGAGAGAGGAGCAGGAATGGCCGGGATTTATTCCTAGGGGGCTGCACTACAACTCCCAGCAGGCTGCAGACTGGACACTACTGCTGGGGTTATAGGTAAGTGAGGAGAGGAGGTTACCGGGAGCCCCGACACAATATGGAGACCTCCTGGCAGAGATTACAGGGTTGTGGTGATTGTGATAACCCTGAATTGTCAGCTGCTGGGTGTAGTAGTAGTTCCATGCTGGGTGTAGTAGTAGTTCCATGCTGGGTGTAGTAGTCACCTGTGCTGGGTGTAGTAGTTCCATGCTGGGTGTAGTAGTAGTTCCATGCTGGTTGTAGTAGTAGTCCCCTGTGTGCTGGGTGTAGTAGTCTCATGCTGGTTGTAGTACTAGTCCCCTGTATGCTGGGTGTAGTAGTTCCATGCTGGGTGTAGTAGTCCCATGCTGGGTGTAGTAGTCCTGTGTGCAGTGTCAGTATTAATACCAGTGATGTTCTGCCCAGTGAAGGGTTAAACATTTGGGTCTTCTCTCCTGGACTAGGCAGAGACCCCGCTGTAGGATTTCTGTGTATAAAGCTGTCGCCTCCCCCGGTGCCCGGCACTGACCTGACAGCAGGGACATGGCCGCTCTGCCAGACATGCTACAGGGTTAATGGGTAGTGGTCACTATGGGGGGTGTCAGTGGGTTTCTGGTCCTGGCTCTGTCTTTAGGTAGCTGTTAATAGTGGTGACTTTTTGGCTTTTCACTCACTGCTAGCCCTGGACAATTGATCAAAAATAACCCAAACCGACCATCCAGATAACCAGCGAGATTGGTGCACATCGGCTATTTGGGTTTGGTTATTACAATACCTGTCAGGCTTATCTGGCATACATTTGTATTGCAGGTTGTTTTATGTAGCCTGTAATACAAATTTCGTCCTATTGCTTTGCAGTAGTGATCAGACCCTCCGAGGGGGTAATAAAATAACCCCCTCCCCTTTTCCATAGAACGCACACAAAAGTAAAAAAAATAAAGTGACCCACATACACATTAGCTATCCCTGTGTTCGAAAAATGTGTGGTCTATACTTAGACGCAATAGTGGTGAAAAAAAAATTCAAAAGAGCTGAACCGCCATTATTTTGCTGTTTCGCCTCCCATTAAGATTTGGATTAAAAAAAAAAAAATAAAAGCAATGGACATTCTCCAAAATGATATAAAAAATACATCTGGCCCCTGTAAAAAAAATCTCCGTACACAAACATATAAAAAAAAAGTTCCAGGTGTCAAAATATGGCGACTTTTTACAAAGGGGCTAAAACGTAAAACAACCATAATCATCCTGACATATAGAATACAGGGGACAGGTCGTTTTGGCTTCACAGTGAACACTGTAAAAATAAAACCCGTAAGAAAGTCGCACAAATGCAGTTTTTCTCAAATTCCTCCCCATCCTGATTTTTTTTTCCGGCTTCCCAGTACATTGTACAGAATAATAAATGGTGCCATTATGAAGTACAATTTGTCCCGCAAACATGAAACCTTCCTATGGCTCTGAGAATGGAAAAATAATAAAGTTATGGGCTTTGGGAGGCGGGGAGCCAAAAACGAAAATCAAAATAAAGCCTGTGGCTGTAATGGGCGAAGGCTATACACCATTTACCACCACCATGTCATGATAAACGCCCCGACAAGATCTCAAAACATGCCCCTATATGATTGTGTGTTCTAGACGATAAAAACTGCACTGTGTACTCCTTATAGCAAGGGTGACTATTGAATATATCATTAATCTAGTATACATCAGTCACCCCCATTTTATCCTCGGAGTAGTCCTGTATAATATCCGATTACTGAGACATTCATGTAAGACGTTCTTCAAGATGGGATCTTACCCTCGTCCTCCTTGTTCTCCCTCAGGTACAAGACGATGGCCCTCTCCACCAATGACCCACCAGGGATGGCCGAGGCCAGAAACCACATGTCTACAAGGATATTAGACCTCGCCCTGGAGATCATCTCCTTGATCACTGGACAGGTGAGAGTCTCACATGACATCACTCTTATCTCTAGGAATAAACCAGGGAAATGACTGGACAGGTGAAGGATTCTTAGAATCTCTGTAGTGATCTGTAGTGTCTCACCATACACAGGATTACACAGTAGTGAAGAAGTCGTCTGGTGAGTGTGTGACACCCCGTGTGTCAGGAGGATGGAGCAGGACCCCGAGCCCCATCACCGAGCCTCCACCTCATTCACTGAGACATGAGCAGAAGATCCTAGAACTTACCAGCAGGATCACTGAGCTGCTGAGCGGAGAGGTGAGCGCTGCTGGGAATGCTGGGACATTATACAAGAACACCAAGGGAGGGCTCTGGGGATGACTGTATCATTGTGTTGTCAGGTTCCTATAAGGTGTCAGGATGTCACTGTCTATTTCTCCATGGAGGAGTGGGAGTATTTAGAAGGACACAAGGATCTGTACAAGGAGGTCATGATGGAGGATCAGCAGCCCCTCACATCAGCAGGTAAGAGGAGACCTTCCTGATGATAGAGGAGAGACCAGGTATGAGGGTCACCTAGACTCCCCCATCATCTGCTCATCACATATAGACAATGTATTCAGTCACTGTGTATATTTCCTATAGATGGATCCGGTCAGAGGAATCCACCAGAGAGATGTCCCAGTCCTCCATATTCCCAGGATTGTCCCGAGGATCCAGAGCAGAATGTCCCACTGGATCATGAGGTAGATGAAGCTGAGATGTCTGTAAATCCTCTATAGATTGATGTCATGAAGCTTTCTACTACACGTCTCAGCAGCAGTGGAGTGTCCGCTCTATTGGATGATATTGTTGGCTGTGCTCGGTCGTGGCTACAAATGGTTTCTGGTTCCGTAATAGATTGTGGTAAACTTCCACCTGTTTGGACATCTACTTGGTAATTGATCTTCAGTGTAGATAAATGTCTAGTTCTGCAGCGTAGATGGAAATAATAGTCTAAATGAATGGCCTCGGTGCACTGTGGTGTTAGTATAGTGCGGCATCACCATTTACAGTATGTAGTGCTTCACCAATCACTTGGTATTAGAATGGCCCTGGTATGTATGTAGTGTAGACCGCCATGGTCGCTGAAGAGGGGAGACTTCCATTGTTGTCTTTCTGTTCACCATGGTAGTCTTTGAGAGCAGTGACATGAGGTCAATGGAGCACCTGGAGCTGGTCATAACCCAATGCCATGTAAACACCTTCTGATGGTTTGTGTCCGCACTGTTTGCTTCCCTAGGCTTGGGATGTGATGTCCATTTTCACTTGCAGTACAGACTGGATCACTACGTGCCATTCTTCCGATCAGATTATCTGTCCATGCAGTGGTCACCTCTGTGCGCCTCTTGCAGTAATTCCAGTTCATCATTGTTATCCCAACCACCAGGACATTGCGACAACGTTGAATAATGCTGACATCTTGGCCTAGGTGCGCAGCGAGAAATAATCCAAGTTCTCTCAGTACAAGATTTTCAGAACCGCACGTCATGTCCTTCTTGGTGTTGCAGTTTCAATGTCGAGGAGTATATAATATATAATTTAGACAAATACTGTATATAACTGCAGGAAATGCATAGTACTTTGAAAACATATCATATGTTCCAGGGGATGGGAGAGGACATGGCTGAAGGGAAAGGGGATGGGTTAATAAGTTTTTTACAAGCTGTCAGGGCCAGGGCAGTGGAGTTAGAATCAGAAAAAAATTACCAAATCCAACTTCGGCTTCAAAATAAAATAATTATTTTTAATCACATTCTATCATTCACTTTCCTAGATTTTCAATCTATGTAAGAATCGCTGGCGTTCTACTGCTTCTGACTGACCATGGCTGTCAGCTATTTATAAAGGAGTCGAGGCGGGAGTCGGAATCAGGCTGTGGAAAAATAGAGGAGATTGAGGAGTTGGTTTGGCCTACCAACCCCATAGTCCTGGTCTCAACTCCTATAATGAAGACACCTTGTCACCTCAAAGGGGTATTCCCTCAAAGTAAAATCAGCAGGACGTTTGTGCTGCTCCACATTCAACCTGAGCGCAGCTAGTCTGGATGTGGGTGGGATTGGTGGTGGTCGCCTCTCATTCTCTTAAGTGGGAACACTGGAGATAGCAAAGTACAGCACTCTGCTTTCTTCGGCACTCCCGTTGAATTGAATGGGAGCACCGATTACTACCGCGCCTCTAGTCACATGGAGGATACACGAAGTCTGGAGATACTATATCTGCACTTATCCAGTTCGCCCTCCCACCCCAACACCAGCCTTGGGTGCTGGTAAGTTGTGGTCTCTGAGTCTGGTAACTCTAATAAACGTCTCCTCTACAGCAGAGATCACCCTTGGTCTTCCTTTCCTGGGGTAGTCTTCATGAAAACCAATTTTCTCATAGTGTGGGATGGTTTTAGTGACTGCACTTGAGGACTCCTTCACAGTTCATGAATTTTTCCACACTGACTGACCATCAGATGTTGTAATGATGTTGTTTCACTTTTACTTACTTGCGTGGTCCTTGCTGTAATGTGGATTAGGACATGTACTTGACACTAAACACTGTATGGATCTGTGCATCCATCCTACAACACAACTGATGGTCTCACACACACTATCGAGGCATAGATGTTAATTGAAAACCATTTCAGGTGACTACCTCATGAAGCTGACTGAGAGGATGCGAAGAGTGTGCAAAGCAAAAGGGGCTGCTATGAAAAATATAAAAAATATATATTTGTTTTACATTTTAATCTTTACTACTTAATTCCAGATGTGTCCTTCATAGTTTTCATATCTTCAGTATGAATCTAAAACTAATCTAAAATCGAATCACTGAATAATCTAAGAACTGGTGTCCATGAGCAGAGCCTTCCAAGAAAGACTGGAGATTCTTCTCCTTCTAGGACAAATTGTTTCATTTCATCATTTGACCTTCACCTAGATATAAGATAAACTCGGGATTCTTCTTCTCCTTTTTTTTCTTCTTCTTTTCCTCATGTCCTTCATGTTGGATCTTTACAGGAAAGTGATGACAGTGGAACGTCGAGTGGCCTCGAGAACCCCATATCAGTGTCAGAGACTGGTAAGAGTGCCGCTACTTAAGGCCATGTACACCTTCGTGGTCATTTATTTTCTTATTGCATTATATCTATTATTGGCTAAAAAATATTTCCAATAGATTTTTATTAAAAATTCTGCTTGCTTTTTTCTGCGCCTTCATTTGCCCTCATATAGTACAAGCTGCTTTTTCCTCTTCTCACATTGATCCATCTGAGATGCGGACAGATGGTTCGCTCTGAGTGTTATCTCTGTTGTCCTAAGTGCTTGTAGACATTTGTTTAGGCTACAATCTTATCACACTGAAGTATTACCGCCTTTATGTGTTGGCTCTATCCCATTATTGGCCGTGTGGTTTTATTGTTAGCAGTGACCAGAAATGAGAAATCTCCTGTAATTACTTGGCGAGAGCCCCTGTGGCCCCAGCACTGACTGCAGCTATGACTCAGAGCACTGTGCGGCCGCGCCCTTACACGTTATATTATTACTCGTGTTCACACATGTGCTGTTCTCTCCACACCAATGAAAATGACCAACACTGATCAAAAATGCAAAATGGGTGGTGTGAAAGATCCTCAGTGCGCCAACACCGCTTTGGCCCACACCTGAGTCTTCTTTCATAAAAAACCACACTCACCTCCAATGAGTGTTGGGTCCACAAGATAAATACAAGACAAGCTTTCTAAATTTTATATATTTATTAACCCCTAAATGGGTCGGTATTAACATCTAACATATACAGTTCAGAACAGATATGTAGATATATACAAGCATTAACAGTTACTAGTTACAAGATACAGTGCAATGAAATAAAAGGGCATAAAAGTGAAATAGTTACTTTACCACGCATCTCCTTGATGTGGCTCTATAATCCAACACTCACACATGCTCTGTCGTGTGAATAACCAGTGGAGGCTTCTTAGCATGTGGCATTAATACAACAATAATCCAGCCTGCATGCTCTTCACAGTGGTCTGTCTGTGATCTCTTGTAGTCTCAGCACAATCTCTCCCCACTGACCTCTTACCTCATCTTATATACCCTTTATGCCACCTCCCAGAATGAGGTCACCGACGACAGCAAGTCTGATTGACTAACGCACTCAAGTCCAGATTCTTTGTATTGAGCTGAGACCAAGTGAAAGGATACAATGTTATCAACCATGTCTGATCTACCAGCTCAGGCTGACCAATGCATGTTTGTTTGATCAGCCTGGACTGTGTAGGAATTCAATGGAGCCCTGCTGGGATGGATACAAAGCCCTATTGTGACAGTGTTACCTCTACTGATAATATGCAACTAGGATTATGGCTGCACACCTTATGAATAAAGAGATACGCTACCCAGAGATCAAAATACAGCATTGAGTTATAGCCATATTTCAGTGGAATCATCACAGGTGGTTTCCAAAAATGCAAGTAAATATATAGCAGCACCTGTATACAGGGTTAGTAAATCTGCCCCATTGTTTTGCAACGTCATTCACTGTAAAGATGACATTTCCCGTCATAGCACATAGTACATATACAGTACAGACCAAAAGTTTGGACACACCTTCTCATTCCAAGAGTTTTCTGTATTTTCATGACTATAAAAATTGTAGATTCACACTGAAGGCATCAAAACTATGAATTATCACATGTGGAATTATCTACTTAACAAAAAAGTGTGAAACAACTGAAAATATGTCTTATATTCTAGGTTCTTCAAAGTAGCCACCTTTTGCTTTGATTACTGCTTTGCACACTCTTGGCATTCTCTTGATGAGCTTCAAGAGGTAGTCACCTGAAATGGTCTTCCAACAGTCTTGAAGGAGTTCCCAGAGATGCTTAGCACTTGTTGGCCCTTTTGCCTTCACTCTGCGGTCCAGCTCACCCCAAACCATCTCGATTGGGTTCAGGTCTGGTGACTGTGGAGGCCAGGTCATCTGGCGTAGCACCCCATCACTCTCCTTCTTGGTCACATAGCCCTTACACAGTCTGGAGGTGTTTGGGGTCATTGTCCTGTTGAAAAATAAATGATGGTCCAACTAAACACAAACCGAATGGAGTAGCATGCCGCTGCAAGATGCTGTGGTAACCATGCTGGTTCAGTATTCCTTCAATTTTGAATAAATCCCCAACAGTGTCACCAGCAAAGCCCCCCCACACCATCACACCTCCTCCTCCATGCTTCACGGTGGGAACCAGGCATGTAGAGTCCATTCGTTCACCTTTTCTGTGTCGCACAAAGACACGGTGGTTGGAACCAAAGATCTCAAATTTGGACTCACCAGACCAAAGCACAGATTTCCACAGGTCTAATGTCCATTCCTTGTGTTCTTCTTGTGCTTGCTGCCTGTCCTTAGCAGTGGTTTCCTAGCAGCTATTTTACCATGAAGGCCTGCTGCACACAGTCTCCTCTTAACAGTTGTTGTAGAGATGTGTCTGCTGCTAGAACTCTGTGTGGCATTGACCTGGTCTCTAATCTGAGCTGCTGTTAACCTGCGATTTCTGAGGCTGGTGACTCGGAAGAACTTATCCTCCGCAGCAGAGGTGACTCTTGGTCTTCCTTTCCTGGGGCAGTCCTCATGTGAGCCAGTTTCTTTGTAGCGCTTGATGGTTTTGGCCACTGCACTTGGGGACACTTTCAAAGTTTTCCCAATTTTTTGGACTGACTGACCTTCATTTCTTAAAGTAATGATGGCCACTCGTTTTTCTTTACTTAGCTGCTTTTTTCTTGTCATAATACAAATTCTAACACTCCATTCAGTAGGACTATCAGCTGTGTATCCACCTGACTTCTGAACAACACAACTGATGGTCCCAACCCCATTTATAAGGCAAGAAATCCCACTTATTAAACCTGACAGGGCACACCTGTGAAGTGAAAATCATTTCAGGTGACTACCTCTTGAAGCTCATCAAGAGAATGCCAAGAGTGTGCAAAGCAGTAATCAAAGCAAAAGGTGGCTACTTTGAAGAACCTAGAATATAAGACATATTTTCAGTTGTTTCACACTTTTTTGTTAAGTATATAATTCCACATGTGTTAATTCATAGTTTTGATGCCTTCAGTGTGAATCTACAATTTTTATAGTCATGAAAATACAGAAAACTCTTGGAATGAGAAGGTGTGTCCAAACTTTTGGTCTGTACTGTATATTCTAGGCCCGACTCTGATCTGTGACTGTATTTTCGCACATTTTGCTCATAGTATGACTATCAATTATTTTGTTTTGCAATTTCCTTTCCAGGTGAAGACGAGATAAGTGACTGCCATGGACACCCCATATTATTTCGCCGTCAGGAAGGAGATGAACCACCGCAAATTCGCAAAGAAATAACTGGACGTAGCCTGGAGCAAATGTTTCCTTGTTCTGAATGTGGTAAACATTTTAGAAAGAAATCTTATCTTTCCAGCCACATCAAGATTCACAGAGATGATCGTCCATTTCCATGTTCAGAATGTGGGAAACTTTTCAAAAACAAATCTAATCTTTCCAACCACATGAACATTCACATCGCTGGTCGGCCATTTCCATGTTCAGAATGTGGGAAATATTTTAGTAGGAAATCAGTTCTTGTTAAGCATCAGAGAATTCACACAGGAGAGAAGCCCTTTTTATGTACTGAATGTGGGAAATATTTCACCAGCAAATCAGCTCTTGAAATTCACCAGAGAATTCACACAGGGGAGAAGCCGTTTTCATGTACTGAATGTGGGAAAGGTTTCACAAAAAAATCAGGTCTTGAAGTTCATCAGAGAAATCACACCGGAGAGAAGCCATATTCATGTTCAGACTGTGGGAAAGGTTTCACCAACAAGCCAGGTCTTGAAGTTCATCAGAGAATTCACACGGGGGAGAAGCCATTTTCATGTACAGAATGTGGTAAATATTTTACCCATAAATCAGTTCTTCTCAAACATCAGAGAATTCACACAGGGGAGAAGCCAGTTTCATGTCCTAAATGTGATAAATGTTTTGCCTGGCAATCACATCTTGTAAAACATCAAAAAACTCACACAGGAGAGAAGCCATTTTCATGTAATGAATGTGGCAGAAGTTTCACCAACAAAGC
Source organism: Leptodactylus fallax (assembly GCA_947044405.1). NCBI lineage: Eukaryota > Metazoa > Chordata > Amphibia > Anura > Leptodactylidae > Leptodactylus > Leptodactylus fallax. The sequence goes on along the minus strand of CAMRHE010000564.1, from coordinate 487,912 downwards.
AGGTCTTGAAATTCATCAGAGAAATCACACAGGGGAGAAGCCATATTCATGTTCAGACTGTGGGAAATGTTTTACTGATAAATCAGTTCTTGTTCGCCACACGCGAACGCACACAGGGGAGAAGCCGTTTTCATGTTATGAATGTGGAAAATACTTTACTCAGAAGGCACGTCTTGTGGAACATCTAAGAACTCACACAGGGGAGAAGCCATTTACATGTACGGATTGTGGAAAATCTTTTATAAAGAAAGTTCGACTTGAGAGCCACCAGAGAATTCACACAGGAGAGAAGCCTTTCTCTTGCTCGGATTGTGGGAAATCTTTTACTGAATACTCAAGTTTTATTAGACATCGGAGAACTCACACAGGGGAGAAACCATTTTCATGTTCAGACTGTAGGAAAAACTTTAGCCAAAAAGCTCATCTTGAGCGCCACCAGAGAATTCACACAGTGGAGAAGCCATTTTAATGTTCAAGTGTTTTTGTCTAAAATTAAATCCTGTGAGACACATGTAAAATTTTTCTTTTATAAATCAAATTATAGGACGTATCAAGTCTTAAATGGTGGCTAAACTTTTAATGGACTTGAATAGTTCAGGCAGATGTAAGAAATTTTATAATGTCTTAGAGAGAGGAGGCAAAGATCGAGACAGAGTTTCAGCACCAGGAAAAGAAAGAATAAACCCAAATTATTTTCCAACTTAAAACTGATATAGTGGACCCTCTCAAAAATCTGGGAGTAATGGTGGAGGAGGATGAGGAAATGGCAGATCTATTAAATGCTTCCTCCACTGTATTTATCCAGGAAAATGCAATTATGGGTGAAATGACTAAAGATAATGTAATTTCTTCAACTATAGAAACAGGGTCTGTCCCACAAGACTAGCACATAGAAAAGGTGGTGCTCATATATAAGAAGGGGTTGAAAAGTGAGCCTGGCAGTCATAGGTGGGTAAGTCTAATTTTGGTAGTTAGTAAAATATCTGAAGGTTTATTAAATAACCTTATAACGCTCAAGCAGCACAGGCTTATAAGGAATCGGTCCTGTCAGACAAATCAGGTCAGTTTCTATGAAGCGGTCAGTTCTAGACTGGTCATGGGTAATGATGTGGACATGGTGGATCTAGACTGGTCATGGGTAATGCTATGGACGTGCTGGATCTAGACTGGTCATGGGTAATGCTGTGGACGTGGTGGATCTAGACTGGTCATGGGTAATGCTGTGGACGTGGTGGATCTAGATAGGTCATGGGTAATGCTGTGGACGTGGTGGATCTAGACTGGTCATGGGTAATGCTATGGACGTGGTGGATCTAGACAAGTTGATCCAGGGTTTTATATTGATTACTGGAGTTGGATTCGGGAAGTAAATTTCTCCCCTGACATGGGACAGTTGTCCTCAATCTCATGGAATTTTTTTTCCCTTCCTCTGGATCAGCAGTGCAGGGTACGCGTAGAACTTGATGGACCTGTGATTTCATCCAACCTCATCTATTATGTTACAAATGATGTTCATACACATCAGCATCAATACCAATAAACCGATAAGTATCACAATGTAACAAATATAATCACAATCAGGCAATGGCAAAATAAACATTACAACACGCCAAGAAAGAAGAATAAATACACAACTCCATATACACCGTTATTACCGTGCAACATCAGTAAAGATAACTCCGATCATACAGTCAAGTTACGTCCTCTGCTATGTAAGTAAACTAGTCATAAAGACTCCTGGTTTAACAGTTTACCACCATAGTTCCCTCCATGGGCTCCACGAAAACCCCCTCTATCCCCTGGTAAGCAAAACACTTAATATCTCCCGCCGTGCACATCCTAAAATTGCTTTTATTCTCCTGAAATATTTACTACATTATTCCCTGTCCACACCAGGTGGCGATATATTATGGTCTTTATAGGGCAGGAAGGCAAATCACATTCTGAATAAGAAACCACGGAAATTGCATACAGTCCCATGTAAGACCCCCTCCTGTATACAGTCCCATGTAAGACCCTCCTCCTGTATACAGTCCCATGTAAGACCCCCCTCCTGTATACAGTCCCATGTAAGACCCTCCTCCTGTATACAGTCCCATGTAAGACCCCCCTCCTGTATACAGTCCCATGTAAGACCCTCCTCCTGTATACAGTCCCATGTAAGACCCCCCTCCTGTATACAGTCCCATGTAAGACCCCCCTCCTGTATACAGTCCTATGTAAGACCCCCCCCCCTCCTCCTGTATACAGTCCATGTAAGACCCCCCTCCCTCCTCCTGTATACAGTCCCATGTAAGACCCCCCTCCCTCCTCCTGTATACAGTCCTATGTAAGACCCCCCTCCTGTATACAGTCCCATGTAAGACCCCCCTCCCTCCTTCTGTATACAGTCCCATGTAAGACCCCCCTCCCTCCTCCTGTATACAGTCCCATGTAAGACCCCCCTCCCTCCTCCTGTATACAGTCCCATGTGAGACCCCCCTCCCTCCTCCTGTATACAGTCCATGTAAGATCCCCCTCCCTCCTCCTGTATACAGTCCTATGTAAGACCCCCCTCCTGTATACAGTCCATGTAAGATCCCCCTCCCTCCTCCTGTATACAGTCCCATGTAAGACCCCCCTCCTGTATACAGTCCCATGTAAGACCTCCCTCCATTCTCCTGTATACAGTCCCATGTAAGACCCCCTCCATCCTCCTGTATACAGTTTCCTTCTCTTGTATACAGTCCTCTCCTCCCCCTCCTCGTGTATACAGGTGCAGACTCCTCCTCCCTGTCATCCCGGGAGGCCCCGCCCCTTCCGGTGACATGACGGGGGTCACATGACTAGTGATGAGGAGAACGTGTGTGACGTAGAGAGTGTCCTGTCCTGAAGAGTGAAGGGGTAAGTGAGGAGAGGAGGTTACCGGGAGCCCCGACACAATATGGAGGAGGAGAGAGGAGCAGGAATGGCCGGGATTTATTCCTAGGGGGCTGCACTACAACTCCCAGCAGGCTGCAGACTGGACACTACTGCTGGGGTTATAGGTAAGTGAGGAGAGGAGGTTACCGGGAGCCCCGACACAATATGGAGGAGGAGAGAGGAGCAGGAATGGCCGGGATTTATTCCTAGGGGGCTGCACTACAACTCCCAGCAGTATTTTCGGTTTTCCCTTTCTGTGGCCATCAGTTCTAATTTTTATAGCTTTTAAAAATTAGAAACTTTGGTGGAAAACTAAGTCTCTCTGCCTGGCTGTATATTCTGACTTCGACATAAGGCGTCTTTTTAAGCAAGGCAAGTTGTGAGAAAAAGAAGCAAAAAAAAAATGTTGATTTGGGTATTAAGGATTGTAGCAGTGTAGTATATATACATGTATGTGTGTGTATATAGTAGTAGTAGTAGTATACATGTATGTGTGTGTATATAGTAGTAGTAGTAGTATACATGTATGTGTGTGTATATAGTAGTAGTAGTATACATGTATGTGTGTGTATATAGTAGTAGTAGTATACATGTATGTGTATATAGTAGTAGTAGTATACATGTATGTGTGTGTATATAGTAGTAGTAGTATACATGTATGTGTGTGTATATAGTAGTAGTAGTAGTAGTAGTAGTATACATGTATGTGTGTGTATATAGTCGTAGTAGTATACATGTATGTGTGTGTATATAGTAGTAGTAGTAGTAGTAGTAGTATACATGTATGTGTGTGTATATAGTAGTAGTAGTAGTATACATGTATGTGTGTGTATATAGTAGTAGTAGTAGTATACATGTATGTGTGTGTATATAGTCGTAGTAGTATACATGTATGTGTGTGTATATAGTAGTAGTAGTAGTATACATGTATGTGTGTGTATATAGTAGTAGTAGTAGTATACATGTATGTGTGTGTATATAGTCGTAGTAGTAGTATACATGTATGTGTGTGTATATAGTAGTAGTAGTATACATGTATGTGTGTGTATATAGTCGTAGTAGTATACATGTATGTGTGTGTATATAGTCGTAGTAGTATACATGTATGTGTGTGTATATAGTAGTAGTAGTAGTATACATGTATGTGTGTGTATATAGTAGTAGTAGTAGTATACATGTATGTGTGTGTATATAGTCGTAGTAGTAGTATACATGTATGTGTGTGTATATAGTCGTAGTAGTATACATGTATGTGTGTGTATGTAGTAGTAGTAGTAGTAGTAGTAGTATACATGTATGTGTGTGTATATAGTAGTAGTAGTAGTAGTATACATGTATGTGTGTGTATATAGTAGTAGTAGTAGTATACATGTATGTGTGTGTATATAGTAGTAGTAGTAGTATACATGTATGTGTGTGTATATAGTAGTAGTAGTATACATGTGTATATAGTAGTAGTAATAGTATACATGTATGTGTGTGTATATAGTAGTAGTAGTAGTATACATGTATGTGTGTGTATATAGTAGTAGTAGTATACATGTATGTGTATATAGTAGTAGTAGTATACATGTATGTGTGTGTATATAGTCGTAGTAGTATACATGTATGTGTGTGTATGTAGTAGTAGTAGTAGTATACATGTATGTGTGTGTATATAGTAGTAGTAGTAGTAGTATACATGTATGTGTGTGTATATAGTAGTAGTAGTAGTATACATTTGTATATAGTAGTAGTAATAGTATACATGTATGTGTGTGTATATAGTAGTAGTAGTATACATGTATGTGTGTGTATATAGTAGTAGTAGTATACATGTATGTGTGTGTATATAGTAGTAGTAGTATACATGTATGTGTATATAGTAGTAGTAGTATACATGTATGTGTGTGTATATAGTCGTAGTAGTATACATGTATGTGTGTGTATGTAGTAGTAGTAGTAGTATACATGTATGTGTGTGTATATAGTCGTAGTAGTATACATGTATGTGTGTGTATATAGTCGTAGTAGTATACATGTATGTGTGTGTATATAGTAGTAGTAGTAGTATACATGTATGTGTGTGTATATAGTAGTAGTAGTATACATGTATGTGTGTGTATATAGTAGTAGTAGTATACATGTATGTGTGTGTATATAGTAGTAGTAGTATACATGTATGTGTGTGTATATAGTAGTAGTAGTATACATGTATGTGTATATAGTAGTAGTAGTATACATGTATGTGTGTGTATATAGTCGTAGTAGTATACATGTATGTGTGTGTATGTAGTAGTAGTAGTAGTATACATGTATGTGTGTGTATATAGTCGTAGTAGTATACATGTATGTGTGTGTATATAGTCGTAGTAGTATACATGTATGTGTGTGTATATAGTAGTAGTAGTAGTATACATGTATAATAATAGTCCTTTAATAGTCCCACAATGGGGAAATTCAGTGTGTTACAGCAGCAAAGATAAGATAAGATAAGCAGATACAAATACAAATACAACATGTACAGGAATGTTCCAAGGTGAGAGGCATTACATTGATAGCAGACATGTATGTGTGTGTATATAGTAGTAGTAGTAGTATACATGTATGTGTGTGTATATAGTCGTAGTAGTATACATGTATGTGTGTGTATATAGTCGTAGTAGTATACATGTATGTGTGTGTATGTAGTAGTAGTAGTAGTATACATGTATGTGTGTGTATATAGTAGTAGTAGTAGTATACATGTATGTGTGGGTATATAGTAGTAGTAGTAGTATACATGTATGTGTGTGTATATAGTAGTAGTAGTAGTATACATGTATGTGTGGCTATATAGTAGTAGTATACATGTATGTGTGTGTATATAGTCGTAGTATACATGTATGTGTGTGTATATAGTCGTAGTAGTATACATGTATGTGTGTGTATGTAGTAGTAGTAGTAGTATACATGTATGTGTGTGTATGTAGTAGTAGTAGTATACATGTATGTGTGTGTATATAGTAGTAGTAGTAGTAGTAGTAGTATACATGTATGTGTGTGTATATAGTAGTAGTAGTAGTATACATGTATGTGTGTGTTATGTAGTAGTAGTAGTAGTATACATGTATGTGTGTGTATACAGTAGTTGTAGTATACATGTATGTGTGTGTATATAGTAGTAGTAGTATACATGTATGTGTGTGTATATAGTAGTAGTAGTATACATGTATGTGTGTGTATGTAGTAGTAGTAGTAGTATACATGTATGTGTGTGTATATAGTAGTAGTAGTATACATGTATGTGTGTGTATATAGTAGTAGTAGTATACATGTATGTGTGTGTATATAGTCGTAGTAGTATACATGTATGTGTGTGTATATAGTCGTAGTAGTATACATGTATGTGTGTGTATATAGTAGTAGTAGTATACATGTATGTGTGTGTATATAGTCGTAGTAGTATACATGTATGTGTGTGTATATAGTCGTAGTAGTATACATGTATGTGTGTGTATATAGTCGTAGTAGTATACATGTATGTGTGTGTATATAGTAGTAGTAGTAGTATACATGTATGTGTGGGTATATAGTAGTAGTAGTATACATGTATGTGTGTGTATATAGTAGTAGTAGTATACATGTATGTGTGGCTATATAGTAGTAGTAGTATACATGTATGTGTGGGTATATAGTAGTAGTAGTAGTATACATGTGTATATAGTAGTAGTAGTAGTATACATGTATGTGTGTGTATATAGTAGTAGTAGTAGTATACATGTGTATATAGTAGTAGTAGTAGTATACATGTATGTGTGTGTATATAGTAGTAGTAGTATACATGTGTGTGTGTATATAGTAGTAGTAGTAGTAGTATACATGTGTATATAGTAGTAGTAGTATACATGTATGTGTGTGTATATAGTAGTAGTAGTATACATGTATGTGTGTGTATATAGTAGTAGTAGTAGTATACATGTATGTGTGTGTATATAGTAGTAGTAGTATACATGTGTATATAGTAGTAGTAGTAGTATACATGTATGTGTGTGTATATAGTAGTAGTAGTATACATGTATGTGTGTGTATATAGTAGTAGTAGTAGTATACATGTATGTGTGTGTATATAGTAGTAGTAGTATACATGTATGTGTGTGTATATAGTAGTAGTAGTAGTAGTAGTAGTATACATGTATGTGTGTGTATATAGTAGTAGTAGTATACATGTATGTGTGTATGTAGTAGTAGTAGTAGTATACATGTATGTGTGTGTATATAGTAGTAGTAGTATACATGTATGTGTGTATATAGTAGTAGTAGTAGTAGTATATATGTATGTGTGTGTATATAGTAGTAGTAGTATACATGTGTATATAGTAGTAGTAGTAGTATACATGTATGTGTGTGTATATAGTAGTAGTATACATGTATGTGTGTGTATATAGTAGTAGTAGTAGTATACATGTATGTGTGTGTATATAGTAGTAGTAGTAGTATACATGTATGTGTGTGTATATAGTAGTAGTAGTATACATGTGTATATAGTAGTAGTAGTAGTATACATGTATGTGTGTGTATATAGTAGTAGTAGTATACATGTATGTGTGTGTATATAGTAGTAGTAGTAGTATACATGTATGTGTGTGTATATAGTAGTAGTAGTAGTATACATGTATGTGTGTGTATATAGTAGTAGTAGTATACATGTATGTGTGTGTATATAGTAGTAGTAGTATACATGTATGTGTGTGTATATAGTAGTAGTAGTAGTATACATGTATGTGTGTGTATATAGTAGTAGTAGTATACATGTATGTGTGTGTATATAGTAGTAGTAGTATACATGTATGTGTGTGTATATAGTAGTAGTAGTATACATGTATGTGTGTGTATATAGTAGTAGTAGTAGTATACATGTATGTGTGTGTATGTAGTAGTAGTATACATGTATGTGTATATAGTAGTAGTAGTATACATGTATGTGTGTGTATATAGTAGTAGTAGTAGTAGTATACATGTATGTGTGTGTATATAGTAGTAGTAGTATACATGTATGTGTGTGTATATAGTAGTAGTAGTATACATGTATGTGTGTGTATATAGTAGTAGTAGTATACATGTATGTGTGTGTATATAGTAGTAGTAGTATACATGTATGTGTATATAGTAGTAGTAGTATACATGTATGTGTGTGTATATAGTAGTAGTAGTAGTATACATGTGTATATAGTAGTAGTAGTAGTATACATGTATGTGTGTGTATATAGTAGTAGTAGTATACATGTATGTGTGTGTATATAGTAGTAGTATACATGTATGTGTGTGTATATAGTCGTAGTAGTATACATGTGTATATAGTAGTAGTAGTAGTATACATGTATGTGTATATAGTAGTAGTAGTATACATGTATGTGTGTGTATATAGTAGTAGTAGTATACATGTATGTGTGTGTATATAGTCGTAGTAGTATACATGTATGTGTGTGTATATAGTCGTAGTAGTATACATGTATGTGTGTGTATATAGTAGTAGTAGTAGTATACATGTGTATATAGTAGTAGTAGTAGTATACATGTATGTGTGTGTATATAAGTAGTAGTAGTATACATGTGTGTGTGTATATAGTAGTAGTAGTAGTATACATGTGTATATAGTAGTAGTAGTAGTATACATGTATGTGTGTGTATATAGTAGTAGTAGTATACATGTATGTGTGTGTATATAGTAGTAGTAGTATACATGTATGTGTGTGTATATAGTAGTAGTATACATGTGTATATAGTAGTAGTAGTAGTAGTATACATGTATGTGTGTGTATATAGTAGTAGTAGTATACATGTATGTGTGTGTATATAGTAGTAGTAGTATACATGTATGTGTGTGTATATAGTAGTAGTAGTATACATGTATGTGTGTGTATATAGTAGTAGTAGTAGTATACATGTATGTGTGTGTATATAGTAGTAGTAGTAGTATACATGTATGTGTGTGTGTATATAGTAGTAGTAGTATACATGTATGTGTGTATGTAGTAGTAGTAGTAGTATACATGTATGTGTATGTAGTAGTAGTAGTAGTATACATGTATGTGTGTGTATATAGTAGTAGTAGTATACATGTATGTGTGTGTATATAGTAGTAGTAGTAGTAGTATACATGTATGTGTGTGTATATAGTAGTAGTAGTAGTATACATGTATGTGTGTGTATATAGTAGTAGTAGTATACATGTATGTGTGTGTATATAGTAGTAGTAGTATACATGTATGTCTGTGTATATAGTAGTAGTAGTAGTATACATGTATGTCTGTGTATATAGTAGTAGTAGTAGTATACATGTATGTGTGTGTATATAGTAGTAGTAGTATACATGTATGTGTGTGTATATAGTAGTAGTAGTAGTATACATGTATGTGTATATAGTAGTAGTAGTAGTATACATGTATGTGTGTGTATATAGTAGTAGTAGTATACATGTATGTGTGTGTATATAGTAGTAGTAGTAGTATACATGTATGTGTGTGTATATAGTAGTAGTAGTAGTATACATGTATGTGTGTGTATATAGTAGTAGTAGTATACATGTATGTGTGTGTATATAGTAGTAGTAGTAGTATACATGTATGTGTGTGTATATAGTAGTAGTAGTATACATGTATGTGTGTGTATATAGTAGTAGTAGTATACATGTATGTGTGTGTATATAGTAGTAGTAGTATACATGTATGTGTGTGTATATAGTAGTAGTAGTATACATGTGTATATAGTAGTAGTAGTAGTATACATGTATGTGTGTGTATATAGTAGTAGTAGTATACATGTATGTGTGTGTATATAGTAGTAGTAGTATACATGTATGTGTGTGTATATAGTAGTAGTAGTAGTATACATGTATGTGTGTGTATATAGTAGTAGTAGTAGTATACATGTATGTGTGTGTATATAGTAGTAGTAGTATACATGTGTGTGTGTGTGTATATAGTAGTAGTAGTAGTATACATGTGTATATAGTAGTAGTAGTAGTATACATGTATGTGTGTGTATATAGTAGTAGTAGTAGTAGTATACATGTATGTGTATATAGTAGTAGTAGTATACATGTATGTGTGTGTATGTAGTAGTAGTAGTAGTATACATGTATGTGTGTGTATATAGTAGTAGTAGTAGTATACATGTATGTGTGGGTATAAAGTAGTAGTAGTATACATGTATGTGTATATAGTAGTAGTAGTATACATGTATGTGTCTGTATATAGTAGTAGTAGTAGTATATATGTATGTGTGTGTATATAGTAGTAGTAGTAGTATACATGTATGTGTGGGTATATAGTAGTAGTAGTAGTATACATGTATGTGTGTGTATATAGTAGTAGTAGTAGTATACATGTGTGTGTGTGTATATAGTAGTAGTAGTAGTATACATGTATGTGTGTGTATATAGTAGTAGTAGTATACATGTATGTGTGTGTATATAGTAGTAGTAGTAGTATACATGTATGTGTGTGTATATAGTAGTAGTAGTAGTATACATGTATGTGTGGGTATATAGTAGTAGTAGTAGTATACATGTATGTGTGTGTGTATATAGTAGTAGTAGTATACATGTATGTGTGTGTATATAGTAGTAGTAGTAGTATACATGTGTATATAGTAGTAGTAGTAGTATACATGTATGTGTGGGTATATAGTAGTAGTAGTATACATGTATGTGTGTGTATATAGTAGTAGTAGTAGTATACATGTATGTGTATATAGTAGTAGTATACATGTATGTGTGTGTATATAGTAGTAGTAGTAGTATACATGTATGTGTGTGTATATAGTAGTAGTAGTATACATGTATGTGTGTGTATATAGTAGTAGTAATAGTATACATGTATGTGTGTGTATATAGTAGTAGTAGTAGTATACATGTATGTGTGGGTATATAGTAGTAGTAGTATACATGTATGTGTGGGTATATAGTAGTAGTAGTAGTAGTATACATGTATGTGTGTGTATATAGTAGTAGTAGTATACATGTGTATATAGTAGTAGTAGTAGTATACATGTATGTGTATATAGTAGTAGTAGTATACATGTATGTGTGTGTATATAGTAGTAGTAGTATACATGTATGTGTGTGTATATAGTAGTAGTAGTAGTATACATGTATGTGTGTGTATATAGTAGTAGTAGTAGTATACATGTATGTGTGTGTATATATGTAGTAGTAGTATACATGTGTGTGTGTGTATATAGTAGTAGTAGTAGTATACATGTGTGTGTGTGTGTATATAGTAGTAGTAGTAGTAGTATACATGTATGTGTGTGTATGTAGTAGTAGTAGTAGTATACATGTATGTGTGTGTATATAGTAGTAGTAGTAGTAGTATACATGTGTGTGTGTGTATATAGTAGTAGTAGTAGTATACATGTATGTGTGGGTATATAGTAGTAGTAGTATACATGTATGTGTGTGTATATAGTAGTAGTAGTAGTATACATGTATGTGTGTGTATATAGTAGTAGTAGTAGTAGTATACATGTATGTGTGTGTATATAGTAGTAGTAGTAGTAGTATACATGTATGTGTGTGTATATAGTAGTAGTAGTAGTATACATGTATGTGTGTGTATATAGTAGTAGTAGTAGTATACATGTATGTGTGTGTATATAGTAGTAGTAGTAGTATACATGTATGTGTGTGTATATAGTAGTAGTAGTAGTATACATGTATGTGTGTGTATATAGTAGTAGTAGTAGTATACATGTATGTGTGGGTATATAGTAGTAGTAGTATACATGTATGTGTGTGTATATAGTAGTAGTATACATGTATGTGTGTGTATATAGTAGTAGTAGTAGTATACATGTATGTGTGTGTATATAGTAGTAGTAGTAGTATACATGTATGTGTGTGTATATAGTAGTAGTAGTATACATGTATGTGTGTGTATATAGTAGTAGTAGTATACATGTATGTGTGTGTATATAGTAGTAGTAGTAATATACATGTGTATATAGTAGTAGTAGTAGTAGTATACATGTATGTGTGGGTATATAGTAGTAGTAGTAGTATACATGTGTATATAGTAGTAGTAGTATACATGTATGTGTGTGTATATAGTAGTAGTAGTAGTATACATGTATGTGTGTGTATATAGTAGTAGTAGTAGTATACATGTATGTGTGTGTATATAGTAGTAGTAGTATACATGTATGTGTGTGTATATAGTAGTAGTAGTAGTATACATGTATGTGTGTGTATATAGTAGTAGTAGTATACATGTATGTGTGTGTATATAGTAGTAGTAGTAGTATACATGTGTATATAGTAGTAGTAGTAGTAGTATACATGTATGTGTGTGTATATAGTAGTAGTAGTAGTATACATGTATGTGTGTGTATATAGTAGTAGTAGTAGTATACATGTATGTGTGTGTATATAGTAGTAGTAGTATACATGTATGTGTGTGTATATAGTAGTAGTAGTAGTATACATGTGTATATAGTAGTAGTAGTAGTATACATGTATGTGTGGGTATATAGTAGTAGTAGTATACATGTATGTGTGTGTATATAGTAGTAGTAGTAGTATACATGTATGTGTATATAGTAGTAGTATACATGTATGTGTGTGTATATAGTAGTAGTAGTAGTATACATGTATGTGTGTGTATATAGTAGTAGTAGTAGTATACATGTATGTGTGTGTATATAGTAGTAGTAGTATACATGTATGTGTGTGTATATAGTAGTAGTATACATGACAAAAACTGTATAAATTTGGAATTATTGTGATCGTGTTAATCCAAAAAGATAAGTTATGTCACTTCTCCCGCACAGTGAATACCACAAAAACAAACCCCTAAATTCACTATTTATATATGAAGACGGTTCTCATGATGGTTTCCTGCCATAGATGGCGACCTCTTGGTATTATTATGCTATTGTACTTCTCCATAGTAAAACATATAGTGCGACCTCTGAGAGGGTTAATGTGTCATCGTCTCTATGGGGAGTGTCTGTGGGTTTATAGTTCTGACTCTTGGCTTTATTTTTTGTATATGGAAGAAAAAGTGCAACATCCTCCGCGTGTATCTAATATCTGAAAGAATGGAAGGAGCCATTAGTTTTAACACTGCAGTTATTGTAGATGTGTCAGTTCTGTTTATATCCTCAGATGGATCAGAACAAGGGACTTACAGCAGTAATGTGAACATAGCCTAATGCAGCAGCTTATATCAGCGATCTGTAAGTCCCCTCCATTGTATACTCGGAGTAGTCATTTATCATTATCAGATGGGATCTTACCCTCGTCCTCCTTGTTCTCCCTCAGGTACAAGACGATGGTCCTCTCCATCAGTGACCCACCAGGGATGGCCGAGGCCAGAAACCACATGTCTACAAGGATATTAGAGCTCGCCCTGGAGATCATCTCCTTGATCACTGGACAGGTGAGAGTCTCACATGACATCACTCTTATCTCTAGGAATAAACCAGGGAAATGACTGGACAGGTGAAGGATTCTTAGAATCTCTGTAGTGATCTGTAGTGTCTCACCATACACAGGATTACACAGTAGTGAAGAAGTCGTCTGGTGAGTGTGTGACACCCCGTGTGTCAGGAGGATGGAGCAGGACCCCGAGCCCCATCACCGAGCCTCCACCTCATTCACTGAGACATGAGCAGAAGATCCTAGAACTTACCAGCAGGATCACTGAGCTGCTGAGCGGAGAGGTGAGCGCTGCTGGGAATGCTGGGACATTATACAAGAACACCAAGGGAGGGCTCTGGGGATGACTGTATCATTGTGTTGTCAGGTTCCTATAAGGTGTCAGGATGTCACTGTCTATTTCTCCATGGAGGAGTGGGAGTATTTAGAAGGACACAAGGATCTGTACAAGGAGGTCATGATGGAGAATGACCCACCAGGGATGGCCGAGGCCAGAAACCACATGTCTACGAGGATATTAGAGCTCACCTTGGAGATCATCTCCTTGATCACTGGCGAGGTGAGTTTCACATGAAATCACTTTTATACGTATTAATAAAAAAGGTAAATAAGTGTATAGGTGATGGATTCGTAAAGAGGTTGTCCAAGAGTTGATATTAATGACCTATCCTTGGTTATAGTCATGAGTATCAGATCGGTGGAGGGGACTGACACCTGGAACCCTTACTGATCAGTTGTTTTAAGCACAGTGTATGGATGTAGAGGCAGTCAACTCTGTGCACTGTTTAATGTAGCAAGGCTGAAGACCTTAAGTGTATCTTTTAGCTACAGCAAGTGTCTCAACGAGCGCAGGCGCAGCGCACTCCTGTAGTTCTATGCAGTTCAGTTGAGACACTTGCTGCTGAAGCAGAGAAGAGGATGACGAGACGCTCTCATTTGCATAGAGACGGGCGTGAAAGAAAGGGCCAGGAGGCGGCATGCAGGTGATGATGCTGCTGTGCTCGGAGCACACGGGTGAACATGAGCTTCATTAGCATAAACCAAAAAAGGAAATGATTAAAAAACCAGCTGGAAGACTAGGACTAGAATAGACTTTCTAAAGGCAATCCCACTAAGTGTTTAGTAAAATAAGGGAATATCGAATGATAGACTCTCTTTAATAATGGAAATCTGTCAGCCAGTCAGCCCCACTATTAAGGCATTAGTACTGTAAAAAAAAAAAAAAAAAAACCCAAAAAATGGACCTAAAGTAAAAACACTTTACTGAAATAAAATCTCCCATCTATAATCCTGTATTATTGCTCATCAGTGGAGTCCAACAAATACAACAGGATCAAGCTCAATCCTATCCTGGGAACCTGCAAAATAAAAAAAAAATAAAAAATTAAAAGAGTCAAGTAACTTAACATATACATATATATATATATATATATATATATAAATATATATATATACATACACAGTACAGACCAAAACTTTGGACACCTTCTCATTCCAAGAGTTTTCTGTATTTTCATGACTATAAAAATTGTAGATTCACACTGAAGGCATCAAAACTATGAAGTAACACATGTGGAATTATATACTTAACAAAAAAGTGTGAAACAACTGAAAATATGTCTTATATTCTAGGTTCTTCAAAGTAGCCACCTTTTGCTTTGATTACTGCTTTGCACACTCTTGGCATTCTCTTGATGAGCTTCAAGAGGTAGTCACCTGAAATGGTTTTCACTTCACAGGTGTGCCCTGTCAGGTTTAATAAGTGGGATTTCTTGCCTTATAAATGGGGTTGGGACCATCAGTTGTGTTGTTCAGAAGTCAGGTGGATACACAGCTGATAAGTCCCACTGAATGGAGTGTTAGAATTTGTTTTATGGCAAGAAAACAGCAGCTAAGTAAAGAAAAACGAGTGGCCATCATTACTTTAAGAAATGAAGGTCAGTCAGTCCGAAAAATTGGGAAAAGTTTGAAAGTGTCCCCAAGTGCAGTAGCCAAAACCATCAAGTGCTACAAAGAAACTGGCTCACATGAGGACCGCCCCAGGAAAGGAAGACCAAGAGTCACCTCTGCTGCGGAGGATAAGTTCATCCGAGTCACCGGCCTCAGAAATCGCAGGTTAACAGCAGCTCAGATTAGAGACCAGGTCAATGCCACACAGAGTTCTAGCAGCAGACACATCTCTACAACAACTGTTAAGAGGAGACTGTGTGCAGCAGGCCTTCATGGTAAAATAGCTGCTAGGAAACCACTGCTAAGGACAGGCAACAAGCACAAGAAGAACACAAGGAATGGACATTAGACCTGTGGAAATCTGTGCTTTGGTCTGATGAGTCCAAATTTGAGATCTTTGGTTCCAACCACCGTGTCTTTGTGCGACACAGAAAAGGTGAAGGAATGGACTCTACATGCCTGGTTCCCACCGTGAAGCATGGAGGAGGAGGTGTGATGGTGTGGGGGGGCTTTACTGGTGACACTGTTGGGGATTTATTCTGAACCAGCATGGTTACCACAGCATCTTGCAGCGGCATGCTATTCCATCTGGTTTGCGTTTAGTTGGACCATCATTTATTTTTCAACAGGACAATGACCCCAAACACACCTCCAGACTGTGTAAGGGCTATGTGACCAAGAAGGAGAGTGATGGGGTGCTACGCCAGATGACCTGGCCTCCACAGTCACCAGACCTGAACCCAATCCAGATGGTTTGGGGTGAGCTGGACCGCAGAGTGAAGGCAAAAGGGCCAACAAGTGCTAAGCATCTCTGGGAACTCCTTCAAGACTGTTGGAAGACCATTTCAGGTGACTACCTCTTGAAGCTCATCAAGAGAGTGCAAAGAGTGTGCAAAGCAGTAATCAAAGCAAAAGGTGGCTACTTTGAAGAACCTAGAATATAAGACATATTTTCAGTTGTTTCACACTTTGTTGTTAAGTATATAATTCCACATGTGCTAATTCATAGTTTTGATGCCTTCAGTATGAATCTACAATTTTTATAGTCATGAAAATACAGAAAACTCTTGGAATGAGAAGGTGTGTCCAAACTTTTGGTCTGTACTGTACATGCTCCTAAATCCGTCTCCCTTCTTTCTTTTCCTGTATGTCAGAATAGAAACCAAGTCAATGACCTAGAGTTGGATGTATTATACAATGTGGCCAGGACCATTGATCTTCCGAGATGTGCCAGAATCTCTAAATAATTTTGGCAAATCTCATGACATTTAGCTGGTCCTAATAAATCAGCAGGGATTGGCGCCGGCCTCTGTTCTACTTGTTTTGAATTGCTGGGCAGCTCCGGTACTGACAGTAGAGTTACATCTGTACTATCATGGAAGCTGAGGTGCAATAATGTAGCCTGGCCACTGCGCACTGTGCAAATATTAGCTCATTTGTGGGGGTCTTGGATGCCGAATGCCATCAATTCTGTTTTTTTTATTTATTTATTTTCTAACCTCTCCTAATGATTGGCCTTCAATATCAATTCTTGGGCAGTCCCTTTAAAATCTCTGTAGTGATCTGTAGTGTCTCACCATACACAGGATTCCACAGTAGTGAAGAAGTCATCTGGTGAGTGTGTGACACCCCATGTGTCAGGAGGATGGAGCAGGACCCCGAGCCCCATCACCGAGCCTCCACCTCATTCACTGAGACATGAGCAGAAGATCCTAGAACTTACCAGCAGGATCACTGAGCTGCTGAGCGGAGAGGTGAGCGCTGCTGGGAATGCTGGGACATTATACAAGAACACCAAGGGAGGGCTCTGGGGATGACTGTATCATTGTGTTGTCAGGTTCCTATAAGGTGTCAGGATGTCACTGTCTATTTCTCCATGGAGGAGTGGGAGTATTTAGAAGGACACAAGGATCTGTACAAGGAGGTCATGATGGAGGATCAGCAGCCCCTCACATCAGCAGGTAAGAGGAGACCTTCCGGATGATAGAGGAGAGACCAGGTATGAGGGTCACCTAGACTCCCCCATCATCTGCTCATCACATATAGACAATGTATTCAGTCACTGTGTATATTTCCTATAGATGGATCCGGTCAGAGGAATCCACCAGAGAGATGTCTCAGTCCTCCATATTCCCAGGATTGTCCAGAGGATGCAGAGCAGAATGTCCCACTGGATCATCAGGTAGATGAAGCTGAGATGTCTGTAAATCCTCTAAATCACTCAATCATTTGTTATTAGTACAGCAGTTATATGTAAGTTGTGTAGACCACCATGAAGCCTATATTATTTTTTATACATATGTACTATTTTATTTTTTGACAAAACAAATGTCATCCTGCAGTTGTGTCTCAGGTAGATATGTAAATGATTACAGGTGTGGTCTGACTGGGCACTGGGTCTTGCCACAATAATGTGTAAAAGTGCTTCCCTCGCTGCCCTATAAAAAGGCTCTCAGAGGCTACTTTTGGGTAGCATAACCTTCGTGAAAGATTGTTTGTCCACCATCTAGACACAGAGGGCTCCTGCATTACATACCTCTGTCCGGACCATTTCCAGGCACTTAGCAGAAGGTAATTTGTTGTGACAACATCCCATGCTTGTCCCGCCACTAACAATCAGCCACCATCAGCTATTTTTGCAGTGGTGTTGTGATTGAGAATCCTGAACTGCTACGATCTGGAACTGTATTCTCTTTAGCAAAAAATACAGGATCTGTTTGGGATCTGACTCTTGTCCCCTCTGATCCCGAAGGTCAGTGGATCGTTCTCTTGCCCCAGGCATGGTAAGTCTCTCCTCCTTTGGGCTCTCTGTTGGCTCCCCTATCCTGTAATAGGTGTTCTGCGGGACTAATAATTCTCCCTCTTCCATTCTGTCTTGAAGGTGGCTGAACCTGCCTAGCTAAAGCCCTCTAAGAAATATCGCATATGTAAAAGATCCTTGGCTCCTTTCTAGAAAAAGGTGCTCTGTTCAAAGTGTACTGATAAAGTTGTGTAACACTCCTTTGCTAGAAAGTCTGAAAAACAGCAGTTAGTACACATCTGAAGTCGGTTTCTCCAATACCCTTGACTTCTAGAAAACATTCTGCCTCTTCAGATTCGGGTGAAATCCTATCTCATCCTGATTCAGATTCTCCATTTGAGGCCTCTGGCCATTTGTTTCACCAGTCACAAAACACTCTCCTTAAAGTCTTTCCTTAAAATGGTTCGGCTTACTATGAATATTGAAGATGTGAAAGAACCTCTTTCTGTTCAAGATCAAATGTTTAAGGTTTTAGGAGAAAGAAGACGTTGAGTTTTTCCTATACATTCCGATATTAAAAAAATAATAAAGACTGGAAAGAGCCAGAAAAAAGGGTTCAAGTTTCTGAAGCTTTTAAATGGAAATTTCCCTGAGTACTGGGTCAAAACCCCTAAGATGGATGCCCCGGTAGCAGACATTTCGAAGAAATACTCCCTGCCTGTGATGATGAGACCCTCAATTTATGTATCTTTCTTGGAAGTGTGTTTTTACTTGCTCATGTCACTCCTTCCCCCACTTGTTGGAATGTGATGCTTAAGTGAGGTTACACCGCTGGACACTATGTCTCACTGGTTTTCATCCCTGGCTGGGGGGGAGGTGAATGGTGGGGCTGAAGGGGGTCTGACACTGAGGTAGAGTGAGTTTTTCTTTGTCTTTTGTGTGGGGCCTGAAAGAGAGACAGCTAAGAGAGCTGTACTCAGGTATTACTCTATATTTTATTTTCCCTTTTTGTTTTATGTATTGTATCATCGCATTTTGCTTGTATGTTTATGCTTGATCGTATTATTGTATATTTCTGTATATGCTATTAATTCGTACTGACCCACTTGGGTTATTAAATATATAAAATTTATACAGCTCGTTTCATTCTATCCTATGACCCGGTCTACTCACGGTGTGTGAGTGGGAGGTTAAGAAAGAAGGTTGATCGCAGGTACGCCAAGAGGCTTGGCAAGGCGATATTCTTCACACTGCCATTTGAGGGCACTGGCTTACTTACGGAATCCAAGAACAAAACGATAGAAAGCATTGCAAAGCTTCCTTGGAAACTTCACCAGCTATCTTTTGTCCTAGTATCTTGGTTACCTGTACAGCAAATTCCTTATTGGTCTGGTTAGATTAACTAGACAGTCACCAAACTAATAGCTCCCCTAGATAAAAGATTTTGACCTCTCTTCCTATCCTCAAAAAGGCATCAGATTATTTGGTGGATGTGTAAGCTGATGTAGTCAGGTTAACAGCAAAATCGACCGCCCTGAATAACGCTACTAGAAGAGCTACTTAGCTCTGGTCCTGATCAGGTGATGCTGGTTCTAAAAGTAAGGTGTTAGATACACCCTACGAAGGTGATAGATTGTTTGCAACGGATCTGGAAGATATTTTGGAGAAGACATCAGAAAGGAAGAAAAGGAGATAATTCTAGAGAAAGCAACGGATAGGAAGCAAACTCTTCCAGAACCCAAAACATAAAAAAGAGGGTTCCTTTTCATTCCCGTTTTTTGCAATCCAGAACAAAAAAAAAAACGAGAGAGTCAAGCAATGACTTGGCCAGGTGAGGGAGGATCTCCAGTTTTGTCATAGAATGGAGAAAGATGACATCAAACCAGTGGATCCTCAACACCGTCGAGGCAGTCTACACGATAGAATTTATATCTTATCCTCCAAGAAGGTTTGTAGTCACGGACATAGCAGATCCTTTTCTATCCCTGGAACTCCATTGCAGTGTGCAGAAACTCCTCAAACTTCCGGTGATTATTCCCGTTCCACCTTCAAAAGAAATGTTAGGTCATTACTTGAGCCTTTTTCTTGTAAAACAAAAAAACAACCAACAGCTCCTGCAGGACAATAATCAACCCGAAACCCTTAAACAAATTTGTTCAGTATCACCAATTCAAGATGAAGTCCATAAGATCGACAATTCCTCTCAATGGGAAGAACCATTAGATGGTCAAAATGGACTTGAAGGATGCCTATTACCGTGGTCCTATTCACCCACAGTATCAGAAATTTCTACGGTTTGCAGTAACTCGAGGTCACAAAACTCTATTACTAGTTTACCTCCCTCCCCTTCGGCACCAGTTCTGCCCCTCAGAAATTCACAAAAATTATGGTGATAGTACAAATAAATATTGTACCATATTTAGACAACTTTCTTCTAATTGGTCTTTTCCGAGAAGTAATGTGTCAGACTTCTGGGATGGAACATAAATCAAGAAAAATCAGATCTTTGTCCATCTTCTCAACAAATCTTTGTTGGAATTCTTCTAGACTCCCAGACCCAGACAATTTTTCTGCTAGAAGACAGATACTCCCTACGACACAAGATAATATCTTCCTTTCAAGAACAATGGTGGGTCTTCATCAGATCAGCAATGTCAGTTCTGGGATCTATGACTATATGCATTCCAGTGGTGCCATGGAGCCAAGCTCACTCAAGACCACTCCAGTCTTTAATCTTATCGGAATGGGACAATAACCCTTTTTGCCTGAAAAAGAAGATTTTTATTCCCTCTTCAGTGAAGTCTTCCCTACATTGATGGCTATGCAAGAATAATCTTCAAAAAGTGATCCAGTGGTATGAATCTCTAGTCATATCCTTGATCACAGATGCCAGCCAGAGAGGATGGGGGGACTTGCTTGAATCACTCAGCCTAACAGGGGACATAAAACCGGTCCATAGCCAAGGAGTCCTCAAACAGGGAACTCCGTGCTGTCTGGGAAATACAGAACACCAACATATGGGTTTATTCAGACAATGTGACCACAGTAGCAGAACGGCATCACCAAGAAAGCTCCAACAATTATTATCAGCAAAAATATTTTCATGGGCAGAAAGGAATGTTCTATCCTTGCGGATAACCTCAGGGGACCAGACAACCTTCAAGTGGACTATCTCAGTCAGAAAGAGACCATTCTCCTGGTTTTATCAGATGAAGCATTTAATCTCATAACCAGGAGATGGGGCCTTCCACAAGTGGAACTATTTACGTCTCAACAAAATTGCATGGTACCAATCACTTTCTCCTTAAACCTAAAAGGAACAGGCAAGAGAAGTAGATGCTCTAGTTTATCGCTGGGTCTGGCACCTAGTTTATGCCTTTCTACCTACATATTCCGTTTCTATCTGAAGTTCTCCAGAAGACACAGGGCTCATTCTTGTCACACCGTTTGACCTGGCCAAGCATAACTAGATAAAGAAGTTCTTCAGAGCAACTTATAGGTTATCCCTCAAGAATCCAAACTCTTCCCTGTCATGGGATTGAAATATTGTTCTCCAGGGCCTCACGAGGTATCCCTTTCAACCGTTACATGAATTAGATATGAGACTTTTCTGGTAGCGATCATATTTGCCGGAAGAATCTGAGAGATCCAGGCATCGTCCATAAGACCGCCTTACCTTACAATATTGCAGCATCTTTAAACTATATCCGGCTTTTCTGTCAAAGGTGGTTTCAGACTTTCACATGTCTCAATTTATTAATCTTCCATCATTTTACCAGAACCCATCAAATCCTAAAGAGCTACAATTTCATTTTTTAGGACAATCCTTCATTATCTGGAGACAATTAGATCTTGGAGGATAAATCTGAATCTTTTTATCCAAAGGGGAAATATGTCGCCAAGGGTACGATAGCAAATTAGCTAAAAAAAAAAAAAAGCAATATCTGAAGCATATATATGTCACTCACTCCACCTACGAAGTTCACAGCCCATTCCCCTCGAGCAACCTTGGTCTCCTGGGCAGAGAGGGCTAACACCTCTGTAGATAAAATATGCAGGGCAACCATTTGGTCTTCTTACCGCAACTGTATGAAGCATTATCGTTTAGATCTTCCCTCTGCTGGCGACCCCAGTCACACCCTGAAGTGGTTATTTGGTATTCTGTGTGTGCTGTCATGGAGGATGATGGGGGGGAAATTAAAATTAGGTCTATTTCGGTTTCTGAGAATCCCCCATGACCACACCCTGATTTCCCTCCCATTATTCATTCTTTTACTACCTTATAAGTTATAATCCCTGGTATCTAGTGGGAGGTGTGCCCTTGTAACCTCTCTGTTTCCAGTCCCAGGGGTCAACCTCCTCTGTGTCATTGAGTATTTTCGGAAACCAAATTCCTGGTAAGGACTTATTCTTATTTTTTAACATTTTGGATTTTTTTTTAAGGTGTTAAAATGTAACAAAAGCTGTATATACTTGGTATCGAAATCAGCGTCAGATTCCACTGTGTGAATGGGTCCTAATAGTATGACAGAATGGGAAAGGGTTAACCCCACAATCCACTTAGTGCAGCAGTCCAGGGAGCAGAATTTCATTGTGAGGTCCCCATAAAAGATAAGTGACCGCTCTCTGACCGAAGGGAAGAAGATTCACCCTCCAGTGATAAAAGGCTTCTTTAGTGTAAAAGCGGTGACATCACTGAATAATCTAATAACTGGTGTCCATGAGCAGAGCTGTCCATACCAAGATAGACTGGAGATCTTTCTCCTTTCAGGGCAGTTTTTATTCTGGGTAATTTATACCTTCTCCTAGATATAAGATAAACTCAGGATCCTTTTTCTGTAGTCTCATGTCCTTCATGTTGGATGTTTCCAGGAAAGTGATGACAGTGGAACGACGAGTGGACTGGAGAACCCCATATCAGTGTCAGAGAAGGGTAAGAGCCTTTCATACATCTTGTGTTTTCTTCTTCTCTTATACGTTGCAGACTGAGTTTACGTATATCCGTCTCCCTGCTTTCCAATGGAGGCCTGTTTTATTTTAAAAGCAGATATCTATCAAAATCTGTTCTTTACAACATATGTTTGTCAAAGTGTATGTGTATGTGTAACGTATGTTTGTACGGTACAGAAAAAGGAGTTATCTGAGGACCAGAGAAGAAGAGTTGTTGATGCTCATCAGGCTGGATAAGGTTACAAAACCAATTCTAAACAGTTTGAACTCCACCAATCCACAGCCAGACAGATTCGGGCAAATTTATTATGGCAAGCATATTGTACGCCAGAGTTTATAAACGGACTGACATCTCGTTCACTGAGCCAGAATAAAAATCTGTGCCAGGAAGGAAACAGCATAGATTTCCATTCTAAATGGCATGAGTTATAACTCTGTAGGTACAGATTGGGGCTTGTGGCACACGTTTGCCACGAGAAAGGGCCGTGCGTCTCAATATCATTCCTCTGTCCTAGATTTCTGGGATAGAGTGAATGATGAATTTCTCCCATTGTGTACAAAATCCCCTCCCAAGGAGTGGTCGACCATCTTAAATACCCAAGGCATATAATAGTCCGAGAGGTTACAAAGAAACCCAAGATAATATTAGCTAATATTAATATTCATGAGTCCCCCGTCAGGAAGATGCTGAACAACAATGGCGTACGTGGCAGGATTGCAAGGAGAAATCTGCTGCTCTCCAAAAAGAACACGGTTGTCCTGCAGTTTGCTAAAGATGACCTGTGCAAGCCAAATGAAAAATGTTTTGTGGACGGAGGAGTCCCAAATAGATTTTTTTTCGGTGTAAATGAACAGCGTTATTTTTGGATAATCCTGCGTTCCATCATAAAAACTTCATCCCATCTATGAAGCATGGTGCTAGTGGGATCATGGTTCAGACCTGTTTTTCCGCATATGGGCTAGGATGGTTTGCCATCAGTGATGGACCAATATATTCTGAATTATACCCGCAAATTCTAAAGGAAAATGTCCTTGAGTTGAATATCAAGAGAACGGGGATTCTGCCTGAAATTCAGCTTCCTTTCACTTCAATGGGAGGCAGAGCCTTAGTTTCTTCTTTAGCTGATTTTTTTTTTTCAGTTCAGATAGTAGAACCGAAACGTAAAAGAACGTAAGACGATCAGATCACGTGTGTTACCGCCTTTATGTGTTGGCTCTATCCCATTACTGACCGTGTGGTTATTACTATTACCGCGTGACCAGAAATGAGAAATCTCCTGTAATTACTTAGTGAGGGTCCCTGTGACCCCAGCACTGACTGCAGCTGTGACTCGGAGCACTGTGCGGCCGCGCCCTTACACGTCATGTTATTACTCGTGTTCACACATGTGTTCTCTCTACACCAATGAAAATGACTAAAACTGATCAAAAATGCAAAGCATGTGGTTTCCAAAAAATTTTGTAATAGCACCTGTATACAGGACTAGTAAATCTGCCCCATTGTGTATATCTGATCTGCCATGTGTATGAGCTGACTGGATATCACCTCACCATTGCTTGATATATCTGTTTTACAATGTGATTCTCTATAAAGATGACATTTCCCGTCACACTGCACATAGTACATGTATATTCTAGGCCCGACTCTGATCTGTGACTGTATTTTCAAACACTCATTGTACGAATATCAATTATTTTGTTTGGGATATTTTTTTCCAGGTGAACGTGAGATAAGTGACTGCCTTGGACATCCCATGTTATCTCCCCGTCGTGAAGGAGAAGACGATCAACTACAATCTGGCCAAGAAACAACTGGCCGTAGATCCTATCTTTCCATTCAAATGAGGAATCACAGAGATGATCGGCCATTTACATGTTCAGAATGTGGGAAATGTTTCACTAAAAAATCAGCTCTTGAAAATCATCAGAGAATTCACACAGGAGAGAAGCCGTTTTCATGTTCAGAATGTGGGAAAACTTTCAGCAAGAAATCTGTACTTATTCACCATGTAAGAGCTCACACAGAGGAGAAGCCATTTTCATGTTCTGAATGTGGAAAATGCTTTACCTATAAATCTGGTCTTCTTCGCCATGTAAGAACTCACACGGGGGAGAAGCCATATTCATGTTCTGAATGTGGAAAATACTTTACTCAGAAGTCACATCTTGGGGAACATCTAAGAACTCACACAGGGGAGAAGCCGTTTGCATGTACTGAATGTGGAAAATACTTTACTCAGAAGTATCATCTTGTGGAACACCAGAGAAGTCACACAGGGGAGAAGCCATATTCATGTACTGAATGCGGAAAATGTTATATAAAGAAAGATCATCTTGAGAAGCACAAGAGAGTGCATACTGGTGAAAAGCCATTTTCGTATTCACACTGTGGGAAGCGCTTTCACTATAAAAGATGTTTTACAGAACATTTGAGAATTCACACAGGAGAGAAGCCATTTTCATGTCCGGAATGTGGAAAATGTTTCACCACCAAATCAGGTCTTGAAAATCATCAGCGAAATCACACAGGGGAGACACCATACTCCTGTCCTGAATGTGGAAACTATTTTAAAACAAAAGATTGTCTTGAGAGCCACAAGAGAATGCACACAGGGGCCAAGCCATTTTCCTGTGCGGAATGTGGGAAATGTTTTACTCATAAATCTGGTCTTTTTCACCATGTCAGAACTCACACAGGGGAGAAACCATTTGCTTGTGCGGAGTGTGGAAAATGTTTCACCAGCAAATCAGGTCTTGAAATTCATCAGAGAATTCACACAGGGGAGAAGCCATTTTCCTGTTCAGAATGTGGAAAATGTTTTGCCCACAAGTCCGGTCTTGTTCACCATGTAAGAACTCATACTGAGGAGAAGCCATTTTTTTGTCATGAATGTGAAAAATACTTTGCTCAGAAAGTACAACTTGTAGGACATCTAAGAACTCACACAGGGGAGAAGCAATTTTCATGTACTGTATGTGGGAAATGTTTTAAAATGAAAGCTTATCTTGAGAGGCACAAGAGAACTCACACAGGGGAGAAGCCATTTTCATGCACTGAATGTGGGAAATGTTTTACCCATAATTCAGGTCTTAATCACCATGTAAAAACTCACACAGGGGAGAAGGCTTTTTCTTGTCATGAATGTGGGAAATGCTTTACCGATAAATCAGGTCTTGTTCACCATACAAGAACTCACACTGGGGAGAAGCCGTTTTTGTGTTCAGAATGTGGGAAATGCTTTGCCCAGAAGGGACAACTTGTTGGACATCTAAGAACTCACACAGGGGAGAAGCTGTTCTCATGTTCAGAATGTGGGAAACGCTTTACCCAGAAAATACATCTTGCAGAACATTCGAGAACTCACACAGGGGAGAAGCCCTTATAATGTTCAGAATGTACAAAGTGTTTGTAAGAAATGAAATCCTGTGAAACATTGAATGCTCTTACAAGGAGACGCCATTTTGATATTCTTAATGTGTAAAGTGTTTCACTTAAATCGAATCTTACAGAACATCTGAGAATAAACAAACTAGCACTAATACCTAAAATATAACCTTTAATAATCTGATTAAAAAGTGTACAATGCACTACAAAAAAAAAAATGACGTCTGTTGTGTTGCTGCATGTGGCATTAAGCAGACAACAGCACATAAGTAGCTTTCACAATGTCCATAAAGCCTCTGTTTGAAAAAACAGCTAAACAAAGTGCTCAATAATCAGCAACATGTGAGAGGCTTTATCACAATGTCAATAGAGCCCCTGTTTGAATAGATCTATCCTAAGAGGCTTATCAAAATGTAAATACAGCCCCTGTTTGTATAAAGCTATCCTCTAAGAGGCTTATAACAATGTAAACAGAGCCCCTATTTGTATAAAGCTATCCTCAACGCGTTTCCCCCAGAGATAAGCAGGGTTCATCAGGAGAAGGTAAAGATATAGATAATATCAAGCTTACTGAGATAATTTGCAGTAATAACTGCAGTTCCCAGTGTCCTGATGGTGGACACTGGTACTAAGAGAGCCGACGCCATTCACTGTGTCCCGCCGGGTTAATAAACCCGTAGCTCCGCCCCATGACACTCCCCCTCATGACGTCATCAGACCAAGGCTCCGCCCACCTAGTCCGGAGGTTTGTCATGCAGGGGAAAACAGGTTTCCATGGAGAGGAGACGCTGAACAACAAATGTAAAAAAGAGAAAATGGTGAATGAAAACAAGACTGCAATAAAGTCAATAGAAAAGAACCTTTCAAGATCACAATCAGATTTACTTAAGATAACAAATGCGAAATACAAGTATAAGTCTGTAAGAACGGGTAAATGACTGGACTAGGGAAACATTGATATGTACACTAATATGTACTAGAGTGGCAAAGATAAACCAGCCACCACAGCAGTGCATAAAATTATGTACTGCTTTAATTGTTATATCCCATCCATATAGAGAAATACCCAAAGATGTAAAACATCAGTAAAATAAACAAAAGATATTTGGGTAAAGCATAATAATAAACCATAGAGTTGAATGAAAACTAATATTGCTATATAAACAGACTAAATAGATGTAAAATGCAGATGAAACCATAATTATATAAATGATGCAAAAGAGAGTGAATCATTCAGGCCTTTAGGTTTCACACTCTGAAATTGAAAAATACGCCTGGTCTCATGTTGTAGGATCAACCGATCCCAGTTACCACCTCTCATTGGGGGACATACTCGTTCTATACCTTGAAAGGTCAGAGACTTAGGGTCACCTCCATGATATTCCCATACATGGGTAGAGAGGGTGCGATCTTCTCTCCGTGTGATATAGCCTACATGGTCAAGTATTCTGCGTCTAAATTCTCGTATAGTTTTACCTACGTAATTTAACGGACAGGGGCATGTGGCCACATAGATCACACCAGTGGTCCTACAGTTGATGAACTGTTTAGTAAGATGTTTCTTACCAGTAGAGACAATAGGAATAGTGTCCCCTTTCAAGATGTAGTCACATGCCTTGCATGAGCCACATTTGAAGGTCCCAACAGGGACACTCTTATCCAGCCAAGTGCTAGCCGCAGAGCGGGGTGTAAAGTGGCTATGTGTTAGCAAATTACCCAAATTCTGACCTCTGCGATAAGTAACAGAGGGATGTTGACTAATTAATTCTCTTACATCTGGATCAATTGTTAATATGTTCCAATAGGATTTGAGTATTTCCATGACACCCTTAGCTCCACGGTCATAATTCCCTATCAGGCGGATAGCATGTATATCCTTTGGTTTAATCTTAGGGGTAAGTAAAGTGGTACGATCGCTAAGAGCTGCCATCTCTTTGGCTTCTTTGAGGACAGACGTTGGATATCCTTGTTCGTAAAACCTACCCTCTAGCTCTTTAGCTTTGACATGAAAATCATCCAAATTAGAAGAATTCCTACGTATACGAAGGAATTGACCCTTAGGTATTCCCCGCCTGAGGGGGGCTGGATGGAAACTATCCCATTTTAATAAGTTGTTTGTAGCTGTCTCTTTACGGTATAAAGAGGTTTCCAAATCCCCCTGTCCGTTAATAATAATGCGAAGGTCCAAAAAAGTAATTGAGTGAGAATCTATTGACGCAGTAAATTTCATATTGATGTCATTTTCATTGAGGGCCTCAACAAAGCCCCAGAACTCTTCTTTGGGGCCTGTCCAAAGGATAAGCACATCATCCATGTACCTTATCCATAGCGAAATCATCCCAGTCCACCTCTCAAAGAGATCCGAAAAAACCAGACGCTCCTCCCACCAGCCCAAAAATAAATTAGCATACGTGGGCGCAGCTGAACTGCCCATAGCGGTCCCGCGTTGCTGATGGAAGAAGCGCCCGTCAAACAGAAAAAAATTCCTCTTTAAAACGAAATCAAGGAGCTCTAGGATGAATTCGCCATGGGGGGCCAATTGAATGGTACGAGATTGAAGGAAATGTCTAATGGCCTCACAGCCCTTTTCATGTGGTATTGAACTGTATAAGGCCTCGACATCAATTGATGCCAAAAATGAACCTGATGGCAGTGTTATATTTTCCAACCGTTTCAAGATATCCATTGTGTCTCGGGCATAGGAAGGGAGCGTTAAGACAAATGGTCGCAATATTTTGTCAATGTAAACACTCGCTCCTTGGGTTAAGCTTCCTATGCCCGAGACAATAGGACGACCCCTTAAAGGGGGAAACCCTTTATGTATCTTGGGTAAACTATAAAAAGTAGCCGTTGTTGGAAATGGAGTAGACATGAATGTTAATTCCTTCTTACTAATTAGGCCCGCCTCATGGGCCCTCAATAGAACAACATCAAGTTCTCTCTTAAATTTAGTGGTAGGATCGTGATCTAAAATTTTGTATGTCTCAGGATCCAACAAAAGGGAATTACACATTGCTACATATTGTGATCTGTCCATGATAACCAGATTACCCCCTTTATCTGAAGGTTTTATAATAATCGTCTCATCACGTGAAAGATCATGTAAAGCACGGAGTTCGCCACCACTTAAATTATGTCCCCTGGCTAATTTCTCCCTTGACAATTGAGATAGAGCCTGTACTACCATGGATTCAAATACATCTATTACACTAGTATCCATGACAGGTGGTGAGCAGTGCTTTTTACGTGAAGATCTGTAAGGGGGGCCGGTCCTGATATACCTTGTCCCTCTTCCCAAAGTTCTTCCAGGAGCTTCAGGTTATCTAGATCTTCAAAAGGTATGCCTAATTCAGCACATCGTCTTTTGTTAACTGAACCCATAAATTTTGCCCATCACAATTTTCGGGAAAACAAGGAAATATCTTTCACCCAAGTGAAGGGTAGGTTTTACGAACGAGGATATCCAAAGTCTGTCCTCAAAGAAGCCAAAGAGATGGCAGTTCTTAGCGATCGTACCACTTTACTTACCCCTAAGATTAAACCAAAGGATATACATGCTATCCGCCTGATAGGGAATTATGACTGTGGAGCTAAGGGTGTCATGGAAATACTCAAATCCTATTGGAACATATTAACAATTGATCCAGATGTAAGAGAATTAATTAGTCAACATCCCTCTGTTACTTATCGCAGAGGTCAGAATTTGGGTAATTTGCTAACACATAGCCACTTTACACCCCGCTCTGCGGCTAGCACTTGGCTGGATAAAAGTGTCCCTGTTGGGACCTTCAAATGTGGCTCATGCAAGGCATGTGACTACATCTTGAAAGGGGACACTATTCCTATTGTCTCTACTGGTAAGAAACATCTTACTAAACAGTTCATCAACTGTAGGACCACTGGTGTGATCTATGTGGCCACATGCCCCTGTCCGTTAAATTACGTAGGTAAAACTATACGAGAATTTAGACGCAGAATACTTGACCATGTAGGCTATATCACACGGAGAGAAGATCGCACCCTCTCTACCCATGTATGGGAATATCATGGAGGTGACCCTAAGTCTCTGACCTTTCAAGGTATAGAACGAGTATGTCCCCCAATGAGAGGTGGTAACTGGGATCGGTTGATCCTACAACATGAGACCAGGCGTATTTTTCAATTTCAGAGTGTGAAACCTAAAGGCCTGAATGATTCACTCTCTTTTGCATCATTTATATAATTATGGTTTCATCTGCATTTTACATCTATTTAGTCTGTTTATATAGCAATATTAGTTTTCATTCAACTCTATGGTTTATTATTATGCTTTACCCAAATATCTTTTGTTTATTTTATTGATGTTTTACATCTTTGGGTATTTCTCTATATGGATGGGATATAACAATTAAAGCAGTACATAATTTTATGCACTGCTGTGGTGGCTG
The DNA here is from genome assembly GCA_947044405.1 of Leptodactylus fallax. Classification (NCBI taxonomy): domain Eukaryota; kingdom Metazoa; phylum Chordata; class Amphibia; order Anura; family Leptodactylidae; genus Leptodactylus; species Leptodactylus fallax. The sequence goes on along the minus strand of CAMRHE010000564.1, from coordinate 457,160 downwards.
GTTTATCTTTGCCACTCTAGTACATATTAGTGTACATATCAATGTTTCCCTAGTCCAGTCATTTACCCGTTCTTACAGACTTATACTTGTATTTTGCATTTGTTATCTTAAGTAAATCTGATTGTGATCTTGAAAGGTTCTTTTCTATTGACTTTATTGCAGTCTTGTTTTCATTCACCATTTTCTCTTTTTTACATTTGTTGTTCAGCGTCTCCTCTCCATGGAAACCTGTTTTCCCCTGCATGACAAACCTCCGGACGAGGTGGGCGGAGCCTTGGTCTGATGACGTCATGAGGGGGAGTGTCATGGGGGTGGAGCTACGGGTTTATTAACCCGGCGGGACACAGTGAATGGCGTCGGCTCTCTTAGTACCAGTGTCCACCATCAGGACACTGGGAACTGCAGTTATTACTGCAAATTATCTCAGTAAGCTTGATATTATCTTTATCTTTACTTACTCCTGATGAACAATGCTTATCTCTGGGGGAAACGCGTTAAGGATAGTTTTATACAAATAGGGGCTCTGTTTACATTGTTAAAGCCTCTTAGAGGATAGCTTTATACAAACAGGGGCTGTGTTGATATTGAGATAAGCCTCTTAGAGGATAGCTGTATACAAACAGGGGCTGTGTGGACATTGTTATAAACCTCTTAGAGGATAGCTTTATACAAACGGGGCTGTATTTACATTTTGATAAGCCTCTTAAGATAGATCTATTCAAACAGGGGCTCTATTGACCTTGTGATAAAGCCTCTCACATGTTGCTGATTATTGAGCACTTTGTTTAGCTGTTTTTTCAAACAGAGGCTTTATGGACATTGTGAAAGCTACTTATGTGCTGTTGTCTGCTTAATGCCACATGCAGCAACACTACAGACGTCATTTTTTTTTTTTTGTAGTGCATTGTACACTTTTTAATCAGATTATTAAAGGTTATATTTTAGGTATTAGTGCTAGTTTGTTTATTCTCTTTGATAGTATATTTGAGCACGATTAGTTACTCTACATTTGTTTAGAACATCTGAGAAGTCTCACGGGGAGAAGCTGTTCATAGGTTTGTTTTTTATATAAGAATATATAATAAACTCTGTAATATCTTCTCAGCGAGAAATGTGAGAGAATCAGATCAGAGTTTGTAGATGATGTTATCAGGTAAGAACCATTCTCTCCAGCAATGTCTGTGCATGAGGCAGAGCTGAAGGTACTCGCTGAGGCATGTAAGATGGCTGCGGGTAAGACTGATAATATTTATATGAATTTTAGGTACGTCTTTGGTACAACCAATGATTATGGTCCAATAAAGAGAGGCAGGGATTTTGTCAAATCCATAGGGCCATCCAGTTGGAAATGTGTGTAAGAGCATTGTTTGATGTCCTGACGCTAACCAAGGAAGTAGGGGTACTTGAAGTAGAAGCCCATAGCAAAGAAGCCACCCAAGACAAAAAGCAACAGGTTGACAGATCGGGCTGCTAGGTCGGTAGCCCTCCTGTTGTTGTCGGAAGCCCAAAAGAAAAAGGAGCAACAATAAGTGATGTTGAAATCTGGAGGGTAGGTAAGAAATTGTGCTTAACAAGGGATCACTGATGGTGATGCATTTAGCACATGAACTAGTGGATATGTCAAACATGGCTCCAGATTAGAAGATAATGGTTGAGGTGGTTCGTAGATATGGAGTGCCAAAATCTATTAAGAGCTATAGAGAAACTTGGTGAGGTAAGAAGTTATGGAAGTATTAAGAATAGAATGAGACCATCACACTCCATCAAATGAGTAGTGGGGAAGTAGAATAATAAATGGTGCCTAAAAATTAAAGTTAAAAAAACTATGGAAGGAAAAAAGTGTAGGCCGTGGGCAGAAGGTTTACCGAGTAAGAATGTAACGTGGACGTCTAATGAGATCATTTTTGGGTTTTACAAGGGGACATTGATACAGGTTTTTATACTTTCCAGATATTGCATTCTGACATCACCACATATATGGGAGTTCTATAAAATTCTATGACTGTTGTGCATAAACACGTATTTGATCCATTCTAGACTTAGTAGGTGACTTGTACCTATTCCCGCAAGCCTGATGATTGTATATATGTTAAGAAGCACATGAGGAAAAATCTGGATCCTAGATATGACGGTCCCTTTCAGGTAAAGAAACAATGTGTTTTCCTAATTCCTGGGACACACCGTGGTGATATAACATGACATTGTCACCAAGGTGCGGGTACGAATTAATCTAAAAAAAAAAAAAGTACCAGGTACCTGAAGCTCGTAGACAAGCCATAACTGAGGAGGTCAACAAGATGTTAGCACTAAACGAAGTTTGAGGCATACCTGATGCCTAGCGTTGATGAGGTTGGGTCATGCTACCCTTGACCTGACCAAAGGGCTAAAGAAAAAACCGCATTTGTCACTCCAGATGGTCTCTTTCAGTATGTGACTATTACTTTTGGTTTACGGGGCTCCAGCAACTTTCCAGACGTTGATGGAAAAGAGTCCTTAATCGTAGATAAATTTCAGACTATCTAGATGATATTGTCAGCTTTAGTAAAGAATGGGAAAGTCACTTGCCAAAAGTACAAGCAGTACTAGATTCCCCCCAGGCCGTAGGTCTAATAACCAACTCAAAGAAGTGTGCTTTGGGTCTTGAAGAAGTCCGATATCTGGGGTACATAATAGGAAGACGGGTAATAAAGCCCCAGGTAAATAAAGTGGAAGCCATCCAAATGAGAGCTTTTATGAGGATATACCAAACTTTGCTACCATTGCAGCTCCTTTGACAAACCTCAGCAAGGGAAGTAAATCTGTCATGGTCAAGTGGCGGGAAGAGACTGAGGGGGCATTCCAGGAATTAAAATCGGTTTTATGTAAAGAGCAGATTTTGGTTACACCTGACTTTAGCAAGGAATTTATGATCCAGACTGACGCCTCTGATGTGGGGTTAAGCGCAGCAGTGTCACAAGTGGTTGGGGGTAAAAGTCACATGCCTGAGCAGGAAGCTTACACCCCCCAGAGAAAAACTACAGTATTGTGGACAGGGAGTGCTTAGCCATTAAGTGGTCCCTTGACCCCCTGAGGTACTTGTTGCGTCGACACTTCAGGTTAATTACCGATCACTCCCCTCTTACGTGGATGTGCCAGGCCAAAGAGAGAAACACCAGAGTCACCAGGTGGTATCTCATGCTGCAAAACTTAAAATTTTCATGGGAACACAAGTCAGGCAAGTTACAGGGGAACGTAAATGCCTTGTCCAGGACACTGGTGGCAAAAAGTGTCTGCCCCTACAGGTTCGAACAAAGGGAAAGAGTATGTGAGAAGGTAACAGGCAGGGTGCTGGAACGTCACTATGTCTCCCCCAGGTTCCTCACCTATGTATGGTAACCATTAATGCGTTACAGGTATTCAGTACACCTCTGCGCAGGTGTGGCTCATTACTGGGCCATAAAAGTCTGCAGAACCTGCACATGTGAGTCTGGGTCTGTCCAGTCTGGTGAGAAAGACTTGGCTGGTAGTAAGCCCCTCGTATAGTGAAGGAAGTTTGTGTTTAGTTAGAGCTCAGCCGAGCAGGTTTATATTGGGTTTTTGCCTGAAGTTAAGGTTGTATTTATTGTTTGTTTTTTTTTTTAAATAAAAACCCTGTTCACACTAGATGTTGTGTCCCTTTCTCTGACTATTTGAGTCCGCTCCACTGCCGCTACCGAGCTAATTTCCTACACCCCCCAAAGTAAAAAAGAAACAGCTATATAACGAACGTCCCAAAGACTGCAATACTCTTGTATTAAAGTCTATGGGACATGCAATCAAAAGACTGCAGGGTCAAGCCTCCTATAGGGGCTAATAAAAAGTTAAAATAAAATTAAAGTTTTTTTTAAATATAAAAAACTAAAAATTCTAATCACCCACTTTTCCTAGATTTCAAATAAAAATAAACAAAAACAAACATAAACAGATTATACATCCCTGTGTCCAAAAACGCCCGGCTACGAACATACAAAAATATATTTTCATACGGTGAATGGTGTAGTGGGAAAAAAATCAACGAACTGCTAATTTTCACCTCCCATAAAAATTTGAAGAAAAAGCGATCAAAACATCAGACATTAACCCAAAAATGGAATTACTAAAAAATACATCTGGCCCGGCAAAAAAAGACGCCTTATGCGTCCCTTGGATTTTTTTAAAGAGTTTAAAACATAAAAAAAAATGTAAATTTGGTATCTCTGGAATCGTACTAAGCCCTAGAATACAGGTGACAGGTCAATTTGGCTACAGAGTGAACGCTGTGAATACAAAGCCCGTAAGAAAGTCACAGAAATGCAGTTTTTCTCCAGTTCCACCCCACTCTGAATTTTTTTCCAGCTTCCCAGTACATTGTACAGAATAATAAATGGTACCAATACAAAGTTAATGGGTTTGGAAAGCGACTAGTGGAAAGACAGGAAACAGAAATCTTGACTGTATTAGGGTAAGTTCACAGGCGGATTTGCAGGTGGATTTTTGAGGCAGAATCCACCTCAAATAACGACTCCCAACTTTCCCACTCACTTCCTTGGTAGTCAGGAGCAGATTTTTTTCTGCTAGAAAAATAAAGAAGCACCTTGACCTATCTTCGGACGGATTTCGCCTTGCAAACTATATTGAAATGAATGAGAGGCACAATAAAAACACTAGCAGTTGTTTTAAGCATTTTACAAAACCCACTAGTGTTTTTTTTCTGCCTCCCATTCATTTCAATGGGGTTTGCAAGGCAGAATCCATCTGAAGATACAGTGCCTTGCGAAAGTATTCGGCCCCCTTGAACTTTTCAAACTTTTGCCATATTTCAGGTTTCAAACATAAGGATATAAAATTTTAATTTTTTGGTGAAGAATCAACAACAAGTGGGACACAATTGTGAAGTGGAACGAAATGTATTGGATATTTTAAACTTTTGTAAAAAATAAAAAACTGAAAAGTGGGGCGTGCAATATTATTCGGCCCCCTTAAGTTAATACTTTGTAGCGCCACCTTTTGCTGCGATTACAGCTACAAGTCGCTTGGGGTATGTCTCTATCAGTTTTGCACATCGATAGACTGAAATTCTTGCCCATTCTTCCTTGGAAAACAGCTGGAGCTCAGTGAGGTTGGATGGAGAGCGTTTGTGAACAGCAGTTTTCAGCTCTTTCCACAGATTCTCGATTGGATTCAGGTCTGGACTTTGACTTGGCCATTCTAACACCTGGATACGTTTATTTGTGAACCATTCCATTGTAGATTTTGCTTTATGTTTGGGATCATTGTCTTGTTGGAAGATAAATCTCCGTCCCAGTCTCAGTCTCAGGTCTTTTGCAGACTCCAACAGGTTTTCTTCCAGAATGGTCCTGTATTTGGCTCCATCCATCTTCCCATCAATTTTAACCATCTTCCCTGTCCCTGCTGAAGAAAAGCAGGCCCAAACCATGATGCTGCCCCCACCATGTGTGACATTGGGGATAGGGTGTTCAGGGGGTTGAGCTGTGTTGCTTTTACGCCAAACATATCGTTTCGCATTGTGGCCAAAAAGTTGGATTTTGGTTTCATCTGACCAGAGCACCTTCTTCCACATGTTTGGTGTCTCCCAGGTGGCTTGTGGCAAACTTTAAACGAGACTTTTTATGGATATCTTTGAGAAATGGCTTTCTTCTTGCCACTCTTCCATAAAGGCCAGATTTGTGCAGTGTACGACTGATTGTTGTCCTATGGACAGACTCTCCCACCTCAGCTGTAGATCTCTGCAGTTCATCCAGAGTGATCATGGGCCTCTTGGCTGCATCTCTGATCAGTCTTCTCCTTGTTTGAGATGAAAGTTTAGAGGGATGGCCGGGTCTTGGTAGATTTGCAGTGGTCTGATACTCCTTCCATTTCAATATGATCGCTTGCACAGTGCTCCTTGGGATGTTTAAAGTTTGGGAAATCTTTTTGTATCCAAATCCGGCTTTAAACTTCTCCACAACAGTATCACGGACCTGCCTGGTGTGTTCCTTGGTCTTCATGATGCTCTCTGCGCTTTAAACAGAACCCTGAGACTATCACAGAGCAGGTGCATTTATACGGATACTTGATTACACACAGGTGGATTATATTTATCATCATCAGTCATTTAGGACAACATTGGATCATTCAGAGATCCTCACTGAACTTCTGGACTGAGTTTGCTGCAGTGAAAGTAAAGGGGCCGAATAATATTGCACGCCCCACTTTTCAGTTTTTTATTTTTTACAAAAGTTTAAAATAACCAATAAATTTCGTTCCACTTCACAATTGTGTCTCACTTGTTGATTCTTCACCAAAAAATTTAAATTTTATACCCTTATGTTTGAAGCCTGAAATGTGGCAAAAGGTTGAAAAGTTCAAGGGGGCCGAATACTTTTGCAAGGCACTGTATGGGTAATGAAAGTCACCTCTATCAAAGAAAGGGCTGCACCACTGTATAAGCAATGCTACCTCCTATATCATCCCCGCTACCTCCTGTGTCACCCCCCCGCTACCTCCTATATCATCCCCCGCTACCACCTGTGTCACCCCCCGCTACCTCCTGTGTCACCCCCCGCTACCTCCTGTGTCACCCCCGCTACCTCCTATATCATCCCCCGCTACCTCCTGTGTCACCCCCCGCTACCTCCTGTGTCACCCCCCGCTACCTCCTGTGTCACCCCCTGCTACCTCCTGTGTCACCCCCTGCTACCTCCTGTGTCACCCCCGCTACCTCCTATATCATCCCCCGCTACCTCCTATATCATCCCCCGCTACCTCCTGTGTCACCCCCTGCTACCTCCTGTGTCACCCCCGCTACCTCCTATATCATCCCCCGCTACCTCCTATATCATCCCCCGCTACCTCCTGTGTCACCCCCCCGCTACCTCCTATATCATCCCCCACTACCTCCTGTGTCACCCCCGCTACCTCCTGTGTCACCCCCCGCTACCTCCTGTGTCACCCCCCGCTACCTCCTGTGTCACCCCCCACTACCTCATAGAGTGTAAGCTCTTGTGAGCAGGGCCCTCATTGTGTGAATTGACCATCACTCTGTAATGTCTCTTTTTGTCTGTTCTTGAACCCTACAATTTGTACAGTGCTGCGGAATATGTTGGCACTATAGAAATAAAATGTATTATCGTTATTCTATCTGGTATAGATGCCGGGACATGGTTTTAGTTATAATAATAGATCCTAGACAGGAGGCAGGGACGACAGTAGATGAACCAGCATACCCAGCACCTACACTGATCAGCACTACAGATGCTGCTACATACACAAGGTTCAAAAGCACAGACTTGCTGCCATACTGGCCTGCAATACCCCCAGGGGCCAAACTGTCCCCACAGGCAGCCAAACCCATCACAGCAGTCAGTGTAGCCATAGCCATCATTATCAGTCTGCCATGCTGTGCCTTAAATGTATCTGCAGTCCTGATACAATGGCCCAGATTCACTATTTACATGGAGGGTCCGACCTCATGCTCCGTACAACCTGCAGGGGGCAGAGTCACCAGCTCTATATGGCGATAGACTAAAGCGTAACCAATCAGATCACAAGATTAATACCAATGGGGGGCAGCAGAGGGAGTGGCCAAGGAGAAGCAGCTGTAACACGTAACACATCTCCAAAATCTTGTAAAAAGCATGTAAGAGCCCCCTCCCTCCTCCTGTATACAGTCCCATGTAAGACCCCCCTCCTCCTGTATACAGTCCCATGTAAGACCCCCTCCATTTTCCTGTATACATTCTCCCCTCCTGTCTGCACTTTCGGTTCTGAGGCCCCACCCCTTCTGGTGACATCACGGGGGTCACATGACTAGTGATGAGGAGGACGTGTGTGAGATAGAGAGTGGGTTGTGACTAAATACAGTGCTGGCCAAAAGTATTGGCACCCCTGCAATTCTGTCAGATAATACTCAATTTCTTCCAGAAAATGATGGCAATCACAAATGCTTTGGTAATAATATCTTCATTTATTTTGCTTGCAATGAAAAAACACAAAAGAGAATGAAAAAAAAGTCAAATCATTGATCATTTTACACAAAACTCCAAAAATGGGCCGGACAAAAGTATTGGCACCCTCAGCCTAATACTTGGTAGCACAACCTTTAGACAAAATAACTGCGAACAACCGCTTCCGGTAACCATCAATGAGTTTCTTCCAATGCTCTGCTGGAATTTCTCCAGGTCCCTGAGATGTGAAGGGCGCCTTCTCCAAACTGCCATTGTGAGATCTCTCCTTGGGTGTTCTATGGGATTCAGGTCTGGACTCATTGCTGCCACTTTACAAGTCTCCAGTGCTTTCTCTCAAACCATTTTCTAGTGCTTTTTGAAGTGTGTTTTGGGTCATTGTCCTGCTGGAAGACCCATGACCTCTGAGGGAGACCCAGCTTTCTCACACTGGGCCCTACATTATGCTGCAGACTTCATAATGCCATGCACACGGTCAAGCAGTCCAGTGCCAGAGGCAGCAAAGCAACCCCAAAACATCAGGGAACCTCCGCCATGTCTGACTGTAGGGACCGTGTTCTTTTCTTTGAAGGCCTCTTTTTTTTTTCCTGTAAACTCTATGTTGATGCCTTTTCCCAAAAAGCTCTACTTTTGTCTCATCTGACCAGAGAACATTCTTCCAAAAAGTTTTTGGCTTTCTCAGGTAAGTTTTGGCTTTTTTATGTTTGTGGGTCAGAAGTGGGGTCTTCCTGGGTATCCTACCATAGAGTCCCTTTTCATTCAGACGCCGACGGATAGTACGGGTTGACACTGTTGTACCCTCGGACTGCAGGGCAGCTAGAACTTGTTTGGATGTTAGTCGAGGTTCTTTAGCCACCATCCGCACAATTTTTCTTTTCCGTCCACATCTAGGGAGGTTAGCCACAGTGCCATGGGCTTTACACTTCTTGATGACACTGCGCACGGTAGACACAGGAACATTCAGGTCTTTGGAGACAGACTTGTAGCCTTGAGATTGCTCATGCTTCCTCACAATTTTGCTTCTCAGGTCCTCAGACAGTTCTTTGGTCTTCTTTCTTTTCTCCATGCTCAATGTGGTACACACAAGGACACAGGACAGAGGTTGAGTCAATTTTAATCCATTTCAACTGACTGCAAGTGTGATTTAGTTATTGCCACCACCTGTTATGTGCCACAGGTAAGTAACAGGTGCTGTTAATTACACAAATTAGAGAAGCATCACCTGATTTTTCAAAGGGTGCCAATACTTTTGTCCATCCCCTTTTTATGTTTGATGTGGAATTATATCCAATTTGGCTTTTTGACAATTCTTTTTGTGGTTTTCCATTGAAGACAAAATAAATGAAGATATTATTACCAAAGCATTTGTGATTGCAATCATTTTCTGGAAGAAATTGAGTATTAGCTGACAGAATTGCAGGGGTGCCAATACTTTTGGCCAGCACTGTAGCTGCCTCAGTGTCATCTATTCCCCATTACTGGTGAGGACCTTTTTGCCCCCTAGTGGTCAGGTCCTGAACTGAAGTAGTATTTAGCCTGCTCACAGTGATTTGGCTATATCCCCTCCACCAGAAGGAGCAGGTCCTCACCACTGATAGTATATAATATATAGTTACCGTTAAAGTGCAGAATTCAGTTAATCTGCAGATTAACAAGGTAATGTGCACTTTAACTAGGGCGATCCGTTAAAGTGCAGAAAACTTCTTTCAATTCTGACATTACCTAGGTAATCTGCACATTAACTACTAGGCACTCGTTAAAGTGCAGATAAAGACATGTCAACGTCGCCGGCATTACAAAAAAAACAAAACAAGGATCGGGGACAGGATAGGGAAAGGTTGAAGACGGTTTGCTTTCAAAACCCATTCAACTTGAATGGGTTTTGAAAAGCAAATGGCGGGTGTGTGTGTGTGTATGCGCGCGCTTATACCCTCTGCGCTGCGAAGCAGCTGGCTTTTTTTTTTTTCGGACACGAAGGACTTTGTGTTTCTGACGAAAAAACAAAAACTGGCTTTTCGCAGCACAGAGGGTATAAGCGCGCATACACACACACACCTCGCCATTTGCTTTCAAGTTGATGGGTTTTGAAAGCAAACCGTTAGCTGTGCTACGCACAGGGAAGCCGACGGCGATTGTGACACAAGAAAAAAAAAAACACAACCGGAGACGCTGCTGGCGAAAGGAGGGAGAAGAAGAGGGGGACGGAGTAGGGACAGCAGGACTATGAGAGAAACAAAACTTCTGGACTCTAACGACCCGCAAGCCATGAATGTGCACATTACCTAGGTAAAGTGCGGAAAACTCCTGATTCCGCAGTTTATCGGAGCAAATCAGTTAATCTGCACATTACCTAGGTAGTGTGCACATTCACTGATTTCGCACTTTAACGGTAACATACACGTGGACAAAATTGTTGGTACCCCTCATTTAATGAAAGAAAAATCCACAATGGTCACAGAAATAACTTAAAAAAGCCAGACTGGAATTTGCCAAACTACATGTTGACAAGCCACAAAGCTTCTAGGAGAATGTCCTATGGACAGATGAGACAAAAATCTAAATTTTTGGCAAGGCACATCAGCTCTATGTTCACAGGTGGAAAAATGAAGCCTATCTTGAAAAGAACACTGTCCCTACTGTGAAACATGGAGGAGGCTCTGTTATATTCTGGGGCTGCTTTGCTGCATCTGGCACAGGGTGTCTTGAATCTGTGCAGGGTACAATGAAATCTCAAGACTATCAAGGGATTCTAGAGAGAAATGTGCTGCCCAGTGTCAGAAAGCTTGGTCTCAGTCACAGGTCATGGGTCTTGCAACAGGATAATGACCCAAAACACACAGCTAAAAACACCCAAGAATGGCTAAGAGGAAAACATTGGACTATTCTGAAGTGGCCTTCTATGAGCCCTGACCTAAATCCTATTGGAAGGAGCTGAAACATGCCGTCTGGAAAAGGCACCCTTCACACCCGAGACAACTGGAGCAGTTTGCTCATGAGGAGTGACAGTTACACTACACCACGCATCTCTCCCACCACACTACACCCCGCATCTCTCGCCCATATACACCCCACATCTCTCCCCCCACACTACACCCAACATATCTCCCCCCACATCTCTCCCCCCACACTACATCCCGCATTTCTCCCCCCACTACACCCCGCACCCCACATATCTCCCCCACACTACACCCAACATCTCTCCCCCCACACTACACCCCACATCTCTCCCACCACACACCCCACATCTCTCCCCCCCCACACTACAACACACATCTCTCCCCCCCACACTACACCCCGCATCTCTCCCCCCCACACTACACCCCGCATCTCTCCCCCCGACACTACACCCCGCACCCCACATCTCTCCCCCCACACTACACCCCGCACTCCACATCTCTCCCCCCACACTACACCACACATCTCTCCCCTCCCACACTACACCCCGCACCCACATCTCTCCCCCCACACTACACCCCGCATCTCTCCCCCCACACTACACCCCGCATCTCTCCCCCCACATCTCTCCCCCCACACTACACCCCGCATCTCTCCCCCCACATCTCTCCCCCCACATCTCTCCCCCCACACTACACCCCGCATCTCTCCCCCCACACTACACCCCGCATCTCTCCCCCCACACTACACCCCGCATCTCTCCCCCCCACACTACACCCCGCATCTCTCCCCCCCCCCACACTACACCCCGCATCTCTCCCCCCCCCCCACTACACCCCGCATCTCTCCCCCCACACTACATCCCGCATCTCTCCCCCCAAACTACACCCCGCATCTCCCCCCACACTACACCCCGCATCTCTCCCCCCACAGTACACCCCGCATCTCTTCCCCCACACTACACCCCGCATCTCTCCCCCACTACACCCCGCATCTCTCCCCCCACAGTACACCCAACACCCCACATCTCTCCCCCCACACTACACCTCGCATCTCTCCCCCCACACCTCTCCCCCCCACACTACACCCAGCACCTCTCCCCCCCACACTACACCCCTCATCTCTCCCCCCCACACTACACCCCGCATCTCTCCCCCCACACTACACCCCGCATCTCTCCCCCCACACTACACCCCGCATCTCTCCCCCCACACTACACCCTGCACCCCACATCTCTCCCCCCCACACTACACCCCGCATCTCTCCCCCCACACTGCACCCCGCATCTCTCCCCCCACACTGCACCCCGCATCTCTCCCCCCACACTGCACCCCGCATCTCTCCCCCCACACTGCACCCCGCATCTCTCCCCCCACACTACACCCTGCACCCCACATCTCTCCCCCCACACTACACCCCGCATCTCTCCCCCCACACTACACCCTGCACCCCACATCTCTCCCCCCACACTACACCCCGCATCTCTCCCCCCACACTACACCCCGCATCTCTCCCCCAACACTACACCCTGCATCTCTCCCCCCCACACTACAACCCGCATCTCTCCCCCCCCCCCACACTACACCCCGCATCTCCCCCCCACACTACATCCCACATCTCTCCCCCCACACTACACCCCGCATCTCTCCCCCCACACCTCTCCCCCCCACACTACACCCCGCATCTCTCCCCCCACACTACACCCCGCATCTCTCCCCCCCCACACTACACCCCGCATCTCCCCCCACACTACACCCCCGCATCTCTCCCCCCCCACACTACACCCCACATCTCTCCCCCTCACACTACACCCCGCATCTCTCCCCCTCACACTACACCCCACATCTCTCCCCCCACACTACACCCCACATCTCCCCCCCCCCCCACACTACACCCCGCATCTCTCCCCCCCACACTACACCCCGCATCTCTCCCCCCCACACTACACCCCGCATCTCTCCCCCTCACACTACACCCTGCATCTCTCCCCCTCACACTACACCCCGCATCTCTCCCCCCCACACTACACCCCACATCTCCCCCCCCCACACTACACCCCGCATCTCCCCCCCCACACTACACCCCGCATCTCTCCCCCCCACACTACACCCCGCATCTCTCCCCCCACACTACACCCCGCATCTCTCCCCCCCACACTACAACCCGCATCTCTCCCCCTGTGATGATTCTGCCTAAATATGGCCATAACTTAGTTATATTTTGGTCTCTGGGTATAGGATATCCCCTCTTCCTTGCTTGCATACTGTGTGCGGCTACAAGCCTAGGTGCATATTGGCAGTGGCGTCTGGGCTGGAACAATAGGGCTCCATTGTATTCCTATACAGCCCTGGCTGATCAAACAATAGTGCATTGTTCAAGCCTGGGCTGTTGACCAGATATGACTGATAACAGGGTATCAATTCACTTTGTCTCATCTACATACAAAGGGTCTGAACGTGATTGAATTAACTCATCAGACGTACTGTCGCCGGTGACCTCATTCTGGGAGGGGGCATAAAGGGTATAAAAGATGAGGTAAGAGGTCTGTGGGGAGAGATTATGCAGGAGACCATCACAGACTACAGGATAAGACAGACTTTGACTGAGATGCTACTATGAGCAGGCAGGTTGGAATGCTGCTGCTGACGATGATGAGCCTACAAGAGACTGTGAGAGACTGTAAAGAGCATGCAGGCTGGACTATTGTACTGTGATGCCACATGCTAGGAGTTAATGCCACATGCTGAAAAGCCTCCACTGGTGACTCACACATGCCATGTGTGAGTGTTGGACTATAGAACCACATCAAGGACATATGTGGTAAAGTAATTATTTCACCTTTAATCCCTTTTATTTTATTTGTACTGTATCTTGCAACTAGTAACTGTTAATGCTTGCATATGTCTGCATATCTGTTCTGATCTGTATATGTTAGATTTTAATACCGACCCATTTAGGGGTTAATAAATATATAAAATTTAGAAGGCTTGTCTTGTATTTATCTGGTGAACCCGGCACTCACTGGCGGTGAGTGTGGTTTTTATATGAAAGAGGACTCAGGGTGTGGCCAAAGCGGTTTGGCGCACGGAGGATCTTTCACACCCCCCCCCACTCTACACCCCGCATCTCTCCCCCCCACACTACACCCCGCATCTCTCCCCCCCCACACTACACCCCGCATCTCCCCCCCACACTACATCCCGCATCTCTCCCCCCACACTACACCCCGCATCTCTCCCCCCACACCTCTCCCCCCCCACATTACACCCTGCATCTCCCCCCACACTACACCCCGCATCTCTCCCCCCCACACTACACCCCGCATCTCTCCCCCCCACACTACACCCCACATCTCTCCCCCCCCACACTACACCCCACATCTCTCCCCCCACACTACACCCCACACCCCACATCTCTCCCCTTACACTACACCCCGCATCTCTCCCCCCCCCCACACTACACCCCGCATCTCTCCCCCCCACACTACACCCCGCATCTCTCCCCCCCACACTACACCCCGCATCTCCCCCCCCCCACACTACATCCCGCATCTCTCCCCCCACACTACTCCCCACATCTCTCCCCCCACACTACACCCCGCATCTCTTCCCCCACACTACATCCCGCATCTCTCCCCCCCACACCTCTCCCCCCCACACTACACCCTGCATCTCCCCCCCACACTACACCCCGCATCTCTACCCCCACACTACACCTCGCATCTCTCCCCTCCACACTACACCCTGCATCTCTCCCCCCACACTACACCCTGCATCTCCCCCCCACACTACACCCCGCATCTCTCCCCCCACACTACACCCCGCATCTCTCCCCCCCCACACTACACCCCGCATCTCTCCCCCCACACTACACCCCACATCTCTCCCCCCACACTACACCCCACATCTCTCCCCCCCACACTACACCCCACATCTCTCCCCCCACACTACACCCCGCATCTCTCCCCCCCCACACTACACCCCACATCTCTCCCCCCCACACTACACCCCGCATCTCTCCCCCCACACGTCTCCCCCCACATGTCTCCCCCCACACTACACCCCGCATCTCTCCCCCATATATCTCCCCCCACACTACACCCCGCATCTCTCCCCCCACACTACACCCCACATCTCTCCCCCCACACTACACCCCGCATCTCTCCCCCCCCCACACTACAACCCGCATCTCTCCCCCCCCACACTACACCCCACATCTCTCCCCCCACACCCCGCATCTCTCCCCCCACACCCCGCATCTCTCCCCCCCCCACAATACACCCCGCATCTCTCCCCCCACACTACACCCCGCATCTCTCCCCCCACACTACACCCCACATCTCTCCCCCCACACTACACCCCGCATGTCTCCCCCCACACCTCTCCCCCCCACACTACACCCCGCATCTCTCCCCCATATCTCTCCCCCCACACTACACCCCACATCTCTCCCCCCCACACTACACCCCGCATCTCTCCCCTCACACTACACCCCGCATCTCTCCCCCCACACTACACCCCGCATCTCTCCCCCCACACTACACCCCGCATCTCTCCCCCCACACTACACCCCGCATCTGTCCCCCCACACTACACCCCGCATCTCTCCCCTCACACTACACACCGCATCTCTCCCCTCATACTACACCCCGCTTCTCTTCAGAAAGAAGCCCGAGTGCCCCTAGTTGTCACCTACAACCCACAGCTGGAGATCCTACGAAGGATTGCCAAGGAGCTCCAACCTGTGCTACATAGGGACAACAGACTCAAGGACATATTTCCAGTCCCCCGTCTCCTCTCCTTTCGACAACCACCAAACCTGAGGCGCATTATCGTCCGGAGTGCCCTGAAGGCCCCAACTGAAAATGGCGCCTCACCTTGCCTACATAAAAGGTGCAAGACCTGCCGGCACATCCACACCGCTGACAGTGTACCTATCCCACAGTCACAACAGGTGCACAGAATTAGGGGGACATTCTCCTGCAGGTCTTCCAATGTGGTGTACCTCATAATGTGTGTGCAATGTCCCACCACAGGCCTCTATGTGGGGGAAACAGGGCAGAGACTTAGTCAGCGCATGAACTCACACAGATCCAGCATTAATAACAGCAGAACCGATCTCCCAGTGGCCGCACATTTCTCCGGAGAAAACCACTCTATTGAAGATTTGCGGGTTGTGGTTTTAATGGGACATTTTAAGACACAGGAGAAAAGGAAAGAAATGGAGTACAAATTTATGCAAAAATTTCAAACTCTGCAATTTGGACTTAATATTCATGCCAGCTTCAAATCACACTATGTGTGACCTGTGAGGGTCACAAATCACCTCCTGATAGCAAACAGATAACAGCGAGAATTACTGATCCCTCCGTCACGCACCACAAGTTTCCAGACTGTTTTTTTGACCTGTTGTAAATAACTTCTCTACTTAGATTGCAATTTTTTTTAAGGACTCTAAAATGCTTTGAAAACCATGTGTATAAAAATCTGTGAATTTTCAGTTCTTGTATCACACCATGTCTGATGAAGGAAGCGAGTACTCCTGAAAGCTTACTTATATACTCAGTTAGCCTCTAAAAGGTATCGCCTGATTTCTTCTCTCTTCCACTTCATGTGTACGGACATTCTCACAAGCACAGACACGCCTACCCAGTCACATGGCTAGACAATGTCATGTGACCGTCCGACGTCAGAAGGTCCTCCCAGAGCCTAGTATTTAGCCTTTACTGTAGAGAGTGTCCTGTCCTGAAGAGTGAAGGGGTAAGTGAGGAGAGGAGGTTACCGGGAGCCCCGACACAATATGGAGGAGGAGAGAGGAGCAGGAATGGCCGGGATTTATTCCTAGGGGGCTGCACTACAACTCCCAGCAGGCTGTAGATCGCTTCTAGGGTCAGTGTCTGTTATAGGAGATTTTGGTTCCCCATAGACTTTGACCAAGTATAACCCCCTGGTAGGTGTATATAGTATGTACTGAGAGAGGGCTGTACACATGGTATATATGTATACTGATAGCCTGTATATACTGTATATACCCTCATAGATCTCTCTATATACAGGAGCATCTCAATAAATTAGAATATCTGTGAAACGTTTATTTCTTTCAGTAATTCCATTAATAAAGTGACCTCCTATATTTTCTAGATTCTTTACACACCGAGTCTTCTATTTCATGTGTTTTATTTCTGTAAATGTTGATTATGGATTACAGGGAATGAAAACCCAAATCTAAGAAAATTAGAATATTGTAAATTCAGTTCAGTCTTGTAAATTCAGTGTCACCTGCCAAGGTTTCCTAAGCCTTTAAATGGTCCCTCAGTCTGGTTCAGTAGGACACACAATCATGGAAGACGCTGATTATGGATTGTATTACTGAATTACTGACATGAAGGAACGTTTCACAGATATTCTCATTTATTGAGATGCTCCTGTATATATTGTATATACCCTCATAGATCTCTCTATATATACAGATGTTTGGCCATTGTAGTCACTTATTAGTATTTACAGGAAGGAAACGCCATAAAGCAGCTGAAAACCAGGAGGATCCTCTTCAGCCCTCTTATTCCATCTTGACCTCCTGGCTCTGTGGCTCCTGGTTCGGAGGTCTTTGGACCTCCTGGCTCTTGGTTCGGGGGTCTCTGGTCCTCCTAGCTCTGTGGCTCCTGGTTCGGGGGTCTCTGGTCCTCCTGGCTCTGTGGCTCCTGGTTCGGGGGTCTCTGGTCCTCCTGGCTCTGTGGCTCCTGGTTTGGGGGTCTCTGGTCCTCCTGGCTCTGTGGCTCCTGGTTTGGGGGTCTCTGGTCCTCCTGGCTCTTGGTTCGGGGGTCTCTGGTCCTCCTGGCTCTGTGGCTCCTGGTTTTGGGGTCTCTGGACCTCCTGGCTCTGTGGCTCCTGGTTCGGGGGTCTCTGGACCTCCTGGCTCTTGGTTCAGGGGTCTCTGTTCCTCCTGGCTCTGTGGCTCCTGGTTCGGGGGTCTCTAGACCTCCTGGCTCTGTAGCTCCTGGTTCGGGGGTCTCTAGACCTCCTGGCTCTGTGGCTCCTGGTTCGGGGATCTCTCGTCCTCCTGGCTCTGTGGCTCCTGTTTCGGGGGGGGGGGGTCTCTGGACCTCCTGGCTCTGTGGCTCCTGGTTCGGGGGTCTCTGGACCTCCTGGCTCTGTGGCTCCTGTTTCGTGGGGGGTCTCTGGACCTCCTGGCTCTGTAGCTCCTGGTTCGGGGGTCTCTGGTCCTCCTGGCTCTTGGTTCGGGGGTCTCTGGTCCTCCTTGGTCTGTGGCTCCTGGTGCGGGGGTATCTGGATCTTTTGTCAGCGTTCTACATGATGGGATTTACTTTTGTAGGTTCTCTTTCGTGCTCAATAACCCTGATTTAATAAATCCTTCCCAAGTGTTATAATCATGTACTGGTAGATGCTGGGTGCAGTAGTCCTGTGCTGGTGGACAGCCCAATGTCAGACCTAACCGGTATCATAGCTAGTGATGTTTTGCACAGTGAAGGGTTAAACATTTCTCGGGAGAGACCCCGGCTGTAGGATTTCTGCTGTACAAAGTCGTAACCTTTGGGAAAGTAAAAAACTAAATTTTGCTGTGTTATTGTGACTTTTCTATGTCAGATAACAGGCATAGAAGCTTAAAGAAATCTCCCCCCATAGTGAGGCCTGTATGGAGACCCTAACAGACTGTTTTAGCCACTGAGCCTTATTAGGGGACCTGTTAAAGTTTCCATACTAGCCCTGTATGAGGGTAACCTGTACTGAATGTCTCATAAATGATAACACAAGAAAAATAATGTGAGAAACATAAAAAGCGGTCGCAGAGGTCCGAGGACACACGAATCACTGTAAATCAAAGTAAGACCCAAATTCATAAAGTGGTGTAAGGTATAATAACTAATAGTACCTATACAACACATGTAATTCATGAGCTATTCAGTATAGGTTATTAGTTTTTTGGGGGGTTTCTTTGGTTACTTTCCATTTGTGGATAGAAGTGTAGGATCCATACCCCTGTATGATGTTCTGGAATATTAGAACTGGCGTCTGTATGTGTATAGTGCAGTATATATCCTGTATAACACCGTATATGCTTTATAACAAGTCAATATATCATATTATCAGTAATCACCTCCATTATATCCTCGTAGTAGTCCTGTATAATATCCGATTACTGAGACGTTCTTCCAGATGGGATCTTACCCTCGTCCTCCTTGTTCTCCCTCAGGTACAAGACGATGGTCCTCTCCACCAATGACCCACCAGGGATGGCCGAGGCCAGAAACCACATGTCTACAAGGATATTAGAGCTCACCCTGGAGATCATCTCCTTGATCACTGGACAGGTGAGAGTCTCACATGACATCACTCTTATCTCTAGGAATAAACCAGGGAAATGACTGGACAGGTGAAGGATTCTTAGAATCTCTGTAGTGATCTGTAGTGTCTCACCATACACAGGATTACACAGTAGTGAAGAAGTCGTCTGGTGAGTGTGTGACACCCCGTGTGTCAGGAGGATGGAGCAGGACCCCGAGCCCCATCACCGAGCCTCCACCTCATTCACTGAGACATGAGCAGAAGATCCTAGAACTTACCAGCAGGATCACTGAGCTGCTGAGCGGAGAGGTGAGCGCTGCTGGGAATGCTGGGACATTATACAAGAACACCAAGGGAGGGCTCTGGGGATGACTGTATCATTGTGTTGTCAGGTTCCTATAAGGTGTCAGGATGTCACTGTCTATTTCTCCATGGAGGAGTGGGAGTATTTAGAAGGACACAAGGATCTGTACAAGGAGGTCATGATGGAGGATCAGCAGCCCCTCACATCAGCAGGTAAGAGGAGACCTTCCTGATGATAGAGGAGAGACCAGGTATGAGGGTCACTGTGAAAGATCCTCAGTGCGCCAACACTGCTTTGGCTCACACCTGAGACTTCTTTACTAAAAACCACACTCACCGCCAGTGAGTGCTGGGTCCACAAGATAATACAAGACAAGCTTTCTAAATTTTATATATTTATTAACCCCTAAATGGGTCGGTATTAACATCTAACACATGCAGTTCAGAACAGATATGCAGACATATGCAAGCATTAACAGTTACTAGTTACAATATACAGCACTTAAAATAAAAAGGGAATAAAGGTGAAATAATTACTTTACCACACATATCCTGGATGTGGCTCTATAAACCAACACTCACACATGGCATGTGGGGATAACCAGTGGAGGCTCCTAGCAGCAGCATTCCAGCCTGCATGCTCATCACAGTATATCCTCAGTAGTCTCTTCTTTGTAGTCTCAGCACAGTCTCCCTCACTGACCTCTTACCTCATCTTTTATACCCTTGATTCCACCACCCAGAATGAGGTCACCGGCGACGGCAAGTCTGATTGACTAACGCACTGAAGTTCAGATTCTTTGTAAGAAGATGGGATTAAGTGGAATGACACAATGCCTTCTGTATGTTATCAACCATGTCTGATCCAATAGCCTAGGCTACACAATACATGTGTATTTGATCACCAAGGGGCTATGTAGGAATTCAATGGAGCCATTCTGGGATGAGTACAAAGCCCTATTGTTACATTGTTGCCACTACTGACAACATACACCTGGAATTAGAGCTACTCACATCTAGATTAAATGGAATTAAGAGAGAGAGATACGCTACCCAGAGATCAAAATACATCTTTGAGTTATAGCCATATTTAAGTGGAATCATCACAGTCACCTAGACTCCCCCATCATCTGCTCATCACATATAGACAATGTATTCAGTCACTGTGTATATTTCCTATAGATGGATCCGGTCAGAGGAATCCACCAGAGAGATGTCCCAGTCCTCCATATTCCCAGGATTGTCCAGAGGATGCAGAGCAGAATGTCCCACTGGATCATCAGGTAGATGAAGCTGAGATGTCTGTAAATCCTCTATAGATTGATGTCATGAAGCTTTCTACTACACGTCTCAGCAGCAGTGGAGTGTCCGCTCTATTGGATGATATTGTTGGCTGTGCTCGGTCGTGGCTACAAATGGTTTCTGGTTCCATAATAGATTGTGGTAAACTTCCACCTGTTTGGACATCGACTTGGTAATTGATCTTGTGTAGATAAATGTCTTGCTTGTATTAGTGACTTTCTGGGTTTTTCACCTTCTCCTGGATATAAGATAAACTCGGGATCTTCTTCTTCTTCTCATGTCCTTCATGTTGGATCTTTCCAGGAAAGTGATGACAGTGGAACGACGAGTGGACTGGAGAACCCCATATCAGTGTCAGAGAAGGGTAAGAGCCTTTCATACATCTTGTGTTTTCTTCTTCCCTTATACATTGCAGACTGAGTTTACATAAATCCGTCTCCCTGCTTTCCAGTGGAGGAGATGTATACGGCACAGATACCTGCTGAGCTTTCTCTGATTTCCTCCTCCAGTCAGTCGGATCAGTCGATAGCCACATGTTGTTTTACTAGAAGTCTCAGAGGAAGATTATTGGAGATTTTCTCTTCTCAAGTATTTCAGGATGGACATATAGGGACTGTGGATTTCTATATTAACCCCTTAAAGACACGGCCCATTTTTTCAAAACTGACGTGTCATTTTATATGGCAATAACTTTGAGACGCTTTAACTTACCCAAGTGATTTTGAGATTGTTTTTTCGAGATAAATATTGAGTGGTAAAGACTGATCAAAATTTATTTCCATTTATTTAAAAAAAAAATAATCATGCCACCCAAATACTTAAATAACTATTATCTACCATATCTCTGCTTTGTATTGGCATCATGTTTTAATTGTCCTTCAATTTACTTTGGATGTTAGAAGGCTTACAAGTGTAACAGCGATTTTACCAGAAAATTTCCCAAACCCATTTGTTAGGGACCACTTCAGTTCTGAAGGGTTTTTTTTTTTTAGAGGCCTCTATATAGTATATTGCACTGTATTGCAAAATGAACCAAGCATCTACATGTTATAGTAAAATTAAAGTTTAACCCTTTTATTTCCATATCAGTCATTGAATATGGGGAGTGAAGGACAGATCTCAGTTAGACATCACCATAAGACAGAGAGCGTGCTGCCTCGGAGTTATGGTGGTGCAGTACACTGAAATGGAAATATCAGGTTTAGTAAGGTTTATAGATGGAAACAGTGGTGTAAGTACCACGTTAGTAGCCATAGCAGCTGCCACAGGGCCCGGGACCTTAAGGGGCCCGGTAGGCTCCTGATGTGTGTTTTTTTTTTTTTTTTTTGATTATATAGGCCGTTACCTGCTGGAGTAACCCCACTGGCCCTGTTTACTTGCTGATCCCCGCTCCTGCTCACGGCTGCTTCCCCTTCTGCGTTCCATATCATGTCGCTGGGGCCCCCTGGAGGGTAGAAGGGGAAGCGGATGCGGCTGTGTGCAGGAGCGGGGATTGGTAAGTAAGACCGCGGGCTTGTGGCAAGAGTATTTGTTGGATGAACCCCAACAAATACTGCTTTTTCGACCCCAGAGTATAATGAGCGGAGGCCCACGAGAGGTTAGAGAACAAAAAAAACAGTGTTACTCACCTCTCCTGGATGAAATTCAGCTGTAGAAAGATTAAGTTTGAGAAAGAAGACATGATGATAGAGACAGCGGAGAGAGAGTCACTGGTGTGTTGTAGTAGTGCAGGGGTCATGTTACGGGAAGAGTTATATAAGTGGTGTTGTCAGCATAAAGATGGTACTGAAAGCCAAATCTGGTGATGGTTTGTCCAATAGGAGGTGTGTAGATCTCCTGAGCCCTGAGGAACCCCGACAGCAAGGGGAGAAGAAGAAAAGCTGGCAAATGAATGAGTGGTCAAACAGCGCTAGGAAGTAAACCAAGAGAGAGTGGCGTCCTTGAGGCCAATAGTGTGGGGCCGCCTGAGGAGAAGTTCATGGTTTATGGTGTCAAAAGCTGCAGAGAGATCCAGAGGAATAAATGGGGAGTAATTACCATTAGATGTGGCTGTAAGGAGATCACTGGTGAGGTTTACAGGGCAGTTCAAGTGTCGTCAATGAAAGTGTGAGTGTCGTCAATGGACACTAGGGGTCGAAAGGCAAGTTGGCGGAGAGATAAGAGTTTAGGCAAGAGTACACAAAGTGTTCCAGGAATTGGGAGATTTGGGATGGGTCGATAACAGTGCATGATGAGTTACAAAATCTTGCACTCATCCTTCACTCAGGCTGCAAAGTGAGTGTAAATCACACCCCAGATACACGCTGCCACCACCTACTGATTTAGAAGGCTAGTAGGAACCCAACTCACATGAGCACACATCTGTCTAATAGTCAGACCGCTAAACACACTTTGAAAGGCAAAGGATCTGTAGAACATACAGGGACCAACATTAACCCCATCCGACATTCGCTGTAATAGTACGGTGGATGTCGGATGTTTAAATATGACAGCCGCTCTGGAGTCGAGCGGCCGCCATAGCAGCCGAGTCTGATCGTGGGCATTTACCCCTCTGGCGCCTCGGTCAAAGCTGACCGAAGCGCCATTTTACTGCCGACGTACGGGTGCCGCCATTTTGCCAGGGAGTATGACAGCTGGGTGCCTTGCGACGGCTCCCAGGCTTGTCTTTAGTACCATTTTTTTTTTTTACAATGCATTAGCATTGTAATGCGTTGCATTAATGATCAGATTCCCTGGGGTTCAAGACCCCCAGGGGGTGTAATAAATGCAAAAAAAAATAAAAATTAAAAGTTCAATTCCCCCCCCTCTTTCCCTAGAACACATATAAAAGTACTTAAATGCTGTAAAACACATACACATTAGGTATCCCTGTGTCCGAAAACGCCCGGTCTACAAATCTATAAAAATATTTTTCCCATACGGTAAATGCCGTAGTGGGGGAAAAAAAAAATCAAAAGTGCCAAAACGCCGTTTTGCCTCTGATTTAAAAATTTGAAGTAAAAAGTGATCAAAGCAATAGCATTTCCCCAAAATGGTATAACTAAAAAGTACACCTGGCCCCGCAAAAAAAGACGCCCTATGCATCCCCGTACAGAATAAGAGAAGAGAAGAGTCGGAGACTTCTGTTATCAGATCAAATGATGGGAGTGAAGAAGACGTAGTGTGGGAGGGAAGGGGATGAATGTGGCTTAGAGACTGGGCAATTATTTTCCTAAAAGAAGTAAATTCCACAATACTTATTACCAGTGACCGCCCTGATTATCAGACTCGGTAAAAGGTCCTTAAAGAGGTATTCCCATGAACATAATCATATCTATGTTTGTAGATAATTAAAAGTTAAACATTTTTTGCAAATATAAGTAGTTAAAAATTCTGCAGAGTTTTAAAGATTTTCTGTAAACATTTTAGTATTTTAGTGGCAACATATTGTCTTGAATGGTTGCCAATGGATACGACCACAAATGCAGAAACTTTCTTGGGTCTGGGACTTGTTAGGAACCCAGCCATGATTTTCTTATTGTAGCTGGGTTATCAGGCAGGGACACTACATGTATCAGAAGATATCCAGGCCACAATAAGGAAATCATGGCTGATTTTCTGACCTTTCTGAAAGTTCCTGCATCGATGGTCGTATCCACTGGCAACCGATGACGACAATTACGTGTGACCACAAGATTGAGAAAATCTTTAAAACTCTGCAAAAATATTTAATTACTTCTATTTGCAAAAAATGTTTAACTTTTAATTATCAACAAATTTAAAAATGGTTATGTTTGTGGGAATACCCCTTTAAGTTTGTACTATATAACTATTAGACAGGACTAGTATATCTGCCCCATTGTGTATATCTGTACAGGCCATGTATGAGCTGACTAGATATCTCCTCACCATTGTGGCTGTACTTATATCCCATCACAGCTCATAGTACATGGATATTCTAAGCCCAGCTCTCATCTGGTGACTTTAGTGTGACAAATTTTGCTCATTGAATATCAATTTCTTTTCCAGGTAAAGACGACATAAGTGACTCTCATGGACATCCCATGTTATCTCCCCGTCATGAAGGAGAAGATGATCAACCACAAACTGGCCAAAAAACAACTGGACGTAGGCCGGGGAAAATATTTCTGTGTTCTGAATGTGGAAAACATTTCCAAGAGAAATCTAGTCTTACAAGACACATGAAGAGTCACAGAGATGATCGGCCATTTACATGCTCAGAATGTGGGAAATCTTTTAGGAGGAAAGATCTTCTTGTTGAGCATCAGAGATGTCACACTGGGGAGAAGCCATTTTCATGCGCAGAATGTGGGAAATGTTTTAGCCGCAAATCGGGTCTGGACACTCATTTGAGAGCTCAGACAGGAGAGAAGCCATTCTCGTGCTCCGAATGTGGGAAATGTTTTGGTCAGAAATCAGATCTGGACAAACATTGGAGAACTCATACTGGGGAGAAGCCATTTTCATGCTCTGAATGTGGGAAATGTTTTAGTCGGAAATCATATCTGGATAGCCACAAGAGAACTCACACAGGGGAGAAGCCATATCCATGTCCAGAATGTGGGAAATGTTTTAGTCAGAAATTATATCTGGATACACATTGGAGAGTTCACACAGGAGAGAAGCCATTTTCTTGCCCAGAATGTGCGAAATGTTTTAGTCAGAAATCATATCTGGATATCCACAAGAGAATTCACACAGGGGAGAAGCCATATCCATGCCCAGAATGTGGGAAATGTTTCAGACAGAAACCAGATCTGGACAAACATTGCAGAATTCACACAGGAGAGAAGCCATATCCATGCCTAGAATGTGGGAAATGTTTTAGACAGAAAAATATTCTTGAGCAACACCAAAGAACTCACACAGGGGAGAAGCCAAATGTACAATAAAACTTAAGCTTTTGTGATGATCTATTGGAGGTTTGAAATTCCTCACATCTATGCAGGCAGTTTTGATGTTTCTGGCCTAGTATTGTGAAATGCAGCGTTTTCCTGCTGCAAAAAAACCCCAACAAATTAACATCAGCTGCAAAATGGATGGGATTCTTGCTAATTGCAGGAAAAAAATGAGTAGCAGAAAAGCAGCGTTTTTGAAAATTGCAGCATGTCAATTATACTTACGGTGTCATTTTTCGTAAAGGTATAATATTGGCAGAAAGTACGCAGAGAAAAGCTTTTTTGCTGCATTTCACTATGTGGGACCTTGCTGCTGTTTTAGTTGATGCTCTGGCATACGTTCTTAATAAAGCAAGTTAAAAAAAAAAAAATAAATGTGCTTCCTATTATACAACATTATCTTGGAATGTGGAGTCTAAGGCACCCCCAATGTTTTCACCAGAGCCTGATGCAAGGCAGGATGGACTTGTCTGCTCGAGATCCAGGTCACAAAGCCAAGACCAGTATAAGACAACAGGTGCACTTGCAGATCTAAAGAACTAAATCAGTTCCCTTTAGAAGGACTAAAGCGGTAATAAACTAGCCAAGGTAGTACCAGGAGTGTAGAGAGTTGCCAAAACGAGTATCAGAGGAGAGTCCAAGTCAAATCCAAATCAGAAGCTAAGAGGGTTAACCAATAGGGCAGGGGTCAGCAACCTTCGGCACTCCAGCTGCTGTGAAACTACAACATAATGCTGCACCTCCCTACATATCCTCCCTCATCTCTATCTCCCAACCCGTACTCTCCGTTCACTCAATGACCTAAGACTAACATCCTCTATTATCAGAACCTCCCACGCTCGTATATAAGACTTCTCCCGAGTTGCACCACTTCTCTGGAATGTTCTATCCCGGACTATCAGATTAACCCCCAATGTCCACAGCTTCAAGCGTAAACTAAAGACACATCTTATCAGACAGGCCGATCACAACTCCTAATGTAAACCCTTCTGTAGTTAGATTCCCTAAAACGTACCCTCCTCTGTTCACGCTCCCGCATTACCTCACAGGATATGATGTCGTATCAGACTAACTTTATATGTCCAGGCACCATCTGCACATTACAGGACACGACTGGTGACGGCTCCTACAGCTTTATATATGTGTAATGGCAGTAACCTCTATTACACAATTGTCTGACCATTGTATAAGCAATGCTACCTCCGATGCCGCCCCTGCTACCTCCTGTGTCACCCCCTCTACCTTCTATATCACCACCTGCTACCTCCTGTGCCACCCCCTACCGCCTATGTTGATAAGGTCATGTTACCCTTTGTGGGCCAGCTGACCAGGTTCCCCAGGTATCTGTCGTTGTCCTAATTGATTTGAGCTAAGTGCTAGCGGCGAGGAATTGACACCAGACAGAATATTGGTATATGTTCCTCTTTCTTAGCCGAATACAGAAGCGCACTGACAGACTTTATTAGGGCAACATAAGTTCATATAACAGCAAGTATAGGAAAGGGTTAACATAGCAATGTAACTCCTCATGTTCAATCCTAATTGGTGTAGTATATCTTGAAAGCATAGATAACAGATATAAGCAGTTCTGTATATGGTCAGCCATCTCCTGTCTTGTGCTGTGACCCAGGGAGGTGTCTTCTGGCAGCAAGCCAAGCACATGTCTTCTTGGAGACAAAGGATTCTCACTTTGGTATGCAGACACGTCTGGTAGTGTAACATTACATTACACTCAGTTTCAAGCATAAGCAACCACATCTAGTATTCAGCTTTAAGGATAACAATGTTTTTTTTTTTTTACACACAGTACACCTTAAGCAGATATGAAAATATAAAACAGATATAAAAGTCTAAAATTATAAACAGTTCATTATGATCCTTCACAATGTCACCCTCTGCTACCTCCTGTGTCACCCTCTGCTACCTCCTGTGTCACCCCCCGCTACCTCCTGTGTCACCCTCTGCTACCTCCTGTGTCACCCTCTGCTACCTCCTGTGTCACCCCCTCCTACCTCCTGTGTCACCCCCCGCTACCTCCTGTGTCACCCTCTGCTACCTCCTGTGTCACCCCCTGCTACCTCCTGTGTCACCCCCCGCTACCTCCTGTGTCACCCTCTGCTACCTCCTGTGTCACCCCCTGCTACCTCCTGTGTCACCCCCCGCTACCTCCTGTGTCACCCCCTCCTACCTCCTGTGTCACCCCCTCCTACCTCCTGTGTCACCCCCCGCTATCTCCTGTGTCACCCCCTGCTACCTCCTGTGTCACCCCCGCTACCTCCTGTGTCACCCCCTGCTACCTCCTGTGTCACCCCCTGCTACCTCCTATGTCACCCTCTGCTACCTCCTATATCATCCCCTGCTACCTCCTATGTCACCCTCTGCTACCTCCTATATCATCCCCTGCTACCTCCTATATCATCCCCTGCTACCTCCTGTGTCACCCCCTCTACCTCTTGTCACCCCATCTACCTCCTGTGTCAACCTCTGCTACCTCCTATATCATCCCCTGCTACCTCCTGTGTCACCCCCACTACCTCCTGTGTCACCCCCTGCTACCTCCCTGACTCACCCCCTCTACCTCCTGTGTCACCCTCTGCTACCTCCTATATCACCCCCCGCTACCTCCTATATCATACCCCGCTACCTCCTGTGTCACCCCCCACTACCTCCTATGTCACCCTCTTCTACCTCCTGTGTCACCCCCTGCTACCTCCTGTGTCACCCCCTGCTACCTCCTGTGTCACCCCCTGCTACCTCCTGTGTCACCCCCCGCTACCTCCTGTGTCACCCCCTGCTACCTCCTGTGTCACCCCCTGCTACCTCCTGTGTCACCCCCTGCTACCTCCTGTGTCACCCCCCGCTACCTCCTGTGTCACCCCCCTCTACCTCCTGTGTCACCCCCTGCTACCTCCTATAACATCCCCCGCTACCTCCTGTGTCACCCCCCGCTACCTCCTGTGTCACCCCCCGCTACCTCCTATATCATCCCCCGCAACCTCCTGTGTCACCCCCCGCTACCTCCTGTGTCACCCCCCGCTACCTCCTATATCATCCCCCGCTACCTCCTGTGTCACCCCCCGCTACCTCCTATATCATCCCCCGCTACCTCCTGTGTCACCCCCCGATACTTCCTATGTCACCCCCCCGCTACCTCCTGTGTCACCCCCTGCTACCTCCTATATCATCCCCTGCTACCTCCTATATCATCCCCTGCTACCTCCTGTGTCACCCCCTCTACCTCTTGTCACCCCATCTACCTCCTGTGTCACCCTCTGCTACCTCCTATATCATCCCCTGCTACCTCCTATATCATCCCCTGCTACCTCCTGTGTCACCCCCCCCACCTCCTGTATCACCCTCTGCTACCTCCTATATCATCCCCTGCTACCTCCTATATCATCCCCTGCTACCTCCAGTGTCACCCCCCGCTACCTCCTATATCATCCCCCCGCTACCTCCTATATCATCCCCTGCTACCTCCTATATCATCCCCTGCTACCTCCAGTGTCACCCCCCTACCTCCTGTGTCACCCCCTGCTACCTCCTGTGTCACCCCCCCTACCTCCTGTGTCACCCTCTGCTACCTCCTATATCATCCCCTGCTACCTCCTATATCATACCTGCTACCTCCTGTGTCACCCCCCGCTACCTCCTGTGTCTCCCCCCGCTACCTCCTGTGTCACCCCCTCTACCTCTTGTCACCCCATCTACCTCCTATGTCACCCCCCCGCTACCTCCTATGTCACCCTCTGCTACCTCCTATGTCACCCCCCACTACCTCCTGTGTCACCCCCCGCTACCTCCTGTGTCACCCTCTGCTACCTCCTATATCATCCCCTGCTACCTCCTATGTCACCCTCTGCTACCTCCTATATCATCCCCTGCTACCTCCTATATCATCCCCTGCTACCTCCTGTGTCACCCCCTCTACCTCTTGTCACCCCATCTACCTCCTGTGTCACCCTCTGCTACCTCCTATATCATCCCCTGCTACCTCCAGTGTCACCCCCTGCTACCTCCTGTGTCACCCCCCCCTACCTCCTGTGTCACCCTCTGCTACCTCCTATATCATCCCCTGCTACCTCCTATATCATTCCCTGCTACCTCCTATGTCACCCCCGCTACCTCCTATGTCACCCTCTGCTACCTCCTATGTCACCCCCCCGCTACCTCCTATGTCACCCTCTGCTACCTCCTATGTCACCCTCTACCTCCTGTGTCACCCCCCGCTACCTCCTGTGTCACCCCCCGCTACCTCCTGTGTCACACTCTGCTACCTCCTATGTCACCCTCTGCTACCTCCTATGTCATCCTCTGCTACCTCCTGTGTCACCCCCTGCTACCTCCTGTGTCACCCCATCTACCTCCTATGTCACCCTCTGCTACCTCCTGTGTCACCCCCGCTACCTCCTGTGTCACCCCCTGCTAAATCCTATGTCACCCCCCGCTACCTCCTGTGTCACCCCCTGCTACCTCCTGTGTCACCCCCCGCTACCTCCTGTGTCACCCCTGCTACCTCCTGTGTCACCCCCTCTACCTCCTGTGTCACCCCCTGCTACCTCCTGTGTCACCCCCTCTACCTCCTGTGTCACCCTCTGCTACCTCCTATATCACCCCCCGCTACCTCCTATGTCACCCTCTGCTACCTCCTATGTCACCCCCGCTACCTCCTATGTCACCCTCCGCTACCTCCTGTGTCACCCCCCGCTACCTCCTGTGTCACCCTCTGCTACCTCCTGTGTCACCCCCTGCTACCTCCTGTGTCACCCCCTGCTACCTCCTGTGTCACCCCCTGCTACCTCCTGTGTCACCCCCTCTACCTCCTGTGTCACCCCCGCTACCTCCTGTGTCACCCCCTGCTACCTCCTGTGTCACCCCCTCTACCTCCTGTGTCACCCCCTGCTACCTCCTGTGTCACCCCCTGCTACCTCCTGTGTCACCCCCTGCTACCTCCTGTGTCACCCCCCGCTACCTCCTGTGTCACCCCCGCTACCTCCTGTGTCACCCCCGCTACCTCCTGTGTCACCCCCGCTACCTCCTGTGTCACCCCCTGCTACCTCCTGTGTCACCCCCTCTACCTCCTGTGTCACCCTCTGCTACCTCCTATATCACCCCCCGCTACCTCCTATGTCACCCTCTGCTACCTCCTATATCATCCCCTGCTACCTCCTATATCATCCCCTGCTACCTCCTGTGTCACCCCCCACCTCCTGTGTCACCCTCTGCTACCTCCTATATCATCCCCTGCTACCT
The DNA here is from genome assembly GCA_947044405.1 of Leptodactylus fallax. Lineage (NCBI taxonomy): Eukaryota > Metazoa > Chordata > Amphibia > Anura > Leptodactylidae > Leptodactylus > Leptodactylus fallax. The sequence continues at coordinate 426,245 of CAMRHE010000564.1, read as the reverse complement.
CCTATATCATCCCCTGCTACCTCCAGTGTCACCCCCCGCTACCTCCTATATCATCCCCCGCTACCTCCTATATCATCCCCTGCTACCTCCTATATCATCCCCTGCTACCTCCAGTGTCACCCCCCCTACCTCCTGTGTCACCCCCTGCTACCTCCTGTGTCACCCCCCCCTACCTCCTGTGTCACCCTCTGCTACCTCCTATATCATCCCCTGCTACCTCCTATGTCACCCCCCGCTACCTCCTATGTCACCCTCTGCTACCTCCTATGTCACCCCCCGCTACCTCCTATGTCACCCTCTGCTACCTCCTATGTCACCCTCTACCTCCTGTGTCACCCCCCGCTACCTCCTGTGTCACCCTCTGCTACCTCCTGTGTCACCCTCTGCTACCTCCTGTGTCACCCCCCGCTACCTCCTATGTCACCCTCTGCTACCTCCTATGTCACCCTCTGCTACCTCCTATATCATCCCCTGCTACCTCCTATATCATCTCCTGCTACCTCCTGTTTCACCCCCTCTACCTCTTGTCACCCCATCTACCTCCTGTGTCACCCTCTGCTACCTCCTATATCATCCCCTGCTACCTCCTGTGTCACCCCCTGCTACCTCCTGTGTCACCCCCCTACCTCCTGTGTCACCCTCTACTACCTCCTATATCATCCCCTGCTACCTCCTATATCATCCCCTGCTACCTCCTATATCATCCCCTGCTACCTCCTGTGTCACCCCCCGCTACCTCCTGTGTCACCCCCCGCTACCTCCTATATCATCCCCTGCTACCTCCTGTGTCACCCCCCGCTACCTCCTGTGTCACCCCCTCTACCTCTTGTCACCCCATCTACCTCCTATGTCACCCCCTGCTACCTCCTATGTCACCCCCCGCTACCTCCTATGTCACCCTCTGCTACCTCCTATGTCACCCCCCGCTACCTCCTATGTCACCCTCTGCTACCTCCTATGTCACCCTCTACCTCCTGTGTCACCCCCCCGCTACCTCCTGTGTCACCCCCCGCTACCTCCTGTGTCACCCTCTGCTACCTCCTATGTCACCCCCCGCTACCTCCTATGTCACCCTCTGCTACCTCCTGTGTCACCCCCGCTACCTCCTTTGTCACCCCCTGCTACCTCCTATGTCACCCCCCGCTACCTCCTGTGTCACCCCCTGCTACCTCCTGTGTCACCCCCGCTACCTCCTGTGTCACCCCTGCTACCTCCTGTGTCACCCCCTCTACCTCCTGTGTCACCCCCTCTACCTCCTGTGTCACCCCCTGCTACCTCCTGTGTCACCCCCTCTACCTCCTGTGTCACCCTCTGCTACCTCCTATATCACCCCCCGCTACCTCCTATGTCACCCTCTGCTACCTCCTATATCACCCCCGCTACCTCCTATGTCACCCTCCGCTACCTCCTGTGTCACCCCCGCTACCTCCTGTGTCACCCTCTGCTCCCTCCTGTGTCACCCCCTGCTACCTCCTGTGTCACCCCCTGCTACCTCCTGTGTCACCCCCTGCTACCTCCTGTGTCACCCCCCGCTACCTCCTATATCACCCCCCGCTACCTCCTGTGTCACCCCCTGCTACCTCCTGTGTCACCCCCGCTACCTCCTGTGTCACCCCCTGCTACCTCCTGTGTCACCCCCTGCTACCTCCTGTGTCACCCCCTCTACCTCCTGTGTCACCCTCCGCTACCTCCTATATCACCCCCCGCTACCTCCTATGTCACCCTCTGCTACCTCCTGTGTCACCCCCGCTACCTCCTGTGTCACCCCCTGCTACCTCCTGTGTCACCCCCACTACCTCCTGTGTCACCCCCTGCTACCTCCTGTGTCACCCCCTGCTACCTCCTGTGTTACCCCCTGCTACCTCCTGTGTCACCCCCTCTACCTCCTGTGTCACCCCCTGCTACCTCCTGTGTCACCCCCTGCTACCTCCTGTGTCACCCCCTGCTACCTCCTGTGTCACCCTCTGCTACCTCCTATATCATCCCCCGCTACCTCCTGTGTCACCCCCCGCTACCTCCTATATCATCCCCCGCAACCTCCTGTGTCACCCCCCGCTACCTCCTATATCATCCCCCGCTACCTCCTGTGTCACCCCCCGCTACCTCCTATATCATCCCCCGCTACCTCCTGTGTCACCCCCCGCTACCTCCTATATCATCCCCCGCTACCTCCTGTGTCACCCCCCGCTACCTCCTATATCATCCCCCGCAACCTCCTGTGTCACCCCCCGCTACCTCCTATATCATCCCCCGCTACCTCCTGTGTCACCCCCCGCTACCTCCTATATCATCCCCCGCTACCTCCTGTGTCACCCCCCGCTACCTCCTATATCATCCCCCGCTACCTCCTGTGTCACCCCCTGCTACCTCCTATGTCACCCCCTGCTACCTCCTGTGTCACCCCCTGCTACCTCCTGTGTCACCCCATCTACCTCCTATGTCACCCTCTGCTACCTCCTGTGTCACCCCCGCTACCTCCTGTGTCACCCCCCGCTACCTCCTATGTCACCCCCCGCTACCTCCTGTGTCACCCCCCGCTACCTCCTATGTCACCCCCCGCTACCTCCTGTGTCACCCCCCGCTACCTCCTGTGTCACCCCCCGCTACCTCCTATGTCACCCCCCGCTACCTCCTGTGTCACCCTCTGCTACCTCCTATGTCACCCCCCGCTACCTCCTGTGTCACCCCCCGCTACCTCCTGTGTCACCCCCTCTACCTCCTGTGTCACCCTCTGCTACCTCCTGTGTCACCCCCGCTACCTCCTGTGTCACCCCCTGCTACCTCCTGTGTCACCCCCTCTACCTCCTGTGTCACCCCCTGCTACCTCCTGTGTCACCCCCTGCTACCTCCTGTGTCACCCCCCGCTACCTCCTGTGTCACCCCCGCTACCTCCTGTGTCACCCCCTGCTACCTCCTGTGTCACCCCCTCTACCTCCTGTGTCACCCTCTGCTACCTCCTATATCACCCCCCGCTACCTCCTATGTCACCCTCTGCTACCTCCTATATCATCCCCTGCTACCTCCTATATCATCCCCTGCTACCTCCTGTGTCACCCCCCGCTACCTCCTGTGTCACCCCCGCTACCTCCTGTGTCACCCCCTGCTACCTCCTGTGTCACCCCCTCTACCTCCTGTGTCACCCTCTGCTACCTCCTATATCACCCCCCGCTACCTCCTGTGTCACCCTCTGCTACCTCCTATATCATCCCCTGCTACCTCCTATATCATCCCCTGCTACCTCCAGTGTCACCCCCCGCTACCTCCTATATCATCCCCCGCTACCTCCTATACACCCCCCCACATCCTGTGTCACCCCCTGCTACCTCCTGGTCACCCCCCTACCTCCTGTGTCACCCTCTGCTACCTCCTAATCATCCCCTGCTACCTCCTATATCATCCCCTGCTACCTCCGGTCACCCCCCGCTACCTCCTGGTCACCCCTCTACCTCTTGTCACCCCATCTACCTCCTATGTCACCCCCTGCTACCTCCTATGTCACCCCCCGCTACCTCCTAGTCACCCTCTGCTACCTCCTATGTCACCCCCCGCTACCTCCTATGTCACCCTCTGCTACCTCCTATGTCACCGTCTACCTCCTGGTCACCCCCCGCTACCTCCTGGTCACCCTCTGCTACCTCCTGTGTCACCCCCGCTACCTCCTATGTCACCCTCTGCTACCTCCTATGTCACCCTCTGCTACCTCCTATATCATCCCCTGCTACCTCCTATATCATCCCCTGCTACCTCCTGTGTCACCCCCTCTACCTCTTGTCACCCCATCTACCTCCTGTGTCACCCTCTGCTACCTCCTATATCATCCCCTGCTACCTCCTGTGTCACCCCCTGCTACCTCCTGTGTCACCCCCTGCTACCTCCTGTGTCACCCCCCACCTCCTGTGTCACCCTCTACTACCTCCTATATCATCCCCTGCTACCTCCTATATTATCCCCTGCTACCTCCTGTGTCACCCCCCGCTACCTCCTGTGTCACCCCCTCTACCTCTTGTCACCCCATCTACCTCCTATGTCACCGCCTGCTACCTCCTATGTCACCCCCCGCTACCTCCTATGTCACCCTCTGCTACCTCCTATGTCACCCTCTGCTACCTCCTATGTCACCCTCTACCTCCTGTGTCACCCCCGCTACCTCCTGTGTCACCCCCCGCTACCTCTGTGTCACCCTCTGCTACCTCCTATGTCACCCCCGCTACCTCCTATGTCACCCTCTGCTACCTCCTATGTCACCCTCTGCTACCTCCTGTGTCACCCCCGCTTCCTCCTGTGTCACCCCCGCTACCTCCTATGTCACCCCCTGCTACCTCCTATGTCACCCTCTGCTACCTCCTGTGTCACCCCCGCTACCTCCTTGTCACCCCCTGCTACCTCCTATGTCACCCCCCGCTACCTCCTGTGTCACCCCCTGCTACTTCCTGTGTCACCCCCGCTACCTCCTGTGTCACCCCTGCTACCTCCTGTGTCACCCCTCTACCTCCTGTGTCACCCCCTCTACCTCCTGTGTCACCCCCTGCTACCTCCTGTGTCACCCCCTCTACCTCCTGTGTCACCCTCTGCTACCTCCTAACACCCCCCGCTACCTCCAATGCACCCTCTGCTACCTCCTATGTCACCCCCGCTACCTCCTATGTCACCCTCCGCTACCTCCTGTGTCACCCCCTGCTACCTCCTGTGTCACCCCCTGCTACCTCCTGTGTCACCCCCTCTACCTCCTGTGTCACCCCCCGCTACCTCCTATATCACCCCCGCTACCTCCTGTGTCACCCCCGCTACCTCCTGTGTCACCCCCTGCTACCTCCTGTGTCACACCCTCTACCTCCTGTGTCACCCCCTCTACCTCCTGTGTCACCCCCTCTACCTCCTGTGTCACCCCCTCTACCTCCTGTGTCACCCCCTGCTACCTCCTGTGTCACCCCCTGCTACCTCCTGTGTCACCCCCTGCTACCTCCTGTGTCACCACCCGCTACCTCCTATATCATCCCCTGCTACCTCCTATATCATCCCCTGCTACCTCCTGTGTCACCCCCGCTACCTCCTGTGTCACCCTCTGCTACCTCCTATGTCACCCCCGCTACCTCCTGGTCACCCCCCGCTACCTCCTGGTCACCCCCCGCTACCTCCTGTGTCACCCCCTCTACCTCCTGTGTCACCCTCTGCTACCTCCTGTGTCACCCCCGCTACCTCCTGTGTCACCCCCTGCTACCTCCTGTGTCACCCCCTCTACCTCCTGTGTCACCCCTCTACCTCCTGTGTCACCCCCTGCTACCTCCTGTGTCACCCCCGCTACCTCCTGTGTCACCCCCCGCTACCTCCTGTGTCACCCCCGCTACCTCCTGTGTCACCCCCTGCTACCTCCTGTGTCACCCTCTGCTACCTCCTGTGTCACCCCATCTACCTCCTATGTCACACCCCGCTACCTCCTGTGTCACCTCCTGTGTCACCCCCTGCTACCTCCTGTGTCACCCCCTGCTACCTCCTGTGTCACCCCCTGCTACCTCCTGTGTCACCCCCCGCTACCTCCTAATCATCCCCTGCTACCTCCTATATCATCCCCTGCTACCTCCTGTGTCACCCCCCACCTCCTGTGTCACCCTCTGCTACCTCCTATATCATCCCCTGCTACCTCCTATATCATCCCCTGCTACCTCCTGTGTCACCTCCCGCTACCTCCGATATCATCCCCCGCTACCTCCTGTGTCACCCCCCGCTACCTCCTATATCATCCCCCGCTACCTCCTGTGTCACCCCCCGCTACCTCCTATATCACCCCCGCTACCTCCTGTGTCACCCCCGCTACCTCCTGTGTCACCCCCCGCTACCTCCTGTGTCACCCCCCGCTACCTCCTGTGTCACCCCCCGCTACCTCCTGTGTCACCCCCCGCTACCTCCTGTGTCACCCCCCGCTACCTCCTGTGTCACCCCCCGCTACCTCCTGTGTCACCCTCTGCTACCTCCTATGTCACCCCCCGCTACCTCCTGTGTCACCCCCCGCTACCTCCTGTGTCACCCCCCGCTACCTCCTGTGTCACCCCCCGCTACCTCCTGTGTCACCCCTCTACCTCCTGTGTCACCCTCTGCTACCTCCTGTGTCACCCCCCGCTACCTCCTGTGTCACCCCCCGCTACCTCCTGTGTCACCCTCTGCTACCTCCTGTGTCACCCCCCGCTACCTCCTGTGTCACCCCCTGCTACCTCCTATATCATCCCCCCGCTACCTCCTATATCATCCCCTGCTACCTCCTATATCACCCCTGCTACCTCCAGTGTCACCCCCCCTACCTCCAGTGTCACCCCCTGCTACCTCCTGTGTCACCCCCTCTACCTCCTGTGTCACCCCCTCTACCTCCTGTGTCACCCCCTGCTACCTCCTGTGTCACCCCCCGCTACCTCCTGTGTCACCCCCCGCTACCTCCTGTGTCACCCCCCGCTACCTCCTGTGTCACCCTCTGCTACCTCCTATGTCACCCCCCCGCTACCTCCTGTGTCACCCCCCGCTACCTCCTGTGTCACCCCCCGCTACCTCCTGTGTCACCCCCTCTACCTCCTGTGTCACCCTCTGCTACCTCCTGTGTCACCCCCGCTACCTCCTGTGTCACCCCCTGCTACCTCCTGTGTCACCCCCTCTACCTCCTGTGTCACCCCCTCTACCTCCTGTGTCACCCCCTGCTACCTCCTGTGTCACCCCCCGCTACCTCCTGTGTCACCCCCCGCTACCTCCTGTGTCACCCCCCGCTACCTCCTGTGTCACCCCCTGCTACCTCCTGTGTCACCCTCTGCTACCTCCTGTGTCACCCCATCTACCTCCTATGTCACACCCCGCTACCTCCTGTGTCACCTCCTGTGTCACCCCCCTGCTACCTCCTGTGTCACCCCCTGCTACCTCCTGTGTCACCCCCTGCTACCTCCTGTGTCACCCCCTGCTACCTCCTGTGTCACCCCCCGCTACCTCCTATATCATCCCCTGCTACCTCCTATATCATCCCCTGCTGCCTCCTGTGTCACCCCCCCACCTCCTGTGTCACCCTCTGCTACCTCCTATATCATCCCCTGCTACCTCCTATATCATCCCCTGCTACCTCCTGTGTCACCCCCCCACCTCCTGTGTCACCCCCCGCTACCTCCTATATCATCCCCTGCTACCTCCTGTGTCACCCCCCGCTACCTCCTATATCATCCCCCCGCTACCTCCTGTGTCACCCCCCGCTACCTCCTATATCACCCCCGCTACCTCCTGTGTCACCCCCCGCTACCTCCTGTGTCACCCCCCGCTACCTCCTGTGTCACCCCCCGCTACCTCCTGTGTCACCCCCCGCTACCTCCTATGTCACCCCCCGCTACCTCCTGTGTCACCCTCTGCTACCTCCTATGTCACCCCCCGCTACCTCCTGTGTCACCCCCCGCTACCTCCTGTGTCACCCCCCGCTACCTCCTGTGTCACCCCCCGCTACCTCCTGTGTCACCCCCTCTACCTCCTGTGTCACCCTCTGCTACCTCCTGTGTCACCCCCCGCTACCTCCTGTGTCACCCCCCGCTACCTCCTGTGTCACCCTCTGCTACCTCCTGTGTCACCCCCCGCTACCTCCTATGTCACCCCCTGCTACCTCCTATATCATCCCCCGCTACCTCCTATATCATCCCCTGCTACCTCCTATATCATCCCCTGCTACCTCCAGTGTCACCCCCCCTACCTCCAGTGTCACCCCCTGCTACCTCCTGTGTCACCCCCCCTACCTCCTGTGTCACCCTCTGCTACCTCCTATATCATCCCCTGCTACCTCCTATATCATCCCCTGCTACCTCCTGTGTCACCCCCCGCTACCTCCTGTGTCACCCCCTCTACCTCTTGTCACCCCATCTACCTCCTATGTCACCCCCTGCTACCTCCTATGTCACCCCCCGCTACCTCCTATGTCACCCTCTGCTACCTCCTATGTCACCCCCCGCTACCTCCTATGTCACCCTCTGCTACCTCCTATGTCACCCTCTACCTCCTGTGTCACCCCCCGCTACCTCCTGTGTCACCCTCTGCTACCTCCTGTGTCACCCCCCGCTACCTCCTATGTCACCCCCCGCTACCTCCTGTGTCACCCTCTGCTACCTCCTATGTCACCCTCTGCTACCTCCTATATCATCCCCTGCTACCTCCTATATCATCCCCTGCTACCTCCTGTGTCACCCCCCGCTACCTCCTGTGTCACCCTCTGCTACCTCCTGTGTCACCCTCTGCTACCTTCTATGTCACCCTCTGCTACCTCCTATATCATCCCCTGCTACCTCCTATATCATCCCCTGCTACCTCCTGTGTCACCCCCTGCTACCTCCTGTGTCACCCCCCCTACCTCCTGTGTCACCCTCTGCTACCTCCTATATCATCCCCTGCTACCTCCTATATCATCCCCTGCTACCTCCTGTGTCACCCCCCCGCTACCTCCTGTGTCACCCCCTCTACCTCTTGTCACCCCATCTACCTCCTATGTCACCCCCTGCTACCTCCTATGTCACCCCCCGCTACCTCCTATGTCACCCTCTGCTACCTCCTATGTCACCCCCCGCTACCTCCTATGTCACCCTCTGCTACCTCCTATGTCACCCTCTACCTCCTGTGTCACCCCCCACTACCTCCTGTGTCACCCCCCGCTACCTCCTGTGTCACCCTCTGCTACCTCCTATGTCACCCCCCGCTACCTCCTATGTCACCCTCTGCTACCTCCTATGTCACCCGCTGCTGCCTCCTGTGTCACCCCCCCGCTACCTCCTGTGTCACCCCCCGCTACCTCCTGTGTCACCCCCTGCTACCTCCTGTGTCACCCCCTGCTACCTCCTGTGTCACCCCATCTACCTCCTATGTCACCCTCTGCTACCTCCTGTGTCACCCCCGCTACCTCCTTTGTCACCCCCTGCTACCTCCTATGTCACCCCCCGCTACCTCCTGTGTCACCCCCTGCTACCTCCTGTGTCACCCCCCGCTACCTCCTGTGTCACCCCTGCTACCTCCTGTGTCACCCCCCTGCTACCTCCTGTGTCACCCCTGCTACCTCCTGTGTCACCCCCTGCTACCTCCTGTGTCACCCCCTGCTACCTCCTGTGTCACCCCCTCTACCTCCTGTGTCACCCCCTGCTACCTCCTGTGTCACCCCCTCTACCTCCTGTGTCACCCTCTGCTACCTCCTATATCACCCCCCGCTACCTCCTATGTCACCCTCTGCTACCTCCTATGTCACCCCCGCTACCTCCTATGTCACCCTCCGCTACCTCCTGTGTCACCCCCCGCTACCTCCTGTGTCACCCTCTGCTACCTCCTGTGTCACCCACTGCTACCTCCTGTGTCACCCACTGCTACCTCCTGTGTCACCCCCTGCTACCTCCCGTGTCACCCCCTGCTACCTCCTGTGTCACCCCCTCTACCTCCTGTGTCACCCCCCGCTACCTCCTATATCACCCCCCGCTACCTCCTGTGTCACCCCCTGCTACCTCCTGTGTCACCCCCGCTACCTCCTGTGTCACCCCCTCTACCTCCTGTGTCACCCCCTCTACCTCCTGTGTCACCCCCTGCTACCTCCTGTGTCACCCCCTGCTACCTCCTGTGTCACCCCCTGCTACCTCCTGTGTCACCCCATCTACCGCCTATGTCACTCTCTGCTACCTCCTATGTCACCCCCGCTACCTCCTGTGTCACCCCCTGCTACCTCCTGAGTCACCCCCCGTTACCTCCTATATCATCCCCTGCTACCTCCTATATCATCCCCTGCTACCTCCTGTGTCACCCCCCGCTACCTCCTATATCATCCCCCGCTACCTCCTGTGTCACCCCCCGCTACCTCCTGTGTCACCCCCCGCTACCTCCTGTGTCACCCCCCGCTACCTCCTGTGTCACCCCCCGCTACCTCCTGTGTCACCCTCTGCTACCTCCTATGTCACCCCCCCGCTACCTCCTGTGTCACCCCCCGCTACCTCCTGTGTCACCCCCCGCTACCTCCTGTGTCACCCCCTCTACCTCCTGTGTCACCCTCTGCTACCTCCTGTGTCACCCCCGCTACCTCCTGTGTCACCCCCTGCTACCTCCTGTGTCACCCCCTGCTACCTCCTGTGTCACCCCCCGCTACCTCCTGTGTCACCCCCGCTACCTCCTGTGTCACCCCCTGCTACCTCCTGTGTCACCCTCTGCTACCTCCTGTGTCACCCCATCTACCTCCTATGTCACACCCCGCTACCTCCTGTGTCACCCCCTGCTACCTCCTGTGTCACCCCCTGCTACCTCCTGTGTCACCCCCCGCTACCTCCTATATCATCCCCTGCTACCTCCTGTGTCACCCCCCGCTACCTCCTATATAATCCCCCGCAACCTCCTGTGTCACCCCCCGCTACCTCCTATATCATCCCCCGCTACCTCCTGTGTCACCCCCCGCTACCTCCTATATCACCCCCGCTACCTCCTGTGTCACCCCCCGCTACCTCCTGTGTCACCCCCCCGCTACCTCCTATGTCACCCCCCGCTACCTCCTGTGTCACCCTCTGCTACCTCCTATGTCACCCCCCGCTACCTCCTGTGTCACCCCCCCGCTACCTCCTGTGTCACCCCCCGCTACCTCCTGTGTCACCCCCTCTACCTCCTGTGTCACCCTCTGCTACCTCCTGTGTCACCCCCCGCTACCTCCTGTGTCACCCCCCGCTACCTCCTGTGTCACCCTCTGCTACCTCCTGTGTCACCCCCTGCTACCTCCTGTGTCACCCCCCGCTACCTCCTGTGTCACCCCCGCTACCTCCTGTGTCACCCCCCCGCTACCTCCTGTGTCACCCCCGCTACCTCCTGTGTCACCCTCTGCTACCTCCTATGTCACCCCCCCGCTACCTCCTGTGTCACCCCCTCTACCTCCTGTGTCACCCCCTCTACCTCCTGTGTCACCCCCTGCTACCTCCTGTGTCACCCCCTCTACCTCGTCACCCCATCTACCTCCTATATCATCCCCTGCTACCTCCTGTGTCACCCCCGCTACCTCCTGTGTCACCCCATCTACCTCCTATATCATCCCCTGCTACCTCCTGTGTCACCCCCTGCTACCTCCTGTGTCACCCCCCTACCTCCTGTGTCACCCCCTCTACCTCCTGTGTCACCCCCGCTACCTCCTATATCATCCCCTGCTACCTCCTGTCACCCCCGCTACCTCCTGTGTCACCCCCTCTACCTCTTGTCACCCCATCTACCTCCTATGTCACCCCCCGCTACCTCCTGTGTCACCCCCTGCTACCTCCTGTGTCACCCCCTCTACCTCTTGTCACCCCATCTACCTCCTATATCATCCCCTGCTACCTCCTGTGTCACCCCATCTACCTCCTGTGTCACCCCCCGCTACCTCCTGTGTCACCACCCACTACCTCCTGTGTCATCCCCCGCTACCTCCTGTGTCATCCCCCCGCTACCTCCTATATCATCCCCTGCTACCTCCTGTGTCACCCCCCGCTACCTCCTATATCATCCCCTGCTACCTCCTGTGTCACCCCCCGCTACCTCCTGTCACCCCCTGCTACCTCCTGTGTCACCCCCGCTACCTCCTGTGTCACCCCCCGCTACCTCCTGTGTCACCCCCTCTACCTCCTGTGTCACCCCCTGCTACCTCCTGTGTCACCCCCCGCTACCTCCTGTGTCACTCCCCGCTACCTCCTGTGTCACCCCCCGCTACCTCCTGTGTCACCCCCTCTACCTCCTGTGTCACCCCCCGCTACCTCTTATGTCATCCCCCCGCTACCTCCTGTGTCACCCCCCGCTACCTCCTGTGTCACCCCCCGCTACCTCCTGTGTCACCCCCTGCTACCTCCTGTGTCACCCCCTGCTACCTCCTGTGTCACCCCCTCTACCTCGTCACCCCATCTACCTCCTATATCATCCCCTGCTACCTCCTGTGTCACCCCCGCTACCTCCTGTGTCACCCCATCTACCTCCTATATCATCCCCTGCTACCTCCTGTGTCACCCCCTGCTACCTCCTGTGTCACCCCCCTACCTCCTGTGTCACCCCCTCTACCTCCTGTGTCACCCCCGCTACCTCCTATATCATCCCCTGCTACCTCCTGTCACCCCCGCTACCTCCTGTGTCACCCCCTCTACCTCTTGTCACCCCATCTACCTCCTATGTCACCCCCCGCTACCTCCTGTGTCACCCCCTGCTACCTCCTGTGTCACCCCCTCTACCTCTTGTCACCCCATCTACCTCCTATATCATCCCCTGCTACCTCCTGTGTCACCCCATCTACCTCCTGTGTCACCCCCCGCTACCTCCTGTGTCACCACCCGCTACCTCCTGTGTCACCCCCCGCTACCTCCTGTGTCATCCCCCGCTACCTCCTATATCATCCCCTGCTACCTCCTATATCATCCCCTGCTACCTCCTGTGTCATCCCCCGCTACCTCCTGTGTCACCCCCCGCTACCTCCTGTGTCACCCCCCGCTACCTCCTGTGTCATCCCCCCCGCTACCTCCTATATCATCCCCTGCTACCTCCTGTGTCACCCCCCGCTACCTCCTATATCATCCCCTGCTACCTCCTGTGTCACCCCCCGCTACCTCCTGTCACCCCCTGCTACCTCCTGTGTCACCCCCGCTACCTCCTGTGTCACCCCCCGCTACCTCCTGTGTCACCCCCTCTACCTCCTGTGTCACCCCCTGCTACCTCCTGTGTCACTCCCCGCTACCTCCTGTGTCACCCCCCGCTACCTCCTGTGTCACCCCCCTCTACCTCCTGTGTCACCCCCCGCTACCTCTTGTGTCATCCCCCGCTACCTCCTGTGTCACCCCCCGCTACCTCCTGTGTCACCCCCCGCTACCTCCTGTGTCACCCCCCGCTACCTCCTGTGTCACCCCCCGCTACCTCCTGTGTCACCCCCCCGCTACCTCCTGTGTCACCCCCCCCCTCCTGTGTCACCCTCTGCTACCTCCTGTGTCACCCCCCTCTACCTCCTGTGTCACCCTCTGCTACCTCCTGTGTCACCCCCGCTACCTCCTGTGTCACCCCCCGCTACCTCCTGTGTCACCCCCCGCTACCTCCTGTGTCACCCCCCGCTACCTCCTGTGTCACCCCCCACTACCTCATAGAGTGTAAGCTCTTGTGAGCAGGGCCCTCATTGTGTGAATTGACCATCACTCTGTAATGTCTCTTTTTGTCTGTTCTTGAACCCTACAATTTGTACAGTGCTGCGGAATATGTTGGCGCTATAGAAATAAACTGTATTATCATTATCCTATCTGGTATAGATGCCGGGACATGGTTTTAGTAATAGTAATAGATCCTAGACAGGAGGCCGGGACCACAGTAGATGAACCAGCATACCCAGCACCTACACTGATCCCGAGCCTACAGTCCTAGGAATGAGAAGGGCCAGAAGGAGCGCGGCCTGTAGCCATAGCCATCATTATCAGTCCGCCATGCTGTGCCTTAAATGTATCTGCAGTCCTGATACAATGGCCCAGATTCACTATTTACATGGAGGGTCCGACTTCATGCTCCGTACAACCTGCAGGGGGCAGAGTCACCAGCTCTATATGGTGATAGACTAAAGCGTAACCAATCGGATCACAGACATCTCCAAAATCTTGTAAAAAGCATGTAAGACTCCTCCTCCTGTATACAGTCCCATGTAAGACCCCCCTCCTGTATACAGTCCCATGTAAGACCCCCCTCCCTCCTCCTGTATACAGTCCTATGTAAGACCCCCCTCCCTCCTCCTGTATACAGTCCTATGTAAGACCCCCCTCCCTCCTTCTGTATACAGTCTCATGTAAGACCCCCCTCCTGTATACAGTCCTATGTAAGACCCCCCTCCCTTCTCCTGTATACAGTCCCATGTAAGACCCCCCTCCCTCCTCCTGTATACAGTCCTATGTAAGACCCCCTCCCTCCTCCTGTATACAGTCCTATGTAAGACCCCCTCCCTCCTCCTGTATACAGTCCCATGTAAGACTCCTCCTCTTGTATACAGTCCCATGTAAGACTCCTCCTCTTGTATACAGTCCTATGGAAGACCCCCTCCCTCCTCCTATATACAGTCCCATGTAAGACCCCCTCCCTCCTCCTGTATACAGTCCCATGTAAGACCCCCTCCCTCCTCCTGTATACAGTCCCATGTAAGACCCCCTCCCACCTCCTGTATACAGTCCCATGTAAGACCTCCCTCCCTCCTGTATACGGTCCCATGTAAGACCCCCCTCCTGTATACAGTCCCATGTAAGAAGGAGTCACACACTGCATAACGGACTACATTAATTTTTGTGTGGACAACACAGTACCCACAAAAGTGGTGAGGTGCTTCTCCAACAACAAACCATGGATTAACTCTGATATAAAAACACTACTTAAGGAGAAAAAGATGGCATTCAGGACAAGAGATAAGGAGGGGTTGAGGGAAGTACAAAAGGAGCTGAGGCATCAAATCAGGCAAGGAAAAGCCAGTTATAAGGAAAAAATGGAAAAGCAAATGGAAACAAAAGACATAAGGGGGGTCTGGGAGGGGCTTAAGTCAATTTCGGGTCATAAACAGTCTGTCTGCCAGATTGAGGCAGATGTTAACTGGCTTAATGAACTAAACCTATTCTTCAACAGATTTGATCACACACCAGCTCCTCCCACCCCAGAATGTCCTTCAGCTTCCCCCACCACAATGACTTCACCCCATGCGGCTACTTCCCAACAGACCAGTAAATCCAGAAATCTGTCTTTATCCGACCACAGTCTGACCTTCACACGGGCCCAGGTGAGGAAGGAGATGAAAAAGATCAAGGCGAGGAAAGCCGCAGGGCCAGATGACATCAGTGCAAGGCTAATTAAGACTTGTGGGGACCAGCTGTGTGATATAATTACATATATGTATAATATGAGCCTGAGGCAGGAAATAGTCCCTGAATTATGGAAATCTTCTTGTGTGGTACCAGTTCCAAAGAAACCCCACCCTATGGACCTCAACGACTACAGACCTGTAGCACTGACATCCCACCTGATGAAGATCTTGGAGAGATTGGTTCTCACACATCTTCGCCCTCTAGTGAGCCTCGCTATGGACCCCCTCCAGTTTGCTTATCGGCCGGGCATTGGGGTAGATGATGCCATCATCCATCTTCTGTACAGGGCTCTGTCTCACCTGGAGAAACCAGGGAACACGGTGAGAATAATGTTCTTTGATTTCTCCAGTGCTTTTAACACCATACAGCCCAGGTTATTGAGGGACAAGCTGGGCCTTGCTGGAGTGGACCACCACCTCTCCAACTGGATCCTAGACTACCTCACAAATCGACCTCAATACGTGAGAGCCCAAGACTGTGTGTCAGGTACCGTGATCTGTAATACGGGGGCACCTCAGGGTACGGTTCTCGCCCCTTTCCTCTTCACACTGTGCACTGCAGATTTTAGGTGCAACTCATCCAGCTGCTACCTACAGAAGTATTCTGACGACTCTGCAATAGTAGGCCTCATCACAGACGATGATGACAGGGAGTACAGAGAACTGAACCAGGATTTTGTGGACTGGTGCCACCGGCACCACCTGAAGATTAACGCGGGGAAGACCAAGGAGATGGTGGTGGACTTCCGCAAAGGCAGAAGCACCCCTAAACCAGTGGACATCCTGGGGACGGGCATCGAGATTGTGAACACCTATAAGTACCTGGGTTTGCTCCTTAATAATAAGCTGGACTGGGCAGATCATATGGAGGTCCTGTACAGGAAGGGCCACAGCAGGCTCTACCTGCTTAGGAAGCTGAGAGCCTTTGGAATCCGGGGGGCACTTCTTAGGACTTTCTTCAACTCGGTAGTGGCATCAGCCATCTTCTTTGGAGTGGCCTGCTGGGGGAGCAGTATATCAACCAGGGACAGAAATAAACTTGACAAGCTGATTAGAAGGGCCAGCTCTGTCCTGGGGAGCCCACTGGACCCAGTGCAGGTGGTGGGTGACAGAAGGATACTGTCCGTGGTGAGCTCCATGCAGAAGAAGAAGTCCCATCCCATGCATGAGACTGTGATCGCGCTGAGCAGTACTGTCAGTGACCGACTGCTCCACCCTAAGTGTGAGAAGGAGCGCTATCGGAAGTCTTTCCTCCCCACCGCGGTTAGGCTGTACAACCAACACCGACCTAAGCGGAGATCATTACATACAGAGAACTGAAATATCTCTCTGCCTGTTATATCCCCCCCCCCCCCTCTGCTACGTCCTATCTGTCTGTCTGCTATTAATGTAATGCCTCTCACCTTGGAACATTCCTGTACATGTTGTATTTGTATTTGTATCTGCTTATCTTATCTTTGCTGCTGTAACACACTGAATTTCCCCATTGTGGGACTATTAAAGGACTATTATTATTATTATTACTATGTAAGACCCCCCCTCCTGTATACAGTCCCATGTAAGACCCCCCCCCCTCCTCCTGTATACAGTCCCATGTAAGACCCCCTCCTGTATACAGTCCTATGTAAGACCCCCCTCCTGTATACAGTCCTATGTAAGACCCCCTCCTGTATACAGTCCTATGTAAGACCCCCCTCCTGTATACAGTCCCATGTAAGACCCCCTCCTGTATACAGTCCTATGTAAGACCCCCCTCCTGTATACAGTCCTATGTAAGACCCCCCTCCTGTATACAGTCCTATGTAAGACCCCCCTCCTCTATACAGTCCTATGTAAGACCCCCCTCCTGTATACAGTCCCATGTAAGACCCCCCTACTGTATACAGTCCCATGTAAGACCCCCTCCTGTATACAGTCCCATGTAAGACCCCCCTCCTGTATACAGTCCCATGTAAGACCCCCCTCCTGTATACAGTCCCATGTAAGACCCCCCCTCCTGTATACAGTCCTATGTAAGACCCCCCTCCTGTATACAGTCCTATGTAAGACCCCCTCCTGTATACAGTCCCATGTAAGACCCCCCTCCCCCCCTCCTGTATACAGTCCCATGTAAGACCCCCCTCCTGTATACATTCCCATGTAAGACCCCCCTCCTGTATACAGTCCCATGTAAGACCCCCCTCCTGTATACAGTCCCATGTAAGACCCCCCTACCTCCCTCCTGTATACAGTCCCATGTAAGACCCCCCTCCTGTATACAGTCCCATGTAAGAGCCCCCTCCTGTATACAGTCCCATGTAAGACCCCCCTCCCTTCTCCTGTATACAGTCCCATGTCAGACCCCCCTCCTGTATACAGTCCCATGTCAGACCCCCTCCTGTATACAGTCCTATGTAATCCCCCTCCTGTATACAGTCCCATGTAAGACCCCCCTCCTGTATACAGTCCTGTGTAAGACCCCCCTCCCTCCTCCTGTATACAGTCCCATGTAAGACCCCCCTACTGTATACAGTCCCATGTAAGACCCCCCCTCCTGTATACAGTCCTATGTAAGACCCCCCTCCTGTATACAGTCCTGTGTAAGACGCCCCTCCCTCCTCCTGTATACAGTCCCATGTAAGACCCCCCTCCTGTATACAGTCCTATGTAAGACCTCCCTCCCTCCTCCTGTATACAGTCCCATGTAAGACCCCCCTCCTGTATACAGTCCTATGTAAGACCCCCCTCCTGTATACAGTCCTATGTAAGACCCCCCTCCCTGTATACAGTCCCATGTAAGACCCCCCTCCCTCCTCCTGTATACAGTCCCATGTAAGACCCCCTCCTGTATACAGTCCTATGTAAGACCCCCCTCCTGTATACAGTCCCATGTAAGACCCCCCTACTGTATACAGTCCCATGTAAGACCCCCCTCCTGTATACAGTCCTATGTAAGACCCCCCTCCTGTATACAGTCCTATGTAAGACCCCCCCTCCTGTATACAGTCCCATGTAAGACCCCCCTACTGTATACAGTCCCATGTAAGACCCCCTCCCTCCTCCTGTATACAGTCCCATGTAAGACCCCCCTCCTGTATACAGTCCCATGTAAGACCCTCCTCCTGTATACAGTCCCATGTAAGACCCCCCTCCTGTATACAGTCC
The DNA here is from genome assembly GCA_947044405.1 of Leptodactylus fallax. Lineage (NCBI taxonomy): Eukaryota > Metazoa > Chordata > Amphibia > Anura > Leptodactylidae > Leptodactylus > Leptodactylus fallax. The sequence continues at coordinate 408,262 of CAMRHE010000564.1, read as the reverse complement.
CATGTAAGACCCCCCTCCTGTATACAGTCCTATGTAAGACCCCCCTCCTGTATACAGTCCTATGTAAGACCCCCCTCCTGTATACAGTCCCATGTAAGACCCCCCTCCTGTATACAGTCCCATGTAAGACCACCCTCCCTCCTCCTGTATACAGCCCCATGTAAGACCCCCTCCTGTATACAGTCCCATGTAAGACCCCCCTCCTGTATACAGTCCTATGTAAGACCTCCCTCCATTCTCCTGTATACAGTCTCCTCCCCCCTCCTCTAGTATACAGGTGCAGACTCTGCTGCTTCCTGTCACCCCGGGAGGCCCCGCCCCTTCCGGTGACATGACGGGGGTCACATGACTAGTGATGAGGAGGACGTGTGTGACGTAGAGAGTGTCCTGTCCTGAAGAGTGAAGGGGTAAGTGAGGAGAGGAGGTTACCGGGAGCCCCGACACAATATGGAGGAGGAGAGAGGAGCAGGAATGGCCGGGATTTATTCCTAGGGGGCTGCACTACAACTCCCAGCAGGCTGCAGACTGGACACTACTGCTGGGGTTATAGGTAAGTGAGGAGAGGAGCTTACCGGGAGCCCCGACACAATATGGAGGAGGAGCAGGAATGGCCGGGATTTATTCCTAGGGGGCTGCACTACAACTCCCAGCAGGCTGCAGACTGGACACTACTGCTGGGGTTATAGGTAAGTGAGGAGAGGAGGTTACCGGGAGCCCCGACACAATATGGAGGAGGAGAGAGGAGCAGGAATGGCCGGGATTTATTCCTAGGGGGCTGCACTACAACTCCCAGCAGGCTGCAGACTGGACACTACTGCTGGGGTTATAGGTAAGTGAGGAGAGGAGGTTACCGGGAGCCCCGACACAATATGGAGGAGGAGAGAGGAGCAGGAATGGCCGGGATTTATTCCTAGGGGGCTGCACTACAACTCCCAGCAGGCTGCAGACTGGACACTACTGCTGGGGTTATAGGTAAGTGAGGAGAGGAGGTTACCGGGAGCCCCGACACAATATGGAGGAGGAGAGAGGAGCAGGAATGGCCGGGATTTATTCCTAGGGGGCTGCACTACAACTCCCAGCAGGCTGCAGACTGGACACTACTGCTGGGGTTATAGGTAAGTGAGGAGAGGAGGTTACCGGGAGCCCCGACACAATATGGAGGAGGAGAGAGGAGCAGGAATGGCCGGGATTTATTCCTAGGGGGCTGCACTACAACTCCCAGCAGGCTGCAGACTGGACACTACTGCTGGGGTTATAGGTAAGTGAGGAGAGGAGGTTACCGGGAGCCCCGACACAATATGGAGGAGGAGAGAGGAGCAGGAATGGCCGGGATTTATTCCTAGGGGGCTGCACTACAACTCCCAGCAGGCTGCAGACTGGACACTACTGCTGGGGTTATAGGTAAGTGAGGAGAGGAGGTTACCGGGAGCCCCGACACAATATGGAGGAGGAGAGAGGAGCAGGAATGGCCGGGATTTATTCCTAGGGGGCTGCACTACAACTCCCAGCAGGCTGCAGATCGCTTCTAGGGTCAGTGTATATAGTATATACTGAGAGAGGGCTGTACACATGGTATATATATACTGATAACCTGTATATACCCTCATAGATCTCTCTCTATATACAGAGGATGTTCGGCCATTGTAGTCACTTATTAGTATTTACAGGAAGGAAACCCCATAAAGCAGCTGAAAACCCGGAGGATCCTTCTTCTTATCATTATCATCTTCCTCCTCCTCCTCCTCCTCCTCCCTCTGCAATATTAGAACTGGCGTCTGTATGTGTACACTGCAGTATATATCCTGTATAACACTGTATATAGCTTATAGCAGGGAGGGCAGTGACTATATCATATCAGTACTCTGGTATATACTGTAAGTCACCCCCATTATTTCCTCGGAGTAGTCCTGTATAATATCCGATTACTGAGACGTTCTTCCAGATGGGATCTTACCCTCGTCCTCCTTGTTCTCCCTCAGATACAAGACGATGGTCCTCTCCACCAATGACCCACCAGGGATGGCCGAGGCCAGAAACCACATGTCTACAAGGATATTAGAGCTCGCCCTGGAGATCATCTCCTTGATCACTGGAGAGGTGAGAGTCTCACATGACATCACTCTTATCTCTAGGAATAAACCAGGGAAATGACTGGACAGGTGAAGGATTCTTAGAATCTCTGTAGTGATCTGTAGTGTCTCACCATACACAGGATTACACAGTAGTGAAGAAGTCGTCTGGTGAGTGTGTGACACCCCGTGTGTCAGGAGGATGGAGCAGGACCCCGAGCCCCATCACCGAGCCTCCACCTCATTCACTGAGACATGAGCAGAAGATCCTAGAACTTACCAGCAGGATCACTGAGCTGCTGAGCGGAGAGGTGAGCGCTGCTGGGAATGCTGGGACATTATACAAGAACACCAAGGGAGGGCTCTGGGGATGACTGTATCATTGTGTTGTCAGGTTCCTATAAGGTGTCAGGATGTCACTGTCTATTTCTCCATGGAGGAGTGGGAGTATTTAGAAGGACACAAGGATCTGTACAAGGAGGTCATGATGGAGGATCAGCAGCCCCTCACATCAGCAGGTAAGAGGAGACCTTCCTGATGATAGAGGAGAGACCAGGTATGAGGGTCACCTAGACTCCCCCATCATCTGCTCATCACATATAGACAATGTATTCAGTCACTGTGTATATTTCCTATAGATGGATCCGGTCAGAGGAATCCACCAGAGAGATGTCCCAGTCCTCCATATTCCCAGGATTGTCCCGAGGATGCAGAGCAGAATGTCCCACTGGATCATCAGGTAGATGAAGCTGAGATGTCTGTAAATCCTCTATAGATTGATGTCATGAAGCTTTCTACTACACGTCTCAGCAGCAGTGGAGTGTCCGCTATATTGGATGATATTGTTGGCTGTGCTCGGTCGTGGCTACAAATGGTTTCTGGCTCCGTAATAGATTGTGGTAAACTTCCACCTGTTTGATCTACTTGGTAATTGATCTTCAGTGTAGATAAATGTCTTGCTTGTATTAGTGACTTTCTGGGTTTTTGACCTTCTCGTGGATATAAGATAAACTCGGGATCTTCTTCTTCTTCTCATGTCCTTCATGTTGGATCTTTCCAGGAAAGTGATGACAGTGGAACGACGAGTGGACTGGAGAACCCCATATCAGTGTCAGAGAAGGGTAAGAGCCTTTCATACATCTTGTGTTTTCTTCTTCCCTTATACATTGCAGACTGAGTTTACATAAATCCGTCTCCCTGCTTTCCAGTGGAGGAGATGTATACGGCACAGATACCTGCTGAGCTTTCTCTGATTTCCTCCTCCAGTCAGTCGGATCAGTCGATATCCACATGTTGTTTTACTAGAAGGCTCAGAGGAAGATTATTGGAGATTTTCTCTTCTCCGACATTTCAGGCAGGACATATAGTGACTGTGGGTTTCTATGTTAAGAAATACACACGTGGAGAAAATTGTTGTTCCTCCCTCGTTTAATGAAAGAAACCCCACAATGGTCACAGAAATAACTTGAATCTGACAAAAGTAATAATATATAAAAATTCTATGAAAATGAACAAATGAAAGTCAGACATTGCTTTCCAACCAGGCTGCAACAGAATTTTTTTAAAAAAAAAGAAAACTCATGAAACAGGCCTGGACAGAAATGATGGTTCCCTTAGCGTAATATTTAGTTGCACAACCTTTTGAGGCAATCCCTGCAATCAAACGATTCCTGTAACTGTCAATGAGACTTCTGCACCTCTCAGCAGGGATTTTGGCCACTCCTCATGAGCAAACTGCTCCAGTTGTCTCGGGTGTGAAGGGTGCCTTTTCCAGACGGCATGTTTCAGCTCCTTCCAAAGATGCTCAATAGGATTTAGGTCAGGGCTCATAGAAGGCCACTTCAGAATAGTCCAATGTTTCCCTCTTAGCCATTCTTGGGGGTTTTTAGCTGTGTTTTGGGTCATTATCCTGTTGCAAGACCCATGACCTGCGACTGAGACCAAGCTTTCTGACACTGGGCAGCACATTTCTCTCTAGAATCCCTTGATAGTCTTGAGATTTCATTGTACCCTGCACAGATTCAAGACACCCTGTGCCAGATGCAGCAAAGCAGCCCCAGAACATAACAGAGCCTCCTCCATGTCTCACAGTAGGGACAGTGTTCTTTTCAAGATAGGCTTCATTTTTCCATCTGTGAACATAGAGCTGATGTGCCTTGCCAAAAATTTCGATTTTTGTCTCATCTGTCCATAGGACAATCTCCCAGAAGCTTTGTGGCTTGTCAACATGTAGTTTGGCAAATTCCAGTCTGGCTTTTTAAGCTATTTCTGTGACCATTGTGGGCTTTTCTTTGATTAAACGAGGGGGACCAACAATTTTGTCCACGTGTGTATGTCACTGAGGCTGAAGTGTAATAGGGTGAGACAGATTTCCATATTTTTAAAAACCTCTTTTTCTAGAAAATGTTGATTCTGTTGGACTATGTAAAGGTATGATGTGCTCAGCATTATGTCCCCTAAATTTCGCTGTGACTCTTGTTCTTGAGTTTCCTGGTGACAGACTCCCAAACTATAGATAGTAAGTATTAACCTGATTGTCTGAGGTAACACATCCTAGAAAACTGGTACATCCTGAGAAAAGACTTGGAGAGAGGTTTGGATTATGGAGGATGTTTAGTCTTCAGATCATTGGCAGAATGGTGAGGGTGGGAGACATTGGTGCAGGGTAGATACAATGGTGTAGTGGTTGGAGAGCACCATAAGCCCGGCTGCTGCACTTAGGATGGATTAGAGGAAGGAGAGCTTAGTAAGTGATATGTGATTAGTTAGAGTAATCAAGATGAGACGGGATCAGGACGACAATGAGAGTTTATGTAGTTTCCGCTTTAAGAAAAGGACGGATTCTTTAGGTTCAGGTGATGTTACGGTAGAATTTCATTATGATCCCAACTCTTTGTTTTTATTTTCAATTCTTAAATATCCTTGGGATAGGTATAATTCAACCAAATGAAAGACAGGCCCTCATGATGCATAGCGTATGTGTGACGTCTCTAGAGCAACTCCACAGTCATCCTTATATTATCGAACTGTACAGATCAAACCAGGTGACATCTTGTCTAGTCCGAATTGTGATATCATATCAGGCATGTATACATTAAAGGAGTATTTCCATCTCCAGGATCCTATCTATATTGCTAGCTTATGTAAATTCAAGAGTTTTCCTAGAAACATTGTTTAGCAATTTTGCTTCATTTGCCTGCTATGTTAGATTATTCCTCCCATTGTTTACACAGTATTTCCTTGGTCCCCGTCCTGTCCTGTGATAACAGGTTGGAGGGATGAGTCTCTACTCTCTGAGGGGCTGAGTTTTTTCCTGTTAAGTACAGCTCTGTCCGCAGGACAATCAGGTCACCTAATTGTAGTTTGCTCTCCATGTTACTCTCTATGTAAACCCGAAGATAACACTGAGTCCATTCTCTCCTGCAGCTTGTACTTTGTTTTTCTCTCCAAACCTGTGTAATGTAATATATATTTACCGTGCATATGATTTGTTCTGCATTTATATTAGATTTCTAGTAATGATGATAATCTCTCATGGTAAAGGCAATGTGTCTCTTTCTCTCTCTGTCTCTCTCTCTCTCTCTCTCTCTCTCTCTCTCTCTCTCTCTCTCTCTCTCTCTCTCTCTCTATATATATATATATATATATATATATATATATATATATAGTACAGACCAAAAGTTTGGACACACCTTCTCATTCCAAGAGTTTTCTGTATTTTCATGACTATAAAAATTGTAGATTCACACTGAAGGCATCAAAACTATGAATTAACACATGTGGAATTATATACTTAACAAAAAAGTGTGAAACAACTGAAAATATGTCTTATATTCTAGGTTCTTCAAAGTAGCCACCTTTTGCTTTGATTACTGCTTTGCACACTCTTGGTATTCTCTTGATGAGCTTCAAGAGGTAGTCACCTAAAATGGTCTTCCAACAGTCTTGAAGGAGTTCCCAGAGATGCTTAGCACTTGTTGGCCCTTTTGCCTTCACTCTGCGGTCCAGCTCACCCCAAACCATCTGGATTGGGTTCAGGTCTGGTGACTGTAGAGGCCAGGTCATCTGGCGTAGCACCCCATCACTCTCCTTCTTGGTCAAATAGCCCTTACACAGTCTGGAGGTGTGTTTGGGGTCATTGTCCTGTTGAAAAATAAATGATGGTCCAACTAATAGGGCCTTGAGAAGCTAATCTCAGAGGCTACTGGAGGAAAGAGCTCTTTTCTGCCTCAGCGCCTTATGAAGCACCAACCACCCTCCTCCAGCTGATCTCAGCATGTTCACTCCTTTCATGGTTTCACTTCCCGCTCTAGGCCAGGCCTGCTAATCAGTCCCACTTCAGTTCCTCCAGGCCTGCCTGCCTCTTCCAAGTCCCTGTTCACTTGAAGGTCTTCCCCCACTCGGGACATCTCAGGTGGAGGAACGGCTGCTCTCCTGGGTCCTGTAAGTGGTGTCGACCAGCTATTCCATCACGTTCTCTTGCCTTCCTCCCGTCAGGATTGCCTTTTTCCCCTGCTCGAGTGGCAGCCTTCCTTCAAGCCGTTTCCACTTTCCTTTGCCAAGGTGGCATCGTTCCTGTCTCCGCTTCAGTGACTTTCCAAGGCTTTTACTCCAAGCTTCTCACCTTCCTCCCCTTGAAGGGAAGCTCCCTTCGTCCCATCCTGGGCCTGAAGAGGCTTAACAGATTTGTCCTTATTCGCAGTTTACGCACAGAGTCCCTGTGGTCGGTGGTGGATCTCCTTTGTTGATTTGGTTAGCTTATCAAGGAGGACAAGTCATGCCTTGTGCCTTCCTAGCATATGGAATTCTTGGGCATGATCCTCGACAAGCAGCAAGGTTTTCCTTCCAGAGACCAAGATTTGTGCCCTCCAGTCCGATGTGTCCCTCCTTCGGAGGAACTCCCCCTTGCTCAATTCGCCTATGCATGTGTTTTGGGCACAATATTGCTTACCTTTGTGTCTTTTCTGACATGCTGGGACAAGTCGAAGTTCATCCTCGACTGCCTGATTCTTCTCTCTCCCCAGGTTCAACGGGAACTTCTGTGGTGGCCATCCTTCTGAGGGATCCCTCAGGGGAAGTCCTTTCTTCCTGCACATTAGCAAGTGATCTCCATTGATGCCCGTCTCTCCGGATGGGAAACAGTCTTTGGTGCACTGACCATCTAGGACTCGTGGTCCAAGTTGGAGGCATCTTTCCAGATCAATTTTCTGGAATTGAGAACCATTTTCCTTGCCCTGTCCCACTGGCTCTCTCTTCTACAGGGCCTTCCACTCAAAATCCTTCTCCTCTTCCTCTGAAGCACCACCTCCTTTCTCAGTGTACCTTACACTGGCTGCATTTCCATTAAAGGCTTCATGGTTTTTCTGAGCCGGTCATCCAGACTATGTTAAAGACTTGCAAGCCTCAGTCCACAAAAACCCATCACACCTGGACGGCGTACGTGCAGTGGTGCAAGCATCACGTTTTCCATCTGCTTTCCTTTTCTGTCCCAAGAATCTTGGCTTTCATCCAATCTGGTCTGGACCAAAGTCTTGGGCTGTCTTTTCTCAAGGGGCGAGTCTCCACTCTTTCCATTCTTTTTCAGACGACCTTGGCCTTTTGGCCTCAGGTGAAGACTTTCCTGTAGGTTGTGGCTCACTGTGCTCCTCCCTACCATCTTCCTGTGGAACCTTGGGATCTCAACCTAGTCCTCGAGGTGCTTTAGGCTCCTCCCTTCAAGCTGCTGTGAGAGATTTCTCTTTGCCTTCTCTCTCCGGCCTGGGAGTTATGGTAAGGCCGGAGGCTTAAATGGCGATATCAGGGTTAGTTCCATTAGATGGTGGAAATAGCAGTAGTTCAGTCTTTGAGAGATTCAATTTTTGTTAAAATGAAGACATGATACTTGAGACAGTCACTGGTGTCTTCGAGGCCGACAGAGCGGAGCATAGTGAGGAGGAGTTGATGGTCAGCAGTGTCAAATGCTGCCTAGCGATCCAGAAAAATTAGAAAAGAATAGTCCCCATTAGATTTAGCTGTCATGATACATTGGAGACCTTTGTGATGGCCGTTTAAGCAGAGTGCAGAAGCCAGATTGTAAGGGGTCAAGAAAACAGCAGAAAGATAGCAGATTAAACGAGAATAGGCCAAGCGTTCTAAGATTTTGGAGATGAAGGGGAGGTTAGAGACAGGTCGATAATTAGCAGCACGGGAAGGGTCAAGGGAGGATTTCTTCAGTAGTGGGGATATGGCAGCATGTTTGAAAGAGAAGGACAAGATTCTAGAAGAGAGAGGTTAAATATTTTAATAAGGTAATTAGTGACAGCAGGCAACAGAGACTGGAGAAGGTGTGAGGGGAAAGGGTCACTACTGCAGGTCATAGGGCGTGAAGAAGAAAGGAGCCGGGAGACTTCCTCTTCTGTAACAGGTTCAAAAGATGAGAATGAACAGGATGAATTATGGTAGGTGAGGGGGATCCGTGGTGTGGTAGGTGAGGGGATCAACGCCGCCTGGGAATTAAGCAATTATTTCCTGACAGATCTAATCAAGTGGCCAGGTCCTCTTTGCAGAGGTCTGTGAATGGCACCTGCACCTTGGGAGTGAGTAAAGAGTGAAAAGTTTCAAGGAGTCTTTTAGGGTTACAGGAGAAAGAGATGAGAGCGATTTGGTGAGGTGAAGGGCAGAGCTAGAGGTTTTGAGCATAAGCTTGAAGTAGAGGAAGTTTTCCGGTGTATGCAATTTTCTCCACAGACGTTCAGCACACCTAGAGCACCACTGAAGAAAACGCGTCTCTGGCGTCTGTCATTGTTGCTGCCTCCTGCGTCAAAATTTTCGAGTGGAGGTGGGATGCGGGGGAGCTGCCTCATCTAGTGCACTTTTAAGGGTTTCATTATACTGACTGGTGGCAAAGATTGGGACTGTAGAGTGAAGAGATGGGGGACTGTAGGGTGTGTCTGAGGAGGTGCTGGGTGTTAATAGTACGCAAGTTCTTTGTCCTGTAAAGGAGAGAAAGGTACTGATTGTGAGAGACAGAAGGTATATGTGTATGTATGGGGGAAGAGGAAAGTTGGAATGACCAAAAGAAGTGGTTAGTGAGGGAAACTGTGAGGCAGCTGGGGAGACGGGTGTCAATGGGGATGTTAGTGTCACCCATGATGAGGGTAGGAAATAACCCACTTTATGTGTGGTTTCACTGAGTCCAGTGATCGCCCTGATTATTGGTCTGGGTAAAAGGTCCTTAACTTTGTATAACTATTAGCCAGTAGTAGTAAGTCTGCCCCATTGTGTATATCTGTACAGGCTGTGTGTATGAGATGACTAGATATCACCTGACCATTGTGGTTGTACTGTCTTCTCTCTCCAGGTGAACACGAGATAAGTGATTCCCATGGACACCCCATGTTATCTCCCTGTTATGAAGAAGATGATCAACCACAAACTGGCCAAGAAACAACTGGACGTAGGCCGGTGAAAATATTTCCATGTTCTGAATGTGGGAAATATTTTGAAAAGAAATCTAGGCTTACTAGACACATGACGAGTCACAAAGGTGATCGGCCATTTACATGCTCAGAATGTGGGAAATCTTTTAGTATGAAATATCGTCTTGTTGAGCATCAGAGAATTCACACAGGAGAGAAGCCATATTCATGCCCAGAATGTGGGAAATGTTTTGGGAAGAAATCATTTCTGAATTCCCACAAGACAATTCACACAGGGGAGAAGCCATTTTCATGCCCAGAATGTGGAAAATGTTTTAGCCGCAAATCAAGTCTGGATACACATTGGAAAGTTCACACAGGGGAGAAGCCATTTTCATGCTCAGAATGTGGGAAATGTTTTAGTATGAAATCAGATCTGTACAAACATTGGAGAATTCACACGGGAGAGAAGCCATTTTCATGTCCAGAATGTGGGAAATGTTTTAGCTGCAAATCGAGTCTGGATGCGCATTTGAGAGTTCATACAGGGGAGAGGCCATTTTCATGCTCAGAATGTGGGAAATGTTTTAATCAGAAATCTCTTTTGCGTGCACATTTGAAAATTCACTTAGGGGAGAAGCCATTTTTGTGCTCAGAATGTGGAAAATGTTTTGGACAGAAACCAGAGCTGAGAAGACATTTGAGAGTTCATACAGGGGAGAAGCCATTCTCATGCTCAGAATGTGGGAGATGTTTTACGCAGAAATCAGGTCTGGGCGCACATTGGAAAATTCACACAGGAGAGAAGTCATTTTTTTGTTCAGAATGTGGGAGATGTTTTAGACTGAAGTCTATTCTTGAGCGCCACCAAAGAACCCACAGAGGGAAGAAGCCAAATATACAACAAGAATAAAGCTTTTGTTCCTTCACGTGTTCTGTTCTATTCGTTCGCATCAACCGGAGTTGTGAATATCCTCAGATCTATGCAGGCAGTTTTGATGATGTCACCCCCAGCGTTGAATACCCTTTCGATACACTTGAGGCTGGACAGGACATAAAAGATTTCCAGTTCATCATGTTCCAGATACTGTACTGGCGGCTGCTGATGGGGAGCACTGACTGACCAAGTGAGGAGGACTGGTAGCGAACTGACAGTTGTCTCTCTAAAAGCTGTGGCAAGCTGTATACGGAGTGTATTTTGAGAATACGCCAATTTTGCGCCTCTTTCAGAAGCAGGAAAGTATTCCCCAATTTTGGCTTTATATCGAGGGTATTAAAGCATGGAGGTCCAGCCGTCATCCCTTTGCTACCACTACTCTTCTCACTACGTAAGCAATGAAGCGTGCAGCTTGCCATGTTTGCCAGCCTGAGTATGGACCCAGGGGTTCGCCATGGTTGGTCTTGACCAGTGTGGTTGTCGTCTTCATCATCTCCACACAAATAAGGTTCAGCCTCTGTTAAACATCATGGGGTACAATATTTATAAAGAGTTAACTCCACACACTACTGACATGTACTATCTGTAAGGGCTACATCGTGGTTGTGTCAGTCCTATATAGGACCCTTTTCACGTATAGCGATAAGAACATCTCAGTATCTAAGACGTGTCTATACTATTAGAATAACAAGGTAGGACACAGGTACAGATATCACTGCGGACTAATCCATCGAGGAAGGCTAATGTGATAGGTATGTAGTATAATATTTGTGAAATAAAACTTTGCTTTTATTAAGACTTAAAATGAGGTGAATCCTGACGAAAAACATACATGCCCAGATGGAGTACAGTACGCTGTGGACCACAGTGAATACAACAATAATCTAACACTGCGGCCTCTGCAGATGAATTAGAGTCCGAAAAATTGATCTTAGAAAAAAAAAACCTACAGCTACAGAAATGATGGCGGTCATACTAATCTATAGCTATTCCGGATAATCAAATTCATAGAGGAACAGACTGCTTAATCCACATCCCCTAGACTATAACTCATGGAGTTTTGATTCTTCCGTTAAAGGGCTGCTCTCTGATAAGAGTGTACTCCAGGCCTAATCCCCTATACTAAAAGATGTCCCCATACTGACGCTCAACTAGATATCAGAAAATGGCTCCAAGAACAGCTCCGACGTTTTACCAGTAACACACTGGGTCATCGGGGAGCAAATGCTCGAGGTGTATGATGATCGCTCTTCTACTTAACCGCACCCTCATGGCCACACCTCCACTCTCTGACCAATCAGACGTGGCAGGGCTATGAAGCCCAACCCTACCTCCAGATGCGTCTGATGTCAGGGGGTTGAGGGAAGTCACTCTTCATCACTATGGGAATGGGAAGTTCGTCCCTACAGCTGATGAAATGACGAGACGGCCAGAATACGCCAATATCGTTCTATGATTTGTCTGACTTCAATTTGAGCTTCATCAAAAGTGCCTATGATCCTATATTTATTGTCCCCCTTGTGGTTTCATTTTAGGAATTAGGAGTTCCTGCTATCCCAGGTGTGGCCCTTTTTTACCGATTTAAATTAAAAAGTCAAAGATGAGGCGCCGAGCAATAATTGTAAGGCCGACGACCCCTATAGTATAGTCATGTACCACAAACCATAATACAGAAGTGCTGCCACCAGATGCTTCTGGACACATGCGGTTACTGCTGTTTCCTGGGACACAGCTGTCCTTTCCTATTAGAAGCAATGAAAGTCCATGTGCGGCCCCCAATTAGTGGTAAATGTGTCCAGGAGCACCGTATGGCGGCACCATTAGGCTACTGATACTTTCACATCGATGAAAAGCTGCGTTCACATTGTGTGTTTTTGCACAAAAATGCATGCGTTTTTATTGCAAAACCACTGTCATACAGAGTAAGACAGAATAATGTCCCATAGCGCCCCCCCTTGCACTCAGGCGCGGTCCCCTGTTCTCTTAGGCGCTTCCACCCCTTTGCCTTGAGCTCCATCGAAGAACTCACACAGGAGAGAAGCCATATTCATGTTCATTTATGTGCAACATCTGAGAACTCATACAGGGCAGAAGAAATATTAGTGTTCTGTCCTTAGTGTTAGTCCTGTGAAACATTGAACGCTCTTACAGGGAGTCGCCATTTTGATGTCCTTAATGTATGAAGTACAGTAATACCTCGTACACTCGCGTTTCCGAATTTGCGAATTCACAGATTCGCGATATTTTTTTGGCAACTAACATATATAGATTTTGCTCTTTTTTCTCAGATCTGTGAAATTTAATAAAAAAAAACACCTTCGCTATTGGGTAGTAGCGTCCTGTTCGTTACGTACCCGGTAATTAGTTTCATTTTACTGTGAGTGTATAAGAAAAATGAATGAATGTATTAATATACAGTACAGTACAGTATACTTTAGCCCATAGACTATATACGTCCGGAGAGTGGTTGCCTTGTTCTGCAAGGACGTACCGGTAAGTCCAGCAGTTTAAAGCAGTTGCGTGAAATGTCTATTATGACCTTATGGCCAATGTAAAAAAAAAAAAATTTAAATAATTTCAAAAATAAAATAATATGTCGATACCACGCCCTTACAGGTTCTAGTCCCACCCCTGACGACACCATAAAAAAAAAAAAAATTACTGTAACGGAGAGTAAAAACTATTTTATAAAGTTTTTTTTAGCAGCACTATGTGCTATTAACCCCTTCAGGACCGAGCCCAAAACTGCGTTAAAGACCAGGCCTCATTTTTCAAAACTGACGTCACTTTATATGGCAATGACTTTAAGACACTTTAACTTACACAAGTGATTTTGAGATTGTTTTTTCGTGACACATTGTACTTCATGTTAGTGCTAAACATTGATCAATATTTTTGTATTTATTTATACAATTTGATGGAAATTTGGAAAAAAAAAAATCCAATTGTCAAAATGTGAAATTCTCTGCTTTTCAAACAGATAGTCATATCACCCAAATACACTAATAATATTATCTACCATATCTCTGCTATATATCGGCACATTCTTTTAATCGTCCTGTAATTTATTTTGGACATTATAAATCTTACAAGTGTAACAGCGATTTTACAGATTTACAAGAAAATTTCCCAAACTAATTTTTTAGGGACCACTTCAGTTCTGAAGGGGATTATAAAGGCCTATATATTAGAAACCCCCATAAATCACCCCATTTTCAAAACTGCACCCCTGAAATAATTCAAAACAGCATTTGGGAAGTTTGTTAACCCTTTAAGCATTTCATGGGGATTAAAACAATGTGAAGGTGAAATTTAGACATTTCATTTTTTTTCAATAATACATTCATTTAGTCGTATTTACAGAGCCCCCAGAGTACCAATACAATGGAAACCCCCAAAACTGACCAGGTTTTGGAAACTACACCCCTCATAGAACATATGAAGGGATATAATGAGCAGTTTGACCCTACAGCTGTTTCACAGATTTTATTAACATTGGGACGTGAAAATGAAAAATTAGTTTTTTGTTTTTTTTTACAATAAACCGTCAATTTAGTCCCAAATTTTTTATTTTGACAAGAGGATAAAGGAGCAAAAGCTCCCCAAAGTTTGTTATACAATTTCTCCTGAACACACCAATACCTTATATGTAGTTGTAATCTGCTGCATGGGTACATGGCGGGGCTCAGAATGGAAAGAGCGCTGTTTGGTTTTTGGAGGGCAGATGTGGCTGGAATAGTTTTTGGATGTCATGTCGCATTTGCAGAGCCCCTAAAGTACCAATATAATGGAAACCCCTCAAAAGTGACCCCATTTTAGAAACTACACCCCTCAAGGAATGTATCAAGGGGTATTATCATGTAGAGCCTAAAAAGGCTTCCCAAAAATTAATGTACAAAGTGAAAATTGAAATTTTTAAAGAAATATGCCATTTCGGTGCCCAGTTTGTGGCATCAGAGACACGCACTCCTAAAACTATTAAGTGGGCTATCCCGGGTAGAAAGAAGTTATATATGTGGGTGTAAACTGCTGCTTGGGCACACAGCAGGGCTCAAAAGGGAAGGAGCACTGTGTTTTTTAGCTTTTGGAGTACAGATTTAGAGGGACTTTCTGGACGCCATGTTGTTTCTGCAGAGCCCTGGACGTGCCTTTAAACTGGAATTCCCCAAGAAGAGACCCCCATTTTGTAGGGGTATTTTTAGAGTCTCTACAAATGTGACATGGCGTCCAAAAACCAACAATCTAAATCTGTGCTCCAAAACACACAGCGCTCCTTGACATCTGCTCCCTGCTGTGTACCCAAACTGCAGTGTATGCCCCCATGTATAACACTGGTGTACCCAGGATAAGGTACTTAATGTCATATGTGGTATAAACTGCTGTTTGGGCACAGCCGGGCACAGAAGGGAAGGAGCGCTATTTTGGTTTTTGGAGCACAGATTTAGACGGTTTGGTTTTTATAGCATTTTTTTACGGTAAGATGGCAAAAAAAAAAATCATTATTTCCTTGCTTTATTAATTTCATACACTTTTTTTTTTTTTTTACTTTTTTATATGTCCCACTAGGAGACCTGAACCAGTGATACACTGATCGCTGGTTCAGTACTATAGACTGCAATACACATGTATTGCAGTCTATAGAGGCAGTCAGCCTATGCAGAGGCATAGACTGACTTCCTCAGTTCCCGGTAGGTACTGGGGGCTCCAGGCAGCCTGGGGTCACTTAGATATGGGCACCACCTGATCTCCCCGGGTGCTGAGGGGGACATCTGTCATGGCGGAACCCCTTGGATGTCGTGGTCATATTTGACTTCGGCATCCAAGGGGTTAAAATTTCCATTCAGCGCTCAGATCGATGGTTAAGGAGCAGGGTGTTATCTGTACATTATCATATTAATCCCATGGTGCATGTACAGAGCACCATGGGATTAATATAATAATGTACAGCACCATGGGATAATATAATAATGTACAGAGCAGCATGGCAGTGGCAGGGCGCACTGACTACGACATAAGCTCTCTGCTCGTGTCATGTGTCTTACAAGTCTCTGGCTTGCTGCAGTCAGTGCTGCGGAGCTGTATACAGCTGCGGACATATTCTCACAGTGCATGTAACGCCAATGTGTGGTCTTTACAAAGGGGCTGTCACTGAACAATTTGCTCAATAAAGTTATCTCTGGTTGGACAAAATCAATAATGGGAATAATGGGAGCAAAATCAATCGCTAAAAAAAAAAAAATCAGTTTGAGGCTAAAGCCCCACATAGCGCACCAGAGGCGAAAACCTCTGCGGGAAATACCGCGCTGGAAACACATTGTGCTTTATCTCACAGCACACAAAGCTGCTCCAATTATACCTATACAGAATCCGACCCCCTCCTGTATACAGTCCTATGTAAGACCCCCCTCCTGTATACAGTCCCATGTAAGACCCCCCTCCTGTATACAGTCCTATGTAAGACCCCCCTCCTGTATACAGTCCCATGTAAGAACCCCCTCCTGTATACAGTCCTATGTAAGACCCCCCTCCTGTATACAGTCCCGTGTAAGACCCCCCCTCCCTGTATACAGTCCCATGTAAGACCCCCCTCCTGTATACAGTCCCATGTAAGACCCCCCTCCTGTATACAGTCCCATGTAAGACCCCCCTCCTGTATACAGTCCCATGTAAGACCCCCCTCCCTCCTCCTGTATACAGTCCCATGTAAGACCCCCCTCCTGTATACAGTCCCATGTAAGACCCCCCTCCCTCCTTTCTCCTGTATACAGTCCCATGTAAGACCCCCCTCCCTCCTCCTGTATACAGTCCCATGTAAGACCCCCCTCCTGTATACAGTCCCATGTAAGAACCCCCTCCTGTATACAGTCCTATGTAAGACCCCCTCCTGTATACAGTCCCATGTAAGACCCCCCTCCTGTATACAGTCCCATGTAAGACCCCCCTCCTGTATACAGTCCCATGTAAGACCCCCCTCCTGTATACAGTCCCATGTAAGACCCCCCTCCTGTATACAGTCCTATGTAAGACCCCCCTCCTGTATACAGTCCCATGTAAGACCCCCCTCCTGTATACAGTCCCATGTAAGACCCCCCTCCTCCTGTATACAGTCCCATGTAAGACCCCCCTCCTGTATACAGTCCCATGTAAGACCCCCTCCCTCCTCCTGTATACAGTCCTATGTAAGACCCCCCTCCTGTATACAGTCCTATGTAAGACCCCCCTCCTGTATACAGTCCCATGTAAGACCCTCCTCCTGTATACAGTCCTATGTAAGACCCCCCTCCCTCCTCCTGTATACAGTCCCATGTAAGACCCCCCTCCCTCCTCCTGTATACAGTCCCATGTAAGACCCCCCTCCCTCCTCCTGTATACAGTCCCATGTAAGACCCCCCTCCCTTCTCCTGTATACAGTCCTATGTAAGACCCCCCTCCCTCCTCCTGTATACAGTCCTATGTAAGACCCCCCTCCTGTATACAGTCCTATGTAAGACCCCCCTCCTGTATACAGTCCCATGTAAGACCCTCCTCCTGTATACAGTCCCATGTAAGACCTCCCTTCTCCTGTATACAGTCCCATGTAAGACCCCCCTCCTGTATACAGTCCTATGTAAGACCCCCCCTCCTGTATACAGTCCTATGTAAGACCCCCCTCCTGTATACAGTCCCATGTAAGACCCCCTCCCTCCTCCTGTATACAGTCCTATGTAAGACCCCCTCCTGTATACAGTCCCATGTAAGAACCCCCTCCCTCCTCCTGTATACAGTCCCATGTAAGACCCCCCTCCCTCCTCCTGTATACAGTCCTATGTAAGACCCCCTCCTGTATACAGTCCCATGTAAGAACCCCCTCCTGTATACAGTCCCATGTAAGAACCCCCTCCCTCCTCCTGTATACAGTCCCATGTAAGACCCCCCTCCCTCCTCCTGTATACAGTCCTATGTAAGACCCCCCTCCTGTATACAGTCCTATGTAAGACCCCCTCCTGTATACAGTCCCATGTAAGACCCCCCTCCTGTATACAGTCCTATGTAAGACCCCCCTCCTGTATACAGTCCCATGTAAGACCCCCCTCCTGTATACAGTCCCATGTAAGACCCCCCTCCTGTATACAGTCCCATGTAAGACCCCCCTCCTGTATACAGTCCCATGTAAGACCCCCTCCTGTATACAGTCCCATGTAAGACCTCCCTTCTCCTGTATACAGTCCCATGTAAGACCCCCCTCCTGTATACAGTCCTATGTAAGACCCCCCCTCCTGTATACAGTCCTATGTAAGACCCCCCTCCTGTATACAGTCCCATGTAAGAACCCCCTCCCTCCTCCTGTATACAGTCCCATGTAAGACCCCCTCCCTCCTCCTGTATACAGTCCTATGTAAGACCCCCTCCTGTATACAGTCCCATGTAAGAACCCCCTCATGTATACAGTCCCATGTAAGAACCCCCTCCCTCCTCCTGTATACAGTCCCATGTAAGACCCCCTCCCTCCTCCTGTATACAGTCCCATGTAAGACCTCCCTTCTCCTGTATACAGTCCCATGTAAGACCCCCCTCCTGTATACAGTGCTATGTAAGACCCCCCTCCTGTATACAGTCCCATGTAAGAACCCCCTCCCTCCTCCTGTATACAGTCCCATGTAAGACCCCCCTCCCTCCTCCTGTATACAGTCCTATGTAAGACCCCCCTCCTGTATACAGTCCTATGTAAGACCCCCTCCTGTATACAGTCCTATGTAAGACCCCCCTCCTGTATACAGTCCCATGTAAGACCCCCCTCCTGTATACAGCCCCATGTAAGACCTCCCTCCTGTATACAGTCCCATGTAAGACCCCCCTCCTGTATACAGTCCCATGTAAGACCCCCCTCCTGTATACAGTCCCATGTAAGACCCCCCTCCTCCTGTATACAGTCCCATGTAAGACCCCCTCCCTCCTCCTGTATACAGTCCCATGTAAGACCCCCCTCCTGTATACAGTCCTATGTAAGACCCTCCTCCTGTATACAGTCCCATGTAAGACCCCCTCCCTCCTCCTGTATACAGTCCCATGTAAGACCCCCCTCCTGTATACAGTCCTATGTAAGACCCCCTCCTGTATACAGTCCCATGTAAGACCCCCTCCCTCCTCCTGTATACAGTCCCATGTAAGACCCCCCTCCTGTATACAGTCCTATGTAAGACCCCCCTCCTGTATACAGTCCCATGTAAGACCCCCCTCCCTCCTCCTGTATACAGTCCCATGTAAGACCCCCCTCCTGTATACAGTCCCATGTAAGACCCCCTCCTGTATACAGTCCCATGTAAGACCCCCTCCTGTATACAGTCCCATGTAAGACCTCCCTTCTCCTGTATACAGTCCCATGTAAGACCCCCCTCCTGTATACAGTCCTATGTAAGACCCCCCTCCTGTATACAGTCCTATGTAAGACCCCCCTCCTGTATACAGTCCCATGTAAGACCCCCTCCCTCCTCCTGTATACAGTCCTATGTAAGACCCCCTCCTGTATACAGTCCCATGTAAGAACCCCCTCCTGTATACAGTCCCATGTAAGAACCCCCTCCCTCCTCCTGTATACAGTCCCATGTAAGACCCCCCTCCCTCCTCCTGTATACAGTCCTATGTAAGACCCCCCTCCTGTATACAGTCCCATGTAAGACCCCCCTCCTGTATACAGTCCCATGTAAGACCCCCCTCCTCCTGTATACAGTCCCATGTAAGACCCCCCTCCCTCCTCCTCTATACAGTCCTATGTAAGACCCCCCTCCCTCCTCCTCTATACAGTCCTATGTAAGACCCCCCTCCTGTATACAGTCCTATGTAAGACCCCCTCCTGTATACAGTCCTATGTAAGACCCCCCTCCTGTATACAGTCCCATGTAAGACCCCCCTCCTGTATACAGTCCCATGTAAGACCCCCCTCCTGTATACAGTCCCATGTAAGACCCCCTCCCTCCTCCTGTATACAGTCCCATGTAAGACCCCCCTCCCTTCTCCAGTATACAGTCCCATGTAAGACCCCCTCCTGTATAGTCCTATGTAAGACCCCCCTCCTGTATACAGTCCTATGTAAGACCCCCTCCTGTATACAGTCCCATGTAAGACCCCCCTCCTGTATACAGTCCTATGTAAGACCTCCCTCCATTCTCCTGTATACAGTCTCCTCCCCCTCCTCTAGTATACAGGTGCAGACTCCTCCTTCCTGTCATCCCGGGAGGCCCCGCCCCTTCCGGTGACATGACGGGGGTCACATGACTAGTGATGAGGAGGACGTGTGTGACGTAGAGAGTGTCCTGTCCTGAAGAGTGAAGGGGTAAGTGAGGAGAGGAGGTTACCGGGAGCCCCGACACAATATGGAGGAGGAGAGAGGAGCAGGAATGGCCGGGATTTATTCCTAGGGGGCTGCACTACAACTCCCAGCAGGCTGCAGACTGGACACTACTGCTGGGGTTATAGGTAAGTGAGGAGAGGAGGTTATCGGGAGCCCCGACACAATATGGAGGAGGAGAGAGGAGCAGGAATGGCCGGGATTTATTCCTAGGGGGCTGCACTACAACTCCCAGCAGGCTGCAGACTGGACACTACTGCTGGGGTTATAGGTAAGTGAGGAGAGGAGGTTACCGGGAGCCCCGACACAATATGGAGGAGGAGAGAGGAGCAGGAATGGCCGGGATTTATTCCTAGGGGGCTGCACTACAACTCCCAGCAGGCTGCAGACTGGACACTACTGCTGGGGTTATAGGTAAGTGAGGAGAGGAGGTTACCGGGAGCCCCGACACAATATGGAGGAGGAGAGAGGAGCAGGAATGGCCGGGATTTATTCCTAGGGGGCTGCACTACAACTCCCAGCAGGCTGCAGATCGCTTCTAGGGTCAGTGTATATAGTATATACTGAGAGAGGGCTGTACACACGGTATATATATACTGATAACCTGTATATACCCTCATAGATCTCTCTCTATATACAGAGGACGTTCGGCCATTGTAGTCACTTATTAGTATTTACAGGAAGGAAACGCCATAAAGCAGCTGAAAACCCGGAGGATCCTTCTTCTTATCATTATCATCTTCCTCCTCCTCCTCCTCCCTCTGCAATATTAGAACTGGCGTCTGTATGTGTACACTGCAGTATATATCCTGTATAACACTGTATATAGCTTATAGCAGGGAGGGCAGTGACTATATCATATCAGTACTCTGGTATATACTGTAAGTCCCCTCCATTATATCCTCGGAGTAGTCCTGTATAATATCCGATTACTGAGACATTTATGTAAGACAGACCTGGGCATTGTACGGCCTGCGGGGCACATCCGGCCCTCTAACTATCCCACGTGGTGACAGGTGACACACATCGGCAGCTACACTGTGTTAATATTGTAAATATCACTAGTCATTACACTGTGTTCCAAATTATTATGCAAATAATATTTTCTCATATTTTCCAAAATGACCTATATGAATTGCAGTCATTGTAATTTTCCAGTCATCAACTATTCGAGTATAATTGAAAGGTTTTTGAACAAACTGCCTATGATAACAGTATATTTAAAAAAAAATAAATAAACACTCAAAATGCACTCAAAATGCATGTTCTAAATTATTATGCACAGCAGAATTTGCAACCTTTTCATTTTTAATAAGAACAAAAAAATGGTCATTGTGAAATTCTAAGCATTAGCAGGTTATTACAAACTGAAATCAAACAGTTTTCAAGCCAAAACTTTATTCGAGGTGATGTTACATTTGCACATAGGACCCCTTGTTCGAAAGAAGCTTCTGAACTCTCTCGTCCATTGAATGTGTCAGTTTTTGGATGGTTTCGGCTTTAATTGTTTTGCATGAGGACAGAATCCCCTCCCAGAGCTGTTGCTTAGATGTGAGCTGCCTCCCGCCATCATAGACACTCCTTTTGATGATGCTCCAGAGGTTCTCAATGGGGTTGAGGTCAGGGGAGCATGGGGGGCCACACCATAAGTTTGTCCCCTTTTATGCCCATAGCAGCCAGAGATGCAGATGTGTTATTTGCAGCATGAGACGGTGCATTATCATGCATGAAAATGATCTTTCTGCGGAATGCATGGTTCTTCTTCTTGAACCATGGCAGGAAGTGCTGTTTGAGAAACTCCACATACATTATGGAGTTCATCTTTACCCCTTCAGGGATCCTAAAGGGGCCGACAATCTCTCTCCCCATGATTCCAGCCCAAAACATTACTCCACCTCCTCCTTGTTGGCGCCGTAGCCGTGTTTGCATGGGGTGTCCATCAACAAGCCATCCTCCACTCCATCCATCTGGACCATCGAGCGTTGCACGGCACTCATCGGTCTTCATGTATTGTTTGGCCCACTGGAGCCGTTTCTGCTTGTGTGCAGTGGATAGAGGAGGTCGACAGGATGGCTTACGCACAGCCGCAAACCTCTGAAGGACCCTGCATCTTGTTGTTCGGGGGGACGTTGGAGGCACCAGCAGCTTCAAAAACTTGTCTGCTGCTATGACAAGGCATTTTTGAAGCTGCTCTTTTAACCTGACGTAATTGCCTGTTGGAAAGAGTCCTCAATTTTCCGTTATCAGCCGCGCACATGTGTGCTGTGAATCAGCTACATACTTCTTGACTGTGCGATGATCACGATGAAGTGTCTTGGCAATGTTGATTGTAGTCATGCCTTGACCTAAACACTCCACAATTTGTTGCTTCTCAGCAGCCGACACATCCTTTTCTTTCCCATTTTGGCTGAAAATGTAGGCTGCTTAATAATGTGGGACAGCCTTCTTAAGTAGTCTTGCCTTTAATTGGACACACCTGCCAAACTAATTAGCACAGGTGTCTGCAATTGCTTTCAGTGATATAAAGAGCCCTGACACACATTACCATCAATGAGTTTAACTGACAAACAAAAACATTCTTACCTTATCACTCCTAAACACTTTTTGCATAATAATTTGGAACACAGTGTATGTATTGTGTTATTGCAATAAGCAGCTGCTGATACTTTTTACTCCTTTGTCCACGCTCCAGTCCTGGCCGCCCTCCGCTGCCTCCTCTAGGCAGCGCTACACTGATGTCACGATGCTGAAGAACGCTGTGACGTTACATACAGCATGCCGGCCTTCTTCAGCATCGGTAAAAGCGCCCCCTGGAGGCGGCAGCGGAAGGCATCCAGGACTGGAGCGTGGACAGGGGAGTAAAAAGTATCGGCCACAACTACCCTACTGTGTGTAGGTGGGGGGATAAGAGGGGGTCATATACTGTGTGGGAGGGGTATAAAATGTGCCATAAACTGTGTGGGGGCCATAAATAGGGGGATCATATGCTGTGTGTGTGGGGGGGGGTAAAAAAAGGGGGGTCATACACCGTGTGATGGGCCAGGAAAAGGGGGTCATATACCACATGCGGGTATTTTACTTTTTGGACCTGTCCACTGTGCATGATGATGGCCCTCTAAAACCATCCAAATTTCTCATGTGGCCCCATGGGAAAATTAATTGCCGACACCTGATGTAAGACGTTCTTCCAGATGGGATCTTACACTCGTCCTCCTTGTTCTCCCTCAGGTACAAGACGATGGTCCTCTCCACCAATGACCCACCAGGGATGGCCGAGGCCAGAAACCACATGTCTACAAGGATATTAGAGCTCGCCCTGGAGATCATCTCCTTGATCACTGGAGAGGTGAGAGTCTCACATGACATCACTCTTATCTCTAGGAATAAACCAGGGAAATGACTGGACAGGTGAAGGATTCTTAGAATCTCTGTAGTGATCTGTAGTGTCTCACCATACACAGGATTACACAGTAGTGAAGAAGTCGTCTGGTGAGTGTGTGACACCCCGTGTGTCAGGAGGATGGAGCAGGACCCCGAGCCCCATCACCGAGCCTCCACCTCATTCACTGAGACATGAGCAGAAGATCCTAGAACTTACCAGCAGGATCACTGAGCTGCTGAGCGGAGAGGTGAGCGCTGCTGGGAATGCTGGGACATTATACAAGAACACCAAGGGAGGGCTCTGGGGATGACTGTATCATTGTGTTGTCAGGTTCCTATAAGGTGTCAGGATGTCACCGTCTATTTCTCCATGGAGGAGTGGGAGTATTTAGAAGGACACAAGGATCTGTACAAGGAGGTCATGATGGAGGATCAGCAGCCCCTCACATCAGCAGGTAAGAGGAGACCTTCCTGATGATAGAGGAGAGACCAGGTATGAGGGTCACCTAGACTCCCCCATCATCTGCTCATCACATATAGACAATGTATTCAGTCACTGTGTATATTTCCTATAGATGGATCCAGTTAGAGAAATCCACCAGAGAGATGTCCCAGTCCTCCATATTCCCAGGATTGTCCAGAGGATCCAGAGCAGAATGTCCCGCTGGATCATCAGGTAGATGAAGCTGAGATGTCTGTAAATCCTCTATAGATTGATGTCATGAAGCTTTCTACTACACGTCTCAGCAGCAGTGGAGTGTCCGCTCTATTGGATGATATTGTTGGCTGTGCTCGGTCGTGGCTACAAATGGTTTCTGGTTCCGTAAAAGGTCGTGTTAAAGGGATTTTCCTACCTTTATAGCATATCCACAGGATCCACCGCTCTGTTTCAGCCATTCTGCTGTAGATTTGCTGCTGTGCTCGGGATCATTGTCTTGTTACATGACCCAGTTTGGGCCAAGCTTTAGCTGTTGTATAGACGGCCTCACATCTACAATACTTTGGTATGCAGAGGAGTTCATGGTTGACTCAGAGACTACAAGGTGCTGTGGATATAAGACACGTCCCAGTCATCCCCCTCCAGCACCGTGCTGGACAGTCGGTATGAGGTGTTTGTACTGATATGCTGGGTTTGGTTTTCACCAGACGTGGCGCTGTACATTATTGGCAGTTTTTTCCACTCTTGTCTGTCCACATTACTTTGTTCCAGAGGTCTTGTGGTTTGATCAGATACAATTTTAGAAACTTCTCCACTTGTGCATAATTTTTCTTGCTGTAGATTGATGGATGTCCTCATTTGGAAATGGCCTCTTAACCCTTCCCAGATTGATGTGCAGTAACTATTGCTGATGTCTTTCCTCCCTGGCATTGTATTAACACACACCTGAATGCTGCAAACCAGCAAACTACTAAAATTTATGTTTTTATAGAACTGGTCACCCGTTCTGACGATCAATTAATCAAGGGCATTTTATTAGCCACTCCTGACTGCTACTTACCCTCTGATTTCCTATTGTATTTTTTTTACGTATTGTCATAGGTGTAATGTATAATGGTGCAGTTTGGCATTTGATGTTGTATTTACATAATTTTAACCCCTTGCCGACATCTGCCGTAATAGTACAGCAAAAGTTGATAGTTGAAAGAGAATGAGAGTGGGCACCACAAGGGCCGGGTCCCTATTATACTGTATCATAGCGTGGAGACCTGGCGGAAATGGCCACAATCAGAGTCTCGCCTGACCGCAGAATTCACTCTTTGTAGCCTGCTCGACCCCTGTAAAAAGTCCCTCTGTGTACAGTGACCCCAGGAGACCATTAGTGCGGCGACCCCAGGAGACCATTAGTGCGGCGACCCCCAGGAGGCCATTACTGTAGTGCGGCGACCCCAGGAGGCCATTAGTGTGGCGACCCCCAGGAGGCCATTAGTGTGGCGACCCCAGGAGGCCATTACTGTAGTGCGGCGACCCCAGGAGGCCATTAGTGCGGCGACCCCAGGAGACCATTAGTGCGGCGAACCCAGGAGACCATTAGTGCGGCGACCCCCAGGAGGCCATTAGTGCGGCGACCCAAGGAGGCCATTAGTGCGGCGACCCCAGGAGACCATTAGTGCGGCGACCCCCAGGAGGCCATTAGTGCGGCGACCCCAGGAGACCATTAGTGCGGCGACCCCAGGAGACCATTAGTGCGGCGACCCCAGGAGACCATTAGTGCGGCGACCCCAGGAGACCATTAGTGCGGCGACCCAAGGAGGCCATTAGTGCGGCGACCCCAGGAGACCATTAGTGCGGCGACCCCCAGGAGGCCATTAGTGCGGCGACCCAAGGAGGCCATTAGTGCGGCGACCCCAGGAGGCCATTAGTGCGGCGACCCCCAGGAGGCCATTACTGTAGTGCGGCGACCCCAGGAGGCCATTAGTGTGGCGACCCCAGGAGGCCATTACTGTAGTGCGGCGACCCCAGGAGACCATTAGTGCGGCGACCCCAGGAGACCATTAGTGCGGCGACCCCAGGAGACCATTAGTGCGGCGACCCCCAGGAGGCCATTAGTGCGGAGACCCCTGGAGGCCATTACTGTAGTGCGGTGACCCCAGGAGGCCATTACTAAAGCGACCCCAGGAGACCATTAGTTTTCAAAAAAATTACGTTTTATTTAGTAAAAGCGGAAAAACATAAAAAAAAATATAAATATGGAGAATTAATTTATTTCTTCAAAATTTGGGATTTTCATTAAGGTGTTCAAACATAAAAGCTATAAATTTGGTATATCTGTTATGGTAATGACTCGCAGGATAAAGGGAACGTCATTTTAGCTGTTCAATGAACTTCATAAAAGCAAAATGGAAGAGAAAAATACCGAAATCCATCCCCCTTGTTTGCCGCTTCCCATTACATTGTACAGAATATTAAATAGTAATAATATAAGGTATAATCTGTCCTGCAAAAAATAAGCCCCCGTACAGCTCTGTGTACAAAAAGATAAATAAAAGTGACGGCTTTTGGAAGGTGGGGGGTTAAAAATTAAAAATGGAGCACAGAATTTCAATGCTGGATAGACTCCGATCCTGTCTGATCCCACATGAGGTCATTCAGGTGCTTTTATGGCTTCTCTGTGTTTTTTCACCTTCTCCTGGATATAAGATAAACTCGGGATCTTCTTCTTCTCATGTCCTTCATGTTGGATCTTTCCAGGAAAGTGATGACAGTGGAACGACGAGTGGACTGGAGAACCCCATATCAGTGTCAGAGAAGGGTAAGAGCCTTTCATACATCTTGTGTTTTCTTCTTCCCTTATACATTGCAGACTGAGTTTACATAAATCCGTCTCCCTGCTTTCCAATGGAGGAGATGTATACGGCACAGATACCTGCTGAGCTTTCTCTGATTTCCTCCTCCCGTCAGTCGGATCAGTCGATATCCACATGTTGTTTTACTAGAAGGCTCAGAGGAAGATTATTGGAGATTTTCTCTTCTCAGACATGTCAGGCAGGACATATAGGGACTGTGGGTTTCTATGTTAAGAAATATGTCAATAAGGCTGAAGTGTAATGGGGTGAGACAGATTTCCATATTTTTAAAACCTATTTTTCTAGAAAATGTTGCATCTGTTGGACTATGTAAAGGTATGATGTGCTCAGCGTTATGTCCCCTACAATTTGCTGTGACTGTTTTGTTTTTGAGTTTCCTGGTGACAGACTCCCAAACTATAGATAGTAAGTATTAAAAATAATAATAATACATTTTATTTCTATAGCGCCAACATATTCCGCAGCACTGTACAACTTGTAGGGTTCAAGTACAGACAAAAAGATACATTACAAAGAAATAGTCGATTCACACACTGGGACTGAGGGCCCTGCTCGCAAGAGCTTACAATCTATGGGGTAGAGGAGATGACACAAGAGCTTACAATCTATGAGGTAGAGGTGACACAAGAGCTTACAATCTATGAGGTAGAGGTGACACAAGAGTTTACAATCTATGAGGTAGAGGAGGTGACACAAGAGCTTACAATCTATGAGGTAGAGGAGGTGACACAAGAGCTTACAATCTATGAGGTAGAGGAGGTGACACAAGAGCTTACAATCTATGAGGTAGAGGAGGTGACACAAGAGCTTACAGTCTATGAGGTAGAGGAGGTGACACAAGAGCTTACAATCTATGAGGTAGAGGTGACACAAGAGCTTACAATCTATGAGGTAGAGGTGACACAAGAGCTTACAATCTATGAGGTAGAGGAGGTGACACAAGAGCTTACAATCTATGAGGTAGAGGTGACACAAGAGCTTACAATCTATGAGGTAGAGGAGGTGACACAAGAGTTTACAATCTATGAGGTAGAGGAGGTGACACAAGAGCTTACAATCTATGAGGTAGAGGTGACACAAGAGCTTACAATCTATGAGGTAGAGGTGACACAAGAGCTTACAATCTATGAGGTAGAGGTGACACAAGAGCTTACAATCTATGAGGTAGAGGAGGTGACACAAGAGCTTACAATCTATGAGGTAGAGGAGGTGACACAAGAGCTTACAATCTATGAGGTAGAGGAGGTGACACAGGAGGTAGCAGGGGCGGCATCGGAGGTAGCATTGCTTATACAATGGTCAGACAATTGTGTAATAGAGGTTACTGCCATTACACATATATAAAGCTGTAGGAGCCGTCACCAGTCGTGTCCTGTAACGTGCAGATGGTGCCTGGACATATAAAGTTAGTCTGATACGGCCTCATATCTTGTGAGGTAATGCGGGAGCGTGAACAGAGGAGGGGACGTTTTAGGGAATCTAACTACGGAAGGGTTTACATTAGGAGATGTGATAGGACTGTCTGATAAGATGTGTCTTTAGTTTACGCTTGAAGCTGTGGAAATTGGGGGTTAATCTGATAGTCCGGGATAGAACATTCCAGAGAAGTGGTGCAACTCGGGAGAAGTCTTGTATACGAGCGTGGGAGGTTCTGATAATAGAGGATGTTAGTCTTAGGTCATTGAGTGAACGGAGAGCACGGGTTGGGCGATAGACAGAGATGAGGGAGGAAATGTAGGGAGGTGCAGCATTATGGAGAGCCTTGTGGAGGAGGGGGAGAAGGTTATATTGTATTCTGTATTGAATAGGGAGCCAATGTAGTGACCGGCCCAGACCGGAGGCCTCGCTGTAGCGACCGGCCCAGACCGGAGGCCTCGCTGTAGCGACCGTCACAGACCGGAGGCCTCGCTGTAGCGACCGTCACAGACCGGAGGCCTCGCTGTAGCGACCGTCACAGACCGGAGGCCTCGCTGTAGCGACCGTCACAGACCGGAGGCCTCGCTGTAGCGACCGGCACAGACCGGAGGCCTCGCTGTAGCGACCGGCACAGACCGGAGGCCTCGCTGTAGCGACCGGCACAGACCGGAGGCCTCGCTGTAGCGTCTAGACTGATAGATGAGCCTGGCCGCCGCATTCAGAATAAACTGTCTGAGGTAGCACATCCTGAGAAAAGACTTGGAGAGAGGTTTGGATTATGGAGGATGTTTAGTCTTCAGATCATTGGAAGAATGGTGAGGGTGGGAGACATTGGTGCAGGGTAGATACAATGGTGTAGTGACTGGAGAGCACCATAAGCCCGGCTGCTGCACTTAGGATGGATTAGAGGAAGGAGAGCTTAGTAAGTGATATGTGATTAGTTAGAGTAATCAAGATGAGACGGGATCAGGACGACAATGAGAGTTTATGTCGTTTCCGCTTTAAGAAAAGGACGGATTCAGGTACAGGTGATGTTACGGTAGAATTTCATTTTGATCCCAACTCAGTTTTTTTTTTTTTTTCAATTCTTAAATACCCTTGGGATAGGTATAGTTCAATCAAATGAAAGACAGGCCCTCATGATGCATCACATATCTGTGGCATCTCTTGAGCGACTCCACAGTGATTCTTATAATATTAGACTGTACAGATCAAACCAGGTGACATCTTATCTAGTCCGAATTGTGATATCATATCAGGCATGTACAGTACAGACCAAAAGTTTGGACACACCTTCTCATTCCAAGAGTTTTCTGTATTTTCATGACTATAAAAATTGTAGATTCACACTGAAGGCATCAAAACTATGAATTACCACATGTGGAATTATCTACTTAACAAAAAAGTGTGAAACAACTGAAAATATGTCTTATATTCTAGGTTCTTCAAAGTAGCCACCTTTTGCTTTGATTACTGCTTTGCACACTCTTGGCATTCCCTTGATGAGCTTCAAGAGGTAGTCACCTGAAATGGTCTTCCAACAGTCTTGAAGGAGTTCCCAGAGATGCTTAGCACTTGTTGGCCCTTTTGCCTTCACTCTGCGGTCCAGCTCACCCCAAACCATCTGGATTGGGTTCAGGTCTGGTGACTGTGGAGGCCAGGTCATCTGGCGTAGCACCCCATCACTCTCCTTCTTGGTCAAATAGCCCTTACACAGTCTGGAGGTGTGTTTGGGGTCATTGTCCTGTTGGTCCAACTAAACGCAAACCGGATGGAATAGCATGCAGCTGCAAGATGCTGTGGTAACCATGCTGGTTCAGAATAAATCCCCAACAGTGTCACCAGCAAAGCAAAGTGTCCTGTTCATCAGTCAAAGCCTCCCCCCAGCTTGTAGACAAATACAGGAATTGAAAAGAGACAGCAGGTAAACTGCTGAGAGAGATGGGGATGAGAAAACCCCTTTAACCTTGTAATGCTTGCTTATAGTATATCCCTGACCTATACCAAAAGCACAGTGACTAACGTTTCACTATGAACAGCGATAAACAAGAGAAACAGCTGTCAGGGCTAGATTACGGCAGGGGCACTGTGTGCATAATGAACCAAGGATCAACATGGCACAGTAAAATTAAAGTTTAACCTTTTTGTTACTATGTCAAAGACATGTGTGTAAGTGATTGAATATAAGAAGTGAAGCACAGATCTGAGTTAGACATCACCACCAGACAGCGAGTATGCTACCTTGGAGTTATGATGGTGAAATACACTGAAATGGAAATATCAGGTTTAGTATGGTTTATAGATGGAAACGCAAAAAATTCAGTTGTAGAAGAATTCAGTTTGAGAAAGTGGGAAGACCTGATGATAGAGACATCGGAGAGTCAATCGCTGATGTGTTGTAACAGTGCAGGAGTCATGTCACAGGAAGAGGTATATAATTGGTGTCATCAGCACATAAATTGTACCAAAAGCCAAATCTGCTGATGATTTGTCCATTAGGAGGTGTGTAGATCTGAGGAACCCCGACAGCAAGGGGAAGGGGAGAAGATGAAAAGCTGGCATATTACTGAGCAGTCAGAGAAAGGTATAATGAAAACCAAGAGAGAGTGGTGTCCTTGAGGCCAGTAGTGTGGAGCATCGTGAGGAGGAGTTGCCTGCCTCCCAAGCCTGCCCAGGAGCTCTGTGGTCTTTCCTCTGGACTCGGCTGCCTCCTTTACCCTATAGGTGACCTCGGCAGACTTAATGGTTGCCCTCCCAGATTGCTGCTCAGTTGGCGCCCCTCAGGCTACTCCCGAGCATGGGTCCTGCTCCCATTCCAGCTCTAGAAGTCGCCCTGTAAACGAACCAGGAAGTCCTTATATAGGTCTGTCTCCTACTCCCTTTCTCTGGGTCCTTCCCTAGATAGGGTTACAGTTAGGGATATTCTTCACATATCTGAAGATCTCGACCCTGCCACCCAGTAGGATGTCTCTTTCCGACACAGTCGCTGTCCCCCCTCAGGTCCTCTTGAACCACGGGCCTTTGACCAGTTGTTGAAGAAGGAAAATCTGCCTTGGAGAGGCCACCTTCTTGTCCAGGGTCCAAAGAGTCAGAGTCCACCAATGGCAGCGTAGTAGCCTTGGACAGCTGAGCTGTGGAGGGATTCACGACAGGGGGTTTGGACCGCTTGGAAACACACTGGTCTGGGAAAGGAAACAGGACATTTGACTTTTTTGTGGATGGAGCCATTCCTTCTTCACCATCTGGCTTTTCTGGAAATGGCTCTGTCAGCCAACACGGTGGCCATTTACCACACCATTTTGATTCAGTCATGGAATGCGGAATTTGCCTCTATAAAGGCAGTAGTCACTCTCCCCTTCTCCCGGGATGAACAGGGCAGACTCTTTGGCAAGGGTCTTGAGAAGCTAATCTCAGAGGCTACTGGAGGAAAGAGCTCTTTTTGCCTCAGCGCCTTATGAAGCACCAACCACCCTCTTCCTGCTGATCTCAGCATATTCACTCCTTTCATGGTTTCACTTCCCACTCTAGGCCAGATCTGCTCATCAGTCCCACTTCAGTTCCTCCAGGCCTGCCTCTTCCAAGTCCCCGTGCACTTGAAGGTCTTCCCCCATTCGGAACACCTCAGGTGGAGGAACGGCTGTTCTCCTGGGTCCTGTAAGTGGTGTCGATCAGCTATTCCATCAAGTTCTCTTCCCTTCCTCCCGTCAGGATTGTCTTTTTCCCCTGCTAGAGTGGCAGCCTTCCTTCAGGCCGTTTCCACTTTCCTTTGCCAAAGTGGCATCGTACCTGTCTCCGCTTCAGTGAGTTTCCAAGGCTTTTACTCCAAGCTTTTCACCTTCCTCCCCTTGAAGGAAAGCTCCCTTCTTCCCATCCTGAACCTGAAGAGGCTTAACAGATTTGTCCGCATTCGCAGTTTACGCACTGTGGTCGGTGGTGGCGTTTTTGGAGCCCAGTGAAATTCTGTCCTCCACAGACATTTGCAATGCCTACCTCCACATTCCCACTGCTATGTCCCATCAGTGGGTTCACGTTACTTCCAGTTTTTCGCGCCTCCCCTTTGGGGTGGCTACGCCATCCCCCCCCCGAGTCTTCACTAAAGTCATGGCATCCCTCATGGTGATCCTCCGCTTCAGGGGAGTCAATGTGATGCCATACCTGAACAACCTACCAGTTAAGGCTCCCTCCATGAGGGAAAAACTGACCAGCCATTGGGTCACTTTGGATCTCCTTTGTCGATTTGGTTAGCTTATCAACGAGGACAAGTCATGCCTTGTGCCTTCCTAGCGCATGGAATTCTTGGGCCCGATCCTCAACACGCGGCCAGGTTCTCCTTCCAGAGACCAAGATTTGTGCCCTCCAGTACGGTGTGCTGCTCCTTCGGAGGAACTCCCCTTGCTCAATTCGCCTATGCGTGTGTTTTGGGCACAATATTGCTTACCTTTGGCCATCCCTTATGTCCAATTCTACTTGTGTCGATTCTGCCATGCTGGGACAAGTCGCTGTTCAACCTTGACTGACTGATTCTTCTCCCTCCCCAGGTTCACCTGGAATTTCTCTGGTGGCCATCCTTCCGAGGGATCCCTCAGGGGAAGTCCTTTCTTCCTCTCCATTGGCAAGTGATCGCCATTGATGCCAGTCTCTCCGGATGGGAAACAGTCTTTGGTGCACTGACCATCTAGGGCAGTGATGGCGAACCTTTTAGAGACAGAGTGCCCAAACTTCAAACCAAAACCCTCTAGTTTATTGCAAAGTGCTAACATGGCAATTTAACCTTAATACTGTGCGGACAATTGTGGAAAATTACGGACCCGCAAAATACGGTCGTGTGAATGGGGCTTTACAGAGCCTTCAACGATACAAAACAACTTTGTACTGAAAGGTAGAAGTTTGCATTTGGTATACTTTTGAACAATTAATGTTCACTATTTACATTGCACAGGATCTGTTTTATAGTGACCGTGCAATGTTATTACAGCCTGTACTAATATCACGTCTGCTATAAAACAGATACTGTGTGGTATAAATAGTGAAGGGCCCCCACGCAGTACAATTACCTGCACAGTGGCTCCCAGACAGTCCAATCTGCAACACAATGGCTCCAACACAGTACAATCTGCTCCACAGTGATCCCTACAGTACAGTCTGCTGCAAAATGGCCCCCACAAAGTATAACCTGTTCCACAGATGGGTGCCCACAGAGAGGGTTCTGAGTGCCACCTCTGGCACCTGTGCCATAGGTTCGCCACCACGGATCTAGGGCCTGTGGTCCAAGTTGGAGGCCTCTTTCCAAATCAATTTTCTGGAATTGAGAACCATTTTCTTGCCCTGTCCCACTGGCCCTCTCTTCTATAGGGCCTTCCAGTGAGAGTCCTTGGCCTCTTCCTCTGAAGCACCACCTCCTTTCTCAGGGTCCTCTATTCCACCCGACCTTACCTCGGCTGCATTTCTGAGGCTTAATGGTTTTAATGAGCTGGTCATCCAATCTATGCTAAAGACTCGCAAGCCTCAGTTCGCAAAAATCCATCACACCTGAACTTCTTTCCTTTTTTATCCCAAGAATCTTGGCTTTTCTCCAATCTGGTCTGGACCAAAGTCTTGGGCTGTTTTTTCTCAAGGGGCGAGTATCCGTTCTTTCCATTCTTTTTCAGAAGATCCTGGCCTTTTGGCCTCAGGTGAAGACTTTCCTGTAGGTTGTGGCTCACTGTGCTCCTCCCTACCATCTTCTTGTGGAACCTTGGGATCTCAACCTAGTCCTCGAGGTGCTTTAGGCTCCTCCCTTCAAGCCGCTGCTAGAGATTTCTCTTTGCCTTCTTTCTTGGATGGTTATCTTCATAATGGCAGTCATGTCCATCCGCAGAGTCTCTGAGCTAGCTGCTCTGTCTCAAAAGCCTCCCTTTCTTGTCCTCCACAAGGACAATGTTGTTCTCCACCCTTCTCCATCTTTCCTCCCCAAGGTTGTTTCCTCCTTCCACATCAACAAGGACAGAGTCTTGCCATCCTTTTGTCCAGATCCCAAACATCCCTGTCTTGACGTGAGTGATTGGATATGGGGGGTGAAGGAAGGTCTGAGTCAAACATAACCCCGAGGCAACGGGCATACTGCCTGGGAGTTATGGTAAGGCCAGAGACTTAAGTGGAGATATCAGGGTTAGATGGTGGAAACAGTAGTAGTTCAGTCTTTGAAAGATTCAGTTTGAGGTAAAATGAAGACCTGATATTTGAGACAGTCACTGGTGTCTGAGAGGCCAACAGAGTGGAACATAGTAAGGAGGAGTTTGCGGTTAAGTGTCAAATGCTGCTGAGAGATCCAGAAGAGTAAGAGAATATTCAAAATTAGATTTAGCCCTCAGGAGATCATTGGAGACTTTTGTGAGGGCCGTTTCATTAAATGTGCAGAGTGTGAAAGCCAGATTGTAAGGGGTCAAGAAGAGAGTTAGCGGAAAGATTAAACGAGAATAGGCCAAGTCTTCCAAGATTTTGGAGATGAAGGGGAGGCTAGAAACGGGTCAATAGTTAGCTGCACAGGAAAGGCCAAGGGAGGATTTTTTTTTTCAATAGTGGGGTTATGACAGCATGTTTGAAAGAGGAGGGAAAGATTCCAGAAGAGAGGTTACATTTTTTATAAGGTTAGTAGTGACAGCAGGCGATAGACTGGAGAAAGTGTGAGGGGAAAGGATCACTACTTCAGGTCGTAGGGCGTGAAGAAGAAAGTAGCTGAGAGACTTCCTTTTCTGTAACTGGTTGAAAAGATGAGAATGAACAGGACGAAGTGTGGTAGGTGAGGGGATCAGCACCGCCTGGGAATTAGGCAAGTATTTCCTGCAAGATCTGATCAATAACGTCATGAAAATAAGTGGCCAGGTCCTCTGTGCAGAGGTCTGTGAATGGCGCCTGCACCTTGGGAGTGAGTAAAGAGTGAAAAGTTTCAAGGAGTCTTTAAGGGTTACAGGAGACAGATATGAGAGTGATTTGGCGAGGTGAAGGGCAGAGCTAGAGGTTTTGAGCATAACCTTGAAGTAGAGGAAGTCTGCCGGTGTATGCGATTTTTCTCCACAGACGTTCAACACACCTACAGCACTGGTGAAGAAAACGCGTCTGTGGCGTGTGCTAGGGTTGCTGCCTCCTGCGTCACAATTTTCGAGTGGAGGTGGGTTGGGGGGAGCTGCCTCATCCAGTGAACTTTGTGTAAGTGTAAAACTTGTTAACTGCGCAGGGGAGATTCTGGAGTATGTTGATTGGGAAGTCTCTGAGCAGAACTACTGGCCCTGGATAAGAACTTAAAAGGAAATATGGTTTTTTGATGAATTTCCGAGGGGAGCCTCCTACAGTCGCTCCGATAAATTCCTTGGGTGCGCAAGGCTGGACTGAACACACCAAGTCCAAACACGTTACTGTTGGGAGCAGGGAAAAGGTCCAGACACTGAACTCCCTACCCAAGGGGTTCTGGAGGGTCATTCCTGGTGTCTACGTGATGGGAACATCGCCACGAACCCCGTCATACCCCTCACCTGATACTACGGTCATCCGACGAGGAGTTATGATTGTATATATTTATCTGGTTTCAGCATGTAGGGCGGGACCTAGTCTCCTGGTGACATCACACAGGGAGGAGACTAGAGCAGGTATATGTCTCAGATTAGGGAGAGAGGCTTCAGTACTTATCCTGGGAGAGATGTGAAGACACATGTCGTGTTACTGACATAAGGATGTGCCCTGGGGCCTAGCAGTGAGGCCCCAGCGAACCAGACTACAGATCCGTGTGGTATTTTTTTTTCTATCTTTTAATCACGTTTTATTTTAATGTACTGTATTCCTTGTTTTAACCTGTATTTGCTTGACCATCCTCTGTTGTGTATTCTGTATACGTTAGCGGCCAGTACCGACCCACTCGGGTCAATAAATATATAAAAATTTATAAAGCTCGTTTCATGTTATCCTACGAACCCAGGCACTCATGGGTTGTGAGTGGAAGGTAAGAGGGGTGACCGCTGGTAGGACAAGCAGCTTGGCAAAGTGGTATCCTTCACAACAGGTCAAGGCTTTCATTAGTCGGTAAAACAGCTAACAGGACAAGTAGAAGAGAAGAGTCAGGAGACTTCAGTTATTGGCCAAAATGATGACAGTGAAGATAATGTAGTGCAGGAGGGAAGAGGATGAATACGGCTTGGAGATCAGCCAATTATTTTCCTAACTGAAGATATCAATTTTATTTCTGAAGTAAATAGTGTGAATTCATTGACACATCTACTGCACAACTTTATTACCAGTGATCGCCCTGATTATCGGGCTGGGTAAAAGGTCCTTAACTGTGTATAACTATTGGCCAGGACTAATAAATCTGCCCCATTGTGTAAATCTGTACAGACCGTGTATCAGCTGACTAGATATCACCTCACCATTGTGGCTGTACTTATATCCCATCACAGCACATCGTACATGTATATTCTAAGCCCAGCTCTTATCTGGTGACTGTAATGTTACACGTTTTGCTCATTGTATGAATATCAATTTCTTCTTCAGGTAAAGATGAGATAAGTGATTGCCATGGACATCCCATGTTATCTCCCCGTCATGAAGAAGAAGATGAGCAACCACAAACTGACCAAGAAACAACTGGACGTAGGCCGGGGAAAATGTTTCCATGTTCTGAATGTGGGAAATATTTTGAAAAGAAATCTAGCCTTACTAGACACATGAAGAGTCACAGAGATGATCGGCCATTTACATGCTCAGAATGTGGGAAATCTTATAGTATGAAATATCGTCTTGTTGAGCATCAGAGAATTCACACAGGAGAGAAGCCATATTCATGCCCAGAATGTGGGAAATGTTTTGGGAAGAAATCATTTCTGAATTACCACAAGGCAATTCACACAGGGGAGAAGCCATTTTCATGCCCAGAATGTGGAAAATGTTTTAGCCGCAAATCGAGTCTGGATACACATTGGAAAGCTCACACAGGGGAGAAGCCATTTTCGTGCTCAGAATGTGGGAAATGTTTTAGTATGAAATCAGGTCTGTATACACATTTGAGAATTCACACAGGAGAGAAGCCATTTTCATGCCCAGAATGTGGAAAATGTTTTATCTGCAAATCGAGCCTGGATGCCCATTTGAGAGTTCATACAGGGGAGAGGCCATTTTCATGCTCAGAATGTGGGAAATGTTTTAATCATAAATCTCTTTTGCGTGCACATTTGAAAATTCACTTAGGGGAGAAGCCATTTTTGTGCTCAGAATGTGGAAAATGTTTTGGACAGAACACACAGCTGAGAAAACATTTGAGAGTTCATACAGGGGAGAAGCCATTCTCATGCTCAGAATGTGGGAGATGTTTTACGCAGAAATCAGGTCTGGACGCACATTGGAAAATTCACACAGGGGAGAAGTCATTTTTTTGTTCAGAATGTGGGAGATGTTTTAGATTGAAGTCTATTCTTGAGCGCCACCAAAGAACCCACAGAGGGAAGAAGCCAAATATACAACAAAAATAAAGCTTTTGTTCCTTCACGTGTTCTGTTCTATTCATTCGCATCAACCGGAGTTGTGAATATCCTCAGATCTATGCAGGCAGTTTTGATGATGTCACCCCCAGCGTTGAATACCCTTTCGATACACTTGAGGCTGGACAGGACAGTCAGCCATGACATACTGAGTGTGTCTGGTGGACACTGCGTCATAAAAGATTTCCAGTTTATCATGTTCCGGATACTGTACTGGCGGCTGCTGATGGGGAGCACTGACTGACCAAGTGAGCAGGACTGGTAGCGAACTGACAGTTGTCTCTCTAAAAGCTGTGGCAAGCTGTATATGGAGTGTATTTTGAGAATACGCCAATTTTGCCTCTCTTGCAGAAGCAGAAAATCATTCCTCAATTTTGGCTTTATATCAAGGGTATTAAAGCATGGAGGTCCAGTTGACATCCCTTTGCTACCACTACTCTTCTCACTACGTAAGCAGTGAAGCGTGCAGATTGCCATGTTTGCCAGCCTGAGTATGGACCCAGGGGTTCGCCATGGTTGGTCTTGACCAGTGTGGTTGTCGTCTTCATCATCTCCACACAAATAAGGTTCAGCCTCTGTTAAACATCATGGGGTACAATATTTATAAAGAGTTAACTCCACACACTACTGACATGTACTATCTGTAAGGGCTACATCATGGGTGTGTCAGTCCTATATAGGACACTTTTCACGTATAGCGATAAGAACATCTCAGTATCTAAGACGTGTCTATACTATTAGAATAACAAGGTAGGACACAGGTACAGATATCACTGCAGACTAACCCATCGAGGAAGGCTAATGTGATAGGTATGTAGTATAATATTTGTGAAATAAAACTTTGCTTTTATGAAGACTTAAAATGAGGTGAATCCTGACAAAAAACCATATGGCCACACCTCCGCTCTCTGACCAATCAGATGTGGCAGGGCTATGAAGCCCAACCCCACCTCCAGATGCGTCTGATGTCAGGGAGAGGGAGAGGGAAGTCGTTCTATAAATATGGGAACAGGAAGTTCGTCCCTACAGCTGATGAAATGACAAGACCGCGAGAATACGCCAATATCGTTCTATGATTTGTCTGACTTCAATTTGACCTTCATCAAAAGTGCCTATGATCCTATATTTATTGTCCCCCTTGTGGTTTCATTTTTGGAATTAGGAGTTCCTGTCAGTTTTTAGTTATGGCTGCCTGAAATGCTCCTCCTAAACAGAGCTCTCAACTGGTGACTGTAGTCCGATAGGTTTTGCTCTTCTCTAGGTAAACGGTAGATAAGTGACTGCCATGTTCTCTCCCCGTCATGAAGGAGAAGATGATCAACCACAAACTGGTCAAGAAACAAACGGACGTAGGCTGGGGAAAATGTTTCCATGTTCTAAATGTGGAAAACATTTTAATAAGAAATCTAATATTTCCAGCCACATGAAGGTTCACAGAGGTGATCGGCCATTTATAGGAGAGAAATGAAGTCTTGTTATACCTCAGGGAACTTACACAGGGGAGAAGCCATTTTCATGTTCAGAATGTGGGAAATGCTTTAACCAAAAACCAAATCTGATCAGGGGAATCCACACGAGGGAATGTTTTAGCCAGAAAAGGCTTAGCTTCAAATTTGTGAATTCACAGAGATGTGAAGCTGTAGGAGTGTCAGGAAAGTGTCAGGATTCTCAATTCAGCTGCTGTCCCAGGCGTAGATAACCTTTTTTCTACAGCGTGCTGATTTAAATTAAAAAGTTTAATCTAAATTAAAAAGATGAGGTGCTCGGAGTGCCGGGGCAATAATTGTAAGGCTGATGACCACTATACTAAAGTCATATACCACAAACCATAACACAGAAGTGCTAGCACCAGATGCGTCAGGACACATGCGCTTACTGCTATTTCCTGGGACGCTCCTGTACTTTCCCATTAGTAGCAATGAAAGTCCATGTGCAGCCCCCAATTAGTGGTAAATGTATAAGCACCATATGGCAGCACCATTAGGCCACTGGTACTTTCATTTCGATGTAAAGCTTCATTCACATGTATTAATTTTTGCCCAAAAATGCATGCATTGTTATTGGAAAACTGCCTGCGTTTTTTTGTACAAAAAAAGACTGTCTTACAGAATACGACAGAATAATGTCCCATAGTGGCCCGTCCACACAGTATAATGATACACAGTGGTCCTTCCACACAGTATAATGTCCCATAGTGGCCCCTCCACATGGTATAATGCCCCATAGTGGCCCCCCCCACACAGTATAATGTCCCATAGTGGCCCCTCCACATGGTATAATGCCCCATAGTGGCCCCTCCACACAGTATAATGACCCAGAGTGGCCCTAAAGAATTTAACAAAAATTTTGGGTTCGGTAAAACCCGAAAATTTGGGGGTTCACCACTTATGAGTTGTTATTATACTCTGGGATCACTTCAGATCTGAGAGTATAATAAGCGGAAGCCCAGGAGAGGTGATCAAACATAAAAAATGTTACTCACCTTCCCTGCACTCCAGGCGCGG
Source organism: Leptodactylus fallax (assembly GCA_947044405.1). NCBI lineage: Eukaryota > Metazoa > Chordata > Amphibia > Anura > Leptodactylidae > Leptodactylus > Leptodactylus fallax. The sequence continues at coordinate 368,424 of CAMRHE010000564.1, read as the reverse complement.
TCCCCTGTTCTCTTCGGCGCTTCCACCCCTTTGCCTGGACGATTACTCTCCTGTTTCTGATCTGCCCTGGAAGTTAATTGTGGGTTCTGGTTTGGTTTCAGTTTAATGGAGCGTTTATATCCTGCACAGTTCCTGGTGATGATAATTCAGACACCCAAATTCAGCAAAGCCAAACTAGCTTTGCGGCTAGCGCTGGTGAAGGTGTTTGGGGGTCTGTCTCTATCTGACATTGCTGTACTGGTTGTAACAGCGAGCAGAAAAACAAGCTATTTATCAGCCAGTTTCTGCTTTTGCTCTTGCATTTCAACCATAACGGAAACATCTTCTTGAGCTCCATCGGAGAACTCACACAGGAGAGAAGCCATATTCATGTTCTTTTATGTGGAACATCAGAGAATTCATTTTCACGTCCTTAATGTATGAAATATATCAGTCATAAATCAAATCTTGCAGAACATCTGAGAAATCTCAGAGGCAGACACTATTTTTATGCTCAGAATGTGCAAAACTCTTTATATTTAGTTACTGAAGGTTTCACAAACTTTAAATAAATGAATAGTACAAGCAAATAGAAACTTTGTAATATATCTTGTCTTGGAAAATGCTGTTTTATTCTCCACTTATCTGGCTCTTTTTCTATGGAGAAGCAGAGTCTGCTGCAGGTAAGAGTGTAGAACTAGCAGACTCGTTCTCTATCACGTCCTTTATGGTGCTGCTTCTGATTCAGAGAGTCTTTTCTGTTCAGGTCACCAGAGCAGTTCATCACTTACTGAAGCAGTGACCTGTACACAAGCAGCGCTGCACCAGTCGGTCATACATGTAGAGGTTACTGCAGTAATGTACTGAATAGAATTGGAATGTCAAGAAGACGACATCAAGAATTGGCCATGGTGCCCACAATGGCCGATTATAGAAAGAAAACGCATCATAGGCATGTACACCAAACAACAAGATGGAGGAATTAGAAGCAACAGTGCTGGAATTGAAGTGAAATATGACATAAGCGAGACATGGCTGGATGATAGTTATAATTGGGATGTAAATATACAGGGGTGCCGTCTATTCACAAAAGATCAGATAACCCATGGAGTAAGCCTTGATTCTTCTCGCTTTTAAGCCTCCTATCCGAGCTCCCAACACCTCCTTTCTGCTCCAACTCAAGAACATTCAACGAATCCGCTCCTTGCTCACCTCTGACACTACAAAATGCTAGTGCATGCCCTCATAATCCCACTTAGACTACTGTAACACCCTTCTCCATGGCCTCCCAGCAAATGCTCTCATCCCCCTCCATTACATTCTGGAGGGGGCTGCTTCATCCACCTCTCCCCTCTGACAATCCCTTCACTGGCTAACCATCTCATAGTTTAAAATATTAACGCTGACATACAAAGCCATCCACAGCCTGTCTCCTCTATACATCTCTGACCTAATCTCCCACTACCTGCCCGCATGTAATCTCTGATGCTATTGACCTCCTACTCCACTATTCACACAACCACCTCCAAGACTTCTCCTGTGCATTGCCCATACTCTGGAACTCACTATACACATAAGACTGACCCCCACAATCACAAGCTTCAAGAAGACCCTGAAGACTCCAGCATGTACAGCACCATGGAATTAATGTAATAATGTATAGCACCATGGAATTAATGTAATAATGTACAGCAACTATGGAATTAATATAATGGACAGCACTATGGAATTATTATTATAATATACATTACCATGGAATATATATTTAATAATATACACACTGTGGAATTAATATAATAATGTACAGCATCATGGAATTAATATAATAATGTACAGACCATCAGGGAATTAATCTGATAAACAGATTAATGTATAGATGTACAGAGAACCATTGAATTCATATAGTTCTGTACAGAATCATGGAATTATTATAATAATGTACAGCACCATGGTATAAATATAATAATGTAAAGAACACTATGGACTTATAATAATGTACAGCACCATGGAATTAATAATAATTTACAGAGCACCATGGAATTAATATAATAATATACAACAGCATGGAATTAATATAATAATGTACAGAGCATCTTGGAATTATATACAAAAATGTACATCATGGAATATAAATGATAATATAGAACTGCATATAATTAACATAATAATATAGAACATGGAATTAATATAATGTACAGAGCACCATGGGATTAATATAATAATGTACAGAACACCATGGGATTAATATAATAATGTACAGAACACCATGGGATTAATCTAATAATGTACAGAGCACCATGGAATTAATATAATAATAATGCACAGAACACCATGGGACTAATATAATAATGTACAGAACACCATGGGATTAATATAATAATATACAGCACTATGGTATTAATATAAAAATGTACTATACTATACAAAAATATGGAATTAATATAATAATATACAGAGCACCATGGAATTATATATATCATAATGAATAACATCATAGAATGCATATTTAATAATATACAACACCATAGAATTAATATAATAATGTGCAGAGCACCATGGGATTAATATGAAGATGTAGATAACCATGAAATTATTATAATAATAAACAGCACCATGGGATTAATATAATAATCTACAACTCCATGGAATTAATAATATTGCACAGAGCACCATGGAATTATTATAATAATATACAACAATAAGGAATTAATATAATAATATACAGAGCACCGTTGAATTATTTAACATAATGTACAGAGCACCTTAGCACTGTATACAATAATGGGCAACACCATGGAATATATGTATACAAATGTACAATACCATGGAATATATGTATAAAAATGTACAATACCATGGAATGTATATTTTGAAATATACAACACCATAGACTTAATATACTATTAATATAGAAATTAATCTGATAATGTACAGACCACCATTGAATTCATATAATTCTTTACAAAATCATGGAATTAATATAATAATGTACAGCACCATGGTATAAATATAATAGTGTAAAGAACACTATGGACTTATTATAATATAACCATAGAATTAATGATAATGTACAGAGCACTATGAAATTAATATAATAATATACAGAGCACCATGGATTTATAGATAATAATGTACAACATCATGGAACATTTAATAACATGCAATACAATGGAATTAATATAATAATGTACAGAGCACCATGGAAGTAATATAATAATGTACAGAGCACCATGGAATGAATATAATAATGTACAGAGCACCATGGAAGTAATATAATAATGTACAGAGCACCATGGAAGTAATATAATAATGTACAGAGCACCATGGAAGTAATATAATAATGTACAGAGCTCCATGGGATTAATATAATAATATAAAACAATATGTAATAATATAATATACAAAGCACCATAGAATTATATATAATAATTTATAACACCATGTATAAGAAAACGGGTTTTCCTTTTAACAAGTTAACTCAAAGATGGTCAAAGAATGACTATAATCACATCAGACTATAATAAAATAATAAGTGTGGAATTAATAGTAATGTACAGAGCACCATGGAATTAATATAATAATATACAATATTGAATATAATATACAGAGCACTATTGAATTATGTATAATAATTTGCAACACCATGGAAAATATATATACAGTCATGGCCAAAAGTTTTGAGAATGACACAAATATTCTATTTTCACATGATCTGCTGCCCTCTGGTTTTTATGTGTGTTTGTCAGATGTTTTTATCACATACAGAAATAGAATTGCATTCATATTATGAGTAACAGAAGCTTATATTGACAGTTAGAATGAGTTAATGCAGCAAGTCAATATTTGCAGTGTTGACCCTTCTTCTTCCGGACCTCTGCAATTCTCCCTGGCATGCTCTCAATCAACTTCTGGAACAAATCCTGACTGATAGCAGTGCATTCTTGCAGAATCAATGCTTTAATTTTGTCTGAATTTGTTGGTTTTTGTTTGTCCACCCGTCTCTTGATGATTGACCACAAGTTCTCAATGGGATTAAGATCTGGGGAGTTTCCAGGCCATGGACCCAAAATCTCTATGTTTTGTTCCCTGAGCCATTTAGTTATCACCTTTGCTTTATGGCAAGGTGCTCCATCATGCTGGAAAAGGCATTGTTGAGCGCCAAACTGCTCTTGGACGGTTGGGAGAAGTTGCTCTTGGAGGACATTCTGGTACCATTCTTTATTCATGGCTGTGTTTTTAGGCAAGACTGTGAGAGAGCCGATTCCCTTGGCTGAGAAGCAACCCCACACATGAATGGTTTCAGGATGCTTTACAGTTGGCATGAGACAAGACTGGTGGTAGCGCTCACCTCTTCTTCTCCGAATAAGCTGTTTTCCAGATGTTCCAAACAATCGAAAAGGGGATTCATCAGAGAAAATGACTTTACCCCAGTCCTCAGCAGTCCACTCCCTGTACCTTTTGCAGAATATCATTCTGTCCCTGATGTTTTTTCTGGAGAGAAGTGGCTTCTTTGCTGCCCTCCTTGAGACCAGGCCTTGCTCCAAGAGTCTCCGCCTCACAGTGCGTGCAGATGCACTCACACCTGCCTGCTGCCATTCCTCAGCAAGCTCTGCACTGCTGGTAGCCCGATCCCACAGCTGAAACACTTTTAAGAGACGGTCCTGCCGCTTGCTGGTCTTTCTTGGGCGCCCTGGAGCCTTTTTGGCACCAATGGAACCTCTCTCCTTGAAGTCCTTGATGATGCGATAGATTGTTGACTGAGGTGCAATCTTTCTAGCTGCAATACTCTTCCCAGTTAGGCCATTTTTGTGCAGTGCAATGATGACTGCACGTGTTTCTTTAGAGATAACCATGGTTAACAGAAGAGAAACAATGATGGTGGTGTCATTCTTACTTAATCATGACAGATTGATCTCCAGCCCTGTCCTCATCAACACCCACACCTGTGTTACTGGAGCAATCACTGAAACGATGAACGATGTTAGGTGGTCCTTTTAAGGCAGGGCTGCAATGATGTTGAAATGTGTTTTGGGGGATAAAGTTTATTTTCTATTCAAATATTGACTTTGCAAGTAATTGCTGTTAAGCTGATCACTCTTTATAACATTCTGGAGTATATGCAAATTGCCATTAGAAAAACTGAAGCAGTAGACTTTGTAAAAATGAATATTTGTATCATTCTCAAAACTTTTGGCCATGACTGTGTATATATATATATATATATATATATATATATATAACAGTATAAGAAAAAATAATAGTATAGACTATATAATATTTACAACACAGAGGAATTAATATAATAATGTACAACACCATGGATTTACTATAATAATATTCAGAGCACCAGAAAATTAATATAGTAATGGGAAAAAAATCATGGAATTATTAATTTTATATAGAGCACCATATAATTAATATATTAATGTACAACACCATGGAATTAATAATAATATATAGAGCACCATGGGAATATTATAATATTATACAGAGCACCATGGAATTAGTATAATAATGTACAACACCATAGAAATAATATAATAAGAAACAGAGCTCCATGGAATTATTTAAAATAATGTCCAATACTATGGATTATACATTTAATAATATACATAACCATTGAAATAATCTAATAATGTACAGTGCACAATAAGATTAATATAATGGAATTAATATAGTAATGTAAACACAATGTAATTAATTTAGTAATAATAATAATAATATACAAAGCACCATGGAATTAATCTAATAATGTACAACACCATGGAATATATATATAAATATATATATAATATATCATGTATAACACCATAGAATACAGTATGTATTTAATAATATACAACACTATGGAATTAATATAATAGTGTGAAGAGCACCAAGGAATTAATATAAGAATGTACAACACCAGGGAATATATATATAATAATGTACAAAAGACTATGTAAATATTATATTAATAATATATAAAAAATATGGAATTAATATAGCATGATATAGAACACCATTGCATTATATTTAATAATATAAAGAGCACCATGGGATTATCTACAATAATATTTAACACCATGGAATTAATATAATAATGTACAGAGGACCATAGGATTAATTTAATAATGTAAAGAGCACCATTAAAATAATATAATAATGTACGACATGGAATTAATATAATCTATAAAGCACCATGTAATTTATATAATAATGTACAACACTATATAATTAATATGATAATTAATGTATAGAGCACCATTGACTTAATATAATAAACAAAAATATTGAAATAATCTAATAATATACAGAGCAACATGGTATTGTATATAATAATGTACAACACCATAAAATTAATATAATCATGGACAAAATTATGGAATTAATTTTATACAGCACACCATATAATTAATATATTAATGTACAACACCATGAAATTATTTACAATATATAGAGCACCATGGGAATATTATAATATTATACAGAGCACCATGGAATTACTATAATAATGTACAATTATTATTTAAAATAATGTCCAACACTATAGAATATACATTTAATAATATACAACACTATTGGAATAATCTAATAATGTACAGAGCACAATAAGATTATTATAATGGAATTAATATAGTAATGTAAACACAATGGAATTAATATCGTAATAATAATAATATGCAAAGCACCATGGAATTAATATAATAAGAGATGAGCGAATCGAAGCTGACGAAGTGGAATTTGATCCAAATTTCAGGAAATCTTTGATTCCCATCGATTCTGGATTTCCTCACACTTCGTGGTAGCAAATCGCACAGCTCCGATCTGGGGTTTTAGCATCCAAGGGGCTCCGCCATGCTACCTGTCCTCCTCAGCACCAAGGCCCCATTTTACCAGCGGCGCGCGGGTGCCGCCATTGTACCGGGGATCACCGACACCCAGTCTACAAATATATAAAAATATTTTTCTCGTATGGTAAACGTCTCAACGGGAAAAAGAATCAAAAGTGCCAAACCGCCGTTTTTTCACTGTTTTGCCCCTGATAAAAATTTGAATAAAAAGTGAGCAAAGCGATAGCAATTCCCCAAAATGGTATAACTAAAAAGTACACTTGGTCCCGCAAGAAAATAAATGTTAAAATGTAGACAAAACCATATAAATTTGGTATCCCTGCAATCGTACCAAAACATAGACTACAGGTGACAGGTCATTTTTGCTACACATTGAACGCCATAAAAACGAAGCCCGTAAGAAAGTTGCACAATTGCACTTTTTCTTCAAATCCACCCCATTGTGAATTTTTATCCAGCTTCCCAGTACATTGTACAGAATAACTAATGGTAGCATCATGAAGAAACATTTGTCCTGCAAGCATTAAGACCTCATATGGCTCTGAGAGCTGAAAAATAAAAAAGTTATGGGGTTTTGAGGGGGGGGACGACTCAAAAACGAAAATCGAAAAATTCCTCCGGTGGGAAGGGGTTAAAAATAAAAAAAAATACTGATACTCATGATCACATGACGCTTATGGACCAGTGGAAACTCACAGGTTCTTCAGTCTTCACATACACACAGCTTTACACCAGGTTTCCATAGCAACCAACCTATTCTTATGGGGCCACTACACAAAAAAAATTTAATATACCCGTGCGAAGCCGGGTCCTTCTGCTAGTCTCTTATATATATAAAAATTAGTTTCTGTGTGTCTGTTCTTTATGCGCGACCAAACGACTGGACCGATCACCAAATTTGGCACACAGGTACATCAGGTGTCCGGGAAGATTTTAGACCAGGTCTCAGCTCTCTAGGACATACTGTTCTTGAGATACAGTATTCCCAAAAATTGAGCTGCATTAGCCAATACAAGCCTGCAAGTCTTTCACTCATATTCCAACTGCCTTACACACGGTCACATGTCTCTTATCAGCCAATAGAAACTCGCAGGTGCTTAGTCTCCACATGCACACAGCTTCACTCCAGGTTTCAATAACAACCCAGCCATTTTTCTTCACTGCTGTAGATCAGCTTTAAAGGCGCAGGGTGCTGTGGATGACACTGTTACACAAGGTCACATACACACAGAAACACCAGGTTTCCATAGCAACCAACCTATTTATGACCTCTATTATAGCAGCAGTTCGCAGGTCCTTAAATATTCAGTCATATGATGTGTATCAGCCAATATAAGTTCACATTTAATTTACCAGGTTTCCATAACAACACAGCCATAAATAGACTGTACCTATACTGGACTGCCATACTGGATGTCAGCATTCTTATAAATTGAAACGTATTTAAACTACACACAAACGACATACAAAATAGACCAATGCCAATTCTTATGGGGCCACTACACAAACAAAACATGAAATATACCCGTGTGAAGCCGGGTCCTTCTGCTAGTATATAATAATTAGAGATGAGTGAATTTTTCAAAAATTCGATTCAACCGGTTCTCCGAAGTTTCCAAAACAATTCGATTCGATCTGAATTAATTTGCGGCGAATATCGTTAAAAAACAGCTATTTCCTGGCTGCAGAGAGCCTGTATAGTGGTGTAGAACACTGTGCCTTACAGTAACTCGCATAGGGAGCCTACTGTGATAGTGAAACAATACTGTGAGTCAGTATGACACGCACATGACAGGCGTCGCTCTTAGAACCTCTGCACACTTCACTTATTTGGCCAGTTATGTGGCCAAAATTGACCAACTAACTCAGGTGTGAACTCAGCATTACAGGTCGATCTTAGTTCCAGGTATAAAGAACCGTGCAGAGGCCCAAGATCCTACTGTAGCGTGAAAGAGCACACTCTTTTTATACTGTCGTCTACAGATTCCACATAGATGTCTAAAGAGTGGCAAGGCGACACAATGTAGAGTTGGAAGCAGCATGAGTAGGCCACAGAGTTGCAAGGCGACATAATGTGAAGTTGGCAACAGCATGAGGAGGCCAGAGTGGCAAGACGACATAATGTGGAGGTAGCAGCAGCATGAGGAGGCCACAGAGTGGCAATGTAACAATGTGGAGGTGGCAACAGCATGTGGAGGCCACAGAGTGGCAAGGCGACATAATGTGGAGTTGGCAGCAGCATGAGGAGGCCACAGAGTGGCAAGGCGACATAATGTGAAGTTGGCGGCAGCATGAGGAGGCCATAGTGTGACCCCCGGTGGCAGCATGAGGAGGCTACAGAGTGGCAAGGCGATATAATGTGGAGTTGGCAGCTGCATAAGGAGGCCACAGAGTGGCAAGGCGACATAATATGGAGTTGGCGGCAGCATGAGGAGGCCATAGAGTGACCCAGTGGCAGCAGCATGAGGAGGCCATAGAATGACCCGGTGGTAGCAGCATGAGGAGGCCACAGAGTGGCAAGTCGATATAATGTGGAGTTGGCAGCTGCATGAGGAGGCCACAGAGTGGTAAGGCGACATAATGTGGAGTTGGCAGCAGCATGAGGAGGCCACAGAGTGGCAAGGCGGCATAATGTGGAGTTGGCAGCAGCATGAGGAGGCCACAGAGTGGTAAGGCGACATAATGTGGAGTTGGCGGCAGCATGAGGAGGCCATAGAGTGACCCGGTGGCAGCAGCATGAGGAGGCCACAGAGTGGCAAGGCGACATAATGTGGAGTTGGCAGCTGCATGAGGAGGCCACCGAGTGGCAAGGCGACATAATGTGGAGTTGGCAGCAACATGAGGAGGACACAGAGTGGCAAGGAGATATAATGTGGAGTTGGCGTCAGCATGAGGAGGCCATAGAGTGACCTGGTGGCAGCAGCATGAGGAGGCCATAGAATGACCCGGTGGTAGCAGCATGAGGAGGCCAGAGTGGCAAGGCGATATAATGTGGAGTTGGCAGCTGCATGGAGGAGGCCACAGAGTGGCAAGGCAACATAATGTGGAGTTGGCAGTAGCATGAGGAGGACACAAAGTGGCAAGGCGACATAATATGGAGTTGGCAGCAGCATGAGTAGGCCACAGAGGGGCAAGGCAACATAATGTAGAGTTGGCAGCAGCATGAGGAGGCCACAGAGTGGGAAAGCGACATAATGTGAAGTTGGCGGCAGCATGAGGAGGCCATAGTGTGACCTGGTGGCAGCAGCATGAGGAGGCTACAGAGTGGCAAGGCGATTTAATGTGGAGTTAGCAGCTGCATGAGGAGGCCACAGAGTGGCAAGGTGACATAATATGGAGTTGGCGGCAGCATGAGGAGGCCATAGAGTGACCCGGTGGCAGCAGCATGAGGAGGCCATAGAGTGACCCGGTGGCAGCAGCATGAGGTGGCTATAGAATGACCCGATGGTAGCAGCATGAGGAGGCCACAGAGTGGCAAGGCAACATAATGTGGAGTTGGCAGCAGCATGAGGAGGCCACAGAGTGACAAGGCAACATAATGTGTAGTTGGCAGCAGCATGAGTAGGCCACAGAGTGGCAAGGCGGCATAATGTGGAGTTGGCAGCAGCATGAGGAGGCCACAGAGTGGTAAGGCGACATAATGTGGAGTTGGCGGCAGCATGAGGAGGCCATAGAGTGGCAAGGCAATATAATGTGGAGTTGGCAGCTGCAGGAGGTGGCCATAGAGTGGCAAGGCGACATAATGTGGAGTTGGCGGCAGCATGAGGAGGCCATAGAGTGGCAAGGCGATATAATGTGGAGTTGGCAGCTGCAGGAGGTGGCCATAGAGTGGCAAGGCGACATAATATGGAGTTGGCAGCAGCATGAGGAGGCCATAGAGTGACCCGGTGGCAGCAGCATGAGGCGGCCATAGAATGACCCGGTGGTAGCAGCGTAAGGAGGCCACAGAGTGGCAAGGCTATATAATGTGGAGTTGGCAGCTGCTTGAGGAGGCCACAGAGTGGCAAGGCAACATAATATGGAATTGGCAGCAGCATGAGTAGGCCACAGAGTGGCAAGGTGGCATAATGTGGAGTTGGCAGCAGCATGAGGAGGCCACAGAGTGGCAAGGCAACATAATGTGAAGTTGACGGCAGCATGAGGAGGCCATAGTGTGACCCGGTGGCAGCAGCATGAGGAGGCCATAGAATGACCCGGTGGTAGCAGCGTGAGGAGGCCACAGAGTGGCAAAGCGATATAATGTGGAGTTGGCAGCTGCATGAGGAGGCCACAGAGTGGCAATGCAACATAATATGGAGTTGGCAGCAGCATGAGTAGGCCACAGAGTGGCAAGGCGGCATAATGTGGATTTGGCAGCAGCATGAGGAGGCCACAGAGTGGCAAGGCGACATAATATGGAGTTGGCAGCAGCATGAGTAGGCCACAGAGTGGCAAGGTGACATAATGTGGAGTTGGCAGCAGCATGAGGAGGCCAGAGTGGCAAGGCGATATAATGTGGAGTTGGCGGCAGCATGAGGAGGCCATAGAGTGGCAAGGCGATATAATGTGGAGTTGGCAGCTGCAGGAGGTGGCCATAGAGTGGCAAGGCGACATAATATGGAGTTGGCAGCAGCATGAGGAGGCCATAGAGTGACCCGGTGGCAGCAGCATGAGGCGGCCATAGAATGACCCGGTGGTAGCAGCGTGAGGAGGCCACAGAGTGGCAAGGCTAGATAATGTGGAGTTGGCAGCTGCTTGAGGAGGCCACAGAGTGGCAAGGCGATATAATGTGGAGTTGGCAGCTGCATGAGGAGGCCACAGAGTGGCAAGGCAACATAATATGGAATTGGCAGCAGCATGAGTAGGCCACAGAGTGGCAAGGTGGCATAATGTGGAGTTGGCAGCAGCATGAGGAGGCCACAGAGTGGCAAGGCGACATAATGTGAAGTTGACGGCAGCATGAAGAGGCCATAGTGTGACCCGGTGGCAGCAGCATGAGGAGGCCATAGAATGACCCAGTGGTAGCAGCGTGAGGAGGCCACAGAGTGGCAAAGCGATATAATGTGGAGTTGGCAGCTGCATGAGGAGGCCACAGAGTGGCAAGGCAACATAATGTGGAGTTGGCAGCAGCATGAGTAGGCCACAGAGTGGCAAGGCGACATAATGTGGAGTTGGCAGCAGCATGAGGAGGCCACAGAGTGGCAAGGCGACATAATGTGAAGTTGGCGGCAGCATGAGGAGGCCATAGTGTGACCCGGTGGCAGTAGCATGAGGAGGCCACAGAGTGGCAAGGCGAAATAATGTGGGGTTGGCAGTAGCATGAGGAGGCCACAGAGTGGCAAGGCGATATAATGTGGAGTTGGCAGCTGCATGAGGAGGCCACAGAGTGGCAAGGCGATATAATGTGGAGTTGGCAGCATGAGGAAGCCATAGAGTGACCCGGTGGCAGCAGCATGAGGAGGCCATAGAATGACCTGGTGGTAGCAGCATGAGGAGGCCACAGAGTGGCAAGGCGATATAATGTGGAGTTGGCAGCTGCATGAGAAGGCCACAGAGTGGCAAGGCGACATAATGTGGAGGTGGCAGCAGCATGAGGAGGCCATAGAGTGACCTTGTAGCAGCAGCATGAGGAGGCCATAGAGTGGCAAGGTGACATAATGTGGAGGTAGCAACAGCACGAGTAGGCCACAGGGTGACCTGGTGACAAAATGGGGAGGTGGGTGGCACAAATAGCACCCACTGACGATGGTGGCTGTAAGAAGGAGCACGTGGCATCAGGCGGGTGGCAGCATCAGAATAGTAGCTGAGGCAGGTAGCCAGAAGAAACCGGTCTCATGGATGATTTAATTTGATGCATCAGGCATTGGTGGGTGGAAATCCTGGCTGATCCACGCCTAATTCATCTTAACAAAGGTCAGTCTCTCCATATTTTGGGTGGACAGGAGAGTTCTCCTTGGGGTAACTATGGCCCCTGCTGCACTAAACACCCACACTGATGCCACACTACTGGCCGGGCAGGGCAGCTTTTCCAGGGCAAATTCGGCCAGTTGTGGCTACAAATCCAGTTTGGCTGCCCAGTAGTCCAGCGGATCTTCGATGACGGGTGGCAGGGTGCACTCCCAGTATGCTACCACCTGCTGGTTCAGGTTCTACTGAGTCTAGCTGCTGGTGAGTAGTTTCTTTGCTATGCGGGTGAAGAAAGCTGCTCATAGAAAAACCACCCATTTCGATACACATTGCTTGTGCTCCAATGTCCTCCTCCTCCAGTTCAGCCCCCACAGGGCTCATATGGCCTTGAGATGTAGGCGCCACGTATCCAGTCCCATGACCAGCCAGATTTACCAGCATCTTTTCCAGGATATGAATAAGTGGCATGACGTTGTTCATCCCATAGTTCTGGCGACTGATAAATAAAGTGGCCTCCTCAAAGGGCACGAACAAATGGCAGGTGTCACACATGAGCAGACTCTGGCTACCATCGAAGTTACACAGGGGAGTACCATTGTCCACTTGGATCATCAAGAAATTGTTTATGGCCTTTCTCTGTTCCATATGGTGGGTGAAAATTCCAACGGGTGGAAATGTTGCATATCAGCCTGTGTTGGGGGACGCTGTTCTGCCGCTGCAGCTTGACAACCAGAATGAACACATGCGCCATGCAGGGCACATGGCTCAACCCTCCTTGACGCAGTGCCGACACCATGTTCTTCCCGTTGTCGATCACCATGGTTCCGATTTTGATTTGTCGCGGAGAAAGCCAGGATTCGATTTCTTGATGAAGGATATGGAGCAGTTCCTCCCCTGTGTGACTTCGTTCGCCCAGGCAAATGAGGTGTAGAACAGCATGACACCGCCGTGTCCTACACATGTGGTATGCTGGAGGAGCACTGAGAATTGTCCTTGCAGTGAAGGCTGAGGACACAGTGGAGGATGAGGCAGACATTGTTGGAGGACCAACGGCGTGAGAACGTGGAGGCGGAAGGTATGTCACCTGGCCAAGTGGCTGATGTGTCTGGGCAGGAACCACATTCACCCAGTGGGCTGTAAAGGACATATATTGTCCTTGACCGTAGTTACAGCTCCACACGTCGGCTCTATCATGCACTTTGGCAGACACAGACAGGCTCAAGGACTGGCCCACCTTCTGTTCTACATATTTGTGCAGGGCTGGTACTGCCTTTTTGTCAAAGAAATGACGGCTTGGGACTCTCCACCTCGGCTTGGCACAAGCCATCAGTTCTCTGAAAGGTGCAGAGTCAATTGGAAAGGGAGGGACTGCAGCACCAGCAACTTGGACAGGAGCACGTTCAGTTTCTCCACCGTTGGATGAGTGCACGCATACTGGTGTCTCTTCGAAATCGCTTCGGTGATCGATTGCTGATGCAATGACTTACTAGGAGGAGGAGCAGGAGCATCACAACCAGCATATGATGGGAAGGACACACAGCTTCTTTTGGCTGAGGTGGTGGAGCCTTGACTGCCTGAAATGGGCTGTATGCCACTGGGTGCTGTAGCGGTTGGTGCGGCAGGCTGGACCACCACATTGGAGCCACAGCTCTTCAAGGCCACTTTATGGTGATGCTGCATGTGTTGACACAGGGCTGTGGTGTCAACATTGTCACCCTGGCCACACTTCACCTTCTGCCCACAGATTCGACATATGGACATGTTCACCTCCACCGGCGGCTTAACAAAAAACTACCACACCGCAGAGATTTTACCCCAACAATCCGCACTAAGTGACTGCTAACGCCACTGCCTCCGTGAATCCCTGCACCACTGCTTTCTGGGCAGGTAGGCTCCTGCAAAGCGGGTGGTCTACCTTGGGCACATTTGGCTCCCAACCTCCCACTGCTGCCACCCTGCTGACTACCGGCCATGCTACCGATTTGCTGGCTCTGCCGCTACCTCATGCACAAGCTGCCACCCTCTTCTCCTGATGACAATGAAGCCCCTTCGTCACCCGGCTCCCAATTGCAATCGGCTACATCATCATCGAGTACTGTCTGCACATCACTGATGTCCTCCTCAGCGGTCTCTGAGCCAGGAGCCTGACCGCTCGCAACACCAGCTCCCACACCACTCTCCTCATCACTACTTGTTCGCCTATCGGAGGAAGCGGCGGATGTCTCCTTCAGATCTTGGCTGGGCAGTAGCTGCCGACTGTCCTCTAGTACCTCCTCCTCACTGTACAGTCGATCTGAGCCCACAGCATAGAGTACTTCTCAGGCTGAGGGAACAGAAAAGGACAGAATATAGAAAATATTTCATAAAGGTAACATAAAAAGTATGAGGCATCTAGTCTTGTAAGTCCAAACACAGATTTCTCATATTAGATCAGGTGAGGGCACAGGGTCTGCTCCTGGGACATGCCAACTAAGGGTTGTGTCTGACGAACCCACCGACTCTTGGCTGGGGGTGTCTGATGTGACTTGGGATGAAGTGGATGACCGGGTCAACCATTCTACAACTGTTGGGTTGCTGGTCAAGACAAACGACCACTACTTGACACTGGGAGCTCAGGCCTCCGTAAGTGACTCCTGCTGCCACGCCTCCTTACTCTGCTGCGACAGAAACATTAGGGCCTGTGGCCCTCCCATGTGCAGGGCCTGTCGCTTCTCTGTCTGACATACTGTTACATCAAAGTAAATGAAATGGAAAATAATACAGGGCAAAAAGGCCTGTAAGACAACGGCAAATAAGCCCCTTATTATTTTTCCCTCTAATAAACCCTTTGAAAAAGCATTATAACAGATTACTGCGGAGATTAATGGATAACAATCCTTTTTTTTTGCCACTAATGCATGGCAAAAAGGCTAATAATTTTCTACCTTCAAGAAACGGCGAATAAGCCCCCAGAAAAGGTGTTATTACAGATAGCTGTGGAGATTAATGGATAAAAATTCTTTCTTTTTTTTTTTGCCACTAATGCAGGGCATGTAATTTTCTCCCTTGCACACACAGGTCTGATCTATTATTGCAAACCTGCAATGAGCAGCAGGATAATGGCAATCAGTGCAGCAAGGTGTAGTACAATTGCTCCCCAGGCTGCAAACACCCCAAATGAACCCTGATCTGCTTAAATACTGTTGTATAAATTCCTCCCTATCCTTTCCCTAAACTTCTAATGCTCTTTCCCTGAACTGCGATTGAGCAAACTATCAGGTTTGAAGTGTTTTCCATCACTTTCACTAGCGCCTGCTGACGTCTCTCCCTGCACTAAGTACGATGTGAAATGACTGAACCTAAAATGGCAGAGGGTATTTATAGGGCTGTGACATCACAGGGCTGGATGGCTGCTGATTGGCTGCACGCATGGCATTGTGGGTGATCCCGTGTTCCCAGAGTTCCTTGTCCTAACATATGCAGCAGCCATTTTAGGAAAAAATGCGATTCGATACATCAAAGCGTGAGGAAATCCGGATTCAATGCGAATCGAAGATTTCCTGAAATTCGGATCGAATTTCACTTTGTCAGCTTCGATTTGCTCATCTCTAATAATAAAGTCCAACACCATGGAATTTATACTTAATAATATACATCACCATAGAAATAATATATTGTACAGAGCACCATGGAAGTAATAATGTATAGAGCACCATGGTAATAATATAATATTAATGTTCAGCTCACCATTGAATTAATATAATAGTGATAAAAATGTACAGATTACCATGGTTTTTAACCCCTTCCTGACATCTGCCATAATAGTACGCGGATCTCAAGTTTTTAAATATGGCCGCCAGGTCTCTGCTGTTTTATACAGGAGAGCCCCGGCGCTAATGCCCGCGATCGGTGCCCACACTGATCGCGGGCATTAACTCCTCTGGCTCTTCGGTCAAAGCTGACCGAGGCACCATATTACCGGAGGTGTGCGGGCGCCGCCATTTTGCCGGGTATCATCCCATTACTATGACAGCCGGGAGCCTTGTGAAAGCTCCCAGGCCTGTCTTTCATTAGTTTCTATTGCAGGCTACTCTATGTAGCCTGTAATAGAATAGCTGTTTTTATGCAATGCATTAGTGATCATCTCCCCTGGGGTTCAAGACCCCTAGGGGGTCTAATAAAAGCAAAAATAATAATTTAGAACATGCATTTTGAGTGCATTTTGAGTATTTTTATTTTTTTTTAAATATACTGTTATCATAGGCAGTTTGTTCAAAAACTTTTCAATTATACTCGAATAGTTGATGACTGGAAAATTACAATGACTGCAATTCATATAGGTAATTTTGGAAAATATGAGAAAATATTATTTGCATATTAATTTGGAACACAGTGTATATATATATTAAAAGTTCAAATCACCCCCTTTCCCTTGAACGCATATAAAAGTACTTAAATACTGTGAAACACATACACATTAGGTATCCCTGTGTCCGAAAACGTCCACTCTACAAATGTATAAAAATATGTTTCTGGTACGGTAAATGCCGTAGCGGGAAAAAAACATCAAAAGTGCCAAAATGCTGTTTTTTCACTGATTTGCCTCTGATAAAAATTGGAATAAAAAGTGATCAAAGCAATAGCAATTTGCCAAAATGGTATAACTAAAAAGTACACCTGGTCCCGCAAAAAAAAGACGCCCTATGCACCCCCGTACATGGAAGTATAAAAAGTTACGGGTGCCAGAATATGGCGAGTTTTAGAAAAAAAAAATTTTTTGCACAGTTTTGGATTTTTATTAAGGTGTTAAAATGCAATTAAAACGATATAAATTTGGTATCCCTGGAATCATACCGAAACATAGAATACAGGTGACAGGTCAATTCGGCTGCAGAGTGAATGCCGTAAAAACGAAGCCCGTAAGAAAATCGCACAAATGCACTTTTTCTTCAAATCCACCCCATTCTGAATTTTTTTCCAGCTTCCCAGTACATTGTACAGAATAATAAATGGTGGCATCATGAAGAAAAATTTGTCCCGCAAACATTAAGACCTCATATGACTCTGAGAGCCGTAAAATAAAATAAGTTATGGGGCTTGGAACAGGGGGAGTCAAAAACGAAAATTGAAAAATTCCTCCGGTGGAAAGGGGTTAATAATGTATAGTACACCAGGGAATTAATATAATAATGTACAGCACCATGAATTTATTATGATAATGTACAGAGCGCCATGGAATTAATATAATAATGCACAGAACTAAGGAAAAAATATAATGATCTACAGAGCACCATGGGATTACTATAATAATGTGCAAAACCATGGAAAAAATATATTAATGTACATAACACTTTGGACTTATAATAATATACAGCACCATAGAAATAATATAATAATGTACAGAGTACCATGGAACTATATACATATATGTTCAACACTGTGGAACTTATATATAATAGTGTACAACACCATAGAATTTATATTTAATAATATACAACACTATGGAATTACTATAATAATGTACAGAACACCATGGGATTAATATAATAATGTACAACACAATGGAATAGTATAATAATGTAAAGAGCACCATGGTATTGAAATAATAATGTAAATCACCGTGGAATTAATATAATAATGTACAACACCATTGAATTAAAGCCAAAGCATTCTGTATATTATTATATTTACTCCATGGTCCTCTAAACCTCATTATATTTATTCCATGGTGCTGTACATTATTATATTAATTCCATGGTGCTCTGTACATTATTATATTAATCCCATGGTGCTCTGTATATTATTATATTACTTCCATGGTGCTCTGTACATTATTATATTAATTCCATGGTGTTCTGTACATTATTATATTAATTCCATGGTACTGTACATTATTATATTAATCCCATGGTGCTCTGTATATTATTATATTACTTCCATGGTGCTCTGTACATTATTATATTAATTCCATGGTGTTCTGTACATTATTATATTAATTCCATGGTACTGTACATTATTATATTAATCCCATGGTGCACTGTACATTATTATATTAATTCCATGGTGCTCTGTACATTATTATATTAATCCCATGGTGCACTGTACATTATTATATTAATCCCATGGTGCTCTGTACATTATTATATTAATCCCATGGTGCTCTGTACAATATTATTATGATATTAATTTCATGGTGCTCTGTATATGATTATATTAAGTCCATAGTGTTCTGTACATCATTATATTAATTCCACCATGAGGCGCACCAGAGGCAAAAAGCTCTGCTGGAAATACCGCGGTGGAAACACATTGTGGTTCATCTCACAGCACACAAAGCAGCTCCAATTATACCTATACAGAATTCAACCCCCTCCTGTATACAGTCCCATGTAAGACCCCCCTCCCTCCTCCTGTATACAGTCCCATGTAAGACCCCCCTCCTGTATACAGTCCCATGTAAGACCCCCTCCCTCCTCCTGTATACAGTCCCATGTAAGACCCCCCTCCCTCCTCCTGTATACAGCCCCATGTAAGACCGCCCTCCCTCATCCTGTATACAGTCCCATGTAAGACCCCCCTCCCTTCTCCTGTATACAGTCCCATGTAAGACCCCCCTCCCTCCTGTATACAGTCCCACGTAAGACCCCCCTCCCTCCTCCTGTATACAGTCCTATGTAAGACCCCCCTCCCCCCTCCTGTATACAGTCCCATGTAAGACCCCCCTCCCTCCCTCCTGTATACAGTCCCACGTAAGACCCCCTCCCTCCTCCTGTATACAGTCCCATGTAAGACCCCCTCCCTCCTCCTGTATACAGTCCTATGTAAGACCCCCCTCCCTCCTCCTGTATACAGTTCCATGTAAGACCCCCCTCCCTCCTCCTGTATACAGTCCCATGTAAGACCCCCTCCTGTATACAGTCCCATGTAAGACCCCCCTCCTGTACATTCATGGCCAAAAGTTTTGAGAATGATACAAATATTAATTTTTACAAAGTCTACTGCTTCAGTTTTTCTAATGGCAATTTGCATATACTCCAGAATGTTATAAAGAGTGATCAGCTTAACAGCAATTACTTGCAAAGTCAATATTTGCCTAGAAAATGAACTTTATCCCCCAAAACACATTTCAACATCATTGCAGCCCTGCCTTAAAAGGACCACCTAACATCATTTCAGTGATTGCTCCATTAACACAGGTGTGGGTGTTGATGAGGACAGGGCTGGAGATCAATCTGTCATGATTAAGTAAGAATGACACCACTGGACACTTTAAAAGGAGGCTGGTGCTTGCCATCATTGTTTCTCTTCTGTTAACCATGGTTATCTCTAAAGAAACACGTGCAGTCATCATTGCACTGCACAAAAATGGCCTAACTGGGAAGAGTATTGCAGCTAGAAAGATTGCACCTCAGTCAACAATCTATCGCATCATCAAGAACTTCAAGGAGAGAGGTTCCATTGGTGCCAAAAAGGCTCCAGGGCGCCCAAGAAAGACCAGCAAGCGGCAGGACCGTCTCTTAAAAGTGTTTCAGCTGCGGGATCGGGCTACCAGCAGTGCAGAGCTTGCTGAGGAATGGCAGCAGGCAGGTGTGAGTGCATCTGCACGCACTGTGAGGCGGAGACTCTTGGAGCAAGACCTGGTCTCAAGGAGGGCAGCAAAGAAGCCACTTCTCTCCAGAAAAAACATCAGGGACAGACTGATATTCTGCAAAAGGTACAGGGAGTGGACTGCTGAGGACTGGGGGAAAGTCATTTTCTCTGATGAATCCCCTTTTCCATTGTTTGGAACATCTGGAAAACAGCTTATTCGGAGAAGAAGAGGTGAGCGCTACCACCAGTCTTGTCTCATGCCAACTGTAAAGCATCCTGAAACCATTCATGTGTGGGGTTGCTTCTCAGCCAAGGGAATCGGCTCTCTCACAGTCTTGCCTAAAAACACAGCCATGAATAAAGAATGGTACCAGAATGTCCTCCAAGAGCAACTTCTCCCAACCGTCCAAGAGCAGTTTGGCGCTCAACAATGCCTTTTCCAGCATGATGGAGCACCTTGCCATAAAGCAAAGGTGATAACTAAATGGCTCAGGGAACAAAACATAGAGATTTTGGGTCCATGGCCTGGAAACTCCCCAGATCTTAATCCCATTGAGAACTTGTGGTCAATCATCAAGAGACGGGTGGACAAACAAAAACCAACAAATTCAGACAAAATGAAAGCATTGATTCTGCAAGAATGGACTGCTATCAGTCAGGATTTGGTCCAGAAGTTGATTGAGAGCATGCCAGGGAGAATTGCAGAGGTCCTGAAGAAGAAGGGTCAACACTGCAAATATTGACTTGCTGCATTAACTCATTCTAACTGTCAATATAAGCTTCTGTTACTCATAATATGAATGCAATTCTATTTCTGTATGTGATAAAAACATCTGACAAACACACATAAAAACCAGAGGGCAGCAGATCATGTGAAAATAGAATATTTGTGTCATTCTCAAAACTTTTGGCCATGACTGTATACAGTCCTATGTAAGACCCCCCTCCCTCCTCCTGTATACAGTCCCATGTATATAGGTCACCCCCATCCTGAATCCAGTGGTACAGTCCTAGTTTTCCTCTCTGTCCCGCTGTGCTCCACGTGTTACATTATTTCTCCACGCCGGCTGTGTCTCCTCCCCCAACTGCCCATGTGACTCATGAGCCCGCCTCCTCTACAGTCTGCAGTACCCGGCGGAGCACGCCCACCTGTCCTGTATCCACTTCTTACACCATTTCTTATGACATCACGGGGGTCACATGACTAGTGATGAGGAGGACGTGTGTGACGTAGAGAGTGTCCTGTCCTGAAGAGTGAAGGGGTAAGTGAGGAGAGGAGGTTACCGGGAGCCCCGACACAATATGGAGGAGGAGAGAGGAGCAGGAATGGCCGGGATTTATTCCTAGGGGGCTGCACTACAACTCCCAGCAGGCTGCAGACTGGACACTACTGCTGGGGTTATAGGTAAGTGAGGAGAGGAGGTTACCGGGAGCCCCGACACAATATGGAGGAGGAGAGAGGAGCAGGAATGGCCGGGATTTATTCCTAGGGGGCTGCACTACAACTCCCAGCAGGCTGCAGACTGGACACTACTGCTGGGGTTATAGGTAAGTGAGGAGAGGAGGTTACCGGGAGCCCCGACACAATATGGAGACCTCATGGCAGAGATTACAGGGTTGTGGTGATTGTGAATTGTCAGCTGCTGGGGTCAGTAGTCCCCTGTGTGCTGGGTGTAGTAGTCCCCTGCCTGCTGGGTGTAGTAGTCCCCTGCCTGCTGGGTGTAGTAGTCCCCTGTGTGCTGGGTGTAGTAGTCCCCTGCCTGCTGGGTGTAGTAGTCCCCTGCCTGCTGGGTGTAGTAGTCCCCTGCCTGCTGGGTGTAGTAGTCCCCTGCCTGCTGGGTGTAGTAGTCCCCTGCCTGCTGGGTGTAGTAGTCCCCTGTGTGCTGGGTGTAGTAGTCCCCTGTGTGCTGGGTGTAGTAGTCCCCTGCCTGCTGGGTGTAGTAGTCCCCTGTGTGCTAGGTGTAGTAGTCCCCTGTGTGCTGGGTGTAGTAGTCCCCTGTGTGCTGGGTGTAGTAGTCCTCTGTGTGCTGGGTGTAGTAGTCCCCTGTGTGCTGGGTGTAGTAGTCCCCTGTGTGCTGGGTGTAGTAGTCCCCTGCCTGCTGGGTGTAGTAGTCCCCTGCCTGCTGGGTGTAGTAGTCCCCTGCCTGCTGGGTGTAGTAGTCCCCTGCCTGCTGGGTGTAGTAGTCCCCTGCGTGCTGGGTGTAGTAGTCCCCTGTGTGCTGGGTGTAGTAGTCCCCTGTGTGCTAGGTGTAGTAGTCCCCTGTGTGCTGGGTGTAGTAGTCCCCTGTGTGCTGGGTGTATTAGTCCCCTGCCTGCTGGGTGTAGTAGTCCCCTGTGTGCTGGGTGTAGTAGTCCCCTGCGTGCTGGGTGTAGTAGTCCCCTGCGTGCTGGGTGTAGTAGTCCCCTGCGTGCTGGGTGTAGTAGTCCCCTGCCTGCTGGGTGTAGTAGTCCCCTGCCTGCTGGGTGTAGTAGTCCTCTGTGTGCTGGGTGTAGTAGTCCCCTGCCTGCTGGGTGTAGTAGTCCCCTGTGTGCTGGGTGTAGTAGTCCCCTTTCTGCTGGGTGTAGTAGTCCCCTTTTGCTGGTTGTAGTAGTCCCCTGTGTGCTGGGTGTAGTAGTCCCCTGTGTGCTGGGTGTAGTAGTCCCCTGTGTGCTGGGTGTAGTAGTCCCCTGTGTGCTGGGTGTAGTAGTCCCCTGCCTGCTGGGTGTAGTAGTCCCCTGCCTGCTGGGTGTAGTAGTCCCCTGCCTGCTGGGTGTAGTAGTCCCCTGCCTGCTGGGTGTAGTAGTCCCCTGCGTGCTGGGTGTAGTAGTCCCCTGCGTGCTGGGTGTAGTAGTCCCCTGCGTGCTGGGTGTAGTAGTCCCCTGCGTGCTGGGTGTAGTAGTCCCCTGCGTGCTGGGTGTAGTAGTCCCCTGCGTGCTGGGTGTAGTAGTCCCCTGTGTGCTGGGTGTAGTAGTCCCCTGCCTGCTGGGTGTAGTAGTCCCCTGTGTGCTAGGTGTAGTAGTCCCCTGCCTGCTGGGTGTAGTAGTCCTATGTACAGCGGCACTATTAATACTAGTTATGTTTTGCACAGTGAAGAGTTAAACATTTCCCATATTTTTTTACAAAGAAGTGACCTTATTTTGGAAACTACACCCCTCAAAAAATGTATCAAGGGGTTTACTGATCATTTTCACTCCAAAACTAAATGTACAGAGGATGGTGCAAAATGAAAATTGTGATTTTTCTATATCTATGGTGTTTCGGTTCCCGGCTTGTGGCGCTGAGAAGACTCGGCCCTCCAGGTATAAGGCTCTGATTCCGGATTTTGTTTGCCTAGAAATACAACAGGGCTCAGAAGAGAAAGAGCATCAGGTGCGTTTGAGGCCTAATCTGGTCATTTAGGCTCAGGCCACACATTCTGGAAACTATTTTTGTTGCAGATTTTGCTGCGGTTCTTTTGAGCGAAGGAGTGGATTGAACAAAAGGGAGAAGTCTAAGAGACGTCTAAGAAGCTTCCAAGATATTTCCCATTCCTTTTGTAGCCATTCTTGGCTTTGGCTCAAAAAACCGCAGCAAAATCTGCAACAATTAAAGCTGCGTTTCCGCAATGTGCGGCCTCGGCCTTACACTACATGGGCAATTTCAGGGGCTCTGAGGTAACATTTAGAACACTGACTCTCAAAATATGACCCTATTTAAGAAACTGCACCCCTCAAGGAATTTATCACGGGGTATAGTGAGCAGTTTGAGCCTGAGTGAGCTTGCAAAAATGAATGTGCAAAGTGAAAATTGAAATTTTTCAAGAAATACATAATTTCGGTGCCCGGAGATCACCCTCGTAAAATTTTCATCGGTACAAAAAAAAGTATATTAAGTGTGTGTAAACTGCAGTTTGGGCGCGTAGAGGGGAAGGAGCGCGGTTTGGCTTTTGGATGCAGATTTAGATGTTTGCTATTTGGATGTCGCATTTGCAGAGCTCCTGAGGTGCCAATAAAGTGGAATCCCCCAGGAAGTCACCCCATTCCTACTGCACCCCTAAAAGAGTTTATCAAGGGGCGTAGTGAGGATTAGTTTCAATGCACAGCGGTTGGTGAGAAGTGAATACGTAGGGTCAGCTATAGAGTCTTTTCCCTCGTAAACGGTGAGTCTGGGGTGTCCCCTGATATACGCTCGCACAACTCATACATTCCCTTCCTGCCGCCGCCAGTTTTCTCCACAGATATGACCTTATTTTTATTTTTTATTTTTTTTGTACAAGCTATAATTTAGTATTTTTCTGGTGATGTGTCCATATGAGGGCTTATTCTTTGCAGGATAAGATGCACTTTTTAATGACCCTTTTTCGGATGCCTATAACTTATTGACTAAATTTTATTAACTCTTTCTGGGGGGGATAAAAGAAAACCTCTATTGTGGCATCGCTTTTAAAAAATGTAAATTTTTGGCTCTTCAGCGTACAGCACAAGTCACACGTTATTGTTGGTCTGTGGGTCAGTACGATTACAATGACACCTAACTTATGATGTTTTATTTTTGTTTTACTAAATTTGCAGAATAAAACCTCATTGTGGTCAAAAATCTTTATGAATAAAAATCTAAAATCTATAAAAAAAAATTATGCGTCGCCATACTCTGAGGTGATATATTTTTATTTTTTGGTCAACAGAGACTTGTTTTTTTATTGGTACCGATTGGATACATAACGACTTTTTGTTCCATTTTTCATTAACGGTTCATTTTTTTTTTCTTTATTTTGGGTTGCTATTATACCCTCCAGTACAGAAGTGTTGGAGCGTATAACATCTGTCCGCCTATACATATTCATGGGCTGACATGCCTGAGTACTCGATCCTGTAATAGGATCAGAAGACCAAATGAGAAAATGGCAGACCTGGTATGACGGGATTCTACCTCTGTATGATGTTATGGTCTGGAGATTTAGAAGTGACTGCTGTACATGGTACACTGCTGTATATATCCCGTATAACCCTGTATATACTTTATAGCAGGGTGGCTGGCTGACTAGGCCTATGTTCACACTACTGCTGTAAGCCCCTTGTTCTGATCCATCAGAGAATATAAACAGAACAGACATGTCTACAGTGTTAAATAATGGAAGGTTCCTTCTCTTCTTCCTCTCCAATATATACTCGGAGTAGTCATTTATCTAGATGGGATCTTACCCTCGTCCTCCTTGTTCTCCCTCAGGTACAAGACGATGGTCCTCTCCACCAATGACCCACCAGGGATGGCCGAGGCCAGAAACCACATGTCTACAAGGATATTAGAGCTCGCCCTGGAGATCATCTCCTTGATCACTGGAGAGGTGAGAGTCTCACATGACATCACTCTTATCTCTAGGAATAAACCAGGGAAATGACTGGACAGGTGAAGGATTCTTAGAATCTCTGTAGTGATCTGTAGTGTCTCACCATACACAGGATTACACAGTAGTGAAGAAGTCGTCTGGTGAGTGTGTGACACCCCGTGTGTCAGGAGGATGGAGCAGGACCCCGAGCCCCATCACCGAGCCTCCACCTCATTCACTGAGACATGAGCAGAAGATCCTAGAACTTACCAGCAGGATCACTGAGCTGCTGAGCGGAGAGGTGAGCGCTGCTGGGACATTATACAAGAACACTATTGATGAGGTCAAAATACCCTTTGTGGGTCAGATGACCAGGTTCCCCAGGTAACTGTCGTTGTCCTGATTGATATGAGCTAAGTGCTAGCGGCGAGGGATAGACACCAGACAGAATATTGGTATATGTTCCTCTACTTAGCCGAATACAGGAACGCCCTGAGCCTTTATTAAGACAACATAAGTTCATATAGCAGCAAGTATAGGAAAGGGTTAACATAGCAACGTAAGTCCTCATGTTCAATCCTAATTGGTGTAGTATATCTTAAATGCATAGATAACAGATATAAGCAGTTCTGTATATGGTCAGCCATCTCCTGTCTTGCGCTGTGATGCAGGGAGCTGTCTTCTGGCAGCAAGCCAAGCACATGTCTTCTTGGAGACAAAGGATTCTCACTTTGGTATGCAGACACGTCTTGTAGTGTAACATTACATTACACTCATTTTCAAGCATAAACAACCACATCTAGTATTCAGCTTTAAGGATAACAATGTTTTTTTACACACAGTACACCTTAAGCAGATATGAAAATATAAAACAGATATAAAAATATAAAAAGTACAAAACCATAAAAGTATAGGATTATAAAAGTTCATTATAATCCTTAACAGTATCATTGTGTTGTCAGGTTCCTATAAGGTGTCAGGATGTCACTGTCTATTTCTCCATGGAGGAGTGGGAGTATTTAGAAGGACACAAGGATCTGTACAAGGAGGTCATGATGGAGAATGACCCACCAGGGATGGCCGAGGCCAAAAACCACATGTCTACAAGGATATTAGAGCTCGCCCTGGAGATCATCTCCTTGATCACTGGAGAGGTGAGAGTCTCACATGACATCACTCTTATCTCTAGGAATAAACCAGGGAAATGACTGGACAGGTGAAGGATTCTTAGAATCTCTGTAGTGATCTGTAGTGTCTCACCATACACAGGATTACACAGTAGTGAAGAAGTCGTCTGGTGAGTGTGTGACACCCCGTGTGTCAGGAGGATGGAGCAGGACCCCGAGCCCCATCACCGAGCCTCCACCTCATTCACTGAGACATGAGCAGAAGATCCTAGAACTTACCAGCAGGATCACTGAGCTGCTGAGCGGAGAGGTGAGCGCTGCTGGGAATGCTGGGACATTATACAAGAACACCAAGGGAGGGCTCTGGGGATGACTGTATCATTGTGTTGTCAGGTTCCTATAAGGTGTCAGGATGTCACTGTCTATTTCTCCATGGAGGAGTGGGAGTATTTAGAAGGACACAAGGATCTGTACAAGGAGGTCATGATGGAGGATCAGCAGCCCCTCACATCAGCAGGTAAGAGGAGACCTTCCTGATGATAGAGAGACCAGGTATGAGGGTCACCTAGACTCCCCCATCATCTGCTCATCACATATAGACAATGTATTCAGTCACTGTGTATATTTCCTATAGATGGATCCAGTGCGAGAAATCCACTAGAGAGATGTCCCAGTCCTCCATATTCCCAGGATTGTCCAGAGGATGCAGAGCAGAATGTCCCGCTGGATCATCAGGTAGATGAAGCTGAGATGTCTGTAAATCCTCAAATCATTTGGTATTAGTAAAATAAGATAAAATAATCCTTTAATAGTCCCACCATGCGGAAATTCAATTTGTTAAAGCAGCAGAGATAATACAATACAAATACAATATATACAAAAAGCTCCAAGGTGAAGGCATTACAGTGACAGTAGGTACAGATAAAAGGTAAAGGTAAAAAAGTAGCAGAGGGGATATCACAACTTAGATATTTCAGTTCTCTGTGTGTAATGATCTCCGCTTAGGTCGGTGTTGGTTGTACAGCCTAACCGCGGTGGGGAGGAAAGACTTCCGATAGCGCTCCTTCTCACACCTAGGGTGGAGCAGTCGGTCACTGACAGTACTGCCCAGCGCGATCACAGTCTCATGCATGGGATGGGACTTCTTCTTCTGCATGGAGCTCACCACGGACAGTATCCTTCTGTCACCCACCACCTGCACTGGGTCCAGGGAGCTCCCCAGGACAGAGCTGGCCCTTCTAATCAGCTTGTCCAGTCTATTCCTATCCCTGGATGATATACTGCTCCCCCAGCAGGCCACTCCGAAGAAGATGGCTGATGCCACTACCGAGTTGAAAAAGGCCCTAAGAAGTTCCCCCCGGATTCCAAAGGCTCTCAGCCTCCTAAGCAGGTAGAGCCTGCTGTGGCCCTTCCTGTACAGGACCTCCATGTGATCTGCCCAGTCCAGCTTATTATTGAGGAGCACACCCAGGTACTTACAGGAGTTGACAATCTCGATGCCCGTCCCCTGGAAGACCACTGGTTTTGGAGGCTATCTGCCCTTGCGAAAGTCCACCACCATCTCCTTGTTCTTTCTAGTGTGAATCTTCAGGTGGTTCCGCTGGCACAGTCCACAAAATTCCGGTTCAGTTCTCTGTACTCCCTGTCATCATCGTCTGTGATGAGGCCTACTATTGCAGAGTCCTCGGCGAGAAACGTACCCTGAGGTGCCCCCGTATTACAGATCACGGTACCTGACACACAGTCTTGGGCGCTCACATACTGAGGTTGGTTTGTGAGGTAGTCTAGGATCCAGTTGGAGAGGTGGTGGTCCACTCCAGCAAGGCCCAGCTTGTCCCTCAGTAACCCCGGCTGTATGGTGTTAAAAGGACTGGAGAAATCAAAGAACATTATTCTCACCGTGTAAATTCTCAAAGAAACCCATGAATAAATTTGCATATTTGACGGTATATGTTATATGTTACAGTCGGGGGGGGTTTCCTCACAGCCCAGCTAGACGGTCAGGACAGTGGGCAGAGATCGGTGCCGAAACTAACGGCACCGATATCTCCAGCCCCGGGACACATAATGGGAAAGCTGACAGTGCGCTGAATTCAGCGCACTGACGGCTTTCTAGCAGTATATAAAGCCGCATGTGCCTGAGGACGTGAAAGGTCCTCCTTAATAGAGCCCAGTTGTCTTTTGGCTGTTGTGTGGTCTTTACGTTTTTCAGATGGTTGATCAGCTGGGTAGAGTCCTTGAGATACGAGGGGAGTTTTAAGACTAAATCTTGTCGATGTAGGTCAATGAAGTGGGATCCTATTCCTGATATTATGGGGTGGCCTGGTGGGTGAGTTAAGGATTTGTGTACTTTAGGGAGATGATAAAAAATGGGAGGGGGTGTTCTATAATTTGTAGGAATTTATTTTTTTCTTTAGAAGGTTTTTAGATATTGCTTTATTGATGAGTGTCCTATAATCAAGGATGTATGATGTTAGTAGATTGCTCGGAGATCGTGTCGTGAGATATAAGTGTCTGAGGGACAGGGATCAATGCAAAATCCAACTCCTCTATATTGACAGCACCCCCCCAGGTCAGGAGATGCTATATCCACAGCCCTACTCTGTAGTCACATGGAGGATGGGTCAGAATACCTTTGGTGCAGGACCACACTGCCATGATAGTCGGGAGCTTTTACAAGGCCCTCTGTCCTGTCTCTCTATTTAGGCTTGCCTGTGCCTGGCCTAAATAGAGACGTAGTGATTTCCACATACATTGTTGTACACCGTTGTATTGCAGTCTATGGGACAAGCGATCTAATGGTTGCAGATTCAATCCTCCTAGTAGGGCTAATAAAACCGTATAAAACCTAAAAGTTCCAAACGCCCTCTTTTCCTATATTCTTAAACATAACTAAAAACCAAATATAAACATATTGTGCATTTACTGGTCCCATACAGTATAACGCTCCCTGTACTATCCCTCTGGCTATGTCCAGTAAATGGGTTGTTATACCATGTGGGAGCCCTTTTATTGGCCCCCATGTAGTAAGTGCCCCCATATTGACTTCAGGCTGTACCTGCTGGATTACTCCACCAAGTCACAACCGCTATTTACTTGCTGATCTTTGCTTTTGCCCACGGGCCCCTTCAGCCCTCCAGGTGGCCTCGTGCGTTGCACATTACAGCGCCCAGGATCTCCTGGAGGCTGAAGAGAGAGAGGAAGTGGCCGTGGGCAGGAGCGGGGATCAGTAAGTAATTAGCAGACGTAACCTACTGGAGTAACCCAACAGCTAGCGGCCTGAAGGCAATAAGTGGGGCCTTTACTGCAATGAACTGGTCCTCCACATGGTATAACGCCCAATTTACTGGACCCCACAACATAGCCAGTGGGGCAGTACAGTACTGTGTGGGGCATAGTGCCATGTGGGGGTCAGTAAATGAGGCATAATACCATGTGGGGATAAGTAAATGGGATATAATACTGTTTGGGTGCCAATAAAGGAGGCAATATACTGGGTGGGAGCCAGTAAAGGGAGCACTATGTGTGGGAGCTGGGGGGCAACAGTGAATGGTTTGCTCTGGGGCCCGGTCACTGCTAGTTACACCCCTACCAATATTAATTGGAGATCCTTCTCCTTTCAGGGCAATTTTTATTAATGGCACTTCAGAGCCTAGATATAAGATAAACTCGGAATCTTCTTCTTTCTTCACAGGAAAGTGATGACAGTGGAACGACGAGTGGACTGGAGAACCCCATATCAGTGTCAGAGAAGGGTAAGAGCCTTTCATACATCTTGTGTTTTCTTCTTCCCTTATACATTACAGACTGAGTTTACATAAATCCGTCTCCCTGCTTTCCAATGGAGGAGATGTATCCGGCACAGATACCTGCTGAGCTTTCTCTGATTTCCTCCTCCAGTCAGTCGGATCAGTCGATATCCACATGTTGTTTTACTAGAAGGCTCAGAGGAAGATTATTGGAGGTTTTCTCTTGAATATTTCATGCTGGAGGTCTAGAGACTGTATAGTGGTGCTTGAAAGTTTAACCCTTTAGCATTTTCTATATTTCTGCATAACTTTGACCTAAAACGACATCAGATTTCCACACCAGTCATAAAAGCAGGTAAAGAGAAACAGATCAGAAAAATGAGCCACAAATATGAGACTTGGTTATTTATTCATAGCAGAAAATCATCCAATATCACATATCTCTTAGGGTGTGTTCACACGGCGGAAAAAGATTTTCTTTTATCCGGGCTTAATCAGGAGGGAGTCTCAAGTGGTAGACACTACGGGTGAAATCCGCGGCAAGATGGATGCTGCTTTTTTTTCTGCGTCCTGTTGCGATCTCTGCCTCCCTATGAAAATAATGGAAGGCGGATTCGGGAGGAATCTGCTCCGGATTCGGGGGCGGATTCTGCCCCCAAATCCGCGGCAAATTCCTCCATGTGAACACACCCTTAGTGGCCAAAGTATGTGAACCTTTAGGACTAGCAGACAATGTGATGACAATGAGACACGAGTGGGCGACCTGTTTTATTTAAAGAACGGAGATCTATCAAAGTCTCATCTTTGCGACTCGTTTGTGGACATGTATCATGGCATGAACAAAGGAGATTTCTGAGGACCAGAGAAGGAGAATTGTTGATTTTCATCAGGCTGGAAAAAGTTACAAAGCCATCTGTAAAGAGTATGGACTCCAGCAATCCACAGTCAGGCAGGTTGTGTACAAATGGAGGAAATTCAAGACCGTTATTACCTGAGGCTATTAAGTGACACCAGAACCCCCTGGATAGAAAAAGTCCCAACCGAGTACCCCAAAATGGCGATCTCTTCTAAATATTTACAAAATAAGACTTTGTTTGGAGCCTTTGTCAGTTATGTCCTGGTCTCTTCAGTGCCCCCCATGTAAAATAATGATCCCCTTAACAGGCTGAGACTGGCCCTTAGAGGAACAGGTGAATTCCCCAGTGGGCCCCCAGTCCCCTCACCTCCTGCACAAGTGGTTCATGGCTCATTGTATACGCACATACAGATGGGTAACATACAGCATGGCCATCAGCCTATGCGCCCATATAATTAACTAAGTAGATTATTTAACAAATTCCCCACTGAGATGACATCTAGGCACAGAGGCCGGCAGACCAGTATCTTCTCTCGCAGATCCCACCATGGTCTTTGTGGCCCTTGCAGCAATGTTGACAATCGTGTTGCTGCTGCCTGAGACTTGCTGCTGTGTAAGCAGCTTTTCCTGGCTCAGAGAACTAAGAGGATCCTACTTCACGGCAAGGGCCAGTCAACAGGCCACTGACAGAGCTCACAGGACAGAAACAATATGAAGTAAGGACTAGGGGGAAAAAATCAGTGTTGACATAGTTTTTGGAATTTGTGAATAGGTGTCCAGTAATATTTGCATGTACAATTGTTGTACAGCGGGTCCTTAGAATGAATTTTACTGGTGGGTCCTAAGCACCCCAGTCCAACATTGGCCCTCAGTGCCCTCCCACATGTAATATGAGATAAAAGGACCGTTCCCAAAAGGGATAAGGATCAGCGCTTGCTCCAATTCAGTCAAACGAATTCCTTTTATTAGATACCAAAACAGACGCGTTTCAGAGCATCTGCCCCTTCAAGTGCATACAGGTAATACATATGTCTAAAACAAGCTGTCTTTTATAGTGTCAAAGTAAAAAAGACACACCCAAATGGGAGTGACACAGCAGAGTAACCCTTTTTTTTTTTTTTTTTTATAACTTTTCCCAAATGTCAAAATGACGCTAGCTCTATAGATCAACACATGAATGTTACCATATAGAAATAATGATGAATGCTACAAGAATAAAACAACTTTAACATGAATAACACATAATATAATAAATGACAAAATACATACATACTATATAGAAACTACATTGAAGAGAAAAAAAAAAAATATATATATATATAAAAATCAATTTGAAAATAATGGTACGTACGAAAGTAATTACCATACCCACGCAATGTTTTTAAAATATCGACATATATCAATTCATGTATAATATATAATTTAACAATAAATAGTTAAAAATAGATATACAAACACACACACACACACACATATATACGATCATATACATACACACATATATACAATCATATACATACACACACATATATACAATCATATACATACACACATATATATATATACATACCTACATACACATAAATAAACATAAATAAGTAATTCATATAAACATAAAAACTTAGTATATAACCAACAGGACTTAGGGTATTGAGTTTATAAATCCAATACATTTCACGTTTTTTTAGAAGTTCAAAACGATTCTGTTTATTGGCCTTTATTTGATCTATTGGAATAATTGTGAAATCTTTAAAACTACAAGCATGTGCGGCTGCAGCATGTCTGGAAACACTGTGTCTCAAGTAACCGTTCTGGACATTTGATCGCTGCTGATTTACTCTATCCCTCAGAGACATTATAGTGCGCCCGACATACTGCAGCCCGCAGGGACATTCCAATACATACACTATAAAGTTACATGAGCAATCTAGTCTGGATCTAATTTTGAATTTCTCATTCGTAGATTTACGTACAATTTCTGTTGCATTATGCTTAATATTCAGGCAACATTTACAGCGGTTATGTCCACATTTATAACTACCAAAAAGTCCCTCAAGATTTCCACTTTTGTTTTTTTGAATCTTAACCGTCCTGAGGCGACTAGGGGCGAGAATATTTTTTAAAGTTTTGGCTCTGCGGAAAGTGATTGTTGGATGTCCTGGGAGAGAAGTTTTCAAATACTCCTCTTGTAATAATATGGGCCAATATTTTGTAAGGATTGCTCTGATTTGCAAATGAGTTCTATTGAAAGTTGTGATAAAATTATTCTTAAATGAATCTTTTTTGATTTAGGTTCTAAGCATTCTTTTTGTGTAAGTGAGCTCACTTTTTTTTTATAGCCCCCTCTATGATCTCATTAGGATAGTGATTTGTATATGTGTGTGTGTATATATATATATATATATATATATATATATATATATATATGTGTGTTTGTGTATCTATTTTTAACTATTTATTGTTAAATTATATATTATACATGAATTGATATATGTCAATATTTTAAAAACATTGGGTGGGTATGGTAATTACTTGCGTACGTACCATTATTTTCAAATTGATTTTTATATATATATATATTTTTTTTTTTCTCTTCAATGTAGTTTCTATATAGTATGTATGTATTTTGTCATTTATTATATTATGTGTTATTCATGTTAAAGTTGTTTTATTCTTGTAGCATTCATCATTATTTCTATATGGTAACATTCATGTGTTGATCTATAGAGCTAGCGTCATTTTGACATTTGGGAAAAGTTATATAAAAAAAAAAAAAAAAAAATGTTTCTCTGCTGTGTCACTCCCATTTGGGTGTGTCTTTTTTACTTTGACACTATAAAAGACAGCTTGTTTTAGACATATGTATTACCTGTATGCACTTGAAGAAGGGGCAGATGCTCTGAAACGCGTCTGTGTTGGTATCTAATAAAAGAATTTGTTTGACTGAATTGGAGCAAGCGCTGACCCTTATCCCTTTTGGGAACGGTCCTTTTATCTCATTTGCATCTCTCTAACGTTGGCGTGGATCCAGCTGCTGTTTCTATCCAATATATCTGATAATTTAGGAGTTGTGACCTACTCTTTCACAACTTCTTAAGGTGAGCGGCCATTTTTGAATATAACTTTTGGTATTTACGTGTTTAAACGGTATCACACGAGGTTTTTGCTCGGTGTCGTATATTTTTTCTGCACTCCCACATGTAATATGGCCACCACAGTGCCCCCACATGGAAGATTATGACCTCCACAGTGTCCCCAAACACCCAGTGATGTCTAAGGAGCGACTGGTGAACTGCATTAATCTCTCACCACTCTTCTCCATGCTTCTTCTCTTCAGGATCTGTTGAGATATCAGCACTCCGCACCCGGAGCAGAGTGGTGAGTAATGAATGCCTCTCGCCACTCACTCCCTGGGGTGCTGATGGCTTTGTTTGAGAGCCCCCCCATCCGTACTGATGGAAGCGTTCATTGCACTTACAGTGCCTTGCGAAAGTATTCGCCCCCCTAGATCTTTTCAACCTTTTGCCACATTTCAGGCTTCAAACATAAAGATATAAAATTTTAATTTTTTGGTGAAGAATCAACAACAAGTCGGACACAATTGTGAAGTGGAACGAAGTTTATTGGTTATTTTAAACTTTTGTAAAAAATAAAAAACTGAAAAGTGGGGTGTGCCATATTATTCGGCCCCTTTACTTTCAGTGCAGCAAACTCACTCCAGGACCATTCTGGAAGAAAACCTGTTGGAGTCTGCAAAAGACCTGAGACTGGGACGGAGATTTATCTTCCAACAAGACAATGATCCCAAACATAAAGCAAAATCTACAATGGAATGGTTCACAAATAAACGTATCCAGGTGTTAGAATGGCCAAGTCAAAGTCCAGACCTGAATCCAATCGAGAATCTGTGGAAAGAGCTGAAAACTGCTGTTCACAAACGCTCTCCATCCAACCTCACTGAGCTCCAGCTGTTTTCCAAGGAAGAATGGGCAAGAATTTCAGTCTATCAATGTGCAAAACTGATAGAGACATACCCCAAGCGACTTGTAGCTGTAATCGCAGCAAAAGGTGGCGCTACAAAGTATTAACTTAAGGGGGCCGAATAATTTGGCACGCCCCACTTTTCAGTTTTTTATTTTTTACAAAAGTTTAAAATATCCAATAAATTTCGTTCCACTTCACGATTGTGTCCCACTTGTTGATTCTTCACCAAAAAATTTAAATTTTATATCTTTATGTTTGAAGCCTAAAATGTAGTAAAAGGTTTAAAAGTTCAAGGGGGCCGAATACTTTCGCAAGGCACTGTATAAAGTAATCATGGTGGCCACAGCCATGTGCAGACGACCATCCTAGGTGGTGGTGGGGAAACATTAGTTCTGAGCCACTGCGTGTACCCTCTGGGACTATGGGGTGTACCCCCTGGCATACGCATACTGCAGGTTGAGAGCCACTTACTAAGCAACTATAGGTCTTTCTCACATTGGCTAATGTTACTGAGTCCACCACCAGGAGCACACTGAAAATCAATGGTGTGCGTGTGAGGATTGCAATGAGAAAGCTGATCCTCTCCAAAAATACCCCACTGCTGTCTGTCTGCAGAGCTTTATGGTGTAAATGTGAAGCGTTATGTTTAGAGCAAGGAAAATACGGCATTCAAGCATAAAAACCTCATACCAATTGTTACACATAGTGCTGGTAGTATCATGGTACGGGCTGGATCTGCTGCATCTGGGCAAGGACAGCTCTCCATCATTGATGGAACAATGAAATCTGAATTATACCAGCAATTCTAAAGGAAAATGTCAGGACGTCGGTCCATGAGCTGAATCTGGAGAGAATGTTGACCAAACAGCAAGACAACGACACTAAGCACAGATGTTATACCAAAGAATGGTTAAAGAAAAATAAAGTGAATGACATGGCCATTCCAGAACTAAGTTCTAGTCTTAATCCAATAGAAATGTTGTAGAAGGACCTGAAGCGAACAGTTCATGGGAGGAAACCACCAACATAACAGCTGAAGCGAACAGTTCATGGGAGGAAACCACCAACATAACAGCTGAAGCGAACAGTTCATGGGAGGAAACTACCAACATAACAGCTGAAACGAGCAGTTCATGGGAGGAAACCACCAACATAACAGAGCTGAAGCGAGCAGTTCATGGGAGGAAACCACCAACATGGCAGAGCTGAAGCTGCTTTGTACAGAGAAAAGTAGTAAAAATCCTCCAACCTGATTTGCAGAACTCATTGACAATCGTTGATTTGTAATGTCAATCTGTATTCCCTTAGTCCTGACAGCAGCACAATATGGGGTATCTCTGCCCCTGTGTGTTGTTTAGGACAGTGGAACCTTTAATTAGCACCAAATTTAAGTTGCCTCCTACTGGCCCTATAAGAGGGCACCAGAGACCTCCCTCCACTGTGTAAATTATAAAGTAAAAGGAAACAAGCTTCTAGAGAGGGAAGCCTTGTGCTGCTGTCAGGACTAAGGGAATACAGATTGATATTACAATCAACGATTCCCCTCACGTCCGACAGCAGCCAAATATGGGGAGATAGCAAGTAATTCCCCTAGGGAGGGTTTCCTCGCCTTACAACGTCAAGGACTGTCTGACCAAAGGCAGTTGTCTGGGAACTTCGGACGTCTAAACGATAATGTTTAACAAAGGTCAACTGAGATGACCATGATGCAGCCGCACAAATCTGGTCCAAAGGTAAGGACCGGTACTCAGCCCAAGAAGTCGACACAGCCCTGGTCGAGTGGCCGTAGAAAAAACTGGAGGGACTAACTCCTGAATAAGAAAGGAAGACTTAATTGTCTCCTTTATCCATGGGGATAGAGTAGGCTTGGAAGCCTTGAGGCCTTTGTTTTTACCCTGCATGTTAATTAGTAGGTTTTCGACCTTCCTAAACGGTTGAGTGCGGGATAGGTAAATCGGCAGACACCTTACCACATCTAAGGTGTGGAGCTTTTCTTCCTCCTCAGAGGTTGGAGTGGGGAAAAACACTGGTAGCGAAATTAGCTGATTGCTATTATAGCATGAGGGGACCTTAGGGTTAAACCCAGGCAAAAATCTAAGGTGCACCCTATCTGCAAAAAAAAAAAATGTACGGTTCTCTAGAAGAGAGAGCTTGGAGTTCCCCTACTCTTTTGACAGATGTAATAGCCAACAAAAAAGCGGTTTTGTAGGCTAAATATTTTAGCTCCGTAGTCTCCAAGGGTTCAAATGGAGAACCGCACAAGCCTGCAAGGACTACCGCAAGGTCCCACTGGGGAACTGGAAATGATACTGATGGCTTTAGCCTCATTGCCCCTTTAAGGAACCTTGCAACCAGAGGATCCTGAGACAGACGTCTGTTCAAATGAATGGAGAGGGCCGCAATCTGCACTTTCAAAGTGGCAGGGGCAAGGCCCTTATCCAAACCGTCCTGAAGAAAATTTAAAATATCAGCCGTTGAAGGTTGTAGATTATTAATACCCTTCTTGGAGCACTACTCCATGAAAATCTTGGCTGTCCTCTGGTAGTTCTTATTGGTAGAGTCTGCTCTTGCAGAAGAAAGGGTCTTCAGGACGGCCTCTGACAGTCCTCTATCCTGTTGTAGGGACTGCTCAACCTCCAGGCTGTCAGGTTGAATCTCCAGAGATCCTGGCACTTCAGATCCTTGGGAAACCAGGTTCTGAATGGGGGGAAGCCTCCAATATATCCCTCGACTCATCTCCATGAGTTGGGAAAACCAAGCTCTTTTTGGCCAGAATGGAATGATGGCTATCACAGAGACTTGGTCCTGTCTGATTTTCATCAATACCTTCGGTATTATTGGAATTGGATGGAAAATGTATGCCAGCCTGGACCTCCAAGGGATGGACAGGGCATCCACTGCTAAGGGATTGTCCTCCTGGTAAAGGGAACAGAACGTCTCCGCCTTGGCGTTGAGTCGGGTTGCCATGAGGTCTATTTCTGGAAGATCCCACTTCAGGGTAATCTGATGAAAGACTTCTGGATTGAGTGACCATTCTCCTGATACGGCATGACCCCGACTCAACCGATACGCTATTATGTTCAGGGAGCCCTTGATGTGAACTGCAGATAAATGGGTTAGATTTTTCTCTGCCCATGTAAATATCAGATCTGCCTCCCTCAGGAGGGTTGGTGATCTGGTGCCTCCCTGTCTGTTCACGTACAGCACTGTGGTCATGTTGTCTGACCGGATTTTGACTGCTCTTCCCTTGAGAAGAGGCGAGAAATGAAGTAAGTCACGATATACAGCTCTGAGCTCCTTCCAGTTGGACGAGGTCCTTCTTTCTGGAGTGCTCCAGACTCCCTTTATGGAGTTTTCGTCCAAATGGGCTCCCCATCCCGAGAGGGATGCATCTGTAGTCAACAGGGTCCAAGAAGGTTGGACCGTGGACCTTCCGTCTTTCAGGTGCAACCACCACTTGAGGGAAAGACGGGCCCTGGGGGAGAGTCGAATCTTCTTGCTGAGTGTAAGAAGGGAGCGATCCCAAGCCTCTAGTAATTCTTTCTGGAGGGGACGTAAGTGCCACAAAGCCCATGGGACTGCCTCCACTGAGGAAGACATCAAGCCCAGGATCTTCATCAATGTTCTGATGGAGGCTATCGGCTTTTTGAAGAGGTGCCGGACTGCACCGACCAGCTTCTCCTTCCTTGCTGGTGTCAAGGAGACCTGCAGGCGGACTCAATCCAGGAAGTAGCCGAGGAACTTCCTTCGGGTTGAAGGGATCGTTACTGACTTCTCCCAGTTTATAAGCCATCCCAGACTCTGAAACAGGGACACGGCTGTCTGTAGATGCTGGAGCAGAACAGACTCTGACTGGGCTTTTATCAACCAGTCGTCTAGATAAGGCACCACGAATATCCCCTGAAGTCTGAGGGCGGCCTCTATAGGAGCCACTACCTTTGTAAAGGTGTGGGGAGCAGAGGAGATCCCGAAGGGTAGTGCTGTGAATTGAAAATGCTTCCTGTGGCCAGAAACTACTACGGCAATCCTTAGAAACCTTCTGTGTGGAGGAAAAATAGGAATATGCAAATAGACGTCTTTTAGATCCAAAGTCACGAAAATATCGCCTTGGAGGAGAAAAGTGGTGACAAACTTTATGGTTTCCATACGAAAGTGCTTCTTTTTGATGAAGCGGTTGAGGTACCTTAAGTCTATGATCATTCTCCACTTGTCTGCCGGTTTTGGTACCAGGAAGACGGGAGAATAGACACTGGATCCTTCTTCTAGAGAAGGGAGTTCCTCCAGGGCTCCCTTGTGAATGTACTCTCGGATGGAGCATTCCAATGTAGTCTGCTGCATTGTAGGGAGGCTGCGAGTTAACACAAACAGATCCTGAGGAGGATGGAGGAACTCTATTGCAATATCCTTTTTGGATTACCTGCAGGACCCATGAGTCTCGAATTTTTTCCTGCCAACAGTTGAAAAAAATGGGAGAGACGACCCCCGACAGGAATCTCGGCCACAGGAAGACTGCTCCTGATGTCAAAAGCTAGGCTTCTCCTTTTTATCATCAGACTTGGGGAATCTCCGGACGGCGCCTCTAGAGGAATATCTAGAGCCTCTCTGGGACTGCCGTCCACGACGAGGCGGATAGCCTCTACCACGGCCAGAGTCAGATCTACCTCTAAAGTCCTGGGGTAAAGTTTTACCCTTCTTGTCGGCCAAGCCCTCCAGGATCTCGTCTAGGGCACTGCCAAAGACTCTACCTGGCTCAAAGGGTAATGCGCACAAATTATATTTTGAGGGGAAATCAGCTCTCCAGGGTTTTAACCATAGAGGTCTTCTTGCTGCAGTGGTAAGTGCCAGGGATTTGGCCGCCAGCCTTAATTGATGGTGGGAGGCTTCCGCTAAATATTCAGCTGCCAGGGAAACCGAGCCTAGAAACCCGAGCAGCTCGTCTCTGGAGACTCCAGAGTCGATGTCCCTCTCGAGGTGGACCAGGTCAGTGCGTAATTTGGCTGACACTTCACAAGACGCAACCGCCACAGCGGTCTGGGCCGAGGCAACTGAATACGCCTTCTTGAGGGTATTGTCGATGCGCCTGTCCATGGCGTCGTGCAAATTTGATCCATCATCTGATGGTACCGTAGTGCGGCGGGACAGTTTGGCCACCGCCATATCCACCTTGGGAGGAGGACCCCATTGATCAACTGGGAATAAAGCCTTGAACCTCCTAGAAACCACAAGAGATTTTTCAGGACATTTCCACTCTGAAGACATTAATCTTTGTACTGTCTCGTCCACTTGGAAGACCCTAGGCCCTCTATAGGTGGACGTGGAGGCTTCCCCGTCAACATAACGATCCTTAGACCGGATGGACTTCAGCAGCCGGCTTAGTTTTTCGAGTGGGAAGCACGGCCTGCTGGAATCGTCAGATGAGAGTGTCTCGTCTACTATCTGATAATCTTCGTCAGCGATGCATAGGGAAGACTGTGTCTCAACCCGCGGTCTCGTGGCAATCTGGGCGATGGAAGAACGGATCTCCTTAAGAAACTCCTCCATATAGTCCTTTACCCAAGTGACAACCTCTCTTATAGAAGGTTCTTCCGACGGAGGTCCGCGGCATTGGCGACAGCGGGTAAAATCATAGCCGTCAGGTAAAGGAATATTGCAATCCAAACACATTAGGTGTTTACGTTTAGAGGACTTTTTCCTCCTCAGCCCATCACCATTACCTGATGCAGAAGATGACATCTGAAACATCAAAAGCCACATGACAATGTAGAATGGAAGATTGCCAAGCATCGCACAAGAAGAAAAAAACCAGAGGGGTACCTTACTTTAAATCGGTCACTTGAAGAGAAAAAAAGATCCAGTCAGGAAAAACCAGACACCGCCAACCGCAGCAGAGGAGCTAGAAACCACGAGCTCACCAAGTAAAAGACTGAGGACCTTTTAAATGTAATCCAGCAGCGAGGGGAGGAGCCAAACAAAGACACATTCATACAGCGCCAAGCGAGGTCAAATGCCATAATGGAACATAGAGGAGCATAAGCCTAAGCCAGAGGCTCTAAATACAAGCAGCAAAAAATAATTCTATATTTTGCCCTTAAAATTTCAATTTTCAAACTTACTGCACTTTTGCGAGAAAACCGGAAGTAGGCCGCGGTGGTGCGCAAAGGCTTCCTTCCCCGGGGAATACAGGACCGAAAAAAAAGGTTCCGGCCGAAGACGTTCCCCGCTTACTTCCGGGATCGCGCTGCCTGCAGAGCGATGAGCCGGGTAACGCTGCGCTGCGGGGCGGAAAAAGGCCCGAGGGACCGGAGGATCTTTGGAACGTCAGAAAGGACAGAGGTA
The DNA here is from genome assembly GCA_947044405.1 of Leptodactylus fallax. Classification (NCBI taxonomy): domain Eukaryota; kingdom Metazoa; phylum Chordata; class Amphibia; order Anura; family Leptodactylidae; genus Leptodactylus; species Leptodactylus fallax. The sequence goes on along the minus strand of CAMRHE010000564.1, from coordinate 326,820 downwards.
CCCCCAAAAGATAAGCCAGGAGCTTGAGGAAAAAACCCCTAGCAACGGGAGGTCACCAGAGACCTCCGTCCACCTGTCCCACACAGGACAGAAAAAAACACAGTGGAGGGAGGTCTCTGGTGCCCTCTTATAGGGCCAGTAGGAGGCACCTTAAATTTGGTGCTAATTAAAGGTTCCACTGTCCTAAACAACACACAGGGGCAGAGATACCCCATATTGTGCTGCTGTCAGACGTAAGGGGAATGACCATTTAGATTCAGTTATTGCTGCACAAGGTCACACCAGATACTGAAAGCAAGAGTTCACATCCTTTTACCACTGACAGATGCAACTACTGTATATTGGATAATTTTCTTAAATAAATGGTCAAGTCTAATATTTCTGACTCATTTGATTTGATTAGAGTCTCTTTATCTAATTTTAGGACCTGTGTGAAAATCTGATGTGGTTTTATGTCAGACTTATGGAGAAATACAGAAAACTTTGAAGATTTCACAAACTATATCAAGCACCGCCGTACTTTATTTTCATAAAAAAAAAAAAAAAAATTTTAATAAAATTCTCCCTTGCACCTCTATGGTGGACGTTCAGGTTCTGTTTGAGTTTCGTCAGGTTACTGCAGCTTAGATCCTATTCTAGTGTATGAGAGCTGATCTGAAGTAACCTTGTTTGGCCACTACATAGAGAACGGAGCTGTCTGCTTCCTGCTCTATTCTATTGTTTCAGGTGCTGAGAACAGCTAATCCGTGGGGGTGCCGGGTGTCTGATCCCGACTGATATAAAATTGATGACCTATCCTTAGTATAGTTTATCAATATCCAGAAGACTCTGACTGTATTTTCACACATTTTTCTCATTGTATGAATATCAATTATTTTGTCCTGATTTTTTTGCAGGTGAAGATAAGATCAGTGACTGCCATGGATATCCCTTGTTATTTCCCCACCTTGAAGGAGAAGCTAGTCAACCACCAACTGGCCATAAAACAACTGGACATAGACCGGGGGAAATGTATCCATGTTCTGAATGTTGGAGACATTTTAAAAAGAAATCTAATCTTTCCAGCCACATGAAGATTCACAGAGGTGAAAGACCATATGCGTGTTCAGAATGCGGGGAATCTTTTAGTCAGAAATCTCTTCTTATTAAGCATTGGAGAACTCACACAGGAGAGAAGCCATATTCATGTACTGAATGTAAGAAATGTTTTAAAACGAAATTTCAACTTGAAAGACACATCAGAATTCACACAGGGGAGAAGCCATTTGTGTGTTCAGACTGTGGAAAATGCTTCATCAGCCAATCAGGTCTTCAAGTTCATCAAAGAATTCACACAGGAGAGAAGCCATTTTCTTGTTCAGAGTGTGGGAAATGTTTTGGCTATAAATCAGTTCTTGTTAACCATGTAAGAACTCACACAGGGGAGAAGCCATATTCATGTATTGAATGTAGGAAATGTTTTGTCCTGAAGAACCAACTTGTGGAACATTTGAGATCCCACACAGGAGAGAAGCCGTTTTATTGTTCAGAATGTGGGAAATATTTTTCTCGGAAGATACAACTTGTGACACATCAGAGAATTCACACAGGGGAGAAGCCATATTCATGTACTGAATGTGGGAAATGTTTTACCCACAAAACAAATCTTGTTGACCATATAAGATGTCACACAGGGGAGAAGCCATTTTTATGCACTGAATGTGGGAAATGTTTTAAAAGGAAAGGTCATCTTGCTCAGCACCAGAGAACTCACACAGGGGAGAAGCCATTTTAATGTTCAGAATGTGCAAAGTAGACTCAGAAATGAAAATCTATGAAACAATGAACACTGTTACAGAAAGATGACATTTGGACATTCTTAATCTTACAGAACACCAGAGAAGTCTCACAGGGGAGAAGCTGTTTTATCCTCTGAGGGAATTTTTTTTTTCATTGACTCCTTCCCTTCTGACTTCTTTGGAAAATAAATGGAAGGATAGGGGGGCGTGGCCTGGACGCGCATGGAGTAGCACGCGCGCAGGTCCTTCTCCGCTCCTCCGCTCGCTACTGAGACCCGTGGACCCCTCAGCAGGCGCAGTATGGGCAAGCGCTTACCGAGGAAGGTGGCCCCGGGCACCCCAGCGCCCGTGGAGAGGTCTGGGGGGGCCACCCTGGACGCCTTTCTGGCCCAGCGGCCTTCTCTACCGGGCCAGGCTGCTGCGGGGCGGCCATCTTGGATTTCCTCCGCTCTCCAGGCACAGGGGTCGCAGCGCAGCTTCTCTCCTCCCGCGCTCCCCCTGTCAGCCAGCGGAGCGCCGCTTCAACAGAGATCCCTGTCGGCGCCTGGGCAACCCAGAGTTTCCCCAGCACGAGTGCTCCCACAGTCTCCTCACCCTGGGATGTCCCAGCAACTACATTCTGCTTCACCAGCACTCCTGGCAGAGCGGCATGAGAGGACCCCGGATGTCTCCAGCTTCTCAAGGAGTTCTGAGGTCAGTGGCTCTGCTCCCTCCTACACCGCTGATGAGTTGCAGCCTGTGGCCACAGAGCTGGTCTCTGTGGCCCCCCATCTACTATCTTCCCCCATCGCCCCTCCCCTCCATAGCTCAGGGGGGGGATGGCGCGGTGGAAGGCGCTGGCGTAGGGGCTCCTCCGCCCCACACTCCCAAGGATTATGCCCTCCCCCCTCCAGTCCTGTACCCCCAGAGCTGCATTCCAGGCCCATCTTCAGCACCATCATCCATGGCGGACCTTCTTCCTCAACTTCCTACTAAACAAGACCTTAAAAGTATGGTTGCGGAAATCACAGCATCCTTCCGATCTGAAATTGCTACCCTCCGCACTGATTTACACTCCATTGCTAACCGAATGGACACGCTGGAGAATGACCATGACACTACCAGGGACTATGTTGCCTCACTGCATGATACTACCACTGAACAGGGTTCAGCTATACGGGACATGCAACGCCACTTGGAGGATCTTGACAACAGGGGCCGGCGCAACAATATACGCATCAAGGGACTCCCAGAGGCTGACCAATCTGAGGATCTGCCTGTTCTGCTGGAGGCTGTCTTCAACACTATACTGCAGGAGCCCCCGTCCCACAAAATTAAGTTTGATAGGGCACATCGAGCCCTTCGACCCAGAGGATCTTCCGCCACACCCCGTGATGTCATCTGCTGCCTCCACGACTTCACCCTTAAAGAGGCTATAATGAGCAAAGTGCGCAAACTCAAAGACTTCGAGTTTCAGGGAGCTCCACTACAATTCTATCAGGATCTGTCGCTAATCACCCTCCAGAAACGCCGCCATCTCCGACCCCTCCTCCAGATTCTTCAGGAGCACCAAATTCCTTACCGGTGGGGATTTCCGTTTGCTCTCATTGCTCGTAGGGATGGTCGCTTCGCTCCTTTGCGGATTTGCCTCTCTTCTGTGACCTATTGGATGTTCCCCTGCCGGATTTAACAGACTGGGAGCTATTCTCTCCACCCCCTCCCCCACCACCGGTTTGGCAACGATTGGAGCCCAGACGACGTCATGCATCCTCCGCGGTGGTGACCACTCGGAGGCCCCGGCTGGAGACTGATCCCTGAGGAGGCTGCCCCCCCTTGAGACGTTCTCCCTTTTCTCGGTGGTGCTTTGGAATCTGCATGCCTTAATGTTATGTTTGCTTCTTTTTTTTTCTTTTTTAGGTCTACGGGTCTCATCTATTATGCTTATTATTGGATTGTTTTAGCGGAGTGGGGCGGGGTGGGGTTCCGGTGACTCCCCTTCCTTCCTTCTTTTTACTGGTGGTTGGGGATCCACCGCCTCCCCTCCGACCTCCTGTCCACGCTCTCCCCCCTAAGGGGATACTTGGACTGTGCGGCCATTGATCCTGATTGGACCTCTGGCTGCCCTCATTGGTCCCCAGGCGAGTGACTTAGCCTCGCCCACAAAGTATTGTTTAACTGTTTTTATTTTTACTTTGTCATTTATGATGTCTTTTGCCTCCCTCCCTCCCTCTCTTTCCCCCCCCCCTCCCTGATCTAGAGACCCTGCCTCGACTTTGGGTTCCTGTTTGTGGATTGCCCTTTTGCCTCTCCGAGGGAAACTTGCCAGCGTCATGTGAGATGGGTGAGCTTATTGCAATCCGCCACTGTCCTCCAATCCTGGGTCCCAATGGTTAGGTGCGTGACAATTAATGTCAAGGGCCTGGGTTCCAACATTAAAAGGCGCCATGTCCTCAGAGACCTCCGCTCCTTACGAGCGGATGTGGCATTTCTTCAGGAGACTCATTTTGACCGCGCTGGTACTTTTGCCTTCGCTAAGCATTATTTTCCCGTAGCTTTTTCAGCCTTCCACAATCGACGCAGAGCTGGGGTGGCTATCCTTCTTTCTCGATCCTGCCCAATTACAGTGACGACTTCCCACATAGACCCAGGTGGCCGGTTTGTTATCTTGGAGGGGCTCCTTTATGGTGCCCCGATTGTTTTATGCAATGTCTATGCCCCCAATTCAGCACAGATCCCGTTCTTGCGCCGGGTATTCTCCCGTCTGCGCGCTCTCCCACCATCAGCTTGGCTGGTGGGGGGAGACTTTAACATGGTCTTGTCTGAACGGGCGGATCGTCTGGCGTTACCCCAGGGCCCAACCCCCCATAGGTTGGCCCAACTTGCAAGGGAGTTCCGCAGGCTGATCCGCGCCCACTCTTTGTATGACCTTTGGCGAGTGGACAATCCTACGGCGCGCTCCTACACCTTCTTTTCTCACCCTCATAACACTCACACCCGCATTGACTACTTCTTTGGAAATGCTCCCGCTCTTCGTTTGCTTAGGGACACGAACATTGGCCCTCTCACCTGGTCTGATCATGCCCCAGTCGTGGTTACCTTATCTACGACTCCAGTGCCTACTCGCCAATGTCATTGGCGTCTTAACGAAACACTGCTCAATTCGCCGACCTCCCTCGAGACCCTGCGCACACACTTGATAGATTATTTTAGGGACAACTTAGGCTCGGTAGACTCTCTTGCCATTCTCTGGGAAGCCCATAAGGCGGTCATGAGAGGATGCTGTATCGCATTGGCTTCTAGGCTTAAAAGGGACAGACAGGCCCAGGAACAGCTCCTCCAAGCCCGTATTCGGTCCCTTACGACGACTTTGGCAGCGCATCCATCCCTGGGGGTTCTTCGCCGTTTGGTCCTGGCCCGGGCGGACCTCCGTGATTTGGAGACCCGCCATGTGGAACGACTTCTCCTTTATACCCGTCAGCGGTTTTTTGAACGAGGTAATAAATCTCATACCCTCCTGGCAGGAACCCTCAGGGATCATCGGGCCTCTTCCACACCACACTCTGTCCGTGACCCCGCGGGTACTCTTCAACATCACCCTGATGCTGTGGCGCTGGCGTTCCACTCTTACTACTCTAAGCTGTATGACTTACCCCCCCCCACGAGCACTACTCCCTGGGGATGACTCAACACTACTGGAAGACTATTTAAAGGATTGTTGTCTCCCACGCCTTCCTCCTGAGGCCCTAACCTCCCTGAACACCCCCATCACCAGGGAGGAACTAGAAGGGGTCCTGAGGGACCTCCCAAATGGGAAAGCCCCAGGCCCAGATGGGTTCACTTACAATTATTATAAGGTTTTCCAGGGTGAACTCTCTGCTCATCTATTGTCCCTCTTCAATTCCTTCCTTTCAGGTTCCCCTATACCCCCGACTATGCTCTCTTCACTACTCACATTGGTCCCTAAACCGGGTAAGGACTTGCAGGATTGTGCTAACTACCGACCGATTGCTTTGCTGAACACGGACCTGAAACTTTTCACCAAACTCTTAGCCAATAGACTGAATGCTTGGCTCCCTCTGCTTGTCCATAAGGACCAGGTGGGATTCATCCCCTGTCGTCAGGGTGGTGACAACACCAGGAGGACTGTGGATTTGGTGGAGGTGGCCAATCATTATTCTACCCCGGCCCTTCTCTTGAGCCTGGACGCTGAAAAGGCTTTTGACCGCATAAATTGGTCGTTTATGCATACTACGCTTAAGGCGTTCGGGCTTACGGGACCTTTTCTCACAGCTATCCAGGCCCTTTACTCCTTACCCTCAGCAGCAATCAAGCTTCCCCATGCATCTTCGCCCTCCTTCCCTATTCGAAATGGCACTAGGCAGGGTTGCCCCCTGTCACCCATCATATTTGCCCTCTGCATTGAACCGCTAGCGGCCAAGATTAGGCGAGACCCTAATATCAAGGGCATCATGGTCCAAGATAAGGAATTTAAGATATCTCTCTTTGCGGACGATGTACTCCTCACTCTCACCTCCCCTCATACTACCCTTCCAAACTTGCTGCGCTCGCTAGAGACCTATGGTGATCTCTCAGGGTATAAGGTGAACCCCGCGAAGACTGAGGCACTCCCACTTAACATCCCACGGGACCTTCTCCTTCTCCTCCGCAGTAATTACGATTTCCAGTGGCGGGAGTCCTCTATCCGCTACCTGGGAGTCCATATATCCACTTCCTATGCGACCCTCTACTCGGCAAACTACCCGCGGTTGTTTTGTGAGCTGAGAGCCCTATTGGACAAATGGCAACCCTTGCCTATCTCCCTTTTAGGGAGAATTGCTGCGGTCAAGATGACTCTCCTCCCGAAGCTACTGTATTTTTTCGAGACTCTCCCAGTCGCGATACCTCGGGGAGAATTACGGAACCTACAGAAAGCTATCTTCCAGTTTATCTGGAAAGCAAAACGACACCGAATACCTAGATCTGTTATGCTGGCGGATAGGGGGTCTGGGGGTATGGCTGTCCCACATCTGTTACATTATTACTGGGCGGCCCACTTACGCCATATCCCATTCTGGGCGGCTATGCCAGCATACACCAGATGGGTGCAGGTAGAGAAGCTATGGCTGGCACCCATGCATCCTAACGCGCTTCTGTGGGTCAGCTCCCCCCCCACCCCCCCTGCCTCGTACCTGTTGGGCCCCATTCGGTTTACTAGATCTATCTGGTCTACCTGTTGTGCTAGATTCTCCCTGATGTCCCCGCGCTCATCTATGGTCTCCATACTATACAACCCCCTTCTCCCAGAGAGCCTGACTTCTGCCATGACTAAAGTGTGGTCTGAAGCTGGCCTTTACCGGATTGCTGATATGGTTGACCCTGGAACCTTGGAACTCAGGTCCTTTGCTTATCTTACAGCTAATCAAAACCTGCCAAGTACTGAATGGTTCCATTACTTGCAGGTGGTTCACTTTGTCCGCTCCCTCCATGGGTCTCTTAAGGTGTCACTCCCCACCGCTTTTGAAAAGATTTGCCGTGCAGGCACGTCCACTAGGGGCTTTATATCCTCTATTTACCAACTTCTTAACTCACAAACTACAGGCTCTCCTGTTAATCATCGCTATATGCTTAAATGGGAGGAGGCGGTGGGTAAACCCATCTCCCAGGAACAGTGGCGGATTGTATGGTCTCGGGCCCAGAAATCATCTCAGTGCATTACGTTTAGGGAAACGCAGTATAAGCTGTTGATGCATTGGTATCATACTCCGGCTCTCCTTCATACTTTAAACCCATTAGTTCCCCCATGGTGCTGGCGCTGTGGAGCTGCGGTGGGTACCCTGCACCATATCTTTTGGACGTGCCCTCTCATCCTCGGTTTTTGGAGGGAGGTCAGGACTCTGACGACTGCTCTCTTTTTGCAAGAGGTTCCTCTTGACCCTCTTCTTTATCTCCTGAACCTTCCCCCCAGACACCTGAGCAATAAGTCATCCAGGCTTTTCTTGCATCTTTGTACTGCAGCTAAAACTCTCATAGCTAGAAACTGGAAGAAGGTGAGTCCCCCATCTAGTCTTGAGCTTGTGGCTAGAATGAAGGATGTGAGGAGTCTTGAATACCTGACTGCTGGCCTACATAATTCACGGGAAGCCTTTGGGGCTATTTGGGCACCCTGGGACATGTATTGTACATTACAGGGTCTCTGATCTCTAGTCCTCTCCTTCCCTCCCCCCCCCCTTCCCTTTGGTCCTACCCTTGTCTTCTTAACCCCTCCATTCCCCCCCTCCCTTGTTCACTGCTTAATTTAAATGCATATTGCTTAAGGGGGAGGAGGCAGATAGCCTCTATTTACCTCAATGCTTCCTGTTTGTTTGATTATTATTGTTTTTTTGTTTTTTCTTTATTCCTTGTTAATGAAAAATTTTTCAATAAAATTACAGTTATATAAAAAAAATGGAAGGATAAGAGAAGACCTGAGTGACAGAAGCCTGGAGACACACACAGAGTTTGCTGCAGCTAATATTATACGTACCGAAATTTTCGAACATGTTTTGTTTTTCTGCTGTTAATAAACTTTGTAATTTACTTTATTAATGGATTTTCCTCCTTTCTGTGAAATCCTGCGCTGAAATCCACTTTGTCTCCTATTTCTTTATTAGCATAGACCAGGGCACAACCTTGCATTGCAGGAGCCGCCTATTTGGCAACTAACCTCAGCGAGTGTGGATCGTGAGATTGTGTAAGATCTTAAGTGTGACGTCTGATTTAGTGTCTTTAGATGAAGGGATTTAGCAAGTAACTGTAACTTTTTCCCCTCATTGACATTGTTTTGCTGTAATATATATTGCTGTAGATACACCTGGTCCTGCTGCAAAAAAAACTTTAATTAAAGAATGTACCAATAAAGGGTGCCGTCATGACCCTGAAGTTGAATTATCAGTAATGCATTAGCAGATACAAAGCTGTGGGTGGAGGGTAAGTAGAAAAGCCTAATCCACTGTCTTACTAAGGAGGATCGGAATGAAGGTCTGGAGTCACGTGTACGTGTGTGTGTGTGTGTGTGTGTGTCCAACAGTGGATGACAAGCTTATAGAGCTGTACATAATTCCCCAATGTTATCTCACCTATTCAGGCTATTTATAATGGGAAGGATTCCTTCCTCTCAATGTCATCGATGCCAGCCTCTAGATAGACAAAATCACTATCTCATATGGTCATGTTCATTTGTCCAGACGCCATTGACCCCTGAAATGTGTTTATTGGGCGCCCATGACAAGTGGCAATGCCATTCTCGTATTCTGCATGAAACCCTATTCCTTGCATGTAAGGCCATTGCTATGAGATGGATGGAAAGACGACCCTTTCTATATTCCAGTGGCGAACCATGATCAATACTGTTGTTCTGTAAGAACAGATAGTATATAAGAACACAGGTTGCCCTAAAAAATGTAACCAGGTGTGGAACAATGGTGTCATTCACCCCTTTCTCTATACATATTAAATGTTGCTGAGCCGTAGAAAGGTCGCTATTTCTATCATAGCTTTGGTATAGAGGCCGGGAGCCGATGATATTCCAAAGGGGAGGACAACAAATCGGGCAGAGGAATTGTTTTCATGGTTTCCATCTTGAAATGTTTGTATACAATAAAGTTGTTTAGAAATTTGAGATTTATTATAATTCTGAAAGAGCCATTTGATTTGCTTACAAGGAAGTGATGTCTGAAACTCCTTTCTGATGGTGGAACCGAAGTAATAGCCCCTAGCTGGAGTAATTTGGCATCGCCCTCCTCCATTCTCTTCTGAAAGAGAGAGGACTGGGGTCTGGTGAGAATAAATCAGTGAGGTTGAAGGCAACAAATTATATTTTGTAGCCGTCAATTAGAGTCTGGAGAATCCATTGGTTTTGGCCGATATTGTCCCACTTGTCCACACAGGCAAACAACCTCCCCCTGTCCCTCTTTGCTGTTTATTAGACTGGATAGGATTAAGGGGGAAGTCTCTGTGATCCCCTGTCCAAAGCCCTATATAGGCATAGCCTCTCAAAGCTGGTTGGATGGTGGACGTAGTGAGTACCAAGATTTGTAAAAAGTGTAAAATCTGGTAATCTAAACATTTCTGACGCAGGTGTTGCGTGGTTATGTAGAAAATACTCTTTCGTGATTATTCACTTGTTAAGTAAAAAGTTGTTAAGGAGCCTGAATCTAGTGTGCTTATACCATGGAAATATCTCCGGTGATAATCCGGGAAATAAAAGTGCTTTGCGGAGAAGTGGTGTAAGGGACAAAAGAGGACTCTGTAAATTGTATTGGAATCTAGACTTCGGCCACAGCTGTAATGTAGGTAGTGACCTTTGCGGTAGATGGTAGGAGGTGCCTTGATAACTAACTGAGGGGACCAAAGTAATTTCATTAAGGATACTGGAGTTACAAGAGTAGATTCTAAAGATTCCCACTGCAGGCGATCTATGTTATTATACAGGGAGCAGATTTGCGATAGTCTAGCTGAAATATAGAATTTATACCGACAAGCCTCTCACCCTCTTATGGTAACGCATAATCTGCCTAGATATATGTAGACCAGCTACGGAGGTGCAAGTAACTGGGGATAGGTAAGGTACGAAAATAATACAAACTCCTCGGTAGAATAACCAAGATTACATAAAAGCAGGAAAAAGCTGTCAATTCAGTATGGAGCCAACTTTGGAGAGGAGAGTATCGTTACTGTGTTCCAGTTCTACTGTGCTGCTGCTGTCAAACAATTTTTAAAAATGCTTCCTCCATCTTTGCTTTTTGACCTAGATATGATCAGACTTCAAATGAAGTTTAAAAGAACTGCCCGGCAGAGATGACTACGACGGTGATGCTTTTGGGTTCACCTAATCACATCAACCCGCATGACACGTATAACAGCCTGTATCCAGACCTGCGCCAACACCCGGAGAAGTTCTACGACTACCTGCGCATGAACATTTCCAGCTTTGACCAACTTCTTCGGGGGCTCTCATACCTTATTTAATATTAATAAAAATACATTTTATTTATATAGCGCCAACATATTCCGCAGCACTGTACAATTTGTAGGGTTCAAGTACAGACAAAAAAGATACATTACAAAGAAATAGTCAATTCACACACTGGGACTGAGAGCCCTGCTCACAAGAGCTTACAATCTATGAGGTAGAGGAGGTGACACAAGAGCTTACACTCTATGAGGTAGAGGAGATGACACAAGAGCTTACAATCTATGAGGTAGAGGAGGTGACACAAGAGCTTACAATCTATGAGGTAGAGGAGGTGACACAAGAGCTTACAATCTATGAGGAGGTGACACAAGAGCTTACAATCTATGAGGTAGAGGAGGTGACACAAGAGCTTACAATCTATGAGGTAGAGGTGACACAAGAGCTTACAATCTATGAGGTAGAGGAGGTGACACAAGAGCTTACAATCTATGAGGTAGAGGTGACACAAGAGCTTACAGTCTATGAGGTAGAGGGGGTGACACAAGAGCTTACAATCTATAAGGTAGAGGTGACACGAGCTTACAATCTATGAAGTAGAGGGGGTGACACAAGAGCTTACAATCTATGAGGTAGAGGGGGTGACACAAGAGCTTACAATCTATGAGGTAGAGGAGGTGACACAAGAGCTTACAATCTATGAGGTAGAGGTGACAAGAGCTTACAATCTATGAGGTAGAGGGGGTGACACAAGAGCTTACAATCTATGAGGTAGAGGAGGTGACACAAGAGCTTACACTCTATGAGGTAGAGGTGACACAAGAGCTTACAATCTATGAGGTAGAGGAGGTGACACAAGAGCTTACAATCTATGAGGTAGAGGTGACACAAGAGCTTACAATCTATGAGGTAGAGGTGACACAAGAGCTTACAATCTATGAGGTAGAGGAGGTGACACAGGAGCTTACAATCTATGAGGTAGAGGTGACACAAGAGCTTACAATCTATGAGGTAGAGGAGGTGACACAAGAGCTTACAATCTATGAGGTAGAGGAGGTGACACAAGAGCTTACAATCTATGAGGTAGAGGAGGTGACACAAGAGCTTACAATCTATGAGGTAGAGGAGGTGACACAAGAGCTTACACTCTATGAGGTAGAGGTGACACAAGAGTGTGAACCGAGAGCAAGGCAGGTGGTTTGGTCTCCGCAACCAGAAATGAACGCACACGCGGTAGTTCAAGAAAAGAATATATATTTACTATAAGTTAATAAAGGCTATTTGAAGGTAAAATGACAGGGATAAAGACAAGCAAAATATACAATATAGCATGAACAATTTCAAGGCAAATTCTGCAATGGTTTCTACTTTTACTCTGTCCACTTCTGCAGTATGGACACTGAATGAACAATATACTCAAAACTATCCCTAACTGACCCTGACATCACATTTGGGTGCACCCCCTTTTCCCCCAGTGGTCCAGGTGGACCGCTTACAGTCTGTAGAAGCGCGCGGTGGGGCCCAAAGTCGTTCCTTTCTTTTATAGTGAAACGTCCTCTCCTCACTGTTATCAGGATCTTGGGAGAAATGAAGTCCTCTTTAACAGGGAAACCCAATGAATGCAATGTAATCCAACAGCAGATTCCACTCAGCACACTGACAGTCCTGCCGAATCCATACACTGAGCTGGGATGTAAGCCGGGGTTTAGCAGGTGCTGTCCAGTACATCAACAGCACTGCGAGTCTCTATCTGTGGTATCCATATACACAGTCACAATGTCAGTCTCACTGATCAGCCACTGAGCACAGTTCCTTTCACGTGGACTCACTAGTCCTGTTGTCTCTTTACACTCTGTTTGTCTCTGGACCAAGATACAGCTTAGCTGTACAGAAAAATCTCCACACCAGTTCAATACAACACTTGCTAAGATGGCTGCTGCTCTCTGTCTTGTCACTTCCTGCTTCTCTGCTCACACTCTGTCTGCAGAACAGGCAGGCTGACATAAAAGGGGGGGGGGTCTCACTCCAGCATCATGTCACAATTACAATGGCTGCTGTCTTAAAGGAACAGAATCACAGAAATACATTCAACATTAACAGTTTATACAGACAAATAAAGCTTAGGACAACATTGGCTGTCTCTTACAAGAGCTTACAATCTATGAGGTAGAGGACACGAGCTTACACTCTATGAGGTAGAGGAGGTGACACAAGAGCTTACAATCTATGAGGTAGAGGAGGTGACACAAGAGCTTACAATCTATGAGGTAGAGGGGGTGACACAAGAGCTTACAATCTATGAGGTAGAGGTGACACAAGAGCTTACAATCTATGAGGTAGAGGAGGTGACACAAGAGCTTACAATCTATGAGGTAGAGGAGGTGACACAAGAGCTTACAATCTATGAGGTAGAGGGGGTGACACAAGAGCTTACAATCTATGAGGTAGAGGTGACACAAGAGCTTACAATCTATGAGGTAGAGGAGGTGACACAAGAGCTTACAATCTATGAGGTAGAGGAGGTGACACAAGAGCTTACAATCTATGAGGTAGAGGAGGTGACACAAGAGCTTACAATCTATGAGGTAGAGGTGACACAAGAGCTTACAATCTATGAGGTAGAGGTGACACAAGAGCTTACAATCTATGAGGTAGAGGTGACACAAGAGATTACAATCTATGAGGTAGAGGTGACACAAGAGCTTACAATCTATGAGGTAGAGGAGGTGACACAAGAGCTTACAATCTATGAGGTAGAGGGGGTGACACAGTTTACAATCTATGAGGTAGAGGAGGTGACACAAGAGCTTACAATCTATGAGGTAGAGGAGGTGACACAAGAGCTTACAATCTATGAGGTAGAGGTGACACAAGAGCTTACAATCTATGAGGTAGAGGAGGTGACACAAGAGCTTACAATCTATGAGGTAGAGGTGACACAAGAGCTTACAATCTATGAGGTAGAGGTGACACAAGAGCTTACAATCTATGAGGTAGAGGTGACACAAGAGCTTACAATCTATGAGGTAGAGGAGGTGACACAAGAGCTTACAATCTATGAGGTAGAGGTGACACAAGAGCTTACAATCTATGAGGTAGAGGTGACACAAGAGCTTACACTCTATGAGGTAGAGGTGACACAAGAGCTTACAATCTATGAGGTAGAGGTGACACAAGAGCTTACAATCTATGAGGTAGAGGAGGTGACACAAGAGCTTACAATCTATGAGGTAGAGGAGGTGACACAAGAGCTTACAATCTATGAGGTAGAGGTGACACAAGAGCTTACAATCTATGAGGTAGAGGAGGTGACACAAGAGCTTACACTCTATGAGGTAGAGAAGGTGACACAAGAGCTTACAATCTATGAGGTAGAGGAGGTGACACAAGAGCTTACAATCTATGAGGTAGAGGAGGTGACACAAGAGCTTACAATCTATGAGGTAGAGGTGACACAAGAGCTTACAATCTATGAGGTAGAGGTGACACAAGAGCTTACACTCTATGAGGTAGAGGTGACACAAGAGCTTACAATCTATGAGGTAGAGGTGACACAAGAGCTTACAATCTATGAGGTAGAGGTGACACAAGAGCTTACAATCTATGAGGTAGAGGAGGTGACACAAGAGCTTACAATCTATGAGGTAGAGGAGGTGACACAAGAGCTTACAATCTATGAGGTAGAGGAGGTGACACAGGAGGTAGCAGGGGCGACATCGGAGGTAGCATTGCTTGTACAATGGTCAGACAATTGTGTAATAGAGGTTACTGCCATTACACATATATAAAGCTGTAGGAGCCGTCACCAGTCGTGTCCTGTAACGTGCAGACGGTGCCCGGACATATAAAGTTAGTCTGATACGGCCTCATATCCTGTGAGGTAATGCGGGAGCATGAACAGAGGAGGGGACGTTTTAGGGATTCTAACTACAGAAGGGTTTACATTAGGAGATGTGATAGGACTGTCTGATAAGATGTGTCTTTAATTTGCATTTGAAGCTGTGGAAATTGGGGGTTAATCTGATAGTCCGGGATAGAACATTCCAGAGAAGTGGTGCAACTCGGGAGAAGTCTTGTATACGAGCGTGGGAGGTTCTGATAATAGAGGATGTTAGTCTTAGGTCACTGAGTGAATGCAGAGTACGGGTTGGGCGATAGACAGAGATGAGGGAGGAAATGTAGGGAGGTGCAGCATTATGGAGAGGCTTGTGGTGAGGGGGGAGAAGTTTATATTGTATTCTGTATTGAATAGGGAGCCAATGTAGTGACCGGCACAGACCGGAGGCCTCGCTATAGTGACCGGCACAGACCGGAGGCCTCGCTGTAGTGACCGGCACAGACCGGAGGCCTCGCTGTAGTGACCGGCACAGACCGGAGGCCTCACTGTAGCGTCTAGACTGATAGATGAGCCTGGCCGCCACATTCAGAATAGATTGTAGAGGGGAGAGTTTAGTAAGGGGATCCAGAAAAATAAGAAGAGAATAGTCACCATTAGATATAACTAAATTACTTAGTTACCATTAGTTTGCAATGGCACAGAGACTATACTCTGGAAATTTTGGATTGCCAACGCCATTTACTAGAACAGATGGATCTCCTATGCCGTTAGTAGTTGTTGGTGATGAGGCCTTCCAGATGTGCGGAAACCTTCTCAAACCATACGTCTTGGACTACCAGAAATGTATCTTCAATTACAGGCTGACAAGAGCCAGGCGACTTGTGGAATATGTATTTGACATAATCACTTCTAAATGGTGGATTTTCAACACTGCAATCCAGTAAAACCCAGAAGCTGTTGATGGTGCGGTAAAAGCCTGCGTGGTCCTACATAATTTTCTTCTCACAAGAGAACCTTTGCTGGTTGACACCCAGGAACTGGGATCTGGATTACATAGTCTGTCCCACGATCCACAATTGCTGACTGCCGCATGGGGGACAACTTTGCTGCATATTTTCTTTCAAACGTAGGTTGGGTGGATTCACAGGATGGCCGGGTTTAGATTTTTTTTTATTGGAATTTTTTTTTTTTTAAAGGACAGTCAAATGTGCTGCAAAAGTCTCAGCGATTATAATCCTGAATGCACTAAAAATGAGGCTTTATTCCTCAGCATGCAGACTCCTCCATCTGCCACAACATTATTCACCTTTGCCTCTGCTTTTCTTTTGTACGTGGTTTCTTTAAGGGTGATGTGAGGGGAGGGATCCTCAGTGGACAAAGTGTTACGTACGCCCCCTGACACTACCTGTAAAGAAACCATTTATATTCACCTTTTGCCTCTGCTTGTCTTGTCGACAATAAAAAAAACCCTTTATTTAAATTATTTTATTGTATATCTACTGTAGAAATCACAACTTTAGAGCATAAATATACTTGAAAAATAAATTGACACGTACTGTATATCCTTAGAGTTTTCTTGTGCTTTATGAGCAGGCTCAGAAAAAAAATGGACACTAAAAACAGACTGTAAGTGATGACTGTCCGTTACCACCCGTCATATATCCGTTACCCATAGACAATGTTAGAACATAACAGATGCGTAACATCCATCCTGAGTACGTCATTTTCAATGGACCCAAAAGTCCAGTACCCCGCGTTATTATGTCTGCTAAAATAACGGACCTGTGACAGATTTGGTGAAAACGGATACTAACAGGCATCAGATTAAATCCCATTGAAATCAATGGGATTTTGAACAGATTTGTGGGTAGTTTCAGATACGCTATAGGATCCAAATAAAGAGCACGTAGGGCCCATTGGAATTGACCAACAATATCCATAGCTCGGCAAGGTAAGACCAAGACCGGCTATCAAAGGCCTTTTCTATATCCAGTGGTAACAGTGAGAAGGGTTTGCGGAGTATATTAGTCCAATGTACTATGTTACATAACATTTGAATGTTATCTGAAACCTGCCGGCCGGGTATACGGTATATCCCACTTGATCTGAGGGTACTAAGGATGGAAGCAACCTGTTGAGATGAGAGGCTAGGATGAACGAATAAAGCTTTATTTCGACATTTAAAAGTGAAACTGGTCTGTAGTTAGCCGGGGTGGTACTATCGTTATTAGGTTTAAGGATTACTGTTATGGAGGTGCTAAGCATGTCTGGGGGAACATGTCACCTGGTAGATAGTATAGGGAAGAGAAGCCGCGCGGCCCAGGGAGCATCTTCAGGTTTAAAGAAAAGTCTCAGATTTTTTTTGGGACAACCAATTATCTCTCTAGATTATTCCATTCTTCCTTAAAAGTAGTCTGTCAGCAGAACCCAGCATATCAACCCGAATAGGTTATGGTCACCTGAATCAATCAGTGTTTCCTCTTGTGAATCGTTACTTCCATCGCCGTTGTGAGCACATCCCGCGCTAAGTATCGCCGTACTGAAGTCCTAATGAATAGAATTGGAATATGAGCCGGCTCAGAGAATCGTCACATCTACAATAATATGTGCAAAGAGGATTCTGGTCTCTAAAGGAGGAGGAGCGAGGTGTAACTACATTGTAGCTGCGGTTATACATTGTATAGACAGAGAGAAGGTGCGATTAATATAATTAACATAACATGATTGGCTATAAAGTTGTAACATAAGTTTTGGCACATAGCTATTGGATAAGGCACAGAAGTTTCTGTGTCCTTGTTACAGATAAGTTTTTTTTTCAGAAAGATGAGGTCTCTGGACATCGCCCAGGAAAGGAATACAAGATGGCCACAGGCACAAGATGGCTAAGCAACAAAATCCCATCCCCCCATTGCTCCTCACCTGAGTCTTTTATCTGGCTGTAATGGCTGCAGTCACCGGCCTCAGATGAACACTGCAGCATTGTAAGGCTATGTTTACACAGCGATTTAATTGAAAAACTGCATGCAGTTATTATCGCAGTTATGAGGAGCGTATTCCTACTGCCAGTGACCGGAGGTTTCCACTTTATTGGCCGACAGTATATAGGTGAGATATACAGTGACATGTGCGACTCATTACTGCGATTATATACTGCATGCAGTTTTTCAGTTAAAAAGTGCCGTGTAAACTGAGCCTTAAAGGGATTTTTTAGGAATTATTTTTTATGGCTTATACTTAGGATAGGTCATCAATATAAGATTAGTGGGGAAGTTACAGGCAGCCCCCTCACAGATCAGCTGTACGATGCCTGTACTGTACACCAGTGTTTCTCAATGTTTTCAAGCCAAGTACCCCCTCATGAAATAAGTTCTAACTAAGTCCCCCCAATGGACTCTGCGGTGTCTGTCATGTGACCCGTCCTGCCCCCAATATCAAGTGGTGAAGGAAATCTGGTACACGCAGCCCCTGTGGCAGGAAATCCTAAACGTGCTGAGAGTCTCATCTAAGGAGCAGCTTCTTACTCATCAGCTCCTAAATCAGAAGCCAAGACTACCAAGTGTTCTAGTTATTGGTTATACAGTCCCATGTAAGACCCCCCTCTCCCTGTATACAGTCCCATGTAAGACCTCCCTCCTGTATACAGTCCTATGTAAGACCCCCTCCTGTATACAGTCCCATGTAAGACCCTCCTCCTGTATACAGTCCCATGTAAGACCCCCCTCCTGTATACAGTCCCATGTAAGACCCCCTCCCTCCTCCTGTATACAGTCCTATGTAAGACCCCCCTCCCTGTATACAGTCCCATGTAAGACCCCCCTCCCTCCTCCTGTATACAGTCCCATGTAAGACCCCCCTCCTGTATACAGTCCCATGTAAGACCCCCCTCCCTCCTCCTGTATACAGTCCCATGTAAGACCCCCCTCCCTCCTCCTGTATACAGTCCCATGTAAGACCCCCCTCCCTCCTCCTGTATACAGTCCCATGTAAGACCCCCCTCCTGTATACAGTCCTATGTAAGACCCCCCTCCCTCCTCCTGTATACAGTCCCATGTAAGACCCCCCTCCCTCCTCCTGTATACAGTCCCATGTAAGACCCCCCTCCCTCCTCCTGTATACAGTCCCATGTAAGACCTCCCTCCTGTATACAGTCCTATGTAAGACCCCCCTCCTGTATACAGTCCCATGTAAGACCCCCCTCCTGTATACAGTCCCATGTAAGACCCCCCTCCCTCCCTCCTCCTGTATACAGTCCCATGTAAGACCCCCCTCCCCCCTCCTGTATACAGTCCCATGTAAGACCCCCCTCCTGTATACAGTCCCATGTAAGACCCCCCTCCTGTATACAGTCCCATGTAAGACCCCCCTCCCTCCCTCCTCCTGTATACAGTCCCATGTAAGACCCCCCTCCTGTATACAGTCCCATGTAAGACCCCCCTCCTGTATACAGTCCCATGTAAGACCCTCCTCCCTCCCTCCTCCTGTATACAGTCCCATGTAAGAACCCCCTCCCTCCTCCTGTATACAGTCCCATGTAAGACCCCCCTCCCTCCCTCCTCCTGTATACAGTCCCATGTAAGACCCCCCTCCTGTATACAGTCCCATGTAAGACCCCCCTCCTGTATACAGTCCCATGTAAGACCCTCCTCCCTCCCTCCTCCTGTATACAGTCCCATGTAAGAACCCCCTCCCTCCTCCTGTATACAGTCCCATGTAAGACCCCCCTCCCTCCTCCTGTATACAGTCCCATGTAAGACCCCCCTCCTGTATACAGTCCCATGTAAGACCCCCCTCCTGTATACAGTCCCATGTAAGACCCCCCTCCCTCCCTCCTCCTGTATACAGTCCCATGTAAGACCCCCCTCCCTCCTCCTGTATACAGTCCCATGTAAGACCCCCCTCCTGTATACAGTCCCATGTAAGACCCCCCTCCCTCCCTCCTCCTGTATACAGTCCCATGTAAGACCCCCCTCCCTCCTCCTGTATACAGTCCCATGTAAGACCCCCCTCCTGTATACAGTCCCATGTAAGACCCTCCTCCCTCCCTCCTCCTGTATACAGTCCCATGTAAGAACCCCCTCCCTCCTCCTGTATACAGTCCTATGTAAGACCCCCCTCCCTCCTCCTGTATACAGTCCCATGTAAGACCCCCCTCCTGTATACAGTCCCATGTAAGACCCCCCTCCTGTATACAGTCCCATGTAAGACCCCCCTCCCTCCTCCTGTATACAGTCCCATGTAAGACCCCCCTCCCTCCCTTCTCCTGTATACAGTCCCATGTTTATAGGTCACTCTCATCCAGAGGCGTATGTAGGGGTTCAGCACAGGGGGGGCGAACATGTCCAAGTGGGCCCCCAACTTGGACATGTTTGTATACCGATACTATGAGTATACAGTGAGTGTATAGTGGTATATAGCGGCTCTACACAAGGCTCTGCAGACGATTTAGGTGAATACAGGGCAGTAACATTTAGTGACTTACCGGTGACGTCTCTGACTAATCGGTCACATTCCCCGTCTCTTTCATCCGGACAGCCATGACCACTTCTTCCAGTCTCTGTAAAGTTTGTAACACAGACACCTTTGGCTCCTCACTTTTCCAGGCACCCACATTGTCCTCACCTACACAAAGCCCCCATCCTGCTGCTGCCCCCAATTATACAATATATAACCCCCTATAATGAATAATACCCCCAAGTTAATAACTTCCCTGTGCACCCCTTTAAATAGTGCCCCTTATTAATAATGCCCCAGGTGTTTCCTAATTAAAAAGGAAAAAAAAAATTATTAGGGTTCCAATACCCGGGACCCCCAGGATCAGCTGTTTGAATGACCCGTGGTACCTGTGTAAGCGCCGTGACCCCTTCTCTGTTTACATAGTGTCATCTCCTAGTGGCCATGTCATGTAACTACAGCCTCGTCCTATACACATCTATGTGACAAGACTGGAATGACATCACACGGTCACTATAAACAGACAGCGTGTGATATAAACAGACGCCGGAGCCCCTTCATACAGCTGATCAGCGGGGAGTCACTTATCTCTTATTGATAGACCATCAATAAAAATGAGCTGGAAAACTCCTTAAAGAGGACCTTTCACGTCCTCATATATATGCTGTTTTACATACCGCTAGAAAGCCGACAGCATCGCGGTTTTTCCTGCAGCACTTTGCACAGAAAGTTTGTAGAGGTTTCCTCTGCAGACTTTCTGCTTCAATTATATCTACAGGGAAACCGCCAGCATTTCCGTAGGTATAATTGATATGCTGCAATTTCCAAAACTGCGTCTGTTTTGGAAATCACAGCATATCCGCTGCGCATATTTTACTGCAAAGTGGGGATGGGATGGGGCCCCATGTGGCGAAAACCCACAGAAACAAACCCGGCATTTTACATCTAGCAAATCCCATCCACACATTGCGGAACAATACGTGCAGCAGATGCACTGCGATTTCCAAAACCGTAGCGGTTTTGGAAATTGCAGCATGTCAATTATACCTACAGAAACGCCGGCGGTCTCCATATAGGTGTATTGAAATCAGAAAGTCCACAGGAGAAACCTCTGCAGACCTTCTGTGAAAAGTGCTGCGGGAAAAACCACAATGTTACCGCTGCAGTTTTTCCTGCAACCCACTATGTGGGGCCTTAGTCTTATTAATACCCAAGTGCCACCTTAATTAAATTAATTGCCCCCTCATATTATGCCCCTGATTCCCCCTGACATAAATACTGCACCTCTAATGACCCCTTATATTAATGACCACCCCCTTATGTTCATAATGACCCCTAATATAAATGATGCCCCCTAATGGCCCCTTATATAAATAACCTCCCCCTTGTATTCATAATACCAGTAATAACCCTTATATAAATGACCCCCCATCGTCATACTGCCCCCTAATGAATCCTCCCTTATAGTTATATTTCCCCCCCTATCCACCCCTTATACTATTAATATACCCACAACTAAGCTAAAAAAACAAAAACAAAAGTCCTACTCACCTGCGATGCTGATGAATGGAGCCGCCGGCGCCGCCAACTCCCCGTCCACGCACAGGACGTCTGTGTCTGAGCGCAGGCGCCGCGTTGTTGTGACGTCATCGCACCGCCCGTGCTGAGAAGCAGACATCGTCTGTGGTCTCGGCGTCTTGTGAACCGCAGGCCTGTATTGGCTTATGGTTTACAATACTGTTAAGTTGCAGGAAGCGTTTTAACTAGATCTAGTTAGAAATAAAGGATGTATTAATGGCGGCCCCGGGGGTGGGCCCCCAAAAATTCAGTGGGCCCGGGGCAGCCGCCCCTCTGCCCCCCCCCCCCCTAGCTACGCCTCTGCCCCCCCCGCTAGCTACGCCTCTGCCCCCCCCCCCCCCCCTAGCTACGCCTCTGCCCCCCCCCCCGCTAGCTACGCCTCTGCCCCCCCCCCCCGCTAGCTACGCCTCTGCCCCCCCCCGCTAGCTACGCCTCTGCCCCCCCCCCCCGCTAGCTACGCCTCTGCCCCCCCCCCGCTAGCTACGCCTCTGCCCCCCCCCCCGCTAGCTACGCCTCTGCCCCCCCCCCCGCTAGCTACGCCTCTGCCCCCCCCCCCGCTAGCTACGCCTCTGCCCCCCCCCCCCCGCTAGCTACGCCTCTGCCCCCCCCCCGCCCAGCTACGCCTCTGCCCCCCCCCCCCCCCCCCCGCTACGCCTCTGCCCCCCCCTCCCGCTAGCTACGCATCTGCCCCCCCCCCCCCGCTAGCTACGCCTCTGCCCCCCCCCCCCCCCTAGCTACGCCTCTGCCCCCCCCCCCCGCGCTACGCCTCTGACCCCCCCCCCGCTAGCTACGCCTCTGCCCCCCCCCGCTAGCTACGCCTCTGCCCTCATCCTGAATCCAGTGGTACAGTCCTAGTTTTCCTCTCTGTCCCGCTGTGCTCCATGTGTTACATTATTTCTCCACACCGGCTGTGTCTCCTCCCCCAACTGCCCATGTGACTCATGAGCCCGCCTCCTCTACAGTCTGCAGTACCCTGCGGAACACGCCCACCATTTCTTATGACATCACGGGGGTCACATGACTAGTGATGAGGAGG
Source organism: Leptodactylus fallax (assembly GCA_947044405.1). Lineage (NCBI taxonomy): Eukaryota > Metazoa > Chordata > Amphibia > Anura > Leptodactylidae > Leptodactylus > Leptodactylus fallax. Next base: position 304,210 of record CAMRHE010000564.1, on the reverse strand, counting down.
ACGTGTGTGACGTAGAGAGTGTCCTGTCCTGAAGAGTGAAGGGGTAAGTGAGGAGAGGAGGTTACCGGGAGCCCCGACACAATATGGAGGAGGAGAGAGGAGCAGGAATGGCCGGGATTTATTCCTAGGGGGCTGCACTACAACTCCCAGCAGGCTGCAGACTGGACACTACTGCTGGGGTTATAGGTAAGTGAGGAGAGGAGGTTACCGGGAGCCCCGACACAATATGGAGGAGGAGAGAGGAGCAGGAATGGCCGGGATTTATTCCTAGGGGGCTGCACTACAACTCCCAGCAGGCTGCAGACTGGACACTACTGCTGGGGTTATAGGTAAGTGAGGAGAGGAGGTTACCGGGAGCCCCGACACAATATGGAGGAGGAGAGAGGAGCAGGAATGGCCGGGATTTATTCCTAGGGGGCTGCACTACAACTCCCAGCAGGCTGCAGACTGGACACTACTGCTGGGGTTATAGGTAAGTGAGGAGAGGAGGTTACCGGGAGCCCCGACACAATATGGAGGAGGAGAGAGGAGCAGGAATGGCCGGGATTTATTCCTAGGGGGCTGCACTACAACTCCCAGCAGGCTGCAGACTGGACACTACTGCTGGGGTTATAGGTAAGTGAGGAGAGGAGGTTACCGGGAGCCCCGACACAATATGGAGGAGGAGAGAGGAGCAGGAATGGCCGGGATTTATTCCTAGGGGGCTGCACTACAACTCCCAGCAGGCTGCAGACTGGACACTACTGCTGGGGTTATAGGTAAGTGAGGAGAGGAGGTTACCGGGAGCCCCGACACAATATGGAGACCTCCTGGCAGAGATTACAGGGTTGTGGTGATTGTGAATTGTCAGCTGCTGGGTTCAGTAGTCCCCTGCGTGCTGGGTGTAGTAGTCCCCTGTGTGCTGGGTGTAGTAGTCCCCTGCCTGCTGGGTGTAGTAGTCCCCTGCCTGCTGGGTGTAGTAGTCCCCTGCCTGCTGGGTGTAGTAGTCCCCTGCCTGCTGGGTGTAGTAGTCCCCTGTGTGCTGGGTGTAGTAGTCCCCTGTGTGCTGGGTGTAGTAGTCCCCTGTGTGCTGGGTGTAGTAGTCCCCTGCCTGCTGGGTGTAGTAGTCCCCTGTGTGCTAGGTGTAGTAGTCCCCTGCCTGCTGGGTGTAGTAGTCCTATGTACAGCGGCACTATTAATACTAGTTATGTTTTGCACAGTGAAGAGTTAAACATTTCTCTTTTTTTTTTTTTTTACAAAGAAGTGACCTTATTTTGGAAACTACACCCCTCAAAAAATGTATCAAGGGGTTTACTGATCATTTTCACTCCAAAACTAAATGTCCAGTGAATGGTGCAAAATGAAAATTGTGATTTTTCTATATTTATGGTGTTTCGGTGCCCGGCTTGTGGCGCTGAGAAGACTCGGCCCTCCAGGTATAAGGCTCTGATTCCGGATTTTGTTTGCCTAGAAATACAACAGGGCTCAGAAGAGAAAGAGCATCAGGTGCGTTTGAGGCCTAATCTGGTCATTTAGGCTCAGGCCACACATTCTGGAAAGTATTTTTGTTGCAGATTTTGCTGCGGTTCTTTTGAGCGAAGGAGTGGATTGAACAAAAGGGAGAAGTCTAAGAGACGTCTAAGAAGCTTCCAAGATATTTCCCATTCCTTTTGTAGCCATTCTTGGCTTTGGCTCAAAAAACCGCAGCAAAATCTGCAACAATTAAAGCTGCGTTTCCGCAATGTGCGGCCTCAGCCTTACACTACATGGGCAATTTCAGGGGCTCTGAGGTAACATTTAAAAAATTGACTCTCAAAATATGACCCTATTTAAGAAACTGCACCCCTCAAGGAATTTATCACGGGGTATAGTGAGCATTTTGATCAGGTACAAAAAGGTAGAATAAGTGGGTGTAAACTGCAGTTTGGGCGCGTAGAGGGGAAGGAGCGCGGTTTGGCTTTTGGATGCAGATTTAGATGTTTGCTATTTGGATGTCGCATTTGCAGAGCTCCTGAGGTGCCAATAAAGTGGAATCCCCCCGGGAAGTGACCCCATTCCTACTGCACCCCTAAAAGAGTTTATCAAGGGGCGTAGTGAGGATTAGTTTCAATGCACAGCGGTTGGTGAGAAGTGAATACGTAGGGTCAGCTATAGAGTCTTTTCCCTTGTAAACGAGGAGTCTGGGTTGTCCCCTGATATACGCTCGCACAACTCATACATTCCCTTCCTGCCGCCGCCAGTTTTCTCCACAGATATGACCTTTTTTTTTTTTTTTTTTTTTTTTTGTACAAGCTATAATTTTGTATTTTTCTAGTGATGTGTCCATATGAGGGCTTATTCTTTGCAGGATGAGATGCACTTTTTAATGACCCTTTTTTGGATGCCTATAACTTATTGACTACATTTTATTAACTATGTCTTGGGGGGGGGGGGGATAAAAGAAATCCTCAATTGTGGCATCGCTTTTAAAAAATTTAAATTTTTGGCTCTTCAGCGTACAGCACAAGTAATACGTTATTGTTGGTCTGTGGTGTAATGATTAGACCCTCAATTTATGTATCTTTCTCGGACATGTATCATTCTTCATTCGTATCAGTCTCACATATCTGTAGGAATGTAGAGCTGTGTTTACATTGGTGGTCAATTCGCTCCAGTGGTTTTATGTGCATACCATGGAGAGAGGGCCTTTCCAGATATTCAAAGGGGGGAGGGTGGGCTAATGACCTACAACTAACCCAGGCACCCATCTTTCCTTCTAACCGGCATAGATTCCTCTTTTCGTGAGGAGAGGGCTGGCTGTGGGAGGTGAAGGGAGGGGCTAAAAAGGGTCTTCACCCTGGCTGGGGTGAGGTCTTTGGTCTTTGTGTGGAGCCTGAAAGAGACACAGCTAAGAGACTTAGGTCTGGTATTACTCTATACTTTATTTCCATTTTTGTTTTATGTGCTGTATCATCGCCCTTTTGCTCGTAAGTTTATGCTTGATCATATTAATATTGTATATTTCTGTATATGCTATTAATTTGTACCGACCCACTTGGGTTATTAAATATATAAAATTTATAAAGCTCATTTCATTCTATCCTACGAACTCTGTCCACTCACGGGTTGTGAGTGGAAGGTTACGAAGGGTGATCGCAGGTACACCAAGAGGCTTGGCAAGGCGATATTCTTCACAGTGGTGGCAGCATTGTGGGATCTTAGGATAACAGTGTGTGGGTGTGGTATCACTCAGACACTGAGGATTGTGGCAATCCTATGGCACGAGCTCGGTATGAGATCAAGCTTAAAATACGGTGAAAGTTTGGTACAGTACTGTTCCCACCCTTCTTCTTTTTTCTGTCCTATCTTTTATTTGGCAACGACTTCTAGTGAATGCCTTGGACTCTGAGAAGTGAAACCAGGGGACGTCAGCAACTGATACAAACGCTGAGCAGATGGCTGATATGGAAGGTGCTGCAGCTGGGCAGGACGAGGAGCAAAGTCCTGAGAGGCTGGCACAAGAAAACCTCACCATGCCAGATGGTTCTGCAGGTGCCTGGACCCCAGAGTTAACCGTGCCTGGAGGGACAAGTAGCCCCAGTTCTGTGGGGGTAACAGACTTATACTTGCAAATGGCCTTACAGCGGATAGACGCTGGTGACTCTGACACCCATCTGCAGGTGATTCTCCAGTACCAAGCTGCTACTGCTGCAGAACGCCGGGCGGAGAGAGAGGCTGAGAGAGAGGCCCGTGAATGCCAGGCGGAGAGGGAGCTTGAGCTAAAAAATCTGGAACTTCGCCAGCAGGTGCAACCTTCCCCTGCACAAACTCCAGGAGCCCAAGCGCTAAAGATCCGATCCGAGGACTTTCCAATCTTGGAAGATAACGGGGTCTTGGACTCGTTCTTGCAGGGATTTGAGAGGTTGTGTAAGCAGCATCATATTCCCCAAGCAGAATGGGCCCGTTATCTGTCTTCCCGGCTGAAGGGAAAAGGTCTGGATGTTTCCACGACCTTACCAGAGGACGCGGACTATGAGACCCTCAAAGCGGTGCTGATCCGGAGATACCGGCTCACGCCGGAGGTGTACCGCAAAAAGTTCCGGAATATACAGCGGGGTCCCACAGAGAGCTATGCGGATGTTCTGCACCACTTAAAGGCTACATTCTGGCAGTGGATCAAAGGACTTACTTACTGACTTACTTGGGGATCTTATGATAAAGGAATAATTTCTCCAGGTGTGCCCTCTGGAGGTCCGCCAGTTCGTGTGTGATTGGAAACCCAAGACAGCAGACCAGGCTGCAGAGATTGCTGACGGCTATGTGTCCACCAGGGAGCAAGGGGCCAAGAGAGGAGCCACACTGCAGAGACCCCCAAGCTGGAAGGAGGGGCAAAGCTGGAGTTCACCACAGCCTGCGGTCTCCAAGTGGGGTAAGACAAACTCTGTCCCGGGTGCCCCCTCTACTTCCCCTGTCCCAAGAACTCTGGGTGCCCCGGCGACCACCTCCAAGTCCCAAAGAGAGATCCGGCGGTGTCATGCCTGTAACCAGCCAGGACATTTCAAGGCGGAGTGCCCCAATCGCTCTAAGAACCCCCCTGTTTCCCCAGCCACGGCAGCTGGCTCATCTGTATACTTGGTGGGGAGGGAGGGGTTGCAATCCAATGCCAACCGTCAACAGGTCACTGTGGGGGATAAAGTGGTCATAGGATTTCGGGACACTGGGGCGGACGTTACTCAGGTGCAACCTGACTTGGTCCCTCCGGACAGTATTAGCCCTGGAAAAACTCTGACCCTGAGGGGTATTGGACAAGAACGCTTAACTGTGCCCATGGCTTGCGTCCATTTGGACTGGGGTGCGGGAAAAGGAATGCGTGATGTGGGGTTAATGTCTGATCTGCCTGCCAATGTACTATTGGGAACAGATTTGGGGCCCTTGGTTTCCCAATATGGGGTGGGAGTAGCCCCACCTCGCTGTGACAAAATGTCTGTACTGAAGGATGATTTTAATGTGGTGTTGAAGCCTGTCACACAGGCAGAGGGAGTGGTCAGCGGCTTGGTTCCCCCTGCTGTGTGCCCAGCTAAAGTAATCAGTGAGCATGTGAATGAGGGACTGTGGAATGTTAACCTGGCTGTAGCCCCGCCCACATCTGCGGGTGGTGATAGCCCTCTCAGTGTGACCCGGGCGGAGTCATTCACCCATGCAGTTCACTGTGAATCAATGAATGAATGCAATGTCAATGTAATTGCTAATGCTTGCCTTGCAGATTTCCAGGGTAGCTCTTCTGAGATGCTGGGGGAAACCCCAACTGGTGACAATGTGCCAGGTGGTCAGGTAGGTCATGGGGATCTCAGGGCCGATCCGGATGAGGAACGGACTGCTGGTGTTGTGGTGGTAACCCGCAACCAGAGTGCTAGAGGGGTGGAAGTCGCTCTGACCCCTGAGTCGTTCCCTCTGTCACCCGGAGATGGCACTGAGACCGCCATGACTAGCCTCCCCACACTGGAGCCGGAGGAGTCCGGCGGGTATGTGACATGCACATCTCTTCTGTCTGGTTCCAGTCAGGAGTTCAGGGTCGCTGTCCAAGCTGACCGCAGTCTGGACGCATTGAAGGAGCGTGCTACTCAACCTCCCTTGGAGTCGGACAAGGACCGCGTGTACTGGGAGCAAGGGAGGTTGTACCGGGAAAACGATCCCCACAAAGGGAAAAGAAAGTCGGCTCAGGGACAAACATTTGGTGGTACCCCAACCCTATCGGGTGGAGTTGTTGCGGATTGCTCATGATATTCCACTGGCAGGCCACCTGGGGATCGCTAAGACCAAGGCTCGCCTCAGCCACTTATTCTACTGGCCTAAAATGGGGACAGATGTAGCTAAATACTGCCGTTCATGTGACACTTGTCAGAGGATGGGCAAGGCGGGGCAAGGCTCAAAAGCCCCAATGATACCTATGCCCATCATAACCGAACCTTTCCAGCGGGTGGCTGTGGATCTCATTGGATCCCTGTCCATTCCCAGTCGCACCGGGAAACGTTTCATATTAACGGTAGTAGACTACGCTACTAGGTACCCGGAAGCTGTCGCTCTGTCTTCCACCCGGGCTGATGTAGTGGCCAAGGCTCTGGTAGGCATCTTCTCCCGTGTTGGATTTCCCAGAGAGATGCTCACAGACCAAGGTACCTAGTTCATGTCTGCCTTCATGCAAGGCCTGTGTAAGGTAACAGAGGTGCAACATCTGGTGTCCAGCCCGTATCACCCACAGACCAATGGCCTTTGTGAACGGTTCAATGGCACCCTGAAGCAGATGCTCAGGATGTTAGTCGAGTCCCACGGGCGCGACTGGGAGCCTTATCTCCCGCACCTGCTGTTCGCTTACCGGGAGGTGCCTCAAGCCTCAACGGGGTTCTCCCTCTTTGAGCTCTTGTACGGGAGACGTGTACGTGGGCCCCTAACTCTTGTGAAAGAGTCCTGGGAAGGAGAAACGGCCATCCAAGGTGTGCCAGTCGTGGAGTATGTCCTGCGATTCCGTGACCAAATGCAGGCTATGGCGCAGCTGGTGCATGACAACATGGTCCAGGCTCAGGCCGACCAGAAGCGCTGGTATGATCACAATGCCCGTGAGAGAACATACCAGCTGGGGCAGAAAGTATGGGTCCTAGTCCCTGAGACCCAGGACAAGCTTCAGGTGAAATGGACCGTTCCATACGTCGTGCACCAGCAGGTCAACAGCGTCAGCTACCTGGTCACTGTTGATCCAGGCCGGAACAGGCATAAGGTCTTCCATGTCAACATGATGAAGGATCATCATGACCGGGAAGCTAGTGCCTTTCCGGTATGCAGTCTGCTAGAGGAGGGGGAAGAAGAAGACCTTGTTGACTTGCTTGCCCATTTTCAGGAGGATGGGTCCAACAAGAAGGCACAGGTGAACCCCCTGCTGGCTGAGGCCCAGCTGTCACAGCTGGAAGGAGTTTTGCACTCCCTACCTGGTCTGTTCTCCGCGAAGCCCGGGAGGATTGACCAGGCCATTCACCATGTGGATACCGGGAATCATGCCCCTATCTGGCGGTCGCCATATCGCGTCTCCTCGGAGGTACAGGTCCAGATGCGCAAGGAGATTGACGAGATACTGGAACTGGGGGTGATTCAGCCCTCTCACAGTGCATGGGCTTCACCTGTGGTTCTTTTGCCCAAAAAGGACCGGACCACCCGGTTCTGTGTAGACTACAGGGAACTTAATGTGGTTACAGTCGATGACGCGTACCCCATGCCGCGCATCGACAACCTGCTTGACCGGTTAGGTAAGGCCCAGTACTTGTCCATCATGGATTTGAGTCGGGGATACTGGCAGATCCCACTGTCCCCTCAGGCACAGGAGCGATCGGCCTTTATCACCCCTTCTCGGACTGTACGAGTCCACTGTCATGCCATTCGCCAAGAGCACCCAGTGCAGTACCTCAGCCGAAAGATTCTGCCGCGGGAGGTGGCCTACGCCACAGTGGAGAAGGAATGCCTAGCAATTGTTTGGGCCTTGCAGCATCTGCTGCCTTACTTGTATAGGTGCCACTTCACCGTGGTGACGGATCACAACCCTCTGATCTGGATCAAACGTGTTGCAGGTCAGAATGGACGGTTGTTACGTTGGAGCCTGGTGCTGCAGCAATATAACTATGACATCCGGCACAAGCCTGGTCAGGCCCATGGCAATGCCGATGGCCTGTCCCGGCGGGGTGAGGCTGCAGAGGTGCAGGTGGAAGAGGAACGGAGGCTCCTCCTTCCTCCCGAAAAAGGGGAGGGTGTGATGATGAGACCCTCAATTTATGTATCTTTCTCGGACATGTATCATTCTTCATTCGTATCAGTCTTACATATCTGTAGGAATGTAGAGCTGTGTTTACATTGGTGGTCAATTTGCTCCAGTGGTTTTATGTGCATACCATGGAGAGAGGGCCTTTCCAGATGTCCAAAGGGGGGGAGGGTGGGCTAATGACCTACAACTAACCCAGGCACCCATCTTTCCTTCTAACCGGCATAGATTCCTCTTTTAGTGAGGAGAGGGCTGACTGGTGGAGGTGAAGGGTGGGGCTAAAAAGGGTCTTCACCCTGGCTGGGGTGAGGTCTTTGGTCTTTGTGTGGAGCCTGAAAGAGACACAGCTAAGAGACTTAGGTCTGGTATTACTCTATACTTTATTTCCATTTTTGTTTTATGTGCTGTATCATCGCCCTTTTGCTCGTAAGTTTATGATTGATCATATTAATATTGTATATTTCTGTATATGCTATTAATTAGTACCGACCTACTTGGGTTATTAAATACATAAAATTTATAAAGCTCGTTTCATTCTATCCTACGAACTCTGTCCGCTCACGGGTTGTGAGTGGAAGGTTACGAAGGGTGAGCGCAGGTACGCCAAGAGGCTTGGCAAGGCTATACTCTTCACATGTGGGTCAGTACGATTACAATGAAACCTAACTTATGATGTTTTATTTTTGATTTACTAAATTTGCAGAATAAAACCTCATTTTGGTCAAAAATCTTTATGAAAAAAATTCTAAAATCTATAAAAAAAAAAAAAAAAAAAATTATGCGTCGCCATACTCTGAGGTGATATATTTTTATTTTTTGGTCAACAGAGACTTGTTTTTTTATTGGTACCCACTGGATACATAACGATTTTTTGATCACTTTTTGTTCCATGTTTCATTAACGGTTCATTTTTTTTTTTCTTAATTTTGGGTTGCTATTATACCCTCCAGTACAGAAGTGTTGGAGCGTATAACATCTGTCCGCCTATACATATTCATGGGCTGACATGCCTGAGTACTCGATCCTGTAATAGGATCAGAAGACCAAATGAGAAAATGGCAGACCTGGTATGACGGGATTCTACCTCTGTATGATGTTATGGTCTGGAAATTTAGAAGTGACTGCTGTACATGGTACACTGCTGTATATATCCCGTATAACCCTGTATATACTTTATAGCAGGGTGGCTGGCTGACTAGGGTTATGTTCATACTACTGCTGTAAGTCCCTTGTTCTGATCCATCAGAGAATATAAACAGAACAGACATGTCTACAGTGTTAAATAATGGAAGGTTCCTTCTCTTCTTCCCCTCCAATGTATACTCGGAGTAGTCATTTATCTAGATGGGATCTTACCCTCGTCCTCCTTGTTCTCCCTCAGGTACAAGACGATGGCCCTCTCCACCAATGACCCACCAGGGATGGCCGAGGCCAGAAACCACATGGCTACAAGGATATTAGAGCTCGCCCTGGAGATCATCTCCTTGATCACTGGAGAGGTGAGAGTCTCACATGACATCACTCTTATCTCTAGGAATAAACCAGGGAAATGACTGGACAGGTGAAGGATTCTTAGAATCTCTGTAGTGATCTGTAGTGTCTCACCATACACAGGATTACACAGTAGTGAAGAAGTCGTCTGGTGAGTGTGTGACACCCCGTGTGTCAGGAGGATGGAGCAGGACCCCGAGCCCCATCACCGAGCCTCCACCTCATTCACTGAGACATGAGCAGAAGATCCTAGAACTTACCAGCAGGATCACTGAGCTGCTGAGCGGAGAGGTGAGCGCTGCTGGGAATGCTGGGACATTATACAAGAACACCAAGGGAGGGCTCTGGGGATGACTGTATCATTGTGTTGTCAGGTTCCTATAAGGTGTCAGGATGTCACTGTCTATTTCTCCATGGAGGAGTGGGAGTATTTAGAAGGACACAAGGATCTGTACAAGGAGGTCATGATGGAGGATCAGCAGCCCCTCACATCAGCAGGTAAGAGGAGACCTTCCTGATGATAGAGGAGAGACCAGGTATGAGGGTCACCTAGACTCCCCCATCATCTGCTCATCACATATAGACAATGTATTCAGTCACTGTGTATATTTCCTATAGATGGATCCGGTCAGAGGAATCCACCAGAGAGATGTCCCAGTCCTCCATATTCCCAGGATTGTCCAGAGGATCCAGAGCAGAATGTCCCACTGGATCATCAGGTAGATGAAGCTGAGATGTCTGTAAATCCTCAAATCATTTGGTATTAGTAAAATAAGATAAGATAATCCTTTAATAGTCCCACCATGCGGAAATTCAATTTGTTAAAGCAGCAGAGATAATACAATACAAATACAATATATACAAAAAGCTCCAAGGTGAAGGCATTACAGTGACAGTAGGTACAGATAAAAGGTAAAGGTAAAAAAGTAGCAGAGGGGATATCACAACTTAAAGATCTTTCAGTTCTCTGTATGGACTGATATCCGCTTAGGTTGGTGTTGGTTGTACAGCCTGACCGCAGCGAGGAGGAAAGACTTACGATAGCGCTCCTTCTCACACCTAGGGTGGAGCAGTCGGTCACTGACAGTACTGTCCAGCGCTATCACAGTCTCATGCATGGGATGGGACTTCTTCTCCCACATGGAGCTCACCACGGACAGTATCCTTCTGTCACCCACCACCTGCACTGGGTCCAGTGGGCTCCCCAGGACAGAGCTGGCCCTTCTAATCAGCTTGTCGAGTCTATTCCTATCCCTGGATGATATACTGCTCCCCCAGCAGGCCACTCCGAAGAAATTGGCTGATGCCACTACAGAGTTGATAAAGGCCCTAAGAAGTGTCCCCCGGATTCCAAACGCTCTCAGCCTCCTAAGCAGGTACAGCCTGCTGTGGCCCTTCCTGTACAGGACCTCCATGTGATCTGCCCAGTCCAGCTTATTATTAAGAAGCAAACCCAGGTACTTATAGGAGTTTACAAACTGTATGCCCGTACCCTGAATGTCCACTGGTTTAGGAGGGCATCTGCAGTTACAGAAGTCCACCACCATCTCCATGGTCTTCCCAGCGTTAATCTTCAGGTGGTTCCGGTGGCACCAGTCCACAAAATCCCGGCTCAGTTCTCTGTACTCCCTGTCATCATCATCTGTGATGAGACCCACTATTGCAGAGTCGTCAGAATACTTCTGTAGGTAGCAGCTAGATGAGAGCACCTAAAATCTGCAGTGTACAGTGTGAAGAGGAAAGGGGCAAGAACCGTACCCTGAGGTGCCCCCGTATTAGAGATCACGGTATCTGACACACAGTCTTGGGCTCTCACATACTGAGGTCGGTTTGTGAGGTGGTCTAGGATCCAGTTGGAGAGGTGATGGTCCACTTCAGTAAGGCCCAGCTTGTCTCTCAGTAACCCCGGCTGTATGGTGTTAAAAACACTGGAGAAATCAAAGAACATTATTCTCACCGTGTTCCCTGGTTTCTCCAGGTGAGAAAGATCTCTGTGCAGAAGGTGGATGATGGCATCGTCCACCCCAATGCCCAGCCGAAAAGCAAACTGAAGAGGGTCCATAGCCGGGCTCACTAGAGGGCGGAGATGTGTGAGAACCAATCTCTCTAAGACCTTCATCAAGTGGGATGTCAATGCTACTGGTTTGTATTAGTTAAGGTCCATCGGATGAGGTGTCTTTGGAAGTGGTACCACACAAGATGATTTCCACAGTCGTGGTACCATTCCCAACTTCAGGCTCATATTAAACATATATGTAATAATACCACATCTTAAGTAGCCTGGTACTAATGCCATCTGGGGTTGCGGCCTTGTAAGGCCATTATATGTAAGTAGTGGAGACCACCATGGTGCCTATAATATTTTATATCCATTTATATGTTATTACACTCATTGACAAATCACACCGCACCCAGATAGAAATGACGATTTGATGTAAACCTCGTCCTGCAGTTCTGTCGGGTAGATATGTAAATGATTACAGGTCTGTAGGGCGTAATTGTTCTCCCCCCTGTATATACCTGGGGGAAATACATAGTATGGTTGGAAGACACATCATATGTCCATTATGTTCTACCAGGGGATAGGAGAGGATTTGGCTGAAGGGAAGGGGGGAGGGAAACAAGGACCCTATACATTATCAGAAGTGTTAGATCTGTCGTGATATGAATAACAGAAAAATGTGTAATCACACTGACGCCTCTGAGTGGTGTTGGGGTGACACCTTGTAAAATTCCAGGTCAAGTTGAGGAGATCGGTTGGGTAATCTTATATTTATGTGGTAAGCTTCTGCTCACCCCAGGACCACTTGTATAATAATAATAAAAATGAGAAAAAAGGAAAAATGGGGTGTCTATGAGCGCTGCTACACTTGTCACATGTGGGTAATGAATGGTGAAGATACAATAGATAATAAATAAATTAAAATAGTAATAAATATACATCAATGGATAATGACGTGAAATAAGGCGGTAAATACAAGATATAAAATAAACCATAAAAGGGGAAACAATAGGTGGCCTTCTATTCATAGTAGCAGTAGTGATAAAAAAAAAAAAAAGTAAAGGTAAAAATTGGACAAATGTCACATGATAAATTCGATGGCTCACAAAGCACATAAATCAGCAGGATAATAGTTTGTGAAATAGTAGATTATCTAAGGGTAATTAAATGTACCAGCAAAGAATTGGGTGTAAAAAAAATAGAGCGTTTAGAGCAACTCAATATGTCAAATATGCACCTATACAGTGGGGAAAAAAAGTATTTAGTCAGCCACCAATTGTGCAAGTTCTCCCACTTATAAAGATGAGGCCGGCCTGTAATTGTCATCATAGGTAGACCTCAACTATGAGAGACAAAATGAGAAAACTAATCCAGAAAATCACATTGTCTGATTTTTTTAAGAATTTATTTGCAAATTATGGTGGAAAATAAGTATTTGGTCAATAACAAAAGTTCATCTCAATACTTTGTTCTATATCCTTTGTTGGCAATGACAGAGGTGAAACGTTTCCTGTAAGTCTTCACAAGGTTGGCACACACTGTTGCTGGTATGTTGGCCCATTCCTCCATGCAGATCTCCTCTAGAGCAGGGATGTTTTGGGGCTGTCGCTGGGCAACACGGACTTTCAACTCCCTCCAAAGGTTTTCTATGGGGTTGAGATCTGGAGACTGGCTAGGCCACTCCAGGACCTTTAAATGCTTCTTACGAAGCCGCTCCTTCGTTGCCCTGGCGGTGTGCTTGGGATCATTGTCATGCTGAAAGACCCAGCCACGTTTCATCTTCAATGGCCTTGCTGATGGAAGGAGGTTTGTACTCACAATCTCACGATACATGGCCCCATTCATTCTTTCATGTACACGGATCAGTCGTCCTGGTCCCTTTGCAGAGAAACAGCCCCATACATGATGTTGCCCCCCCCATGCTTCACAGTAGGTCTGGTGTTCTTTGGATACAACTCAGCATTCACTCTCCTCCAAACACCACGAGTTGTGTTTCTACCAAACAGTTCTACTTTGGTTTCATCTGACCATATGACATTCTCCCAATACTCTTCTGGAACATCCAAATGCTCTCTAGCAAACTTCAGACGGGCCCGGATATGTACTGGCTTAAGCAGGGGGACACGTCTGGCACTGCAGGATCTGAGTCCCTGGCGGCGTAGTGTGTTACTGACGGTAGCCTTTGTTACGTTAGTCCCAGCTTTCTGCAGGTCACTCACTAGGTCCCCCCGGGGGGTTCTGGGATTTCTGCTCACCGTTCTTGTGATCATTTTGACCCCACGGGGTGAGATCTTGCGTGGAGCCCCTGATGGAGGGAGATTATCAGTGGTCTTGTATGTCTTCCATTTTCTAATTATTGCTCCCACAGGTGATTTCTTCCCACCAAGCTGCTTGCCTATTGCAGATTCAGTCTTCCCCGCCTGGTGCAGGGCTACCATTTTGTTTCTGGTCCTTCCTCAGCTCTTTGGTCTTCACCATAGTGGAGTTTGGAGTGTGACTGTTTGAGGTTGTGGACAGGTGTCTTTTATACTGATAACAATGTCACACAGGAGCCATTACTACAGGTAATGAGTGGAGGACGGAGGAGCCTCTTAAAGAAGAAGTTACAGGTCTGTGAGAGCCAGAAATCTTGCTTGTTTGTAGGTGACCAAATACTTATTTTCCACCATAATTTGCAAATAAATTCTTTCAAAATCAGACAATGTGATTTTCTGGATTTGTTTTCACATTTTGTCTCTCATAGTTGAGGTCTACCTATGATGACAATTACAGGCCGGCCTCATCTTTATAAGTGGGAGAACTTGCACAATTGGTGGCTGAATAAATACTTTTTTTCCCCACTATATACAGTACAGACCAAAAGTTTGGACACACCTTCTCAATCCAAGAGTTCTCTGTATTTTCATGACTATAAAAATTGCACTGTCTGCTTTCTAGCGGTATATAAAACCGCATGTTCATGAAGACGTGAAAGGTCCTCTTTAATAGAGCCCAGTTGTTTTTTGGCTGTTGTGTGGTCTTTACGTTTTTCAGATGGTTGATCAGCTGGGTAGAGTCCTTGAGATACGAGGGGAGTTTTAAGACTAAATCTTGTCGTGTAGGTCAATGAAGTGGGATCCTATTCCTGATATTATGGGGCGGCCTGGTGGGTGTGTTAAGGATTTGTGTACTTTAGGGAGATGATAAAAAATGGTAGGGGGTGTTCTATAATTTGTAGGAATTTCTTTTTTCTTTAGAAGGTTATTAGATATTGCTTTATTGATGAGTGTCCTATAATCAAGGATGTATGATGTTAGTAGATTGCTCGGAGATCGTGTCGTGAGATATAAGTGTCTGAGGGACAGGGATCAATGCAAAATCCAACTCCTCTATATTGACAGCACCCCCCCAGGTCTGGAGATGCTATATCCACAGCCCTCCTCTGTAGTCACATGGAGGATGGGTAAAAATATTTTTGCACCCTAGATTGGTGCAGGACCACACTGCCATGATAGTCGGGAGCTTTTACAAGGCCCTCTGTCCTGTCTCTCTATTTAGGCTTGCCTGTGCCTGGCCTAAATAGAGACGTAGTGATTTCCACATACATTGTTGTACACCGTTGTATTGCAGTCTATGGGACAAGCGATCTAATGGTTGCGGATTCAATCCACCTAGGAGGGCTAGTAAAACCGTTGTAAGTATGTGAGCCAGAGGGCGCTGTTGAGCGACCCAGGCCAGAAAAGGCTCTCAGCCACGCCTTTGGGTGGTGGCACGTAACTCCAGGATGGCTGGAGTGTCCTGCAGGAAGTGGTGGACCAGCTAGGACAGAGAGAGAGGCTCTGTCCCAGAGGGCTGGCGTCCACAGAGGACTGTTGCTGGAGCTGAGCAACAGTCAGGACAGTTAGGGGCTCAAGGAGTGAGTTAGGCCCTAACTGTGGCATAGGTTTTTTGTTGTTTTGTTATGTTGCAGTTAAGCTGAATAAAGCCACTTTTATTTTACACTTGGACCGTCTGAAAGCTATCTTTCCGGCACCCAGTACCACGAACCACCGCTGTCCGGACCAGGAGTCTGCCGCCATTTTGAGTTTAATTCCCCAAATTATCACACCGTATAAAACCTAAAAGTTCCAAACGCCCTCTTTCCCTATATCCTTAAAACTAAGTAAATAAAAACCAAATATAAACATATTGTGCATTTACTGGTCCCATACAGTATAACGCTCCCTGTACTATCCCCTTGGCTATGTTATGGGGTCCAGTAAATTGGTTGTTATACCATGTGGGGGCCCTTTTACTGGCCCCCATGTAGTAAGTGCCCCCATATTGACTTCAGGCCGTACCTGCTGGATTACTCCACCAAGTCACGACCACTATTTACTTACTGATCTTTGTTTTTGCCCATGGGCCGCTTCAGCCCTCCAGGTGGCCTCGTGCGTTGCCCATTACAGCACCCAGGACCTCCTGGTGGCTGAGGAGAGAGAGGAAGTGGCCGTGGGCAGGAGCGGGGATCAGTAAGTAATGGAGTAACCCAACAGCTAGCGGCCTGAAGGCAATAAGGGGGGCCTTTACTGCATGGTGGCCAATAAACTGGTCCTCCACATGGTATAACACCCAATTTACTGGACCTCACAACATAGCCAGTGGGACAGTACAGTACTGTGTGGGGCATAGTACCATGTGGGGGTCAGTAAATGAGGCATAATATCATGTGGGGATAAGTAAATGGGATATAATACTGTGTGGGGGCCAGTAAAGGGAGCACTATATGTGGGAGCCGGGGGGCAACAGTGAAAGGTTTGCTCTGGGGCCCGGTCACTGCTAGTTACACCCCTACCAATATTAATTGGAGATCCTTCTCCTTTCAGGGCAATTTTTATTCATGGCACTTCAGGGCCTAGATATAAGATAAACCCGGGATCTTCTTCTTCTTCTCATGTCCTTCATGTTGGATCTTTACAGAAAAGTGATGAGAGTGGAACGTCGAGTGGACTGGAGAACCCCATATCAGTGTCAGAGAAGGGTAAGAGCCTTTCATACATCTTGTGTTTTCAGTCGATATCCACATGTTCTTTTACTAGAAGGTTTAGAGGAAGATTATTGGAGATTTTCTCTTGAATATTTTATGCTGGAGGTCTAGAGACTATAGTGGTGCTTGAAAGTTTGTTAACCCTTTAGCGTTTTCTATATTTTTGCATAACTTTTACCCAAAACAACATCAGATTTCCACACAAGTCATAAAAGCAGGTAAAGAGAAACAGATCAGAAAAATGAGCCACAAATATGAGACTTGCTTATTTATTCATAGCAGAAAATCATCCAATATCACATATCTCTTAGAACCTTTAGGACTAGCAGATAATTTGAAAGGGAAATTAGTCTTAGGTGTTTTCTATCAATGCGATGACAATGAGACACGAGTGGGCGACCTGTTTTATTTAAAGAACGGAGATCTATCAAAGTCTCATCTTTGCGACTCGTTTGTGGACATGTATCATGGCATGAACAAAGGAGATTTCTGAGGACCAGAGAAGGAGAATTGTTGATTTTCATCAGGCTGGAAAAAGTTACAAAACCATCTGTAAAGAGTATGGACTCCAGCAATCCACAGTCAGGCAGGTTGTGTACAAATGGAGGAAATTCAAGACCGTTATTACCTGAGGCTATTAAGTGACACCAGAACCCCCTGGATAGAAAAAGTCCCAACCGAGTACTCCAAAATGGCAATCTCTTCTAAATATTTACAAAATAAGACTTTGTTTGGAGCCTTTGTCAGTTATGTCCTGGTCTCTTCAGTGCCCCCCGTGTAAAATAATGATCCCCTTAACAGGCTGAGACTGGCCCTTAGAGGAACAGGTGAATTCCCCAGTGGGCCCCCAGTCCCCTCACCTCCTGCACAAGTGGTTCATGGCTCATTGTATACGCACATACAGATGGGTAACATACAGCATGGCCATCAGCCTATGCGCCCATATAATTAACTGAGTAGATTATTTAACAAATTCCCCACTGAGATGACATCTAGGCACAGAGGCCGGCAGACCAGTATCTCCTCTCGCAGATCCCACCATGGTCTTTGTGGCCCTTGCAGCAATGTTGACAATCGTGTTGCTGCTGCCTGAGACTTGCTGCTGTGTAAGCAGATTTTCCTGGCTCAGAGAACTAAGAGGATCCTACTTCACGGCAAGGGCCAGTCAACAGGCCACTGACAGAGCTCACAGGACAGAAACAATATGAAGTAAGGACTAGGGGGAAAAAATCAGTGTTGACATAGTTTTTAGAATTTGTGAATAGGTGTCCAGTAATATTTGCATGTACAATTGTTGTACAGCGGGTCCTTAGAATGAATTTTACTGGTGGGTCCTAAGCACCCCAGTCCAACATTGGCCCTCAGTGCCCTCCCACATGTAATATCATGGCCACCACAGTGCCCCCACATGGAAGATTATGACCTGCACAGTGTCCCCAAACACCCAGTGATGTCTAAGGAGCGACTGGTGAACTGCATTAATCTCTCACCACTCTGCTCCATGCTCCTTCTCTTCAGGATCTGTTACGATATCAGCACTCCGCACCCGGAGCAAAGTGGTGAGTAATGAATGCCTCTCACCACTCACTCCCTGGGGTGCTGATGGCTTTCTTTGAGAGCTCCCCCATCCATACTGATGGAAGCGTTCATTGCACTTATAAAGTAATCATGGTGGCCACAGCCATGTGCAGACGACCATCCTAGGTGGTGGTGGGGAAACATTAGTTCTGAGCCACTGCGTGTACCCTCTGGGACTATGGGGTGTACCCCCTGGCATACGCATACTGCAGGTTGAGAGCCACTTACTAAGCAACTATAGGTCTTTCTCACATTGGCTAATGTTACTGAGTCCACCACCAGGAGCACACTGAAAATCAATTGCAATGAGAAAGCCGATCCTCTCCAAAAAAAAAAACATTGCTGTCTGTCTGCAGAGCTTTATGGTGAAAATGTGAAGTGTTATGTTTAGAGCAAGGAAAATATGGCATTCAAGCATAAAAACCTCATACCGATTGTTACACATAGTGCTGGTAGTATCATGGTACGGGCTGGTTTTGCTGCATCTGGGCAAGGACAGCTCTCCATCATTGATGGAACAATGAAATCTGAATTATACCAGCAATTCTAAAGGAAAATGTCAGGACGTCGGTCCATGAGCTGAATCTCGAGAGAACGTTGGCCAAACAGCAAGACAACGACACTAAGCACAGATGTTATACCAAAGAATGGTTAAAGAAAAATAAAGTGAATGACATGGCCATTCCAGAACTAAGTTCTAGTCTTAATCCAATAGAAATGTTGTAGAAGGACCTGAAGCGAACAGTTCATGGGAGGAAACCACCAACATAACAGCTGAAGCGAACAGTTCATGGGAGGAAACCACCAACATAACAGAGCTGAAGCTAGCAGTTCATGGGAGGAAACCACCAACATGGCAGAGTTGAAGCGAACAGTTCATGGGAGGAAACCACCAATATGGCAGAGCTGAAGCTGCTTTGTACAGAGAAAAGTAGTAAAAATCCTCCAACCTGATTTGCACAACTCATTGACAATGACCACTTAGATTCAGTTATTGCTGCACAAGGTCACACCAGATACTGAAAGCAAGAGTTCACATCCTTTTACCACTGACAGATGCAACTACTGTATATTGGATAATTTTCTTAAATAAATGGTCAAGTCTAATATTTCTGACTCATTTGATTTGATTAGAGTCTCTTTATCTAATTTTAGGACTTGTGTGAAAATCTGATGTGGTTTTATGTCAGACTTATGGAGAAATGCAGAAAACTTTGAAGATTTCACAAACTATATCAAGCACCGCCGTACTTTATTTATTTATTTTTTTTTTATCTTAATAGGATATGTGATAGGAAATCCATAAAAAAATTCTCCCTTGCACCTCTATGGTGGACGTTCAGGTTCTGTTTGAGTTTCGTCAGGTTACTGCAGCTTGGATCCTATTCTAGTGTATGAGAGCTGATCTGAAGTAACCTTGTTTGGCCACTACATAGAGAACGGAGCTGTCTGCTTCCTGCTCTATTCTATTGTTTCAGGTGCTGAGAACAGCTAATCCGTGGGGGTGCCGGGTGCCTGATCCCGACTGATATAAAATTGATGACCTATCCTTAGTATAGTTTATCAATATCCAGAAGACTCTGTGACTGTATTATCACACATTTTTCTCATTGTATGAATATCAGTTATTTTGTCCTGATTTTTTTGCAGGTGAAGATAAGATCAGTGACTGCCATGGATACCCCAAGTTATTTCCCCACCATGAAGGAGAAGCTGGTCAACCACCAACTGGCCATAAAACAACTGGACATAGACCGGGGGAAATCTATCCATGTTCTGAATGTTGGAGACATTTTAAAAAGAAATCTAATCTTTCCAGCCACATGAAGATTCACAGATGTGAAAGACCATATGCGTGTTCAGAATGTGGGGAATCTTTTAGTCAGAAATCTCTTCTTATTAAGCATTGGAGAACTCACACAGGAGAGAAGCCATATTCATGTACTGAATGTGGTAAATGTTTCATCAACCAATTAGGTCTTGAAGTTCATCAGCGGATTCACATCGGAGAGAAGCCATTTTCTTGTTCAGCATGTGGGAAATGTTTTAGCTATAAATCCGTTCTTGTTAACCATGTAAGAACTCACACAGGGGAGAAGCCATTTTCATGTATTGAATGTAGGAAATGTTTTGCCCAGAAGATACAACTTGTGGAACATTTGAGATCCCACACAGGAGAGAAGCCGTTTTATTGTTCAGAATGTGGGAAATATTTTTCTCGGAAGATACAACTTGTGGTTCATCTAAGAACTCACACAGGGGAGAAGCCATATTCATGTACTGAATGTGGGAAATGTTTTACCCACAAATCAAATCTTGTTAACCATGTAAGATCTCACACAGGTGAGAAGCCATTTTCATGCACTGAATGTGGGAAATGTTTTACCCACAAATCAAATCTTGTTAACCATGTAAGATCTCACACAGGAGAGAAGCCATTTTCATGCACTGAATGTGGGAAATGTTTTACCCAAAAATCAAGTCTTGTTAACCATGTAAGATGTCACACAGGTGAGAAGCCTTTCTCATGCACTGAATGTGGGAAATGTTTTAAAAGGAAAGGTCATCTTGATCGGCACCAGAGAACTCACACAGGGGAGAAGCCATTTTAATGTTCAGAATGTGCAAAGTAGACTCAGAAATGAAAATCTATGAAACACTGAACACTGTTACAGAAAGATGACATTTGGACATTCTTAATCTTGCAGAACACCAGAGAAGTCTCACAAGCTGTTTTATCCTCTGAGGGAAATTTTTTTTTTCATTGACTCCTTCCCTTCTGACTTCTTTGGAAAATAAATGGAAGGATAAGAGAAGAGCTGAGTATGATAGAAGCCTGGAGACACACACAGAGTTTTCTGCAGCTAATATTATACGAACCTAAATTTTCGAACATGTTTTGTTTTTCTGCCGTTAATAAATTTTGTAATTTACTTTATTAATGGATTTTCCTCCTTTCTGTGAAATCCTGCGCTGAAATCCACTTTGTCTCCCATTTCGTTATTAGCATAGACCAGGGCACAACCTTGCATTGCCGGAGCCGCCTATTTGGTAACTAACCTAAGCGAGTGTGGATCGTGAGATTGTGTAAGGTCTTAAGTGTGACGTCTGATTTAGTGTCTTTAGATGAAGGGATTTAGCAAGTAACTGTAATTTTTTCCCCTCATTGACATTGTTTTGCTGTAATATACATTGCTGTAGATACACCCAGTCTTGCTGTGAGAATAAACTTTAATTAAAGAATGTACCAATAAAGGGTGCCGTCATGACCCTGAAGTCGTATTATCGGTAATGCATTAGCAGATACAAAGCTGTGGGTGGAGGGTAAGTGGAAAAGTCTAATCCCCTGTATTACTAAGGAGGATCGGGATGAAGGTCTGGAGTCACGTGTACGTGTGTGTGTGTGTGTGTGTGTGTCCAACAGTGGATAACAAGCTTATAGAGCTGTACATAATTCCCCAATGTTATCTCACCCCATTCAGGCTATTTGTAATGGGAAGGATTCCTTCCTCTCAATGTCATCGATGCCAGTCTCCAGACAGACAAACTCACTATCTCATATGGTCATGTTGATTTGACCAGACTTTTTAGTTGGAGACTATTGCTCTTCTTACATTGGTGATGACAGTACAGGTGCCATTGACCCCTGAAATGTGTTTATTGGGCCCCCTTGACAAGTGGCAATGCCATTCTCGTATTCTGCATGAAACCCTATTCCTTGCATGTAAGGCCATTGCTATGAGATGGATGGAAAGACGACCCTTTCTATATCCCAGTGGCGAACCATGATCAATACTGTGGTTCTGTAGGAACAGATAGTATATAACAGGGGTCGGCAACCCCCGGCATGAGTGTCTAGAGTGGCACGCGAGGCTTATTTCCCTGGCACGGGAGTTCTCACACAAGCCGGAGGGAAACTGATGCCAGGACGGATCCCATAGTTTTCTATGAGATCGGTTCTGGCACAAGAGGCATCAGTTCTGGCGCGGTATCTGTGCCTCAGCCGGATGGAAGAACGTTACCTACAGCGTTTTTCCATCCGGCTTCCTTAAAATTTCATTAGTGCCTGAAGATGGATGCGGCAGCACCCAGCTTCTGCACAGTCTGTGTACAGTAGTGAAGCCGGTAATTGCCGGCTTCACTACTGTACCTGAGTGAATTGCTCAGGATTGGTTAAAGCTATAAAGAAACACTTGGATTCATTTTAAAGATGAGAATCTCATCTTTAAAATGATACCAAGATCACCATGATCGTCCTTACACATCCTGAGCGATTCGCTGGTGAAAACGATGTTCTGCATTGAAATCCCAATGCAGATCTCAATTCCCGACATCTTTTTAACAGTGAATTGCTCAGGATATGTAAGGTCTATCATGGAGATCTTGGTATCTTTTTAAAGATGCGATTCTCATCTTTAAAATGAATCCGGGGCGTGGCCTGGACGCGCATGGAGTAGCACGCGCGCAGGTCCTTCTCCGCTCCTCCGCTCGCTACTGAGACCCGTGGACCCCTCAGCAGGCGTAGTATGGGCAAGCGCTTACCGAGGAAGGTGGCCCCGGGCACCCCAGCGCCCGTGGAGAGGTCTGGGGGGGCCACCCTGGACGCCTTTCTGGCCCAGCGGCCTTCTCTACCGGGCCAGGCTGCTGCGGGGCGGCCATCTTGGATTTCCTCCGCTCTCCAGGCACAGGGGTCGCAGCGCAGCTTCTCTCCTCCCGCGCTCCCCCTGTCAGCCAGCGGAGCGCCGCTTCAACAGAGATCCCTGTCGGCGCCTGGGCAACCCAGAGTTTCCCCAGCACGAGTACTCCCACAGTCTCCTCACCCTGGGATGTCCCAGCAACTACATTCTGCTTCACCAGCACTCCTGGCAGAGCGGCATGAGAGGACCCCGGATGTCTCCAGCTTCTCAAGGAGTTCTGAGGTCAGTGGCTCTGCTCCCTCCTACACCGCTGATGAGTTGCAGCCTGTGGCCACAGAGCTGGTCTCTGTGGCCCCCCATCTACTATCTTCCCCCATCGCCCCTCCCCTCCATAGCTCAGGGGGGGATGGCGCGGTGGAAGGCGCTGGCGTAGGGGCTCCTCCGCCCCACACTCCCAAGGATTATGCCTCCCCCCCTCCAGTCCTGCACCCCCAGAGCTGCATTCCAGGCCCATCTTCAGCACCATCATCCATGGCGGACCTTCTTCCTCAACTTCCTACTAAACAAGACCTTAAAAGTATGGTTGCGGAAATCACAGCATCCTTCCGATCTGAAATTGCTACCCTCCGCACTGATTTACACTCCATTGCTAACCGAATGGACACGCTGGAGAATGACCATGACACTACCAGGGACTATGTTGCCTCACTGCATGATACTACCACTGAACAGGGTTCAGCTATACGGGACATGCAACGCCACTTGGAGGATCTTGACAACAGGGGCCGGCGCAACAATATACGCATCAAGGGACTCCCAGAGGCTGACCAATCTGAGGATCTGCCTGTTCTGCTGGAGGCTGTCTTCAACACTATACTGCAGGAGCCCCCGTCCCACAAAATTAAGTTTGATAGGGCACATCGAGCCCTTCGACCCAGAGGATCTTCCGCCACACCCCGTGATGTCATCTGCTGCCTCCACGACTTCACCCTTAAAGAGGCTATAATGAGCAAAGTGCGCAAACTCAAAGACTTCGAGTTTCAGGGAGCTCCACTACAATTCTATCAGGATCTGTCGCTAATCACCCTCCAGAAACGCCGCCATCTCCGACCCCTCCTCCAGATTCTTCAGGAGCACCAAATTCCTTACCGGTGGGGATTTCCGTTTGCTCTCATTGCTCGTAGGGATGGTCGCTCCGCTACGCTTCGCTCCTTTGCGGATTTGCCTCTCTTCTGTGACCTATTGGATGTTCCCCTGCCGGATTTAACAGACTGGGAGCTATTCTCTCCACCCCCTCCCCCACCACCGGTTTGGCAACGATTGGAGCCCAGACGACGTCATGCATCCTCCGCGGTGGTGACCACTCGGAGGCCCCGGCTGGAGACTGATCCCTGAGGAGGCTGCCCCCCCCTTGAGACGTTCTCCCTTTTCTCGGTGGTGCTTTGGAATCTGCATGCCTTAATGTTATGTTTGCTTCTTTTTTTTCTTTTTTTAGGTCTACGGGTCTCATCTATTATGCTTATTATTGGATTGTTTTAGCGGAGTGGGGCGGGGGTGGGGTTCCGGTGACTCCCCTTCCTTCCTTCTTTTTACTGGTGGTTGGGGATCCACCGCCTCCCCTCCGACCTCCTGTCCACGCTCTCCCCCCTAAGGGGATACTTGGACTGTGCGGCCATTGATCCTGATTGGACCTCTGGCTGCCCTCATTGGTCCCCAGGCGAGTGACTTAGCCTCGCCCACAAAGTATTGTTTAACTGTTTTTATTTTTACTTTGTCATTTATGATGTCTTTTGCCTCCCTCCCTCCCTCTCTTTCCCCCCCCTCCCTGATCTAGAGACCCTGCCTCGACTTTGGGTTCCTATTTGTGGATTGCCCTTTTGCCTCTCCGAGGGAAACTTGCCAGCGTCATGTGAGATGGGTGAGCTTATTGCAATCCGCCACTGTCCTCCAATCCTGGGTCCCAATGGTTAGGTGCGTGACAATTAATGTCAAGGGCCTGGGTTCCAACATTAAAAG
Organism: Leptodactylus fallax; assembly: GCA_947044405.1. NCBI lineage: Eukaryota > Metazoa > Chordata > Amphibia > Anura > Leptodactylidae > Leptodactylus > Leptodactylus fallax. Next base: position 279,722 of record CAMRHE010000564.1, on the reverse strand, counting down.
GCGCCATGTCCTCAGAGACCTCCGCTCCTTACGAGCGGATGTGGCATTTCTTCAGGAGACTCATTTTGACCGCGCTGGTACTTTTGCCTTCGCTAAGCATTATTTTCCCGTAGCTTTTTCAGCCTTCCACAATCGACGCAGAGCTGGGGTGGCTATCCTTCTTTCTCGATCCTGCCCAATTACAGTGACGACTTCCCACATAGACCCAGGTGGCCGGTTTGTTATCTTGGAGGGGCTCCTTTATGGTGCCCCGATTGTTTTATGCAATGTCTATGCCCCCAATTCAGCACAGATCCCGTTCTTGCGCCGGGTATTCTCCCGTCTGCGCGCTCTCCCACCATCAGCTTGGCTGGTGGGGGGAGACTTTAACATGGTCTTGTCTGAACGGGCGGATCGTCTGGCGTTACCCCAGGGCCCAACCCCCCATAGGTTGGCCCAACTTGCAAGGGAGTTCCGCAGGCTGATCCGCGCCCACTCTTTGTATGACCTTTGGCGAATGGACAATCCTACGGCGCGCTCCTACACCTTCTTTTCTCACCCTCATAACACTCACACCCGCATTGACTACTTCTTTGGAAATGCTCCCGCTCTTCGTTTGCTTAGGGACACGAACATTGGCCCTCTCACCTGGTCTGATCATGCCCCAGTCGTGGTTACCTTATCTACGACTCCAGTGCCTACTCGCCAATGTCATTGGCGTCTTAACGAAACACTGCTCAATTCGCCGACCTCCCTCGAGACCCTGCGCACACACTTGATAGATTATTTTAGGGACAACTTAGGCTCGGTAGACTCTCTTGCCATTCTCTGGGAAGCCCATAAGGCGGTCATGAGAGGATGCTGTATCGCATTGGCTTCTAGGCTTAAAAGGGACAGACAGGCCCAGGAACAGCTCCTCCAAGCCCGTATTCGGTCCCTTACGACGACTTTGGCAGCGCATCCATCCCTGGGGGTTCTTCGCCGTTTGGTCCTGGCCCGGGCGGACCTCCGTGATTTGGAGACCCGCCATGTGGAACGACTTCTCCTTTATACCCGTCAGCGGTTTTTTGAACGAGGTAATAAATCTCATACCCTCCTGGCAGGAACCCTCAGGGATCATCGGGCCTCTTCCACACCACACTCTGTCCGTGACCCCGCGGGTACTCTTCAACATCACCCTGATGCTGTGGCGCTGGCGTTCCACTCTTACTACTCTAAGCTGTATGACTTACCCCCCCCCACGAGCACTACTCCCTGGGGATGACTCAACACTACTGGAAGACTATTTAAAGGATTGTTGTCTCCCACGCCTTCCTCCTGAGGCCCTAACCTCCCTGAACACCCCCATCACCAGGGAGGAACTAGAAGGGGTCCTGAGGGACCTCCCAAATGGGAAAGCCCCAGGCCCAGATGGGTTCACTTACAATTATTATAAGGTTTTCCAGGGTGAACTCTCTGCTCATCTATTGTCCCTCTTCAATTCCTTCCTTTCAGGTTCCCCTATACCCCCGACTATGCTCTCTTCACTACTCACATTGGTCCCTAAACCGGGTAAGGACTTGCAGGATTGTGCTAACTACCGACCGATTGCTTTGCTGAACACGGACCTGAAACTTTTCACCAAACTCTTAGCCAATAGACTGAATGCTTGGCTCCCTCTGCTTGTCCATAAGGACCAGGTGGGATTCATCCCCTGTCGTCAGGGTGGTGACAACACCAGGAGGACTGTGGATTTGGTGGAGGTGGCCAATCATTATTCTACCCCGGCCCTTCTCTTGAGCCTGGACGCTGAAAAGGCTTTTGACCGCATAAATTGGTCGTTTATGCATACTACGCTTAAGGCGTTCGGGCTTACGGGACCTTTTCTCACAGCTATCCAGGCCCTTTACTCCTTACCCTCAGCAGCAATCAAGCTTCCCCATGCATCTTCGCCCTCCTTCCCTATTCGAAATGGCACTAGGCAGGGTTGCCCCCTGTCACCCATCATATTTGCCCTCTGCATTGAACCGCTAGCGGCCAAGATTAGGCGAGACCCTAATATCAAGGGCATCATGGTCCAAGATAAGGAATTTAAGATATCTCTCTTTGCGGACGATGTACTCCTCACTCTCACCTCCCCTCATACTACCCTTCCAAACTTGCTGCGCTCGCTAGAGACCTATGGTGATCTCTCAGGGTATAAGGTGAACCCCGCGAAGACTGAGGCACTCCCACTTAACATCCCACGGGACCTTCTCCTTCTCCTCCGCAGTAATTACGATTTCCAGTGGCGGGAGTCCTCTATCCGCTACCTGGGAGTCCATATATCCACTTCCTATGCGACCCTCTACTCGGCAAACTACCCGCGGTTGTTTTGTGAGCTGAGAGCCCTATTGGACAAATGGCAACCCTTGCCTATCTCCCTTTTGGGGAGAATTGCTGCGGTCAAGATGACTCTCCTCCCGAAGCTACTGTATTTTTTCGAGACTCTCCCAGTCGCGATACCTCGGGGAGAATTACGGAACCTACAGAAAGCTATCTTCCAGTTTATCTGGAAAGCAAAACGACACCGAATACCTAGATCTGTTATGCTGGCGGATAGGGGGTCTGGGGGTATGGCTGTCCCACATCTGTTACATTATTACTGGGCGGCCCACTTACGCCATATCCCATTCTGGGCGGCTATGCCAGCATACACCAGATGGGTGCAGGTAGAGAAGCTATGGCTGGCACCCATGCATCCTAACGCGCTTCTGTGGGTCAGCTCCCCCCCCCCCCCCCTGCCTCGTACCTGTTGGGCCCCATTCGGTTTACTAGATCTATCTGGTCTACCTGTTGTGCTAGATTCTCCCTGATGTCCCCGCGCTCATCTATGGTCTCCATACTATACAACCCCCTTCTCCCAGAGAGCCTGACTTCTGCCATGACTAAAGTGTGGTCTGAAGCTGGCCTTTACCGGATTGCTGATATGGTTGACCCTGGAACCTTGGAACTCAGGTCCTTTGCTTATCTTACAGCTAATCAAAACCTGCCAAGTACTGAATGGTTCCATTACTTGCAGGTGGTTCACTTTGTCCGCTCCCTCCATGGGTCTCTTAAGGTGTCACTCCCCACCGCTTTTGAAAAGATTTGCCGTGCAGGCACGTCCACTAGGGGCTTTATATCCTCTATTTACCAACTTCTTAACTCACAAACTACAGGCTCTCCTGTTAATCATCGCTATATGCTTAAATGGGAGGAGGCGGTGGGTAAACCCATCTCCCAGGAACAGTGGCGGATTGTATGGTCTCGGGCCCAGAAATCATCTCAGTGCATTACGTTTAGGGAAACGCAGTATAAGCTGTTGATGCATTGGTATCATACTCCGGCTCTCCTTCATACTTTAAACCCATTAGTTCCCCCATGGTGCTGGCGCTGTGGAGCTGCGGTGGGTACCCTGCACCATATCTTTTGGACGTGCCCTCTCATCCTCGGTTTTTGGAGGGAGGTCAGGACTCTGACGACTGCTCTCTTTTTGCAAGAGGTTCCTCTTGACCCTCTTCTTTATCTCCTGAACCTTCCCCCCAGACACCTGAGCAATAAGTCATCCAGGCTTTTCTTGCATCTTTGTACTGCAGCTAAAACTCTCATAGCTAGAAACTGGAAGAAGGTGAGTCCCCCATCTAGTCTTGAGCTTGTGGCTAGAATGAAGGATGTGAGGAGTCTTGAATACCTGACTGCTGGCCTACATAATTCACGGGAAGCCTTTGGGGCTATTTGGGCACCCTGGGACATGTATTGTACATTACAGGGTCTCTGATCTCTAGTCCTCTCCTTCCCTCCCCCCCTTCCCTTTGGTCCTACCCTTGTCTTCTTAACCCCTCCATTCCCCCCTCCCTTGTTCACTGCTTAATTTAAATGCATATTGCTTAAGGGGGAGGAGGCAGATAGCCTCTATTTACCTCAATGCTTCCTGTTTGTTTGATTATTATTGTTTTTTTGTTTTTTCTTTATTCCTTGTTAATGAAAAATTTTTCAATAAAATTACAGTTATATAAAAAAAAAAATATGTTTCCTTCTTCTTTCTCCCTTTTTCTTTTTTTTTTTTTTTTCTCTCCCCCCCCCCCCCCCCCCCCCCCCCCCCCCCCCCCCCCCCAGGGGGGGGGGGGGGGGGGGGGGGGGGGGGGGGCAGAAACACCTCCCTCTCTCTTTCCTTTCTTTTTTTGGGGGGGGGGGGGGGGGGCCCCCGTCCTCCCCCCCCCCCCCCCCCTCAACCAGCGGGCAACCCTTTCTCCCCCCCCCCCCTACCCCCCAGGGGGGGTTTTGTTACCCCCCCCCCCCCCCCGCCCACCCACCAAGATGTTTGTGGGGGGGGCCCCCCCCCTTTCCCCCCCCCCCGGGCCGGGGGGCCCGGGGGGGCCCCCCAAACACTTACGCAACACAGGCACAAGGCCCCCAATAAGGTTTAAATGGGGGGGGGGGGGGGGCCCCCCTTTTTCACTGTCCCTGTCCTGTCCATACCTGATCTTTATAGAGTAAAATACGCCGCCCGCCTCTCTAGTTATATCCGTTACACGCTAAAATAATAGCAATAGCGATTATCACTAGCGATGAATGTATAAAACATTTCTGCCACTATGGAGGATAATACTGTGTGCAGGGGCCGCTATGGAGGATAATACTGTGTGCAGGGGCCGCTATGGGGCATAATACCATGTGCAGGGGCCGCTATGGGACATAATACCGTGTGCAGGGGCCGCTATGGGGCATAATGAACATGTGCAGGGGCCGCTATGGGGCATAATACCATGTGCAGGGGCCGCTATGGGGCATAATGCCATGTGCAGGGGCCGCTATGGGGCATAATACCATGTGCAGGGGCCGCTATGGAGGATAATACTGTGTGCAGGGGCCGCTATAGGGCATAATACCGTGTGCAGGGGCCACTATGGGGCATAATGCCATGTGCAGGGGCCACTATGGAGGATAATACTGTGTGCAGGGGCCGCTATGGGGCATAATACCGTGTGCAGGGGCCACTATGGGGCATAATACCGTGTGCAGGGGCCGTTATGTGACATAATACCGTGTGCAGGGGTCGTCAGACTTACAATTATTGACCGGCACTCCGAGTACCTCAACTTTGATTTTTTTAATCGAAATCGGCACGCTGAACAAAAAAGGTTGCCTACCCCTGGTATATAAGAACACAGGTTTCCCTAAAAAATGTAACCAGGTGTGGAACAATGGTGTCATTCACCCCTTTCTCTATACATATTAAATGTTGCTGTGATGTTGAGCCATAGAAAGGTCGCTATTTCTATCATAGCTTTGGTATAGAGGCCGGGAGCCGATGATATTCCAAAGTGGAGGACAACAAATCGGGCAGAGGAATTGTTTTCATGGTTTCCATCTTGAAATGTTTGTATACAATAAAGTTGTTTAGAAATTTGAGATTAATTATAATTCTGAAAGAGCCATTTGATTTGCTTACAAGGAAGTGATGTCCGAAACGCCTTTCTGATGGTGGAACCGAAGTAATAGCCCCTAGCTGGAGTAATTTGGCATCGCCCTCCTCCATTCTCTTCTGAAAGAGAGAGGACTGGGGTCTGGTGAGAATAAATCAGTGAGGTTGAAGGCAACAAATTATTTCGTGATTAATCGCTTGTTAAGTAAAAAGTTGTCAAGGAGTCTGAATCTAGTGTGCTTATACCATGGAAATATCTCCGGTGATAATCCGGGAAATAAAAGTGCTTTGCGGAGAAGTGGTGTAAGGGACAAAAGAGGACTCTGTAAATTGTATTGGAATCTAGACTTCGGCCACAGCTGTAATGTAGGTAGTGACCTTTGCGGTAGATGGTAGGAGGTGCCTTGATAACTAACTGAGGGGACCAAAGTAATTTCATTAAGGATACTGGAGTTACAAGAGTAGATTCTAAAGATTCCCACTGCAGGCGATCTATGTTATTATACAGGGAGCAGATTTGCGATAGTCTAGCTGAAATATAGAATTTATACCGACAAGCCTCTCACCCTCTTATGGTAACTCATAATCTGCCTAGATATATGTAGACCAGCTACGGAGGTGCAAGTAACTGGGGATAGGTAAGGTACGAAAATAATACAAACTCCTCGGTAGAATAACCAAGATTACATAAAAGCAGGAAAAAGCTGTCAATTCAGTATGGAGCCAACTTTGGAGAGGAGAGTATCGTTACTGTGTTCCAGTTCTACTGTGCTGCTGCTGTCAAATTATTTTTAAAAATGCTTCCTCCATCTTTGCTTTTTGACCTAGATATGATCAGACTTCAAATGAAGTTGAAAAGAACTGCCCGGCAGAGATGACTACGACGGTGATGCTTTTGGGTTCACCTAATCACATCAACCCGCATGACACGTATAACAGCCTGTATCCAGACCCACGCCAACACCTGGAGAAGTTCTACGACTACCTGCGCATGAACATTTCCAGCTTTGACCAACTTCTTCGGCAGCTCTAATCCAGGCTCCAGAGGCAGAACACAAACTTGCAAAGAAATGTCTCACCGATAGATTTATATATAATTTTTATTTTTAATTGTTTTTTTTATTAATCTTGAAATACAGTACAGACCAAAAGTTTGGACACACCTTCTCATTCCAAGAGTTTTCTGGATTTTCATGACTATATAAATTGTAGATTCACACTGAAGGCATCAAAACTATGAATTAACACATGTGGAATTATATACTTAGCAAAAAAGTGTGAAACAACTGAAAATATGTCTTCTATTCTAGGTTCTTCAAAGTAGCCACCTTTTGCTTTGATTACTGCTTTGCACACTCTTGGCATTCTCTTGATGAGCTTCAAGAGGTAGTCACCTGAAATGGTTTTCACTTCACAGGTGTGCCCTGTCAGGCTTAATAAGTGGGATTTCTTGCCTTATAAATGGGGTTGGGACCATCAGTTGTGTTGTTCAGAACAATAGAAGGACATTGCAGACAAGTTCTGGGATGAGACAATTTCCAAATGTAGAAGCAGCTGATAGAAAGCACAACCGTATCCAAAGACCTGCAAGAAGTGACTCTCTGTACAGATGGATCTCCTATGCCGTTAGTAGTTGTTGGTGATGAGGCCTTCCAGATGTGCGGAAACCTTCTCAAACCATATGTCTTGGACTACCAGAAATGTATCTTCAATTACAGGCTGACAAGAGCCAGGCGACTTGTGGAATATGTGTTTGACATAATCACTTCTAAATGGTGGATTTTCAACACTGCAATCCAGTAAACCCAGAAGCTGTTGATGGTGCGGTAAAAGCCTGCGTGGTCCTACATAATTTTCTCCTCACAAGAGAACCTTTGCTGGTTGACACCCAGGAACTGGGATCTGGATTACATAGTCTGTCCCACGATCCACAATTGCTGACTGCCGCATGGGGGACAACTTTGCTGCATATTTTCTTTCAAACATAGGTTGGGTGGATTCACAGGATGGCCGGGTTTAGATTTTTTTTTATTGGAAATTTTTTTTCTTTTTAAAGGACAGTCAAATGTGCTGCAAAAGTCTCAGCGATTTATAATCCTGAATGCACTAAAAATGAGGCTTTATTCCTCAGCATGCAGACTCCTCCATCTGCCACAACATTATTCACCTTTGCCTCTGCTTTTCTTTTGTACATGGTTTCTTTAAGGGTGATGTGAGTGGAGGGATCCTTGGTGGACAAAGTGTTACGTACGCCCCCTGACACTACCTGTAAAGAAACCATTTATATTCACCTTTTGCCTCTGCTTGTCTTGTCATCAATAAAAAAAGACATATTTTAAATAAAAAAAACTTTAAATTATTTTATTGTATATCTACTATAGAAATCACAACTTTCTAGCATAAATATACTTGAAAAATAAATTGACACGTACTGTATATCCTTAGAGTTGTCTTGTGCTTTATGAGCAAGCTCAGAAAAAAAATGGACACTAAAAACAGACTGTAAGTGATGACTGTGTAGGGAACTGCCATTTCTACTAGTATATAATGTATCTGGCTTCTTTGCCCCTGCAGTTTGGCTTCAGAGACCCCAGGCATTTAGTGCAAGTTTTGTTTTGTAAATACAGTGAGTCAGACACATGTGAGGCAGAGCTGCTGGGGGGAGAGAGATGTGAGCAGAGCTGCTGAGCCAGACATGTTATGTCTGGGGGAGTCTAAGAGCCACTTGTTCTTCTTTACTTCACAGTATATAGTTAGGTATGTGTTACCCCCTATATACTCACAGGACCTAGCTAGTAACCGTAGTTAGGGATCCATATATATATACAGTTCAGGGCAGTGATAGGTTAGGCTTCCGAAGGCCAACTAGCTAGTTAGAGGCCCGGTGGCACTAGTAGTTTAGCTGGCAGGTTAAGGACTCAGTGTTAGGGTAGTCAGGCCTGCATCTACTGCCGTCACCGTCGCCCTGTTTGCGGCCTGTGAAGAATCTCACCATCATCATCATCATCTCCTGATCGGCTGTCTGTCATCTCCTGGGAGAATCCGAGGATCCACAGTCATCCACAGGGGCCCCTGCATCTCTTCTGTTGCCTGGAGGTATTGTGCACTGGACTCTTGCTATATATCTATATATATACCCGGGTATATAACCTAAGACGGTTGAGGACTTGCTGGTTGTTGTAGTACTGCTGTGTTCTGAGTATATTGTATGTATGTATTATTACCCTGTTGATTCTTATAAAGCTACTGTTATAACCTTATGTGGTATCTGTATGTATTCTTCAGACTGTGAGATTAGTACAGTGATCCTTGTTAAGGCTACTAACTGTACTTCATGGGTAAGTCCCAGGAAGAGATCCTCCCTGTAATACAGAGGCTCTATCCTGGGTGGAGGCACTGATATATTTCATATATGTTCCCACTCTTCCCTTCAGCGAAGGCTTCAGGTCCCATTATACACACAGGTCAGCGCCAGAGTCTGTTGCGGGAGGGATAATACTCATACCCCCCCCCCCAAATAGGGCTACATTTGGAGGCACTGCTGAGGTTTAGAAGTGGGAATAGTCATTGATATGGAGAAGCGATATAGCTCAGAGGGGAACCTCCCACTAGCTACTACATGGGATTACCGACCTCCTGTTCCTCCCCTGGTTCAGGTAAAGGAAGAACCCCGCTCAGCCAGTTACCCCCCCAGTATGGCCGTCGCTAGCAGTTCCTCTAGTGACAGTGCTATTAGCACTTTAGCCAGGCTGACTGAAATGTTAGCTCAGGGCCTGCAGGCCACTCACTACAAGAAACTAAAAGTATTCTCTGGTAATGTCCCAGTACCACAAGGGGAGGAAAACTTTGAGATATGGAAAGAACATACTCTCCAATGCCTGAAGGAATGGTCTTGCTCTGAAGAAGGCAAGCGGCAGCGTATCAGTGAAAGTTTGCGGTCTCCTGCTGCAGAATTGATCCGCTTGTACAGAGACTCTCATGAAGGAGTGAGTGCATTGGACTATATACAAGTACTGTCTGATCACTTTGAGCCATACTATGACCTTGCTCAGATGGTTGCTGATTACCGAATGGTTCGTCAAAAAGAAGGGGAAAATGTCTCTACTTTTATTAACCGTTTACAGCTACTTCTTTCACGTCTGGTGTACCACGCAGCTATATCTACTTCAGAGGTAGACGCTATGAGAACCAGTCAGTTGGTGAGAGGGTTACAACCTCATCATCCTCTTGCTCAAGTACTCAAGGTCTTACTATCTGATAGAGTCCTTCCATTTCCTGACTTAATGAAGTTAGTGAAGAAACAAGAAGCTGACATTAGTTTTAGTACCCCTAAGAAAGCGAAAAGCATCTCTAAAGAAGATGTTGTTCCTAATTCAAACAAGGACAAACCAGCGGAGCGGTCAGAACTTAGACAGTCCGCCACTCCACCCACTGCCACTGAATGGAGGAAGGATGCTAGAACCTGTTATAAATGTGGTCAGACGGGCCATACTGCCAGACAGTGTACGGAGGACAGTGAGGGATTGAGACACAGTGCTGTCTTCTCTATTCAGAATCAAAGACACCGAAGGAAGGCGGGCCGAGTAAAGACCAGAGGCGCTATCGCGGGCTCCAGGTCCGTTGTCAAAGTCACTGTCAATGGTCATGCCGCTCCTGCCCTGTTTGATACAGGATCTCAAGTGACCCTGATTTATCGCTCGTTCTACCAAAAGTATCTGAGGGATATACCTCTTCAGTCTACGGGACAAATGAAATTGTGGGGGCTTAATTCAGGATCATATCCTGTAGATGGCAGCCTACAAGTAGTTATAGCTGTCCCTGAATTAGAAGATCAGAGTGTCGCTCCCATGAAGATTACGGCTCTTGTCTGTCCTGATACAGGGAATTCTTGTGCAGCTCCTGTGATACTTGGCACTAATTGTCCCGCAGTTCATTATGCTTTTCAGAAGTTTCTTGGAAGAGATTGGAACCCTGCAGCTCAGCCGGTGAATATATCTTCTGATCTTAGAGAACTCTATGATGCCCTGTCTACTGGCTATCGACATGGAATGGTATATCATACCGGTGAGAGAACCGTGGAAGTTCCTGCCGGCGGGGAGAGAGTTCTGAGAGTAGCCTCCAGCATTGCTCCCGATTTGCTTAAAGGGGGGAGTTATGTCCTTATGGAAACCCCTGAAGAAATGATTAACCAGAATGGCTGGATGGTGATCCCGGAGAGAAAGGACTGGAGAAATAAAGTGGAGTTATCTACCTGTGTGACAGTGAGGAACTGTTCACCGCATCCGATCGTAATTGGACCATACCAGAATGTGGCCCACTGCTACCCTGTGCTTGGAGTAAATCCATACGCTGAAGTGTGCAGGATTCAAATCCGAGATGCAATCCCTAATCTCAATCTTGACTTGAGTGATCCACATTTACCAGAGGCCTGGAATCAGCGACTGACACAGAAGTTGTCTGAATTATCGGAAGTGTTCTCCATGGATGATATGGATGTAGGTTGTGCTAAAAGTGCTCAACACACTTTCCGATTGACCGATTCTACTCCCTTCCGGGAGCGACCACGGAGAGTTGCTCCAAAGGATGTTGATGAGTTAAGACAGACTCTACAGCAAATGAAAGGTCAGGGGATCATTGTGGACAGTAAGAGCCCCTATGCCTCACCTATTGTGGTGGTAAGAAAAAAATCTGGAGCAATTCGCCTATGTGTGGATTACAGAACTCTGAAGCGGAGAACCTTACCTGATCAGTATACACTGCCGAGAAGTGAAGAAGCTCTGAATGGAAACTGTTGGTTCACAGTGCTGGACCTAAGATCGGGATACTATCAAGTCCCAATGGCACCTGAGGATCAGGAAAAGACAGCCTTCATATGCCCCTTGGGTTTCTTTCAGTTCACTCGTATGCCGCAAGGTACAAAAGGTGCGCCAGCAACGTTCCAAAGGTTGATGGAAAGAGTGTTAGGTGATTTAGTGCCCCGAGAATGCCTTGTATATCTTGACGACATTATTGTGTTTGGAAAGACGCTGGAAGAACATGAAGAACGACTCATGAGAGTACTCCAATGCTTAAAAGAAGAGGGGTTGAAGTTGTCGGCTGACAAATGCAAATTTTGTAGATCTTCGGTCACTTATGTAGGTCATATTGTTTCTGCTGAAGGAGTTGCTACCGATCCTGGTAAGATTGAAGCTGTGGTGAATTGGCCCCGACCGCAAAATATTACGGAGTTGCAATCTTTCTTGGGGTTTTGTGGATTCTATCGACGATTTGTGGAAGGATATTCAAAAATTGCTCGAGCCCTCCTCGACCTGTTGAAGAGTGATGCAGGAGATCCGGGAAAGAAGAAAGGGTCTTCCAAAAGCCTTTTTGGCGATAGGTGGACTGCGGATTGTGAAGAAGCATTTAAGTTGTTGAAGAAGAAATTGACAGAAGCTCCCGTTCTGGCTTATGCTGATGCACAGAAGCCATATGTGCTACATGTAGATGCCAGCTTTGAAGGATTAGGTGGCATGGTGCACCAAGAATACCCGGCCGGGTTACGGCCCATAGCTTTCATAAGTCGAAGTCTTTCTCCCAGCGAGAAAAATTATCCAGTACATAAATTGGAGTTTTTGGCGCTCAAGTGGGCCATTGTTGATAAATTACATGACTATTTATACGGAGCCACGTTTGAAGTAAGAACAGACAACAATCCACTGACATACGTTTTGTCAACCGCTAAACTCGATGCTACAGGACATCGCTGGTTGGCAGCTTTATCCAACTACCAATTCACACTCAAGTATAAATCGGGGCCTAAGAACATTGGGGCAGATGCTCTATCAAGACGGCCTGGATTACCTAGTCCGGAAGTAGTGGATGAATGGGAAGAAGTGCCAAGTCCTGGAGTAGGAGCTTTGTGTGCCATGGCTGCTGTAGTTGAAAACCGAGTAGCCTTTTCTGAAACTCGGCTTATTGACTCTATTGGGGGAGGTCCCGAAGCTGTACCAGACATGTTTGCCTACCCTGCCACTTTAGGATCCTTTGAGAGTTGTTCTATATCTTCAAAGCGAATGATCTGGAGTCAAAAGACTGATCCTTTAATTGGACCTCTTTATCAAGCAGTGAGTTCTCAAGACAGAGAAATGTTAAAGACATCCCTACCCTCTGAATGCAGTCACCTTCTACGAGATTGGGAGAAGTTTGAAAAAGACAATGGCCTACTTTATCGTGTGGTGCTGTATCATGATCACCCTGGAAGGCGCCAACTAGTTATTCCAAGCTGCTTTCACAAGATGATTTTCCGAAGTCTGCATGATTATCATGGTCATTTGGGACCTGAGAAGACTTATGGCCTAATACAAGACCGATTCTACTGGCCCAAAATGAGAGATACCGTGACTCGTCTGTGTAGGTGCTGTCGCAGATGTTTGCAGAGGAAGACTGTCCCGGTTCGAGCGGCCTTCATGGGACACTTGAAGAGTTCGGGCCCCATGGATCTTGTCTGCATAGACTTCCTTTGTATTGACAACGACTCCAGAGGATTTGGAAATGTATTGGTGGTGACTGATCACTTCACACGATATGCTCAAGCCTTTCCGACTAAGGATCAAAAAGCAGTCACTGTTGCAAGAGTGCTTTGGGAAAAGTATTTTATCCATTATGGCTTACCACACCGGTTGCATTCTGATCAAGGCCGGGATTTTGAGAGTAACCTGATCAAAGAGTTACTTCAGTTGTTGAACATCCGCTAAAGTCGGACGACGCCTTACCATCCAGAGGGAGATGCCCTTCCTTGATATGCTTGGTACCTTACGAATTGAGGATAAGCGATCCTGGAGTCGAAAAGTGGAGGCTATGGTGCATGCCTATAATAGTACAAGGCACGAGAGCACAGGATATTCACCATACTTTCTGATGTTTGGAAGAGAGCCTAGGCTACCTATTGACATCTTGTTGGGAGTCTCTACCGATGGTATCAGTCATCGAGATCATTACCGATACGTGGCACGTTTGAAAGAAACGCTTAAGAGTGCTTATCAGCTGGCTGAGGAAAATGCGGCCAAAGTGAATGAAGGAAATAAAAGGAGATTTGATCTTCGAGTAAGATACCGAGAATTGAACCCTGGGGACCATGTTCTGCTACGGAATTTGGGAGCATCTGCAAAACATAAGCTGGCTGATGGATGGCGGAGTGAACTCTTTACAGTGGTAGATCGGTTGCCTGGAATACCAGTCTACAAGATAAAAGGACGGGACGGGAGGATCAGGACTTGGCATAGAAATCATTTGTTGCCTGTACCTCAGATTGATGGTATGGATATCTCCAATGATGGCTCGGCCTGCGATTCTCCACAGTCCTTAGCCGATATTCCACCTGACCTTCCTGAAACTCCTGAGAGTGATTGGACTGTGGCTCCTGAAGTTCCTAGATCACCAGTATCTTCTCCTTCAGGGAGACCTATGAACCCTCAAACTCCAGAATTCGTACCTAGATCTGTGTCTACAGATGAGCAGGGATCTAGCTCTCCTACGCCAGCAGCACCATCCCCTCCCATGGCAGACAACCCTAGTTTAGGGCCTGGACATGCTAGTTTACCTCAGAGAGAGGTACGGAGAGGAGAGAGAATTAGACACCCTCCACCTATGCTGACATATGATAGTTTGGGGGACCCCAGATTTACTACTCAGCCTCATTTATACCATGCTTGGGTGGGTGCAGTGTCCACTTTGGTCAATATGTTACCAATTTTCGCTCCTGCTGGCATGTATACCTATTAACCTGTTGTGACTCTGTAAATGCAAAAGCAACCATATTGATATTGTCATTGGTAATGTTGACTGTATACTATGACTTTGTATGTCTTTGACGTGACGTAAAGATTTCACCAGAGGGAGAGTGTAGGGAACTGCCATTTCTACTAGTATATAATGTATCTGGCTTCTTTGCCCCTGCAGTTTGGCTTCAGAGACCCCAGGCATTCAGTGCAAGTTTTGTTTTGTAAATACAGTGAGTCAGACACATGTGAGGCAGAGCTGCTGGGGGGAGAGATGTGAGCAGAGCTGCTGAGACAGACATGTTATGTCTGGGGGAGTCTAAGAGCCACTTGTTCCTCTTTACTTCACAGTATATAGTTAGGTATGTGTTACCCCCTATATACTCACAGGACCTAGCTAGTAACCGTAGTTAGGGATCCATATATATATACAGTTCAGGGCAGTGATAGGTTAGGCTTCCGAAGGCCAACTAGCTAGTTAGAGGCCCGGTGGCACTAGTAGTTTAGCTGGCAGGTTAAGGACTCAGTGTTAGGGTAGTCAGGCCTGCATCTACTGCCGTCACCGTCGCCCTGTTTGCTGCCTGTGAAGAATCTCACCATCATCATCATCTCCTGATCGGCTGTCTGTCATCTCCTGGAAGAATCCGAGGATCCACAGTCATCCACAGGGGCCCCTGCATCTCTTCTGTTGCCTGGAGGTATTGTGCACTGGACTCTTGCTATATATCTATATATATACCCGGGTATATAACCTAAGACGGTTGAGGACTTGCTGGTTGTTGTAGTACTGCTGTGTTCTGAGTATATTGTATGTATGTATTATTACCCTGTTGATTCTTATAAAGCTACTGTTATAACCTTATGTGGTATCTGTATGTATTCTTCAGACTGTGAGATTAGTACAGTGATCCTTGTTAAGGCTACTAACTGTACTTCATGGGTAAGTCCCAGGAAGAGATCCTCCCTGTAATACAGAGGCTCTATCCTGGGTGGAGGCACTGATATATTTCATATATGTTCCCACTCTTCCCTTCAGCGAAGGCTTCAGGTCCCATTATACACACAGGTCAGCGCCAGAGTCTGTTGCGGGAGGGATAATACTCATACCCCCCCCCCCCAAATAGGGCTACAACTGTCCGTTACCACCCGTCATATATCCGTTACCCATAGACAATGTTAGAACATAACAGATGCGTAACATCCATCCTGAGTACGTCATTTTCAATGGACCCAAAAGTCCAGCACCCCGCGTTATTATGTCTGCTAAAGTAACGGACCTGTGACAGATTTGGTGAAAACGGACACTAACAAGCATCAGATTAAATCCCATTGAAATCAATGGTATTTTTAACAGATTTGTGGGTAGTTTCAGATACGCTATAGGGTCCAAATAAAGAGCACGTAGGGCCCATTGGAATTGACCAACAATATCCATAGCTCGGCAAGGTAAGACCAAGACCGGCTATCGAAGGCCTTTTCTATATCCAGTGGTAACAGTAAGAAGGGTTTGCGGAGTATATTAGTCCAATGTACTATGTTACATAACATTTGAATGTTATCTGAAACCTGCCGGCCGGGTATACGGTATATCCCACTTGATCTGAGGGTACTAAGGATGGAAGCAACCTGTTGAGATGAGAGGCTAGGATGAACAAATAAAGCTTTATTTCGAGATTTAAAAGTGAAACTGGTCTGTAGTTAGCCGGGGTGGTACTATCGTTATTAGGTTTAAGGATTACTGTTATGGAGGTGCTAAGCATGTCTGGGGGAACATGTCACCTGGTAGATAGTATAGGGAAGAGAAGCCGCGCGGCCCAGGGAGCATCTTCAGGTTTAAAGAAAAGTCTCAGATTTTTTTTTGGGACAACCAATTATCTCTCTAGATTATTCCATTCTTCCTTAAAAGTAGTCTGTCAGCAGAACCCAGCATATCAACCCGAATAGGTTATGGTCACCTGAATCAATCAGTGTTTCCTCTTGTGAATCGTTACTTCCATCGCCGTTGTGAGCACATCCCGCGCTAAGTATCGCCGTACTGAAGTTCTAATGAATAGAATTGGAATATGAGCCGGCTCAGAGAATCGTCACATCTACAATAATATGTGCAAAGAGGATTCTGGTCTCTAAAGGAGGAGGAGCGAGGTGTAACTACATTGTAGCTGCGGTTATACATTGTATAGACAGAGAGAAGGTGCGATTAATATAATTAACATAACATGATTGGCTATAAAGTTGTAACATAAGTTTTGGCACATAGCTATTGGATAAGGCACAGAAGTTTCTGTGTCCTTGTTACAGATAAGTTTTTTTTCAGAAAGATGAGGTCTCTGGACATCGCCCAGGAAAGGAATACAAGATGGCCACAGGCACAAGATGGCTAAGCAACAAAATCCCATCCCCCCATTGCTCCTCACCTGAGTCTTTTATCTGGCTGTAATGGCTGCAGTCACCGGCCTCAGATGAACACTGCAGCATTGTAAGGCTATGTTTACACAGCGATTTAATTGAAAAACTGCATGCAGTTATTATCGCAGTTATGAGGAGCGTATTCCTACTGCCAGTGACCGGAGGTTTCCACTTTATTGGCCGACAGTATATAGGTGAGATATACAGTGACATGTGCGACTCATTACTGCGATTATATACTGCATGCAGTTTTTCAGTTAAAAAGTGCTGTGTAAACTGAGCCTTAGAGGGATTTTTTTAGGAATTATTTTTTATGGCTTATACTTAGGATATGTCATCAATATAAGATTAGTGGGGAAGTTACAGGCAGCCCCCTCACAGATCAGCTGTACGATGCCTGTACTGTACACCAGTGTTTCTCAACCTTTTCAAGCCAAGTACCCCCTCATGAAATAAGTTCTAACTAAGTCCCCCCAATGGACTCTGCGGTGTCTGTCATGTGACCCGTCCTGCCCCCAATATCAAGTGGTGAAGGAAATCTGGTACACGCAGCCCCTGTGGTAGGAAATCCTAAACGTGCTGAGAGTCTCATCTAAGGAGCAGCTTCTTACTCATCAGCTCCTAAATCAGAAGCCAAGACTACCAAGTGTTCTAGTTATTGGTTATACAGTCCCATGTAAGACCCCCCTCCTGTATACAGTCCCATGTAAGACCTCCCTCCTGTATACAGTCCTATGTAAGACCCCCCTCCTGTATACAGTCCCATGTAAGACCCCCCTCCTGTATACAGTCCCATGTAAGACCTCCCTCCTGTATACAGTCCTATGTAAGACCCCCCTCCTGTATACAGTCCCATGTAAGACCCCCCTCCCTCCTCCTGTATACAGTCCCATGTAAGACCCCCCTCCTGTATACAGTCCTATGTAAGACCCCCCTCCCTCCTCCTGTATACAGTCCTATGTAAGACCCCCCTCCTGTATACAGTCCCATGTAAGACCCTCCTCCAGTATACAGTCCCATGTAAGACCCCCCTCCTGTATACAGTCCCATGTAAGACCCTCCTGTATACAGTCCCATGTAAGACCCCCCTCCTGTATACAGTCCCATGTAAGACCCTCCTCCTGTATACAGTCCCATGTAAGACCCCCCTCCTGTATACAGTCCCATGTAAGACCCCCCTCCTGTATACAGTCCCATGTAAGACCCTCCTCCTGTATACAGTCCCATGTAAGACCCCCCTCCTGTATACAGTCCCATGTAAGACCCCCCTCCTGTATACAGTCCCATGTAAGACCCCCCTCCTGTATACAGTCCCACGTAAGACCCCCTCCCTCCTCCTGTATACAGTCCTATGTAAGACCCCCCTCCTGTATACAGTTTCACGTAAGACCCCCCTCCTGTATACAGTCCCATGTAAGACCCTCCTCCTGTATACAGTCCCATGTAAGACCCCCCTCCTGTATACAGTCCCACGTAAGACCCCCCTCCTGTATACAGTCACATGTAAGACCCCCCTCCTGTATACAGTCCCATGTAAGACCCCCCTCCTGTATACAGTCCCATGTAAGACCCCCCTCCCTCCCTCCTCCTGTATACAGTCCCATGCAAGACCCCCCCTCCCTCCTCCTGTATACAGTCCCATGTAAGACCCCCTCCTGTATACAGTCCCATGTAAGACCCTCCTCCCTCCCTCCTCCTGTATACAGTCCCATGTAAGACCCCCCTCCTGTATACAGTCCTATGTAAGACCCCCCTCCTGTATACAGTCCTATGTAAGACCCCCCTCCCTCCCTCCTCCTGTATACAGTCCCATGTAAGACCCCCCTCCCTCCCTCCTCCTGTATACAGTCCTATGTAAGACCCCCCTCCTGTATACAGTCCCATGTAAGACCCCCCTCCCTCCCTCCTCCTGTATACAGTCCCATGTAAGACCCCCCTCCTGTATACAGTCCCATGTAAGATCCCCCTCCTGTATACAGTCCTATGTAAGACCCCCCTCCCTCCTCCTGTATACAGTCCCATGTAAGACCCCCCTCCTGTATACAGTCCCATGTAAGACCCTCCTCCTGTATATAGTCCTATGTAAGACCCCCCTCCCTCCTCCTGTATACAGTCCCATGTAAGACCCCCCTCCCTCCTCCTGTATACAGTCCCATGTAAGACCCCCTCCCTCCTCCTGTATACAGTCCCATGTAAGACCCTCCTCCTGTATACAGTCCCATGTAAGACCCCCCTCCCTCCCTTCTCCTGTATACAGTCCCATGTTTATAGGTCACTCTCATCCAGAGGCGTATCTAGGGGTTCAGCACAGGGGTGGCGAACATGTCCAAGTGGGCCCCCAACTTGGACTTGTTTGTATACCGATACTATGAGTATACAGTGAGTGTATAGTGGTATATAGCGGCTCTACACAGGGCTCTGCAGACGATTTAGGTGAATACAGGGCAGTAACATTTAGTGACTTACCGGTGACGTCTCTGACTAATCGGTCACATTCCCCGTCTCTTTCATCCGGACAGCCATGACCACTTCTTCCAGTCTCTGTAAAGTTTGCAGCACAGACACCTTTGGCTCCTCACTTTTCCAGGCACCCGACCCACATTGTCCTCACCTACACAAAGCCCCCATCCTGCTGCTGCCCCCAATTATATAATATATGATATAACCCCCTATAATGAATAATACCCCCAAGTTAATAACTTCCCTGTGCACCCCTGTAAATAGTTCCCCTTATTAATAATGCCCCAAATGTTTCCTAATTAAAAAGGAAAAAAAAGGGAAAAAAAATTATTGGGGTTCCAATACCCGGGACCCCCAGGATCAGCTGTTTGAATGACCCGTGGTACCTGTGTAAGCGCCGTGACCCCTTCTCTGTTTACATAGTGTCATTTCCTAGTGGCCATGTCATGTAACTACAGCCTCATCCTATACACGTCTATGTGACAAGACTGGAATGACATCACACGGTCACTATAAACAGACAGCATGTGATATAAACAGACGCCGGAGCCCCTTCATACAGCTGATCAGTGGGGAGTCACTTATCTCTTATTGATAGACCATCAATAAAAATGAGCTGGAAAACTCCTTAAAGAGGACCTTTCACGTCCTCATATATATGCTGTTTTACATACCGCTAGAAAGCCGACAGCACGCTGAATTCAGCACACTGCCGGCTTTCTCAGTATGTGCCCCGGGGCTGGAGATATCGGGGGTCGTAGTTTCGCGGTTTACTGTCAGAAGGGCGTTCCTGACAGTCTAGCTGCGCTGTGAGGAGCGCCCCCTCTGACATTACAGCGCTATAGACGAGTACAGAGAGGGGGCGCTCCTTATAGCGCAGCTAGACTGTTAGGAACGCCCTTCTGACAGTAAACCGCGAAACTACGACCCCCAATATCTCCAGCCCCGAGGCACATACTGAGAAAGCCGGGAGTGCGCTGAATTCAGCGTGCTGTCGGCTTTCTAGCGGTATGTAAAACAGCATATATATGAGGACGTGAAAGGTCCTCTTTAAGGCTAAGGCCCTGCGTGGTGTCCTGCAGCAAAAAAGAGCTGCAGGAAAAACCGCAGCGGCGACACATCGTGGTTATTCCTGCAGCACTTTGCACAGAATGTTCGCAGAGGTTTCCTCTGCAGACTTTCTGCTTCAATTATATCTACAGGAAAACCGCCAGCATTTCCGTAGGTATAATTGACATGCTGCGATTTCCAAAACTGCGTCTGTTTTGGAAATCGCAGCGTATCCGCTGCGCATATTTTACTGGAAAGTGGGGATGGGGGCCACATGTGGCGAAAACCCACAGAAACAAACCCGGCATTTTACATCTAGCAAATCCCATCCACACATTGCGGAACAATACGTGCAGCAGATGCACTGCGATTTCCAAAACAGTTGCGGTTTTGGAAATTGCAGCATGTCAATTATACCTACAGAAAGGCCGGCGGTCTCCATATAGGTGTATTGAAATCAGAAAGTCCACAGGAGAAACCTCTGCAGACCTTCTGTGAAAAGTGCTGCGGGAAAAAACACAATGTTACCGCTGCCGTTTTTCCTGCAACCCACTATGTGGGGCCTTAGTCTTATTAATACCCAAGTGCCACCTTAATTAAATGAATTGCCCCTCATATTATGCCCCTGATTCCCCCTGACATAAATACTGCACCTCTAATGGCTCCTTATATTATTGACCACCCCCTTATGTTCATAATGACCCCTAATATAAATGATGCCCCCTAATGGCCCCTTATAAAAATAACCTCCCCCCTTGTATTCATAATACCTCCTAATAACCCTTATATAAATGACCCCCCATCGTCATACTGCCCCCTAATGAATCCTCCCTTATAGTTATATTTCCCCCCCTATCCACCCCTTATACTATTAATATACCCACAACTAAGCTAAAAAAACAAAAAAATAAGTCCTACTCACCTGCGATGCTGATGAACGGAGCCGCCGGCGCCGCCAACTCCCCGTCCACGCACAGGACGTCTGTGTCTGAGCGCAGGCGGCGCGATGTTGTGACGTCATCGCACCACCCGTGCTGAGAAGCAGACATCGTCTGTGGTCTCGGCGTCTTGTGAACCGCAGGCCTGTATTGGCTTATGGTTTACAATACTGTTAAGTTACAGGAAGCGTTTTAACTAGATCTAGTTAGAAATAAAGGATGTATTAATGGCGGCCCCGGGGTGGGCCCCCAAAAATTCAGTGGGCCCGGGGCAGCCGCCCCCCCCTTCCCCCCCCGCCCCCTAGCTACGCCTCTGCCCCCCCCGCTAGCTACGCCTCTGCCCCCCCCCCCGCTAGCTACTCCTCTGCCCCCCCCCCGCTAGCTACTCCTCTGCCCCCCCCGCTAGCTACGCCTCTGCCCCCCCCCCCCCCCCCCCCGCTAGCTACGCCTCTGCCCCCCCCCGCTAGCTACGCCTCTGACCCCCCCCCGCTAGCTACGCCTCTGCCCTCATCCTGAATCCAGTGGTACAGTCCTAGTTTTCCTCTCTGTCCCGCTGTGCTCCATGTGTTACATTATTTCTCCACACCGGCTGTGTCTCCTCCCCCAACTGCCCATGTGACTCATGAGCCCGCCTACTCTACAGTCTGCAGTACCCTGCGGAACACGCCCACCATTTCTTATGACATCACGGGGGTCACATGACTAGTGATGAGGAGGACGTGTGTGACGTAGAGAGTGTCCTGTCCTGAAGAGTGAAGGGGTAAGTGAGGAGAGGAGGTTACCGGGAGCCCCGACACAATATGGAGGAGGAGAGAGGAGCAGGAATGGCCGGGATTTATTCCTAGGGGGCTGCACTACAACTCCCAGCAGGCTGCAGACTGGACACTACTGCTGGGGTTATAGGTAAGTGAGGAGAGGAGGTTACCGGGAGCCCCGACACAATATGGAGACCTCCTGGCAGAGATTACAGGGTTGTGGTGATTGTGAATTGTCAGCTGCTGGGTTCAGTAGTCCCCTGCGTGCTGGGTGTAGTAGTCCCCTGTGTGCTGGGTGTAGTAGTCCCCTGCCTGCTGGGTGTAGTAGTCCCCTGCCTGCTGGGTGTAGTAGTCCCCTGCCTGCTGGGTGTAGTAGTCCCCTGCCTGCTGGGTGTAGTAGTCCCCTGTGTGCTGGGTGTAGTAGTCCCCTGTGTGCTGGGTGTAGTAGTCCCCTGTGTGCTGGGTGTAGTAGTCCCCTGCCTGCTGGGTGTAGTAGTCCCCTGTGTGCTGGGTGTAGTAGTCCTCTGTGTGCTGGGTGTAGTAGTCCCCTGCCTGCTGGGTGTAGTAGTCCTCTGTGTGCTGGGTGTAGTAGTCCCCTGTGTGCTGGGTGTAGTAGTCCCCTGCCTCCTGGGTGTAGTAGTCCCCTGTGTGCTGGGTGTAGTAGTCCCCTGCCTGCTGGGTGTAGTAGTCCCCTGCCTGCTGGGTGTAGTAGTCCCCTGCGTGCTGGGTGTAGTAGTCCCCTGCCTGCTGGGTGTAGTAGTCCCCTGCCTGCTGGGTGTAGTAGTCCCCTGCGTGCTGGGTGTAGTAGTCCCCTGCGTGCTGGGTGTAGTAGTCCCCTGCCTGCTGGGTGTAGTAGTCCCCTGTGTGCTGGGTGTAGTAGTCCCCTGTGTGCTGGGTGTAGTAGTCCCCTGTGTGCTGGGTGTAGTAGTCCCCTGCCTGCTGGGTGTAGTAGTCCCCTGTGTGCTAGGTGTAGTAGTCCCCTGCCTGCTGGGTGTAGTAGTCCTATGTACAGCGGCACTATTAATACTAGTTATGTTTTGCACAGTGAAGAGTTAAACATTTCCCATATTTTTTTACAAAGAAGTGACCTTATTTTGGAAACTACACCCCTCAAAAAATTGATCAAGGGGTTTACTGATCATTTTCACTCCAAAACTAAATGTCCAGTGGATGGTGCAAAATGAAAATTGTGATTTTTCTATATTTATGGTGTTTCGGTGCCCGGCTTGTGGCGCTGAGAAGACTCGGCCCTCCAGGTATAAGGCTCTGATTCCGGATTTTGTTTGCCTAGAAATACAACAGGGCTCAGAAGAGAAAGAGCATCAGGTGCGTTTGAGGCCTAATCTGGTCATTTAGGCTCAGGCCACACATTCTGGAAAGTATTTTTGTTGCAGATTTTGCTGCGGTTCTTTTGAGCGAAGGAGTGGATTGAACAAAAGGGAGAAGTCTAAGAGACGTCTAAGAAGCTTCCAAGATATTTCCCATTCCTTTTGTAGCCATTCTTGGCTTTGGCTCAAAAAACCGCAGCAAAATCTGCAACAATTAAAGCTGCGTTTCCGCAATGTGCGGCCTCAGCCTTACACTACATGGGCAATTTCAGGGGCTCTGAGGTAACATTTAAAAAATTGACTCTCAAAATATGACCCTATTTAAGAAACTGCACCCCTCAAGGAATTTATCACGGGGTATAGTGAGCATTTTGATCAGGTACAAAAAGGTAGAATAAGTGGGTGTAAACTGCAGTTTGGGCGCGTAGAGGGGAAGGAGCGCGGTTTGGCTTTTGGATGCAGATTTAGATGTTTGCTATTTGGATGTCGCATTTGCAGAGCTCCTGAGGTGCCAATAAAGTGGAATCCCCCGGGAAGTGACCCCATTCCTACTGCACCCCTAAAAGAGTTTATCAAGGGGCGTAGTGAGGATTAGTTTCAATGCACAGCGGTTGGTGAGAAGTGAATACGTAGGGTCAGCTATAGAGTCTTTTCCCTTGTAAACGAGGAGTCTGGGTTGTCCCCTGATATACGCTCGCACAACTCATACATTCCCTTCCTGCCGCCGCCAGTTTTCTCCACAGATATGACCTTTTTTTTTTTTTTTTTTTTTTTTTTTGTACAAGCTATAATTTTGTATTTTTCTAGTGATGTGTCCATATGAGGGCTTATTCTTTGCAGGATGAGATGCACTTTTTAATGACCCTTTTTTGGATGCCTATAACTTATTGACTACATTTTATTAACTATGTCTTGGGGGGGGGGGATAAAAGAAATCCTCAATTGTGGCATCGCTTTTAAAAAATTTAAATTTTTGGCTCTTCAGCGTACAGCACAAGTAATACGTTATTGTTGGTCTGTGGTGTAATGATTAGACCCTCAATTTATGTATCTTTCTCGGACATGTATCATTCTTCATTCGTATCAGTCTCACATATCTGTAGGAATGTAGAGCTGTGTTTACATTGGTGGTCAATTCGCTCCAGTGGTTTTATGTGCATACCATGGAGAGAGGGCCTTTCCAGATATTCAAAGGGGGGAGGGTGGGCTAATGACCTACAACTAACCCAGGCACCCATCTTTCCTTCTAACCGGCATAGATTCCTCTTTTCGTGAGGAGAGGGCTGGCTGTGATAGGTGAAGGGAGGGGCTAAAAGGGTCTTCACCCTGGCTGGGGTGAGGTCTTTGGTCTTTGTGTGGAGCCTGAAAGAGACACAGCTAAGAGACTTAGGTCTGGTATTACTCTATACTTTATTTCCATTTTTGTTTTATGTGCTGTATCATCGCCCTTTTGCTCGTAAGTTTATGCTTGATCATATTAATATTGTATATTTCTGTATATGCTATTAATTTGTACCGACCCACTTGGGTTATTAAATATATAAAATTTATAAAGCTCATTTCATTCTATCCTACGAACTCTGTCCACTCACGGGTTGTGAGTGGAAGGTTACGAAGGGTGATCGCAGGTACACCAAGAGGCTTGGCAAGGCGATATTCTTCACAGTGGTGGCAGCATTGTGGGATCTTAGGATAACAGTGTGTGGGTGTGGTATCACTCAGACACTGAGGATTGTGGCAATCCTATGGCACGAGCTCGGTATGAGATCAAGCTTAAAATACGGTGAAAGTTTGGTACAGTACTGTTCCCACCCTTCTTCTTTTTTCTGTCCTATCTTTTATTTGGCAACGACTTCTAGTGAATGCCTTGGACTCTGAGAAGTGAAACCAGGGGACGTCAGCAACTGACTGATACAAACGCTGAGCAGATGACTGATATGGAAGGTGCTGCAGCTGGGCAGGACGAGGAGCAAAGTCCTGAGAGGCTGGCACAAGAAAACCTCACCATGCCAGATGGTTCTGCAGGTGCCTGGACCCCAGAGTTAACCGTGCCTGGAGGGACAAGTAGCCCCAGTTCTGTGGGGGTAACAGACTTATACTTGCAAATGGCCTTACAGCGGATAGACGCTGGTGACTCTGACACCCATCTGCAGGTGATTCTCCAGTACCAAGCTGCTACTGCTGCAGAACGCCGGGCGGAGAGAGAGGCTGAGAGAGAGGCCCGTGAATGCCAGGCGGAGAGGGAGCTTGAGCTAAAAAATCTGGAACTTCGCCAGCAGGTGCAACCTTCCCCTGCACAAACTCCAGGAGCCCAAGCGCTAAAGATCCGATCCGAGGACTTTCCAATCTTGGAAGATAACGGGGTCTTGGACTCGTTCTTGCAGGGATTTGAGAGGTTGTGTAAGCAGCATCATATTCCCCAAGCAGAATGGGCCCGTTATCTGTCTTCCCGGCTGAAGGGAAAAGGTCTGGATGTTTCCACGACCTTACCAGAGGACGCGGACTATGAGACCCTCAAAGCGGTGCTGATCCGGGAGATACCGGCTCACGCCGGAGGTGTACCGCAAAAAGTTCCGGAATATACAGCGGGGTCCCACAGAGAGCTATGCGGATGTTCTGCACCACTTAAAGGCTACATTCTGGCAGTGGATCAAAGGACTTACTTACTGACTTACTTGGGGATCTTATGATAAAGGAATAATTTCTCCAGGTGTGCCCTCTGGAGGTCCGCCAGTTCGTGTGTGATTGGAAACCCAAGACAGCAGACCAGGCTGCAGAGATTGCTGACGGCTATGTGTCCACCAGGGAGCAAGGGGCCAAGAGAGGAGCCACACTGCAGAGACCCCCAAGCTGGAAGGAGGGGCAAAGCTGGAGTTCACCACAGCCTGCGGTCTCCAAGTGGGGTAAGACAAACTCTGTCCCGGGTGCCCCCTCTACTTCCCCTGTCCCAAGAACTCTGGGTGCCCCGGCGACCACCTCCAAGTCCCAAAGAGAGATCCGGCGGTGTCATGCCTGTAACCAGCCAGGACATTTCAAGGCGGAGTGCCCCAATCGCTCTAAGAACCCCCCTGTTTCCCCAGCCACGGCAGCTGGCTCATCTGTATACTTGGTGGGGAGGGAGGGGTTGCAATCCAATGCCAACCGTCAACAGGTCACTGTGGGGGATAAAGTGGTCATAGGATTTCGGGACACTGGGGCGGACGTTACTCAGGTGCAACCTGACTTGGTCCCTCCGGACAGTATTAGCCCTGGAAAAACTCTGACCCTGAGGGGTATTGGACAAGAACGCTTAACTGTGCCCATGGCTTGCGTCCATTTGGACTGGGGTGCGGGAAAAGGAATGCGTGATGTGGGGTTAATGTCTGATCTGCCTGCCAATGTACTATTGGGAACAGATTTGGGGCCCTTGGTTTCCCAATATGGGGTGGGAGTAGCCCCACCTCCCTGTGACAAAATGTCTGTACTGAAGGATGATTTTAATGTGGTGTTGAAGCCTGTCACACAGGCAGAGGGAGTGGTCAGCGGCTTGGTTCCCCCTGCTGTGTGCCCAGCTAAAGTAATCAGTGAGCATGTGAATGAGGGACTGTGGAATGTTAACCTGGCTGTAGCCCCGCCCACATCTGCGGGTGGTGATAGCCCTCTCAGTGTGACCCGGGCGGAGTCATTCACCCATGCAGTTCACTGTGAATCAATGAATGAATGCAATGTCAATGTAATTGCTAATGCTTGCCTTGCAGATTTCCAGGGTAGCTCTTCTGAGATGCTGGGGGAAACCCCAACTGGTGACAATGTGCCAGGTGGTCAGGTAGGTCATGGGGATCTCAGGGCCGATCCGGATGAGGAACGGACTGCTGGTGTTGTGGTGGTAACCCGCAACCAGAGTGCTAGAGGGGTGGAAGTCGCTCTGACCCCTGAGTCGTTCCCTCTGTCACCCGGAGATGGCACTGAGACCGCCATGACTAGCCTCCCCACACTGGAGCCGGAGGAGTCCGGCGGGTATGTGACATGCACATCTCTTCTGTCTGGTTCCAGTCAGGAGTTCAGGGTCGCTGTCCAAGCTGACCGCAGTCTGGACGCATTGAAGGAGCGTGCTACTCAACCTCCCTTGGAGTCGGACAAGGACCACGTGTACTGGGAGCAAGGGAGGTTGTACCGGGGAAAACGATCCCCACAAAGGGAAAAGAAAGTCGGCTCAGGGACAAACATTTGGTGGTACCCCAACCCTATCGGGTGGAGTTGTTGCGGATTGCTCATGATATTCCACTGGCAGGCCACCTGGGGATCGCTAAGACCAAGGCTCGCCTCAGCCACTTATTCTACTGGCCTAAAATGGGGACAGATGTAGCTAAATACTGCCGTTCATGTGACACTTGTCAGAGGATGGGCAAGGCGGGGCAAGGCTCAAAAGCCCCAATGATACCTATGCCCATCATAACCGAACCTTTCCAGCGGGTGGCTGTGGATCTCATTGGATCCCTGTCCATTCCCAGTCGCACCGGGAAACGTTTCATATTAACGGTAGTAGACTACGCTACTAGGTACCCGGAAGCTGTCGCTCTGTCTTCCACCCGGGCTGATGTAGTGGCCAAGGCTCTGGTAGGCATCTTCTCCCGTGTTGGATTTCCCAGAGAGATGCTCACAGACCAAGGTACCTAGTTCATGTCTGCCTTCATGCAAGGCCTGTGTAAGGTAACAGAGGTGCAACATCTGGTGTCCAGCCCGTATCACCCACAGACCAATGGCCTTTGTGAACGGTTCAATGGCACCCTGAAGCAGATGCTCAGGATGTTAGTCGAGTCCCACGGGCGCGACTGGGAGCCTTATCTCCCGCACCTGCTGTTCGCTTACCGGGAGGTGCCTCAAGCCTCAACGGGGTTCTCCCTCTTTGAGCTCTTGTACGGGAGACGTGTACGTGGGCCCCTAACTCTTGTGAAAGAGTCCTGGGAAGGAGAAACGGCCATCCAAGGTGTGCCAGTCGTGGAGTATGTCCTGCGATTCCGTGACCAAATGCAGGCTATGGCGCAGCTGGTGCATGACAACATGGTCCAGGCTCAGGCCGACCAGAAGCGCTGGTATGATCACAATGCCCGTGAGAGAACATACCAGCTGGGGCAGAAAGTATGGGTCCTAGTCCCTGAGACCCAGGACAAGCTTCAGGTGAAATGGACCGTTCCATACGTCGTGCACCAGCAGGTCAACAGCGTCAGCTACCTGGTCACTGTTGATCCAGGCCGGAACAGGCATAAGGTCTTCCATGTCAACATGATGAAGGATCATCATGACCGGGAAGCTAGTGCCTTTCCGGTATGCAGTCTGCTAGAGGAGGGGGAAGAAGAAGACCTTGTTGACTTGCTTGCCCATTTTCAGGAGGATGGGTCCAACAAGAAGGCACAGGTGAACCCCCTGCTGGCTGAGGCCCAGCTGTCACAGCTGGAAGGAGTTTTGCACTCCCTACCTGGTCTGTTCTCCGCGAAGCCCGGGAGGATTGACCAGGCTATTCACCATGTGGATACCGGGAATCATGCCCCTATCTGGCGGTCGCCATATCGCGTCTCCTCGGAGGTACAGGTCCAGATGCGCAAGGAGATTGACGAGATACTGGAACTGGGGGTGATTCAGCCCTCTCACAGTGCATGGGCTTCACCTGTGGTTCTTTTGCCCAAAAAGGACCGGACCACCCGGTTCTGTGTAGACTACAGGGAACTTAATGTGGTTACAGTCGATGACGCGTACCCCATGCCGCGCATCGACAACCTGCTTGACCGGTTAGGTAAGGCCCAGTACTTGTCCATCATGGATTTGAGTCGGGGATACTGGCAGATCCCACTGTCCCCTCAGGCACAGGAGCGATCGGCCTTTATCACCCCTTCTCGGACTGTACGAGTCCACTGTCATGCCATTCGCCAAGAGCACCCAGTGCAGTACCTCAGCCGAAAGATTCTGCCGCGGGAGGTGGCCTACGCCACAGTGGAGAAGGAATGCCTAGCAATTGTTTGGGCCTTGCAGCATCTGCTGCCTTACTTGTATAGGTGCCACTTCACCGTGGTGACGGATCACAACCCTCTGATCTGGATCAAACGTGTTGCAGGTCAGAATGGACGGTTGTTACGTTGGAGCCTGGTGCTGCAGCAATATAACTATGACATCCGGCACAAGCCTGGTCAGGCCCATGGCAATGCCGATGGCCTGTCCCGGCGGGGTGAGGCTGCAGAGGTGCAGGTGGAAGAGGAACGGAGGCTCCTCCTTCCTCCCGAAAAAGGGGAGGTGTGATGATGAGACCCTCAATTTATGTATCTTTCTCGGACATGTATCATTCTTCATTCGTATCAGTCTTACATATCTGTAGGAATGTAGAGCTGTGTTTACATTGGTGGTCAATTTGCTCCAGTGGTTTTATGTGCATACCATGGAGAGAGGGCCTTTCCAGATGTCCAAAGGGGGGAGGGTGGGCTAATGACCTACAACTAACCCAGGCACCCATCTTTCCTTCTAACCGGCATAGATTCCTCTTTTAGTGAGGAGAGGGCTGACTGGTGGAGGTGAAGGGTGGGGCTAAAAGGGTCTTCACCCTGGCTGGGGTGAGGTCTTTGGTCTTTGTGTGGAGCCTGAAAGAGACACAGCTAAGAGACTTAGGTCTGGTATTACTCTATACTTTATTTCCATTTTTGTTTTATGTGCTGTATCATCGCCCTTTTGCTCGTAAGTTTATGATTGATCATATTAATATTGTATATTTCTGTATATGCTATTAATTAGTACCGACCTACTTGGGTTATTAAATACATAAAATTTATAAAGCTCGTTTCATTCTATCCTACGAACTCTGTCCGCTCACGGGTTGTGAGTGGAAGGTTACGAAGGGTGAGCGCAGGTACGCCAAGAGGCTTGGCAAGGCTATACTCTTCACATGTGGGTCAGTACGATTACAATGAAACCTAACTTATGATGTTTTATTTTTGATTTACTAAATTTGCAGAATAAAACCTCATTTTGGTCAAAAATCTTTATGAAAAAAATTCTAAAATCTATAAAAAAAAAAAATAAAAATTATGCGTCGCCATACTCTGAGGTGATATATTTTTATTTTTTGGTCAACAGAGACTTGTTTTTTTATTGGTACCCACTGGATACATAACGATTTTTTGATCACTTTTTGTTCCATGTTTCATTAACGGTTCATTTTTTTTTTTTCTTAATTTTGGGTTGCTATTATACCCTCCAGTACAGAAGTGTTGGAGCGTATAACATCTGTCCGCCTATACATATTCATGGGCTGACATGCCTGAGTACTCGATCCTGTAATAGGATCAGAAGACCAAATGAGAAAATGGCAGACCTGGTATGACGGGATTCTACCTCTGTATGATGTTATGGTCTGGAAATTTAGAAGTGACTGCTGTACATGGTACACTGCTGTATATATCCCGTATAACCCTGTATATACTTTATAGCAGGGTGGCTGGCTGACTAGGGTTATGTTCATACTACTGCTGTAAGTCCCTTGTTCTGATCCATCAGAGAATATAAACAGAACAGACATGTCTTCAGTGTTAAATAATGGAAGGTTCCTTCTCTTCTTCCCCTCCAATGTATACTCGGAGTAGTCATTTATCTAGATGGGATCTTACCCTCGTCCTCCTTGTTCTCCCTCAGGTACAAGACGATGGCCCTCTCCACCAATGACCCACCAGGGATGGCCGAGGCCAGAAACCACATGGCTACAAGGATATTAGAGCTCGCCCTGGAGATCATCTCCTTGATCACTGGAGAGGTGAGAGTCTCACATGACATCACTCTTATCTCTAGGAATAAACCAGGGAAATGACTGGACAGGTGAAGGATTCTTAGAATCTCTGTAGTGATCTGTAGTGTCTCACCATACACAGGATTACACAGTAGTGAAGAAGTCGTCTGGTGAGTGTGTGACACCCCGTGTGTCAGGAGGATGGAGCAGGACCCCGAGCCCCATCACCGAGCCTCCACCTCATTCACTGAGACATGAGCAGAAGATCCTAGAACTTACCAGCAGGATCACTGAGCTGCTGAGCGGAGAGGTGAGCGCTGCTGGGAATGCTGGGACATTATACAAGAACACCAAGGGAGGGCTCTGGGGATGACTGTATCATTGTGTTGTCAGGTTCCTATAAGGTGTCAGGATGTCACTGTCTATTTCTCCATGGAGGAGTGGGAGTATTTAGAAGGACACAAGGATCTGTACAAGGAGGTCATGATGGAGGATCAGCAGCCCCTCACATCAGCAGGTAAGAGGAGACCTTCCTGATGATAGAGGAGAGACCAGGTATGAGGGTCACCTAGACTCCCCCATCATCTGCTCATCACATATAGACAATGTATTCAGTCACTGTGTATATTTCCTATAGATGGATCCGGTCAGAGGAATCCACCAGAGAGATGTCCCAGTCCTCCATATTCCCAGGATTGTCCAGAGGATCCAGAGCAGAATGTCCCACTGGATCATCAGGTAGATGAAGCTGAGATGTCTGTAAATCCTCAAATCATTTGGTATTAGTAAAATAAGATAAGATAATCCTTTAATAGTCCCACCATGCGGAAATTCAATTTGTTAAAGCAGCAGAGATAATACAATACAAATACAATATATACAAAAAGCTCCAAGGTGAAGGCATTACAGTGACAGTAGGTACAGATAAAAGGTAAAGGTAAAAAAGTAGCAGAGGGGATATCACAACTTAAAGATCTTTCAGTTCTCTGTATGGACTGATATCCGCTTAGGTTGGTGTTGGTTGTACAGCCTGACCGCAGCGAGGAGGAAAGACTTACGATAGCGCTCCTTCTCACACCTAGGGTGGAGCAGTCGGTCACTGACAGTACTGTCCAGCGCTATCACAGTCTCATGCATGGGATGGGACTTCTTCTCCCACATGGAGCTCACCACGGACAGTATCCTTCTGTCACCCACCACCTGCACTGGGTCCAGTGGGCTCCCCAGGACAGAGCTGGCCCTTCTAATCAGCTTGTCGAGTCTATTCCTATCCCTGGATGATATACTGCTCCCCCAGCAGGCCACTCCGAAGAAATTGGCTGATGCCACTACAGAGTTGATAAAGGCCCTAAGAAGTGTCCCCCGGATTCCAAACGCTCTCAGCCTCCTAAGCAGGTACAGCCTGCTGTGGCCCTTCCTGTACAGGACCTCCATGTGATCTGCCCAGTCCAGCTTATTATTAAGAAGCAAACCCAGGTACTTATAGGAGTTTACAAACTGTATGCCCGTACCCTGAATGTCCACTGGTTTAGGAGGGCATCTGCAGTTACAGAAGTCCACCACCATCTCCATGGTCTTCCCAGCGTTAATCTTCAGGTGGTTCCGGTGGCACCAGTCCACAAAATCCCGGCTCAGTTCTCTGTACTCCCTGTCATCATCATCTGTGATGAGACCCACTATTGCAGAGTCGTCAGAATACTTCTGTAGGTAGCAGCTAGATGAGAGCACCTAAAATCTGCAGTGTACAGTGTGAAGAGGAAAGGGGCAAGAACCGTACCCTGAGGTGCCCCCGTATTAGAGATCACGGTATCTGACACACAGTCTTGGGCTCTCACATACTGAGGTCGGTTTGTGAGGTGGTCTAGGATCCAGTTGGAGAGGTGATGGTCCACTTCAGTAAGGCCCAGCTTGTCTCTCAGTAACCCCGGCTGTATGGTGTTAAAAACACTGGAGAAATCAAAGAACATTATTCTCACCGTGTTCCCTGGTTTCTCCAGGTGAGAAAGATCTCTGTGCAGAAGGTGGATGATGGCATCGTCCACCCCAATGCCCAGCCGAAAAGCAAACTGAAGAGGGTCCATAGCCGGGCTCACTAGAGGGCGGAGATGTGTGAGAACCAATCTCTCTAAGACCTTCATCAAGTGGGATGTCAATGCTACTGGTTTGTATTAGTTAAGGTCCATCGGATGAGGTGTCTTTGGAAGTGGTACCACACAAGATGATTTCCACAGTCGTGGTACCATTCCCAACTTCAGGCTCATATTAAACATATATGTAATAATACCACATCTTAAGTAGCCTGGTACTAATGCCATCTGGGGTTGCGGCCTTGTAAGGCCATTATATGTAAGTAGTGGAGACCACCATGGTGCCTATAATATTTTATATCCATTTATATGTTATTACACTCATTGACAAATCACACCGCACCCAGATAGAAATGACGATTTGATGTAAACCTCGTCCTGCAGTTCTGTCGGGTAGATATGTAAATGATTACAGGTCTGTAGGGCGTAATTGTTCTCCCCCCTGTATATACCTGGGGGAAATACATAGTATGGTTGGAAGACACATCATATGTCCATTATGTTCTACCAGGGGATAGGAGAGGATTTGGCTGAAGGGAAGGGGGGAGGGAAACAAGGACCCTATACATTATCAGAAGTGTTAGATCTGTCGTGATATGAATAACAGAAAAATGTGTAATCACACTGACGCCTCTGAGTGGTGTTGGGGTGACACCTTGTAAAATTCCAGGTCAAGTTGAGGAGATCGGTTGGGTAATCTTATATTTATGTGGTAAGCTTCTGCTCACCCCAGGACCACTTGTATAATAATAATAAAAATGAGAAAAAAAGGAAAAATGGGGTGTCTATGAGCGCTGCTACACTTGTCACATGTGGGTAATGAATGGTGAAGATACAATAGATAATAAATAAATTAAAATAGTAATAAATATACATCAATGGATAATGACGTGAAATAAGGCGGTAAATACAAGATATAAAATAAACCATAAAAGGGGAAACAATAGGTGGCCTTCTATTCATAGTAGCAGTAGTGATAAAAAAAAAAAAAAGTAAAGGTAAAAATTGGACAAATGTCACATGATAAATTCGATGGCTCACAAAGCACATAAATCAGCAGGATAATAGTTTGTGAAATAGTAGATTATCTAAGGGTAATTAAATGTACCAGCAAAGAATTGGGTGTAAAAAAAATAGAGCGTTTAGAGCAACTCAATATGTCAAATATGCACCTATACAGTGGAGAAAAAAAGTATTTAGTCAGCCACCAATTGTGCAAGTTCTCCCACTTATAAAGATGAGGCCGGCCTGTAATTGTCATCATAGGTAGACCTCAACTATGAGAGACAAAATGAGAAAACTAATCCAGAAAATCACATTGTCTGATTTTTTTAAGAATTTATTTGCAAATTATGGTGGAAAATAAGTATTTGGTCAATAACAAAAGTTCATCTCAATACTTTGTTCTATATCCTTTGTTGGCAATGACAGAGGTGAAACGTTTCCTGTAAGTCTTCACAAGGTTGGCACACACTGTTGCTGGTATGTTGGCCCATTCCTCCATGCAGATCTCCTCTAGAGCAGGGATGTTTTGGGGCTGTCGCTGGGCAACACGGACTTTCAACTCCCTCCAAAGGTTTTCTATGGGGTTGAGATCTGGAGACTGGCTAGGCCACTCCAGGACCTTGAAATGCTTCTTACGAAGCCGCTCCTTCGTTGCCCTGGCGGTGTGCTTGGGATCATTGTCATGCTGAAAGACCCAGCCACGTTTCATCTTCAATGGCCTTGCTGATGGAAGGAGGTTTGTACTCACAATCTCACGATACATGGCCCCATTCATTCTTTCATGTACACGGATCAGTCGTCCTGGTCCCTTTGCAGAGAAACAGCCCCATACATGATGTTGCCCCCCCCCATGCTTCACAGTAGGTCTGGTGTTCTTTGGATACAACTCAGCATTCACTCTCCTCCAAACACCACGAGTTGTGTTTCTACCAAACAGTTCTACTTTGGTTTCATCTGACCATATGACATTCTCCCAATACTCTTCTGGAACATCCAAATGCTCTCTAGCAAACTTCAGACGGGCCCGGATATGTACTGGCTTAAGCAGGGGGACACGTCTGGCACTGCAGGATCTGAGTCCCTGGCGGCGTAGTGTGTTACTGACGGTAGCCTTTGTTACGTTAGTCCCAGCTTTCTGCAGGTCACTCACTAGGTCCCCCCGGGGGGGTTCTGGGATTTCTGCTCACCGTTCTTGTGATCATTTTGACCCCACGGGGTGAGATCTTGCGTGGAGCCCCTGATGGAGGGAGATTATCAGTGGTCTTGTATGTCTTCCATTTTCTAATTATTGCTCCCACAGGTGATTTCTTCCCACCAAGCTGCTTGCCTATTGCAGATTCAGTCTTCCCCGCCTGGTGCAGGGCTACCATTTTGTTTCTGGTCCTTCCTCAGCTCTTTGGTCTTCACCATAGTGGAGTTTGGAGTGTGACTGTTTGAGGTTGTGGACAGGTGTCTTTTATACTGATAACAATGTCACACAGGAGCCATTACTACAGGTAATGAGTGGAGGACGGAGGAGCCTCTTAAAGAAGAAGTTACAGGTCTGTGAGAGCCAGAAATCTTGCTTGTTTGTAGGTGACCAAATACTTATTTTCCACCATAATTTGCAAATAAATTCTTTCAAAATCAGACAATGTGATTTTCTGGATTTGTTTTCACATTTTGTCTCTCATAGTTGAGGTCTACCTATGATGACAATTACAGGCCGGCCTCATCTTTATAAGTGGGAGAACTTGCACAATTGGTGGCTGAATAAATACTTTTTTTTCCCCACTATATACAGTACAGACCAAAAGTTTGGACACACCTTCTCAATCCAAGAGTTCTCTGTATTTTCATGACTATAAAAATTGCACTGTCTGCTTTCTAGCGGTATATAAAACCGCATGTTCATGAAGACGTGAAAGGTCCTCTTTAATAGAGCCCAGTTGTTTTTTGGCTGTTGTGTGGTCTTTACGTTTTTCAGATGGTTGATCAGCTGGGTAGAGTCCTTGAGATACGAGGGGAGTTTTAAGACTAAATCTTGTCGTGTAGGTCAATGAAGTGGGATCCTATTCCTGATATTATGGGGCGGCCTGGTGGGTGTGTTAAGGATTTGTGTACTTTAGGGAGATGATAAAAAATGGGAGGGGGTGTTCTATAATTTGTAGGAATTTCTTTTTTCTTTAGAAGGTTATTAGATATTGCTTTATTGATGAGTGTCCTATAATCAAGGATGTATGATGTTAGTAGATTGCTCGGAGATCGTGTCGTGAGATATAAGTGTCTGAGGGACAGGGATCAATGCAAAATCCAACTCCTCTATATTGACAGCACCCCCCCAGGTCTGGAGATGCTATATCCACAGCCCTCCTCTGTAGTCACATGGAGGATGGG
Organism: Leptodactylus fallax; assembly: GCA_947044405.1. Taxonomy (NCBI): domain Eukaryota; kingdom Metazoa; phylum Chordata; class Amphibia; order Anura; family Leptodactylidae; genus Leptodactylus; species Leptodactylus fallax. The sequence goes on along the minus strand of CAMRHE010000564.1, from coordinate 243,413 downwards.
TAAAAATATTTTTGCACCCTAGATTGGTGCAGGACCACACTGCCATGATAGTCGGGAGCTTTTACAAGGCCCTCTGTCCTGTCTCTCTATTTAGGCTTGCCTGTGCCTGGCCTAAATAGAGACGTAGTGATTTCCACATACATTGTTGTACACCGTTGTATTGCAGTCTATGGGACAAGCGATCTAATGGTTGCGGATTCAATCCACCTAGGAGGGCTAGTAAAACCGTTGTAAGTATGTGAGCCAGAGGGCGCTGTTGAGCGACCCAGGCCAGGCCAGAAAAGGCTCTCAGCCACGCCTTTGGGTGGTGGCACGTAACTCCAGGATGGCTGGAGTGTCCTGCAGGAAGTGGTGGACCAGCTAGGACAGAGAGAGAGGCTCTGTCCCAGAGGGCTGGCGTCCACAGAGGACTGTTGCTGGAGCTGAGCAACAGTCAGGACAGTTAGGGGCTCAAGGAGTGAGTTAGGCCCTAACTGTGGCATAGGTTTTTTGTTGTTTTGTTATGTTGCAGTTAAGCTGAATAAAGCCACTTTTATTTTACACTTGGACCGTCTGAAAGCTATCTTTCCGGCACCCAGTACCACGAACCACCGCTGTCCGGACCAGGAGTCTGCCGCCATTTTGAGTTTAATTCCCCAAATTATCACACCGTATAAAACCTAAAAGTTCCAAACGCCCTCTTTCCCTATATCCTTAAAACTAAGTAAATAAAAACCAAATATAAACATATTGTGCATTTACTGGTCCCATGCAGTATAACGCTCCCTGTACTATCCCCTTGGCTATGTTATGGGGTCCAGTAAATTGGTTGTTATACCATGTGGGGGCCCTTTTACTGGCCCCCATGTAGTAAGTGCCCCCATATTGACTTCAGGCCGTACCTGCTGGATTACTCCACCAAGTCACGACCACTATTTACTTACTGATCTTTGTTTTTGCCCATGGGCCGCTTCAGCCCTCCAGGTGGCCTCGTGCGTTGCCCATTACAGCACCCAGGACCTCCTGGTGGCTGAGGAGAGAGAGGAAGTGGCCGTGGGCAGGAGCGGGGATCAGTAAGTAATGGAGTAACCCAACAGCTAGCGGCCTGAAGGCAATAAGGGGGGCCTTTACTGCATGGTGGCCAATAAACTGGTCCTCCACATGGTATAACACCCAATTTACTGGACCTCACAACATAGCCAGTGGGACAGTACAGTACTGTGTGGGGCATAGTACCATGTGGGGGTCAGTAAATGAGGCATAATATCATGTGGGGATAAGTAAATGGGATATAATACTGTGTGGGGGCCAGTAAAGGGAGCACTATATGTGGGAGCCGGGGGGCAACAGTGAAAGGTGTGCTCTGGGGCCCGGTCACTGCTAGTTACACCCCTACCAATATTAATTGGAGATCCTTCTCCTTTCAGGGCAATTTTTATTCATGGCACTTCAGGGCCTAGATATAAGATAAACCCGGGATCTTCTTCTTCTTCTCATGTCCTTCATGTTGGATCTTTACAGAAAAGTGATGAGAGTGGAACGTCGAGTGGACTGGAGAACCCCATATCAGTGTCAGAGAAGGGTAAGAGCCTTTCATACATCTTGTGTTTTCAGTCGATATCCACATGTTCTTTTACTAGAAGGTTTAGAGGAAGATTATTGGAGATTTTCTCTTGAATATTTTATGCTGGAGGTCTAGAGACTATAGTGGTGCTTGAAAGTTTGTTAACCCTTTAGCGTTTTCTATATTTTTGCATAACTTTTACCTAAAACAACATCAGATTTCCACACCAGTCATAAAAGCAGGTAAAGAGAAACAGATCAGAAAAATGAGCCACAAATATGAGACTTGCTTATTTATTCATAGCAGAAAATCATCCAATATCACATATCTCTTAGAACCTTTAGGACTAGCAGATAATTTGAAAGGGAAATTAGTCTTAGGTGTTTTCTATCAATGCGATGACAATGAGACACGAGTGGGCGACCTGTTTTATTTAAAGAACGGAGATCTATCAAAGTCTCATCTTTCCGACTCGTTTGTGGACATGTATCATGGCATGAACAAAGGAGATTTCTGAGGACCAGAGAAGGAGAATTGTTGATTTTCATCAGGCTGGAAAAAGTTACAAAGCCATCTGTAAAGAGTATGGACTCCAGCAATCCACAGTCAGGCAGATTGTGTACAAATGGAGGAAATTCAAGACCGTTATTACCTGAGGCTATTAACTGACACCAGAACCCCCTGGATAGAAAAAGTCCCAACCGAGTACTCCAAAATGGCGATCTCTTCTAAATATTTACAAAATAAGACTTTGTTTGGAGCCTTTGTCAGTTATGTCCTGGTCTCTTCAGTGCCCCCCGTGTAAAATAATGATCCCCTTAACAGGCTGAGACTGGCCCTTAGAGGAACAGGTGAATTCCCCAGTGGGCCCCCAGTCCCCTCACCTCCTGCACAAGTGGTTCATGGCTCATTGTATACGCACATACAGATGGGTAACATACAGCATGGCCATCAGCCTATGCGCCCATATAATTAACTGAGTAGATTTAACAAATTCCCCACTGAGATGACATCTAGGCACAGAGGCCGGCAGACCAGTATCTCCTCTCGCAGATCCCACCATGGTCTTTGTGGCCCTTGCAGCAATGTTGACAATCGTGTTGCTGCTGCCTGAGACTTGCTGCTGTGTAAGCAGCTTTTCCTGGCTCAGATAACTAAGAGGATCCTACTTCACGGCAAGGGCCAGTCAACAGGCCACTGACAGAGCTCACAGGACAGAAACAATATGAAGTAAGGACTAGGGGGAAAAAAATCAGTGTTGACATAATTTTTGGAATTTGTGAATAGGTGTCCAGTAATATTTGCATGTACAATTGTTGTACAGCGGGTCCTTAGAATGAATTTTACTGGTGGGTCCTAAGCACCCCAGTCCAACATTGGCCCTCAGTGCCCTCCCACATGTAATATCATGGCCACCACAGTGCCCCCACATGGAAGATTATGACCTGCACAGTATCACCAAACACCCAGTGATGTCTAAGGAGCGACTGGTGAACTGCATTAATCTCTCACCACTCTGCTCCATGCTCCTTCTCTTCAGGATCTGTTACGATATCAGCACTCCGCACCCGGAGCAGAGTGGTGAGTAATGAATGCCTCTCACCACTCACTCCCTGGGGTGCTGATGGCTTTCTTTGAGAGCTCCCCCATCCATACTGATGGAAGCGTTCATTGCACTTATAAAGTAATCATGGTGGCCACAGCCATGTGCAGACGACCATCCTGGGTGGTGGTGGGGAAACATTAGTTCTGAGCCACTGCGTGTACCCTCTGGGACTATGGGGTGTACCCCCTGGCATACGCATACTGCAGGTTGAGAGCCATTTACTAAGCAACTATAGGTCTTTCTCACATTGGCTAATGTTACTGAGTCCACCACCAGGAGCACACTGAAAATCAATGGTGTGCGTGTGAGGATTGCAATGAGAAAGCCGATCCTCTCCAAAAAAAAACCACTGCTGTCTGTCTGCAGAGCTTTATGGTGTAATTGTGAAGCATTATGTTTAGAGCAAGGAAAATATGGCATTCAAGCATAAAAACCTCATACCGATTGTTACACATAGTGCTGGTAGTATCATGGTACGGGCTGGTTTTGCTGCATCTGGGCAAGGACAGCTCTCCATCATTGATGGAACAATGAAATCTGAATTATACCAGCAATTCTAAAGGAAAATGTCAGGACGTCGGTCCATGAGCTGAATCTCGAGAGAACGTTGGCCAAGCAGCAAGACAAAGACACTAAGCACAGATGTTATACCAAAGAATGGTTAAAGAAAAATAAAGTGAATGACATGGCCATTCCAGAACTAAGTTCTAGTCTTAATCCAATAGAAATGTTGTAGAAGGACCTGAAGCGAGCAGTTCATGGGAGGAAACCACCAACATAACAGCTGAAGCGAGCAGTTCATGGGAGGAAATCACCAACATAACAGCTGAAGCGAACAGTTCATGGGAGGAAATCACCAACATGGCAGCGCTGAAGCTGCTTTGTACAGAGAAAAGTAGTAAAATTCTTCCAACCTGATTTGCAGAACTCATTGACAATTACTATTTAGATTCAGTTATTGCTGCACAAGGTCACACCAGATGCTGAAAGCAAGAGTTCACATCCTTTTACCACTGACAGATGCAACTACTGTATATTGGATAATTTTCTTAAATAAATGGTCAAGTCTAATATTTCTGACTCATTTGATTTGATTAGAGTCTCTTTATCTAATTTTAGGACTTGTGTGAAAATCTGATGTGGTTTTATGTCAGACTTATGGAGAAATACAGAAAACTTTGAAGGTTTCACAAATTTATCAAGCACCGCCGTACATTTTTTATTTTTTTTTTATCTTAATAGGATAACTGATAGGAAATCCATAAAAAAAGCTGTCTGCTTCCTGCTCTATTCTATTGTTTCAGATGCTGAGATCAGCTAAACCGTGGAGGTGCCGGGTGCCTGATCCCGACTGATATAAAATTGATGACCTATCCTTAGTATAGTTTATCAATATCCAGAAGACTCTGTGACTGTATTTTCACACATTTTTCTCATTGTATGAATATCAGTTATTTTGTCCTGATTTTTTTGCAGGTGAAGATAAGATCAGTGACTGCCATGGATATCCCTTGTTATTTCCCCACCATGAAGGAGAAGCTAGTCAACCACCAACTGGCCATAAAACAACTGGAAATAGACCGGGGGAAATTTATCCATGTTCTGAATGTTGGAGACATTTTAAAAAGAAATCTAATCTTTCCAGCCACATGAAGATTCACAGATGTGAAAGACCATATGCGTGTTCAGAATGCGGGGAATCTTTTAGTCAGAAATCTCTTCTTATTAAGCATCGGAGAACTCACACAGGAGAGAAGCCATTTTCATATACTGAATGTAAGAAATGTTTTAAAAAGAAACTTCATCTTGAAAGCCACATGAGAATTCACACAGGGGAGAAGCCATTTGTGTGTTCAGAGTGTGGGAAATGCTTCACCAACCAATCAGGTCTTCAAGTTCATCAAAGAATTCACAAAGGAGAGAAGCCATATTCATGTGCTGAATGTGGTAAATGTTTCATCAACCAATCAGGTCTTCAAGTTCATCAAAGAATTCACACAGGAGAGAAGCCATATTCATGTACTGAATGTGGGAAATGTTTCATCGACCAATCAGGTCTTGAAGTTCATCAGAGGATTCACACAGGAGAGAAGCCATTTTCATGTACTGAATGTAAGAAATGTTTTAAAAAGAAATTTCAACTTGAAAGCCACATGAGAATTCACACAGGGGAGAAGTGGTTTGTGTGTTCAGAGTGTGGGAAATGTTTTGGCTATAAATCAGTTCTTGTTAACCATGTAAGAACTCACACAGGGGAGAAGCCATATTCATGTATTGAATGTAGGAAATGTTTTGCCCAGAAGATACAACTTGTGGAACATTTGAGATCCCACACAGGAGAGAAGCCGTTTTATTGTTCAGAATGTGGGAAATATTTTTCTCGGAAGATACAACTTGTGACACATCAGAGAATTCACACAGGGGAGAAGCCATATTCATGTACTGAATGTGGGAAATGTTTTACCCACAAAACAAATCTTGTTAACCATGTAAGATGTCACACAGGTGAGAAGCCATTTTCATGCACTGAATGTGGGAAATGTTTTAAAAGGAAAGGTCATCTTGATCGGCACCAGAGAACTCACACAGGAGAGAAGCCATATTCATGTACTGAATGTGGTAAATGTTTCATCAACCAATCTGGTCTTGAAGTTCATCAGCGGATTCACATAGGAGAGAAGCCATTTTCTTGTTCCGAATGTGGGAAATGTTTTACCCACAAAACAAATCTTGTTAACCATGTAAGATGTCACACAGGTGAGAAGCCATATTCATGCACTGAATGTGGGAAATGTTTTACCCACAAAACAAATCTTGTTAACCATGTAAGATGTCACACAGGTGAGAAGCCATATTCATGCACTGAATGTGGGAAATGTTTTACCCACAAAACAAATCTTGTTAACCATGTAAGATGTCACACAGGTGAGAAGCCATATTCATGCACTGAATGTGGGAAATGTTTTAAAAGGAAAGGTCATCTTGATCGGCACCAGAGAACTCACACAGGGGAGAAGCCATTTTAATGTTCAGAATGTGCAAAGTAGACTCAGAAATGAAAATCTATGCAACACTGAACACTGTTACAGAAAGATGACATTTGGACATTCTTAATCTTACAGAACACCAGAGAAGTCTCACAAGCTGTTTTTTCCTCTCAGAGGGAAATTTTTTTTTCATTGACTCCTTCCCTTCTGACTTCTTTGGAAAATAAATGGAAGGATAAGAGAAGAGCTGAGTATGATAGAAGCCTGGAGACACACACAGAGTTTGCTGCAGCTAATATTATACGTACCAAAATTTTCGAACATGTTTTGTTTTTCTGCCGTTAATAAACTTTGTAATTTACTTTATTAATGGATTTGCCTCCTTTCTGTGAAATCCTGCGCTGAAATCCACTTTGTCTCCCATTTCTTTATTAGCATAGACCAGGGCACAACCTTGCATTGCCGGAGCCGCCTATTTGGAAACTAACCTAAGCGAGTGTGGATCGTGAGATTGTCTAAGGTCTTAAGTGTGACGTCTGATTTAGTGTCTTTAGATGAAGGGATTTAGCAAGTAACTGTAACTTATTCCCCTAATTGACATTGTTTTGCTGTAATATACATTGCTGTAGATACACCCAGTCCTGCTGCAAGAATAAACTTTAATTAAAGAATGTACCAATAAAGGGTGCCGTCATGACCCTGAAGTCGAATTATCGGTAATGTATTAGCAGATACAAAGCTGTGGGTGGAGGGTAAGTGGAAAAGTCTAATCCCCTGTATTACTAAGGAGGATCGGGATGAAGGTCTGGAGTCACGTGTACGTGTGTGTGTGTGTGTGTGTGTGTGTGTGTCCAACAGTGGATGACAAGCTTATAGAGCTGTACATAATTCCCCAATGTTATCTCACCTATTCAGGCTATTTATAATGGGAAGGATTCCTTCCTCTCAATGTCATCGATGCCAGTCTCCAGACAGATAAAATCACTATCTCATATGGTCATGTTGATTTGTCCAGACTTTTTAGTTGGAGATCACTGCGCTTCTTACATTGGTGATGACAGTACAGGTGCCATTGACCCCCGAAATGTGTTTATTGGGCGCTCTTGACAAGTGGCAATGCCATTCTCGTATTCTGCATGAAACCCTATTCCTTGCATGTAAGGCCATTGCTATGAGATGGATGGAAAGACGACCCTTTCTATATCCCAGTGGTGAACCATGATCAATACTGTTGTTCTGTATCAACAGATAGTATATAAGAACACAGGTTGCCCTAAATAAATGTAACCAGGTGTGGAACAATGGTGTCAGTCACCCCTTTCTCTATACATATTAAATGTTGCTGTGATGTTGAGCCATAGAAAGGTCGCTATTTCTACCATAGCTTTGGTATAGAGGCCGGGAGCCGATGATATTCCAAAGGGGAGACAACAAATCGGTCAGAGGAATTGTTTTTATGGTTTCCATCTTGAAATGTTTGTATACAATAAAGTTGTTTAGAAATTTGAGATTTATTATAATTCTGAAAGAGCCATTTGATTTGCTTACAAGGAAGTGATGTCCGAAACGCCTTTCTGATGGTGGAACCGAAGTAATAGCCCCTAGCTGGAGTAATTTGGCATCGCCCTCCTCCATTCTCTTCTGAAAGAGAGAGGACTGGGGTCTGGTGAGAATAAATCAGTGAGGTTGAAGGCAACAAATTATATTTTGTAGCCGTCAATTAGCATCTGGGGAATCCATTGGTTTTGGACGATATTGTCCCACTTGTCCACAAAGACAAACAACCCCCCCCGTCCCTCATTGCTGTTTATTAGACTGGATAGGATTAAGGGGGAAGTCTCTGTGATCCCCTGTCCAAAGCCCTATATAGGCATAGCCTCTCAAAGCTGGTTGGATGGTGGACGTAGTGAGTACCAAGATTTGTAAAAAGTGTAAAATCTGGTAATCTAAACATTTCTGACGCAGGTGTTGCGTGGTTATGTAGAAAATACTCTTTCGTGATTATTCACTTGTTAAGTAAAAAGTTGTCAAGGAGCCTGAATCTAGTGTGCTTACACCATGGAAATATCTCCGGTGATAATCCGGGAAATAAAAGTGCTTTGCGGAGAAGTGGTGTAAGGGACAAAAGAGGACTCTGTAAATTGTATTGGAATCTAGACTTCGGCCCCAGCTGTAATGTAGGTAGTGACCTTTGCGGTAGATGGTAGGGTGTGCCTTGATAACTAACTGAGGGGACCAAAGTAATTTCATTAAGGATACTGGAGTTACCCGGCAGAGATGACTACGACGGTGATGCATTTGGGTTCACCTAATCACATCAGCCCGCATGACACGTATAACAGCCTGTATCCAGACCCGCGCCAACACCTGGAGAAGTTCTAGGACTACCTGCGCATGAACATTTCCAGCTTTGACCAACTTCTTCCGCGGCTCTCATCCAGGCTCCAGAGGCAGAACACACACTTGCGAAGAAGTGTCTCACCGATAGATTTTATATATAATTTTTATTTAATTGTTTTTTTATTAATCTTGAAATATGTATTCATTATTTTAAATATTTTGTTTTTATTAGTGTTATTTTCTTAATTAAATTTATTTTAATGTGTTCTGAATTGTACATTTTTGATTATATATATATATATATATATATATATATAATTATTTATTTATTTTAAAGGTATCTGGCAACAGGCGAGAGCTTTTCCTCCATGAACGTTCAATTCTGTCTTGGCAAGTGAACAATCTCCTACATCGTCCGGGATTCTTGCCAGGCCCTGTGGGATTTGCTTCATGACAAATTGATCCCACGTCCAACAACAGAACAATAGAAGGACATTGCAGACAAGTTCTGGGATGAGACATAATTTCCAAATGTAGAAGCAGTTGATAGAAAGCACAACCGTATCCAAAGACCTGCAAGAAGTGACTCTCTGTACAGATGGATCTCCTGTGCCGTTAGTAGTTGTTGGTGATGAGGCCTTCCAGATGTGCGGAAACCTTCTCAAACCATACGTCTTGGACTACCAGAAACGTATCTTCAATTACAGGCTGACAAGAGCCAGGCGACTTGTGGAATATGTGTTTGACATAATCACTTCTAAATGGTGGATTTTCAACACTGCAATCCAGTAAAACCCAGAAGCTGTTGATGGTGTGGTAAAAGCCTGCGTGGTCCTACATAATTTTCTCCTCACAAGAGAACCTTTGCTGGTTGACACCCAGGAACTGGGATCTGGATTACATAGTCTGTCCCACGATCCACAATTGCTGACTGCCGCATGGGGGACAACTTTGCTGCATATTTTCTTTCAAACGTAGGTTGGGTGGATTCACAGGATGGCCGGTTTTAGATTTTTTTATTGGAATTTTTTTTTTTAAAGGACAGTCAAATGTGCTGCAAAAGACTCAGCGATTTATAATCCTGAATGCACTAAAAATGAGGCTTTATTCCTCAGCATGCAGACTCCTCCATCTGCCACAACATTATTCACCTTTGCCTCTGCTTTTCTTTTGTACATGGTTTCTTTAAGGGTGATGTGAGGGGAGGGATCCTCAGTGGACAAAGTGTTACGTACGCCCCCTGACACTACCTGTAAAGAAACCATTTATATTCACCTTTTGCCTCTGCTTGTCTTGTCGTCAATAAAAAAAGACATATTTTCAATAAAAAAAAACCTTCAAATTATTTTATTGTATATCTACTATAGAAATCACAACTTTCTAGCATAAATATACTTGAAAAATAAATTGACACGTACTGTATATCCTTAGAGTTGTCTTGTGCTTTATGAGCAGGCTCAGAAAAAAAAATGGACACTAAAAACAGACTGTAAGTGATGACTGTCCGTTACCACCCGTCATATATCCGTTACCCATAGACAATGTTAGAACATAACAGATGCGTAACATCCATCCTGAGTACGTCATTTTCAATGGACCCAAAAGTCCAGCACCCCGCGTTATTATGTCCGCTAAAATAACGGACCTGTGACAGATTTGGTGAAAACGGACACTGACAGGCATCAGATTAAATCCCATTGAAATCAATGGGATTTTGAACAGATTTGTGGGTAGTTTCAGATACGCTATAGGGTTCAAATAAAGAGCACGTAGGGCCCATTGGAACTGACCAACAATATCCATAGCTCGGCAAGGTAAGACCAAGACCGGCTATCGAAGGCCTTTTCTATATCCAGTGCTAACAGTGAGAAGGGTTTGCGGAGTATATTAGTCCAATGTACTATGTTACATAACATTTGAATGTTATCTGAAACCTGCCGGCCGGGTATACGGTATATCCCACTTGATCTGAGGGTACTAAGGATGGAAGCAGCCTGATGAGATGAGAGGCTAGGATGAACGAATAAAGCTTTATTTCGACATTTAAAAGTGAAACTGGTCTGTAGTTAGCCGGGGTGGTACTATCGTTATTAGGTTTAAGGATTACTGTTATGGAGGTGCTAAGCATGTCTGGGGGAACATGTCACCTGGTAGATAGTATAGGGAAGAGAAGCCGCGCGGCCCAGGGAGCATCTTCAGGTTTAAAGAAAAGCCTTTCCCTGATTTTTTTGGGGACAACCAATTATCTCTCTAGATTATTCCATTCTTCCTTAAAAGTAGTCTGTCAGCAGAACCCAGCATATCAACCCGAATAGGTTATGGTCACCTGAATCAATCAGTGTTTCCTCTTGTGAATCGTTACTTCCATCGCCGTTGTGAGCACATCCCGCGCTAAGTATCGCCGTACTGAAGTCCTAATGAATAGAATTGGAATATGAGCCGGCTCAGAGAATCGTCACATCTACAATAATATGTGCAAAGAGGATTCTGGTCTCTAAAGGAGGAGGAGCGAGGTGTAACTACATTGTAGCTGCGGTTATACATTGTATAGACAGAGAGAAGGTGCGATTAATATAATTAACATAACATGATTGGCTATAAAGTTGTAACATAAGTTTTGGCACATAGCTATTGGATAAGGCACAGAAGTTTCTGTGTCCTTGTTACAGATAAGTTTTCTTCAGAAAGATGAGGTCTCTGGACATCGCCCAGGAAAGGAATACAAGATGGCCACAGGCACAAGATGGCTAAGCAACAAAATCCCATCCCCCCATTTCTCCTCACCTGAGTCTTTTATCTGGCTGTAATGGCTGCAGTCACCGGCCTCAGATGAACACTGCAGCATTGTAAGGCTATGTTTACACAGCGATTTAATTGAAAAACTGCATGCAGTTATTATCGCAGTTATGAGGAGCGTATTCCTACTGCCAGTGACCGGAGGTTTCCACTTTATTGGCCGACAGTATATAGATGAGATATACAGTGACATGTGCGACTCATTACTGCGATTATATACTGCATGCAGTTTTTCAGTTAAAAAGTGCTGTGTAAACTGAGCCTTAAAGGGATTTTTTAGGAATTATTTTTTATGGCTTATACTTAGGATAGGTCATCAATATAAGATTAGTGGGGAATTTACAGGCAGCCCCCTCACAGATCAGCTGTACGATGCCTGTACTGTACACCAGTGTTTCTCAATGTTTTCAAGCCAAGTACCCCCTCATGAAATAAGTTCTAACTAAGTCCCCCCAATGGACTCTGCGGTGTCTGTCATGTGACCCGTCCTGCCCCCAATATCAAGTGGTGAAGGAAATCTGGTACACGCAGCCCCTGTGGTAGGAAATCCTAAACGTGCTGAGAGTCTCATCTAAGGAGCAGCTTCTTACTCATCAGCTCCTAAATCAGAAGCCAAGACTACCAAGTGTTCTAGTTATTGGTTATACAGTCCCATGTAAGACCCCCCTCCTGTATACAGTCCCATGTAAGACCTCCCTCCTGTATACAGTCCTATGTAAGACCCCCTCCTGTATACAGTCCCATGTAAGACCCTCCTCCTGTATACAGTCCCATGTAAGACCCCCCTCCTGTATACAGTCCCATGTAAGACCCCCTCCCTCCTCCTGTATACAGTCCTATGTAAGACCCCCCTCCTGTATACAGTCCCATGTAAGACCCCCCCTCCCTCCTCCTGTATACAGTCCCATGTAAGACCCCCCTCCTGTATACAGTCCCATGTAAGACCCCCTCCCTCCTCCTGTATACAGTCCCATGTAAGACCCCCCTCCCTCCTCCTGTATACAGTCCCATGTAAGACCCCCCTCCCTCCTCCTGTATACAGTCCCATGTAAGACCCCCCTCCTGTATACAGTCCTATGTAAGACCCCCCTCCCTCCTCCTGTATACAGTCCCATGTAAGACCCCCCTCCCTCCTCCTGTATACAGTCCCATGTAAGACCCCCCTCCTGTATACAGTCCTATGTAAGACCCCCCCTCCTGTATACAGTCCCATGTAAGACCCCCTCCTGTATACAGTCCTATGTAAGACCCCCCTCCTGTATACAGTCCCATGTAAGACCCCCTCCCTCCTCCTGTATACAGTCCTATGTAAGACCCCCCTCCCTCCTCCTGTATACAGTCCCATGTAAGACCCTCCTCCTGTATACAGTCCCATGTAAGACCCCCCTCCCTCCTCCTGTATACAGTCCCATGTAAGACCCCCCTCCTGTATACAGTCCCATGTAAGACCCCCTCCCTCCTCCTGTATACAGTCCTATGTAAGACCCCCCCTCCCTCCTCCTGTATACAGTCCCATGTAAGACCCCCCTCCCTCCTCCTGTATACAGTCCCATGTAAGACCCCCCTCCCTCCCTTCTCCTGTATACAGTCCCATGTTTATAGGTCACTCTCATCCAGAGGCGTATGTAGGGGTTCAGCACAGGGGGGGCGAACATGTCCAAGTGGGCCCCCAACTTGGACATGTTTGTATACCGATACTATCAGTATACGGTGAGCGTATAGAGGTATATAGCGGCTCTACACAAGGCTCTGCAGACGATTTAGGTGAATACAGGGCAGTAACATTTAGTGACTTACCGGTGACGTCTCTGACTAATCGGTCACATTCCCCGTCTCTTTCATCTGGACGGCCATGACCACTTCTTCCAGTCTCTGTAAAGTTTGTAACACAGACATCTTTGGCTCCTCACTTTTCCAGGCACCCACATTGTCCTCACCTACACAAAGCCCCCATCCTGCTGCTACCCCCAATTATATAATATATAACCCCCTATAATGAATAATACCCCCAAGTTAATAACTTCCCTGTGCACCCCTTTAAATAGTGCCCCTTATTAATAATGCCCCAGGTGTTTCCTAATTAAAAAGGAAAAAAAAATTATTAGGGTTCCAATACCCGGGACCCCCAGGATCAGCTGTTTGAATGACCCGTGGTACCTGTGTAAGCGCCGTGACCCCTTCTCTGTTTACATAGTGTCATCTCCTAGTGGCCATGTCATGTAACTACAGCCTCGTCCTATACACATCTATGTGACAAGACTGGAATGACATCACACGGTCACTATAAACAGACAGCGTGTGATATAAACAGACGCCGGAGCCCCTTCATACAGCTGATCAGCGGGGAGTCACTTATCTCTTATTCATAGACCATCAATAAAAATGAGCTGGAAAACTCCTTAAAGAGGACCTTTCACGTCCTCATATATATGCTGTTTTACATACCGCTAGAAAGCCGACAGCATCGCGGTTTTTCCTGCAGCACTTTGCACAGAAAGTTTGTAGAGGTTTCCTCTGCAGACTTTCTGCTTCAATTATATCTACAGGGAAACCGCCAGCATTTCCGTAGGTATAATTGACATGCTGCAATTTCCAAAACTGCGTCTGTTTTGGAAATCACAGCATATCCGCTGCGCATATTGGGGATGCAAAGTGGGGATGGGATGGAGGCCACATGTGGCGAAAACCCACAGAAACAAACCCGGCATTTTACATCTAGCAAATCCCATCCACACATTGCGGAACAATACGTGCAGCAGATGCACTGCGATTTCCAAAACCGTAGCGGTTTTGGAAATTGCAGCATGTCAATTATACCTACAGAAACGCCGCCGGTCTCCATATAGCTGTATTGAAATCAGAAAGTCCACAGGAGAAACCTCTGCAGACCTTCTGTGAAAAGTGCTGCGGGAAAAACCACAATGTTACCGCTGCAGTTTTTGCTGCAGCCCACTATGTGGGGCCTTAGTCTTATTAATACCCAAGTGCCACCTTAATTAAATTAATTGCCCCTCATATTATGCCCCTGATTCCCCCTGACATAAATACTGCACCTCTAATGACCCCTTATATTAATGACCACCCCCTTATGTTCATAATGACCCCTAATATAAATGATGCCCCCTAATGGCCCCTTATATAAATAACCTCCCCCTTGTATTCATAATACCAGTAATAACCCTTATATAAATGACCCCCCATCGTCATACTGCCCCCTAATGAATCCTCCCTTATAGTTATATTTCCCCCCCTATCCACCCCTTATACTATTAATATACCCACAACTAAGCTAAAAAAACAAAAGTCCTACTCACCTGCGATGCTGATGAATGGAGCCGCCGGCGCCGCCAACTCCCCGTCCACGCACAGGACGTCTGTGTCTCAGCGCAGGCGCCGCGTTGTTGTGACGTCATCGCACCGCCCGTGCTGAGAAGCAGACATCGTCTGTGGTCTCGGCGTCTTGTGAACCGCAGGCCTGTATTGGCTTATGGTTTACAATACTGTTAAGTTGCAGGAAGCGTTTTAACTAGATCTAGTTAGAAATAAAGGCTGTATTAATGGCGGCCCCGGGGTGGGCCCCCAAAAATTCATTGGGCCCGGGGCAGCCGCCCCCCTCTGCCCCCCCCCCGCTAGCTACGCCTCTGCCCCCCCCCGCTAGCTACGCCTCTGCCCCCCCCCCGCTAGCTACGCCTCTGCCCCCCCCCCCCCGCTAGCTACGCCTCTGCCCCCCCCCCGCTAGCTACGCCTCTGCCCCCCCCCCGCTAGCTACGCCTCTGCCCCCCCCCCCGCTAGCTACGCCTCTGCCCCCCCCCGCTAGCTACGCCTCTGCCCTCATCCTGAATCCAGTGGTACAGTCCTAGTTTTCCTCTCTGTCCCGCTGTGCTCCATGTGTTACATTATTTCTCCACACCGGCTGTGTCTCCTCCCCCAACTGCCCATGTGACTCATGAGCCCGCCTCCTCTACAGTCTGCAGTACCCTGCGGAACACGCCCACCATTTCTTATGACATCACGGGGGTCACATGACTAGTGATGAGGAGGACGTGTGTGACGTAGAGAGTGTCCTGTCCTGAAGAGTGAAGGGGTAAGTGAGGAGAGGAGGTTACCGGGAGCCCCGACACAATATGGAGGAGGAGAGAGGAGCAGGAATGGCCGGGATTTATTCCTAGGGGGCTGCACTACAACTCCCAGCAGGCTGCAGACTGGACAC
The DNA here is from genome assembly GCA_947044405.1 of Leptodactylus fallax. Classification (NCBI taxonomy): domain Eukaryota; kingdom Metazoa; phylum Chordata; class Amphibia; order Anura; family Leptodactylidae; genus Leptodactylus; species Leptodactylus fallax. Next base: position 227,931 of record CAMRHE010000564.1, on the reverse strand, counting down.
TACTGCTGGGGTTATAGGTAAGTGAGGAGAGGAGGTTACCGGGAGCCCCGACACAATATGGAGGAGGAGAGAGGAGCAGGAATGGCCGGGATTTATTCCTAGGGGGCTGCACTACAACTCCCAGCAGGCTGCAGACTGGACACTACTGCTGGGGTTATAGGTAAGTGAGGAGAGGAGGTTACCGGGAGCCCCGACACAATATGGAGGAGGAGAGAGGAGCAGGAATGGCCGGGATTTATTCCTAGGGGGCTGCACTACAACTCCCAGCAGGCTGCAGACTGGACACTACTGCTGGGGTTATAGGTAAGTGAGGAGAGGAGGTTACCGGGAGCCCCGACACAATATGGAGGAGGAGAGAGGAGCAGGAATGGCCGGGATTTATTCCTAGGGGGCTGCACTACAACTCCCAGCAGGCTGCAGACTGGACACTACTGCTGGGGTTATAGGTAAGTGAGGAGAGGAGGTTACCGGGAGCCCCGACACAATATGGAGGAGGAGAGAGGAGCAGGAATGGCCGGGATTTATTCCTAGGGGGCTGCACTACAACTCCCAGCAGGCTGCAGACTGGACACTACTGCTGGGGTTATAGGTAAGTGAGGAGAGGAGGTTACCGGGAGCCCCGACACAATATGGAGACCTCCTGGCAGAGATTACAGGGTTGTGGTGATTGTGAATTGTCAGCTGCTGGGTTCAGTAGTCCCCTGCGTGCTGGGTGTAGTAGTCCCCTGTGTGCTGGGTGTAGTAGTCCCCTGCCTGCTGGGTGTAGTAGTCCCCTGCCTGCTGGGTGTAGTAGTCCCCTGCCTGCTGGGTGTAGTAGTCCCCTGTGTGCTGGGTGTAGTAGTCCCCTGTGTGCTGGGTGTAGTAGTCCCCTGTGTGCTGGGTGTAGTAGTCCCCTGCCTGCTGGGTGTAGTAGTCCCCTGTGTGCTAGGTGTAGTAGTCCCCTGCCTGCTGGGTGTAGTAGTCCTATGTACAGCGGCACTATTAATACTAGTTATGTTTTGCACAGTGAAGAGTTAAACATTTCTCTTTTTTTTTTTTTTTACAAAGAAGTGACCTTATTTTGGAAACTACACCCCTCAAAAAATGTATCAAGGGGTTTACTGATCATTTTCACTCCAAAACTAAATGTCCAGTGAATGGTGCAAAATGAAAATTGTGATTTTTCTATATTTATGGTGTTTCGGTGCCCGGCTTGTGGCGCTGAGAAGACTCGGCCCTCCAGGTATAAGGCTCTGATTCCGGATTTTGTTTGCCTAGAAATACAACAGGGCTCAGAAGAGAAAGAGCATCAGGTGCGTTTGAGGCCTAATCTGGTCATTTAGGCTCAGGCCACACATTGTGGAAAGTATTTTTGTTGCAGATTTTGCTGCGGTTCTTTTGAGCGAAGGAGTGGATTGAACAAAAGGGAGAAGTCTAAGAGACGTCTAAGAAGCTTCCAAGATATTTCCCATTCCTTTTGTAGCCATTCTTGGCTTTGGCTCAAAAAACCGCAGCAAAATCTGCAACAATTAAAGCTGCGTTTCCGCAATGTGCGGCCTCAGCCTTACACTACATGGGCAATTTCAGGGGCTCTGAGGTAACATTTAAAAAATTGACTCTCAAAATATGACCCTATTTAAGAAACTGCACCCCTCAAGGAATTTATCACGGGGTATAGTGAGCATTTTGATCAGGTACAAAAAGGTAGAATAAGTGGGTGTAAACTGCAGTTTGGGCGCGTAGAGGGGAAGGAGCGCGGTTTGGCTTTTGGATGCAGATTTAGATGTTTGCTATTTGGATGTCGCATTTGCAGAGCTCCTGAGGTGCCAATAAAGTGGAATCCCCCGGGAAGTGACCCCATTCCTACTGCACCCCTAAAAGAGTTTATCAAGGGGCGTAGTGAGGATTAGTTTCAATGCACAGCGGTTGGTGAGAAGTGAATACGTAGGGTCAGCTATAGAGTCTTTTCCCTTGTAAACGAGGAGTCTGGGTTGTCCCCTGATATACGCTCGCACAACTCATACATTCCCTTCCTGCCGCCGCCAGTTTTCTCCACAGATATGACCTTTTTTTTTTATTTTTTTTTTTTTTTTGTACAAGCTATAATTTTGTATTTTTCTAGTGATGTGTCCATATGAGGGCTTATTCTTTGCAGGATGAGATGCACTTTTTAATGACCCTTTTTTGGATGCCTATAACTTATTGACTACATTTTATTAACTATGTCTTGGGGGGGGGGGATAAAAGAAATCCTCAATTGTGGCATCGCTTTTAAAAAATTTAAATTTTTGGCTCTTCAGCGTACAGCACAAGTAATACGTTATTGTTGGTCTGTGGTGTAATGATTAGACCCTCAATTTATGTATCTTTCTCGGACATGTATCATTCTTCATTCGTATCAGTCTCACATATCTGTAGGAATGTAGAGCTGTGTTTACATTGGTGGTCAATTCGCTCCAGTGGTTTTATGTGCATACCATGGAGAGAGGGCCTTTCCAGATATTCAAAGGGGGGAGGGGTGGGCTAATGACCTACAACTAACCCAGGCACCCATCTTTCCTTCTAACCGGCATAGATTCCTCTTTTCGTGAGGAGAGGGCTGGCTGTGGGAGGTGAAGGGAGGGGCTAAAAAGGGTCTTCACCCTGGCTGGGGTGAGGTCTTTGGTCTTTGTGTGGAGCCTGAAAGAGACACAGCTAAGAGACTTAGGTCTGGTATTACTCTATACTTTATTTCCATTTTTGTTTTATGTGCTGTATCATCGCCCTTTTGCTCGTAAGTTTATGCTTGATCATATTAATATTGTATATTTCTGTATATGCTATTAATTTGTACCGACCCACTTGGGTTATTAAATATATAAAATTTATAAAGCTCATTTCATTCTATCCTACGAACTCTGTCCACTCACGGGTTGTGAGTGGAAGGTTACGAAGGGTGATCGCAGGTACACCAAGAGGCTTGGCAAGGCGATATTCTTCACAGTGGTGGCAGCATTGTGGGATCTTAGGATAACAGTGTGTGGGTGTGGTATCACTCAGACACTGAGGATTGTGGCAATCCTATGGCACGAGCTCGGTATGAGATCAAGCTTAAAATACGGTGAAAGTTTGGTACAGTACTGTTCCCACCCTTCTTCTTTTTTCTGTCCTATCTTTTATTTGGCAACGACTTCTAGTGAATGCCTTGGACTCTGAGAAGTGAAACCAGGGGACGTCAGCAACTGATACAAACGCTGAGCAGATGGCTGATATGGAAGGTGCTGCAGCTGGGCAGGACGAGGAGCAAAGTCCTGAGAGGCTGGCACAAGAAAACCTCACCATGCCAGATGGTTCTGCAGGTGCCTGGACCCCAGAGTTAACCGTGCCTGGAGGGACAAGTAGCCCCAGTTCTGTGGGGGTAACAGACTTATACTTGCAAATGGCCTTACAGCGGATAGACGCTGGTGACTCTGACACCCATCTGCAGGTGATTCTCCAGTACCAAGCTGCTACTGCTGCAGAACGCCGGGCGGAGAGAGAGGCTGAGAGAGAGGCCCGTGAATGCCAGGCGGAGAGGGAGCTTGAGCTAAAAAATCTGGAACTTCGCCAGCAGGTGCAACCTTCCCCTGCACAAACTCCAGGAGCCCAAGCGCTAAAGATCCGATCCGAGGACTTTCCAATCTTGGAAGATAACGGGGTCTTGGACTCGTTCTTGCAGGGATTTGAGAGGTTGTGTAAGCAGCATCATATTCCCCAAGCAGAATGGGCCCGTTATCTGTCTTCCCGGCTGAAGGGAAAAGGTCTGGATGTTTCCACGACCTTACCAGAGGACGCGGACTATGAGACCCTCAAAGCGGTGCTGATCCGGAGATACCGGCTCACGCCGGAGGTGTACCGCAAAAAGTTCCGGAATATACAGCGGGGTCCCACAGAGAGCTATGCGGATGTTCTGCACCACTTAAAGGCTACATTCTGGCAGTGGATCAAAGGACTTACTTACTGACTTACTTGGGGATCTTATGATAAAGGAATAATTTCTCCAGGTGTGCCCTCTGGAGGTCCGCCAGTTCGTGTGTGATTGGAAACCCAAGACAGCAGACCAGGCTGCAGAGATTGCTGACGGCTATGTGTCCACCAGGGAGCAAGGGGCCAAGAGAGGAGCCACACTGCAGAGACCCCCAAGCTGGAAGGAGGGGCAAAGCTGGAGTTCACCACAGCCTGCGGTCTCCAAGTGGGGTAAGACAAACTCTGTCCCGGGTGCCCCCTCTACTTCCCCTGTCCCAAGAACTCTGGGTGCCCCGGCGACCACCTCCAAGTCCCAAAGAGAGATCCGGCGGTGTCATGCCTGTAACCAGCCAGGACATTTCAAGGCGGAGTGCCCCAATCGCTCTAAGAACCCCCCTGTTTCCCCAGCCACGGCAGCTGGCTCATCTGTATACTTGGTGGGGAGGGAGGGGTTGCAATCCAATGCCAACCGTCAACAGGTCACTGTGGGGGATAAAGTGGTCATAGGATTTCGGGACACTGGGGCGGACGTTACTCAGGTGCAACCTGACTTGGTCCCTCCGGACAGTATTAGCCCTGGAAAAACTCTGACCCTGAGGGGTATTGGACAAGAACGCTTAACTGTGCCCATGGCTTGCGTCCATTTGGACTGGGGTGCGGGAAAAGGAATGCGTGATGTGGGGTTAATGTCTGATCTGCCTGCCAATGTACTATTGGGAACAGATTTGGGGCCCTTGGTTTCCCAATATGGGGTGGGAGTAGCCCCACCTCGCTGTGACAAAATGTCTGTACTGAAGGATGATTTTAATGTGGTGTTGAAGCCTGTCACACAGGCAGAGGGAGTGGTCAGCGGCTTGGTTCCCCCTGCTGTGTGCCCAGCTAAAGTAATCAGTGAGCATGTGAATGAGGGACTGTGGAATGTTAACCTGGCTGTAGCCCCGCCCACATCTGCGGGTGGTGATAGCCCTCTCAGTGTGACCCGGGCGGAGTCATTCACCCATGCAGTTCACTGTGAATCAATGAATGAATGCAATGTCAATGTAATTGCTAATGCTTGCCTTGCAGATTTCCAGGGTAGCTCTTCTGAGATGCTGGGGGAAACCCCAACTGGTGACAATGTGCCAGGTGGTCAGGTAGGTCATGGGGATCTCAGGGCCGATCCGGATGAGGAACGGACTGCTGGTGTTGTGGTGGTAACCCGCAACCAGAGTGCTAGAGGGGTGGAAGTCGCTCTGACCCCTGAGTCGTTCCCTCTGTCACCCGGAGATGGCACTGAGACCGCCATGACTAGCCTCCCCACACTGGAGCCGGAGGAGTCCGGCGGGTATGTGACATGCACATCTCTTCTGTCTGGTTCCAGTCAGGAGTTCAGGGTCGCTGTCCAAGCTGACCGCAGTCTGGACGCATTGAAGGAGCGTGCTACTCAACCTCCCTTGGAGTCGGACAAGGACCGCGTGTACTGGGAGCAAGGGAGGTTGTACCGGGAAAACGATCCCCACAAAGGGAAAAGAAAGTCGGCTCAGGGACAAACATTTGGTGGTACCCCAACCCTATCGGGTGGAGTTGTTGCGGATTGCTCATGATATTCCACTGGCAGGCCACCTGGGGATCGCTAAGACCAAGGCTCGCCTCAGCCACTTATTCTACTGGCCTAAAATGGGGACAGATGTAGCTAAATACTGCCGTTCATGTGACACTTGTCAGAGGATGGGCAAGGCGGGGCAAGGCTCAAAAGCCCCAATGATACCTATGCCCATCATAACCGAACCTTTCCAGCGGGTGGCTGTGGATCTCATTGGACCCCTGTCCATTCCCAGTCGCACCGGGAAACGTTTCATATTAACGGTAGTAGACTACGCTACTAGGTACCCGGAAGCTGTCGCTCTGTCTTCCACCCGGGCTGATGTAGTGGCCAAGGCTCTGGTAGGCATCTTCTCCCGTGTTGGATTTCCCAGAGAGATGCTCACAGACCAAGGTACCTAGTTCATGTCTGCCTTCATGCAAGGCCTGTGTAAGGTAACAGAGGTGCAACATCTGGTGTCCAGCCCGTATCACCCACAGACCAATGGCCTTTGTGAACGGTTCAATGGCACCCTGAAGCAGATGCTCAGGATGTTAGTCGAGTCCCACGGGCGCGACTGGGAGCCTTATCTCCCGCACCTGCTGTTCGCTTACCGGGAGGTGCCTCAAGCCTCAACGGGGTTCTCCCTCTTTGAGCTCTTGTACGGGAGACGTGTACGTGGGCCCCTAACTCTTGTGAAAGAGTCCTGGGAAGGAGAAACGGCCATCCAAGGTGTGCCAGTCGTGGAGTATGTCCTGCGATTCCGTGACCAAATGCAGGCTATGGCGCAGCTGGTGCATGACAACATGGTCCAGGCTCAGGCCGACCAGAAGCGCTGGTATGATCAGAATGCCCGTGAATGCCGGGGCAGAAAGTATGGGTCCTAGTCCCTGAGACCCAGGACAAGCTTCAGGCGAAATGGACCGTTCCATACGTCGTGCACCAGCAGGTCAACAGCGTCAGCTACCTGGTCACTGTTGATCCAGGCCGGAACAGGCATAAGGTCTTCCATGTCAACATGATGAAGGATCATCATGACCGGGAAGCTAGTGCCTTTCCGGTATGCAGTCTGCTAGAGGAGGGGGAAGAAGAAGACCTTGTTGACTTGCTTGCCCATTTTCAGGAGGATGGGTCCAACAAGAAGGCACAGGTGAACCCCCTGCTGGCTGAGGCCCAGCTGTCACAGCTGGAAGGAGTTTTGCACTCCCTACCTGGTCTGTTCTCCGCGAAGCCCGGGAGGATTGACCAGGCCATTCACCATGTGGATACCGGGAATCATGCCCCTATCCGGCGGTCGCCATATCGCGTCTCCTCGGAGGTACAGGTCCAGATGCGCAAGGAGATTGACGAGATACTGGAACTGGGGGTGATTCAGCCCTCTCACAGTGCATGGGCTTCACCTGTGGTTCTTTTGCCCAAAAAGGACCGGACCACCCGGTTCTGTGTAGACTACAGGGAACTTAATGTGGTTACAGTCGATGACGCGTACCCCATGCCGCGCATCGACAACCTGCTTGACCGGTTAGGTAAGGCCCAGTACTTGTCCATCATGGATTTGAGTCGGGGATACTGGCAGATCCCACTGTCCCCTCAGGCACAGGAGCGATCGGCCTTTATCACCCCTTCTCGGACTGTACGAGTCCACTGTCATGCCATTCGCCAAGAGCACCCAGTGCAGTACCTCAGCCGAAAGATTCTGCCGCGGGAGGTGGCCTACGCCACAGTGGAGAAGGAATGCATAGCAATTGTTTGGGCCTTGCAGCATCTGCTGCCTTACTTGTATGGGTGCCACTTCACCGTGGTGACGGATCACAACCCTCTGATCTGGATCAAACGTGTTGCAGGTCAGAATGGACGGTTGTTACGTTGGAGCCTGGTGCTGCAGCAATATAACTATGACATCCGGCACAAGCCTGGTCAGGCCCATGGCAATGCCGATGGCCTGTCCCGGCGGGGTGAGGCTGCAGAGGTGCGGGTGGAAGAGGAACGGAGGCTCCTCCTTCCTCCCGACGTGCTCTAAAAAGGGGAGGTGTGATGATGAGACCCTCAATTTATGTATCTTTCTCGGACATGTATCATTCTTCATTCGTATCAGTCTTACATATCTGTAGGAATGTAGAGCTGTGTTTACATTGGTGGTCAATTTGCTCCAGTGGTTTTATGTGCATACCATGGAGAGAGGGCCTTTCCAGATGTCCAAAGGGGGGAGGGTGGGCTAATGACCTACAACTAACCCAGGCACCCATCTTTCCTTCTAACCGGCATAGATTCCTCTTTTCGTGAGGAGAGGGCTGACTGGTGGAGGTGAAGGGTGGGGCTAAAAGGGGTCTTCACCCTGGCTGGGGTGAGGTCTTTGGTCTTTGTGTGGAGCCTGAAAGAGACACAGCTAAGAGACTTAGGTCTGGTATTACTCTATACTTTATTTCCATTTTTGTTTTATGTGCTGTATCATCGCCCTTTTGCTCGTAAGTTTATGATTGATCATATTAATATTGTATATTTCTGTATATGCTATTAATTAGTACCGACCTACTTGGGTTATTAAATATATAAAATTTATAAAGCTCGTTTCATTCTATCCTACGAACTCTGTCCGCTCACGGGTTGTGAGTGGAAGGTTACGAAGGGTGATCGCAGGTACGCCAAGAGGCTTGGCAAGGCTATACTCTTCACATGTGGGTCAGTACGATTACAATGAAACCTAACTTATGATGTTTTATTTTTGATTTACTAAATTTGCAGAATAAAACCTCATTTTGGTCAAAAATATTTATGAAAAAAATTCTAAAATCTATAAAAAAAAAAAAAAAAAAATATTATGCGTCGCCATACTCTGAGGTGATATATTTTTATTTTTTGGTCAACAGAGACTTGTTTTTTTATTGGTACCCACTGGATACATAACGATTTTTTGATCACTTTTTGTTCCATGTTTCATTAACGGTTCATTTTTTTTTTTCTTAATTTTGGGTTGCTATTATACCCTCCAGTACAGAAGTGTTGGAGCGTATAACATCTGTCCGCCTATACATATTCATGGGCTGACATGCCTGAGTACTCGATCCTGTAATAGGATCAGAAGACCAAATGAGAAAATGGCAGACCTGGTATGACGGGATTCTACCTCTGTATGATGTTATGGTCTGGAAATTTAGAAGTGACTGCTGTACATGGTACACTGCTGTATATATCCCGTATAACCCTGTATATACTTTATAGCAGGGTGGCTGGCTGACTAGGGTTATGTTCATACTACTGCTGTAAGTCCCTTGTTCTGATCCATCAGAGAATATAAACAGAACAGACATGTCTACAGTGTTAAATAATGGAAGGTTCCTTCTCTTCTTCCTCTCCAATATATACTCGGAGTAGTCATTTATCTAGATGGGATCTTACCCTCGTCCTCCTTGTTCTCCCTCAGGTACAAGACGATGGTCCTCTCCACCAATGACCCACCAGGGATGGCCGAGGCCAGAAACCACATGTCTACAAGGATATTAGAGCTCGCCCTGGAGATCATCTCCTTGATCACTGGAGAGGTGAGAGTCTCACATGACATCACTCTTATCTCTAGGAATAAACCAGGGAAATGACTGGACAGGTGAAGGATTCTTAGAATCTCTGTAGTGATCTGTAGTGTCTCACCATACACAGGATTACACAGTAGTGAAGAAGTCGTCTGGTGAGTGTGTGACACCCCGTGTGTCAGGAGGATGGAGCAGGACCCCGAGCCCCATCACCGAGCCTCCACCTCATTCACTGAGACATGAGCAGAAGATCCTAGAACTTACCAGCAGGATCACTGAGCTGCTGAGCGGAGAGGTGAGCGCTGCTGGGAATGCTGGGACATTATACAAGAACACCAAGGGAGGGCTCTGGGGATGACTGTATCATTGTGTTGTCAGGTTCCTATAAGGTGTCAGGATGTCACTGTCTATTTCTCCATGGAGGAGTGGGAGTATTTAGAAGGACACAAGGATCTGTACAAGGAGGTCATGATGGAGAATCAGCAGCCCCTCACATCAGCAGGTAAGAGGAGACCTTCCTGATGATAGAGGAGAGACCAGGTATGAGGGTCACCTAGACTCCCCCATCATCTGCTCATCACATATAGACAATGTATTCAGTCACTGTGTATATTTCCTATAGATGGATCCGGTCAGAGGAATCCACCAGAGAGATGTCCCAGTCCTCCATATTCCCAGGATTGTCCAGAGGATCCAGAGCAGAATGTCCCGCTGGATCATCAGGTAGATGAAGCTGAGATGTCTGTAAATCCTCAAATCATTTGGTATTAGTAAAATAAGATAAGATAATCCTTTAATAGTCCCACCATGCGGAAATTCAATTTGTTAAAGCAGCAGAGATAATACAATACAAATACAATATATACAAAAAGCTCCAAGGTGAAGGCATTACAGTGACAGTAGGTACAGATAAAAGGTAAAGGTAAAAAAGTAGCAGAGGGGATATCACAACTTAAAGATCTTTCAGTTCTCTGTATGGACTGATATCCGCTTAGGTTGGTGTTGGTTGTACAGCCTGACCGCAGCGAGGAGGAAAGACTTACGATAGCGCTCCTTCTCACACCTAGGGTGGAGCAGTCGGTCACTGACAGTACTGCTCAGCGCTATCACAGTCTCATGCATGGGATGGGAGTTATTCTCCCACATGGAGCTCACCACGGACAGTATCCTTCTGTCACCCACCACCTGCACTGGGTCCAGTGGGCTCCCCAGGACAGAGCTGGCCCTTCTAATCAGCTTGTCGAGTCTATTCCTATCCCTGGATGATATACTGCTCCCCCAGCAGGCCACTCCGAAGAAGTTGGCTGATGCCACTACAGAGTTGATAAAGGCCCTAAGAAGTGTCCCCCGGATTCCAAACGCTCTCAGCCTCCTAAGCAGGTACAGCCTGCTGTGGCCCTTCCTGTACAGGACCTCCATGTGATCTGCCCAGTCCAGCTTATTTTTAAGAAGCAAACCCAGGTACTTATAGGAGTTTACAAACTGTATGCCCGTACCCTGAATGTCCATTGGTTTAGGAGGGCATCTGCATTTACAGAAGTCCACCACCATCTCCATGGTCTTCCCCGCGTTAATCTTCAGGTGGTTCCGCTGGCACCTGTCCACAAAATCCCGGCTCAGTTCTCTGTACTCCCTGTCATCATCGTCTGTGATGAGGCCTACTATTGCAGAGTCGTCAGAATACTTCTGTAGATAGCAGCTAGATGAGAGCACCTAAAATCTGTAGTGTACAGTGTGAAGAGGAAAGGGGCAAGAACCGTACCCTGAGGTGCCCCCGTATTACAGATCACGGGATCTGACACACAGTCTTGGGCTCTCACATACTGAGGTCGGTTTGTGAGGTGGTCTAGGATCCAGTTGGAGAGGTGATGGTCCACTTCAGTAAGGCCCAGCTTGTCTCTCAGTAACCCCGGCTGTATGGTGTTAAAAACACTGGAGAAATCAAAGAACATTATTCTCACCGTGTTCCCTGGTTTCTCCAGGTGAGAAAGATCTCTGTGCAGAAGGTGGATGATGGCATCGTCCACCCCAATGCCCGGCCGAAAAGCAAACTGAAGAGGGTCCATAGCCGGGCTCACTAGAGGGCGGAGATGTGTGAGAACCAATCTCTCTAAGACCTTCAGCAAGTGGGATGTCAATGCTACTGGTTTGTATTAGTTAAGGTCCATCGGATGAGGTGTCTTTGGAAGTGGTACCACACAAGATGATTTCCACAGTCGTGGTACCATTCCCAGCTTCAGGCTCATATTAAACATATATGTAACAGTATGGCGTGTCCTCTCTTAGTGACCTGTACATACAAGGGGTTTTTAAAACGTTTGACTCGCTAAGCTCCTCCTATGGCATCCCTAGAACGCAGTTCTTTAGATATCTACAGATTAGACATGCACTTTCTTCTCAGTTCCCGGATCGATTGGACAATATATCTGAGTATCCGCTTATCGGCATACTTCGCTCACAGGGCCCTGGGGGTTTGATATCTACTTTATATGCACATCTGATACAGGCCAAGGTGTCCACTTTGGACGCCCCGGCCTTGACGCGATGGAGCATAAATATCCCAACTCTCACAGATGAGATGTTTCAAGATATCCTTGAATCTCCTCAACATGTGTCACCTTCAGCTAACAACAAACTGATTCAAACGTATATTCTACACCAATGTTACTTGACACCTTCCCGTCTATACAAAATGGGACGTCTGCCCAACCCCGGATGCCTTAGGTGTCTTTGTCCACAGGCAGACTTTTGGCATATGATTTGGGAATGTCCGATCATACAATGTTTTTGGAAAGGGGTCGTGGATCTCCTGGCGGAAGTTCTGGCTAAACCTATACCATTAACCCCAGAGATATGCCTTTTCGGCGTATTAGATGAAGAAATATGGCAACACCATGTTAGAATCCTTTTGAGGGAGTCTTTATTTTATGCTAGGAAAGCTATCGCACTGCGATGGATGGCTCCGAAACCCCCATCAGTATCTCAGTGGAAGAAACTTGTTAATACTGTTCTTCCTTATAACCAGATTGTGTATAAAGGGAGAGGGTGCCCTCAGAAATTCCATAAGGTGTGGGGAACATGGTGCAATTCTCCGGTAACCCAATATACGGCTCCCTCATTGCGCTCTGCCATTAATTTACTCATGCCGTGAGGGGCGCGAGACACCGGGAGTATCCACGACCTCTCATTTTGGAGTGTATCCTTGTTGTTACCCTTGACTTATTGACTGCATGTTTTGTACATGATAACTGATGTATACAGTATTACGCATGTCCTGATTATATTCTTTCTGTACCGAGTCTATGTTATATGGTCCGGATGGGACGAGGACCTGGCGAGGTGGGATGTGGTGCGTTGAGTGAATTTACATTGAAATTCTCGTTTTTTGGTGCGCAACATGTTATGTATTTGTTTTGATTTCTTTTCCTTTGTCTGATACGCAATTTTCAATAAAACGAGTTTAAAAAAAACATATATGTAATAATACCACATCTTAAGTAGCCTGGTACTAATGCCATCTGGGGTTGCAGCCTTGTAAGGCCATTATATTTAAGTAGTGGAGACCACCATGGTGCCTATAATATTTTATATCCATTTATATGTTATTACACTCATTGACAAATCACACCGCACCCAGATAGAAATGACGATTTGATGTAAACCTGGTCCTGCAGTTCTGTCGGGTAGATATGTAAATGATTACAGGTCTGTAGGGCGTAATTGTTCTCCCCCCTGTATATACCTGGGGGAAATACATAGTATGGTTGGAAGACACATCATATGTCCATTATGTTCTACCAGGGGATAGGAGAGGATTTGGCTGAAGGGAAGGGGGGAGGGAAACAAGGACCCTATACATTATCAGAAGTGTTAGATCTGTCGTGATATGAATAACAGAAAAATGTGTAATCACACTGACGCCTCTGAGTGGTGTTGGGGTGACACCTTGTAAAATTCCAGGTCAAGTTGAGGAGATCGGTTGGGTAATCTCCTTATATTTATGTGGTAAGCTTCTGCTCACCCCAGGACCACTTGTATAATAATAATAAAAATGAGAAAAAAGGAAAAATGGGGTGTCTATGAGCGCTGCTACACTTGTCACATGTGGGTAATGAATGGTGAAGATACAATAGATAATAAATAAATTAAAATAGTAATAAATATACATCAATGGATAATGACGTGAAATAAGGCGGTAAATACAAGATATAAAATAAACCATAAAAGGGGAAACAATAGGTGGCCTTCTATTCATAGTAGCAGTAGTGATAAAAAAAAAAAAAAGTAAAGGTAAAAATTGGACAAATGTCACATGATAAATTCGATGGCTCACAAAGCACATAAATCAGCAGGATAATAGTTTGTGAAATAGTAGATTATCTAAGGGTAATTAAATGTACCAGCAAAGAATTGGGTGTAAAAAAATAGAGCGTTTAGAGCAACTCAATATGTCAAATATGCACCTATACAGTGGGGAAAAAAAAGTATTTAGTCAGCCACCAATTGTGCAAGTTCTCCCACTTATAAAGATGACGCCGGCCTGTAATTGTCATCATAGGTAGACCTCAACTATGAGAGACAAAATGAGAAAACAAATCCAGAAAATCACATTGTCTGATTTTTAAAGAATTTGTAAATTATGGTGGAAAATAAGTATTTGGTGAATCACAAAAGTTCATCTCAATACTTTGTTCTATCTCCTTTGTTAGCAATGACAGAGGTGAAACGTTTTCTGTAAGTCTTCACAAGGTTGGCACACACTGTTGCTGGTATGTCGGCCCATTCCTCCATGCAGATTTCCTCTAGAGCAGGGATGTTTTGGGGCTGTCGCTGGGCAACACGGACTTTCAACTCCCTCCAAAGGTTTTCTATGGGGTTGAGATCTGGAGACTGGCTAGGCCACTCCAGGACCTTGAAATGCTTCTTACGAAGCCGCTCCTTCGTTGTCCTGGCGGTGTGCTTGGGATCATTGTCATGCTGAAAGACCCAGCCACGTTTCATTTTCAATGGCCTTGCTGATGGAAGGAGGTTTGCACTCAAAATCTCACGATACATGGCCCCATTCATTCCTTCATGTACACGGATCAGTCGTCCTGGTCCCTTTGCAGAGAAACAGCCCCAAAGCCTGATGTTGCCCCCCAATGCTTCGCAGTAGGTATGGTGTTCTTTGGATGCAACTCAGCATTCACTCTCCTCCAAACACCACGAGTTGTGTTTCTACCAAACAGTTCTACTTTGGTTTCATCTGACCATATGACATTCTCCCAATACTCTTCTGGAACATCCAAATGCTCTCTGGCAAACTTCAGACGGGCCCGGATATGTACTGGCTTAAGCAGGGGGACACGTCTGGCACTGCAGGATCTGAGTCCCTGGCGGCGTAGTGTGTTACTGACGGTAGCCTTTGTTACGTTAGTCCCAGCTTTCTGCAGGTCACTCACTAGGTCCCCCCGTATGGTTCTGGGATTTTTTCTCACCGTTCTTGTGATCATTTTGACCCCACGGGGTGAGATCTTGCGTGGAGCCCCTGATGGAGGGAGATTATCAGTGGTCTTGTATGTCTTCCATTTTCTAATTATTGCTCCCACAGGTGATTTCTTCACACCGAGCTGCTTGCCTATTGCAGATTCAGTCTTCCCCGCCTGGTGCAGGGCTACCATTTTGTTTCTGGTGTCCTTCCTCAGCTCTTTGGTCTTCACCATAGTGGAGTTTGGAGTGTGACTGTTTGAGGTTGTGGACAGGAGTCTTTTATACTGATAACAATGTCACACAGGAGCCATTACTACAGGTAATGAGTGGAGGACAGAGGAGCCTCTTAAAGAAGAAGTTACAGGTCTGGGAGAGCCAGAAATCTTGCTTGTTTGTAGGTGACCAAATACTTATTTTCCACCATAATTTGCAAATAAATTCTTTCAAAATCAGACAATGTGATTTTCTGGATTTGTTTTCTCATTTTGTCTCTCATAGTTGAGGTCTACCTATGATGTCAATTACAGGCCGGCCTCATCTTTATAAGTGGGAGAACTTGCACAATTGGTGGCTGACTAAATACTTTTTTTTCCCCACTATATACATTACAGACCAAAAGTTTGGACACACCTTCTCAATCCAAGAGTTCTCTGTATTTTCATGACTATAAAAATTGCACTGTCTGCTTTCTAGCGGTATATAAAACCGCATGTTCATGAAGACGTGAAAGGTCCTCTTTAATAGAGCCCAGTTGTTTTTTGGCTGTTGTGTGGTCTTTACGTTTTTCAGATGGTTGATCAGCTGGGTAGAGTCCTTGAGATACGAGGGGAGTTTTAAGACTAAATCTTGTCGGTGTAGGTCAATGAAGTGGGATCCTATTCCTGATATTATGGGGCGGCCTGGTGGGTGAGTTAAGGATTTGTGTACTTTAGGGAGATGATAAAAAATGGTAGGGGGTGTTCTATAATTTGTAGGAATTTCTTTTTTCTTTAGAAGGTTATTAGATATTGCTTTATTGATGAGTGTCCTATAATCAAGGATGTATGATGTTAGTAGATTGCTCGGAGATAAGTGTCTGAGGGACAGGGATGAATGCAAAATCCAACTCCTCTATATTGACAGCACCCCCCCAGGTCAGGAGATGCTATATCCACAGCCCTACTCTGTAGTCACATGGAGGATGGGTCAAAATATTTTTGCACCCTAGATTGGTGCAGGACCACACTGCCATGATAGTCGGGAGCTTTTACAAGGCCTTCTGTCCTGTCTCTCTATTTAGGCTTGCCTGTGCCTGGCCTAAATAGAGACGTAGTGATTTCCACATACATTGTTGTACACCGTTGTATTGCAGTCTATGGGACAAGCGATCTAATGGTTGCGGATTCAATCCACCTAGGAGGGCTAGTAAAACCGTTGTAAGTATGTGAGCCAGAGGGCGCTGTTGAGCGACCCCGGCCAGGCCAGAAAAGGCTCTCAGCCACGCCTTTGGGTGGTGGCACGTAACTCCAGGAGGGCTGGAGTGTCCTGCAGGAAGCAGGAAGTGGTGGACCAGCTAGGACAGAGAGAGAGGCTCTGTCCCAGAGGGCTGGCGTCCACAGAGAACTGTTGCTGGAGCTGAGCAACAGTCAGGACAGTTAGGGGCTCAAGGAGTGAGTTAGGCCCTAACTGTGGTCTAGGTTTTTTGTTGTTTTGTTATGTTGCAGTTAAGCTGAATAAAGCCACTTTTATTTTACACTTGGACCATCTGAAAGCTATCTTTCCGGCACCCAGTACCACGAACCACCGCTGTCCGGACCAGGAGTCTGCCGCCATTTTGAGTTTAATTCCCCAAATTATCACACCGTATAAAACCTAAAAGTTCCAAACGCCCTCTTTCCCTATATCCTTAAAACTAAGTAAATAAAAACCAAATATAAACATATTGTGCATTTACTGGTCCCATACAGTATAACGCTCCCTGTACTATCCCCCTGGCTATGTTATGGGGTCCAGTAAATTGGTTGTTGTACCATGTGGGGGCCCTTTTACTGGCCCCCATGTAGTAAGTGCCCCCATATTGACTTCAGGCTGTACCTGCTGGATTACTCCACCAAGTCACGACCACTATTTACTTACTGATCTTTGCTTTTGCCCATGGGCCGCTTCAGCCCTCCAGGTGGCCTCGTGCGTTGCCCATTACAGCACCCAGGACCTCCTGGTGGCTGAGGAGAGAGAGGAAGTGGCCGTGGGCAGGAGCGGGGATCAGTAAGTAATGGAGTAACCCAACAGCTAGCGGCCTGAAGGCAATAAGGGGGGCCTTTACTGCATGGTGGCCAATAAACTGGTCCTCCACATGGTATAACACCCAATTTACTGGACCTCACAACATAGCCAGTGGGACAGTACAGTACTGTGTGGGGCATAGTACCATGTGGGGGTCAGTAAATGAGGCATAATATCATGTGGGGATAAGTAAATGGGATATAATACTGTGTGGGGGCCAGTAAAGGGAGCACTATATGTGGGAGCCGGGGGGCAACAGTGAAAGGTTTGCTCTGGGGCCCGGTCACTGCTAGTTACACCCCTACCAATATAAATTGGAGATCCTTCTCCTGTCAGGGCAATTTTTATTCATGGCACTTCAGGGCCTAGATATAAGATAAACTCGGGATCTTCTTCTTTCTTCACAGGAAAGTGATGAGAGTGGAACGTCGAGTGGACTGGAGAACCCCATATCAGTGTCAGAGAAGGGTAAGAGCCTTTCATACATCTTGTGTTTTCAGTCGATATCCACGTTGTTTTACTAGAAGGTTTAGAGGAAGATTATTGGAGATTTTCTCTTGAATATTTCATGCTGGAGGTCTAGAGACTATAGTGGTGCTTGAAAGTTAGTTAACCCTTTAGCGTTTTCTATATTTTTGCATAACTTTTACCTAAAACAACATCAGATTTCCACACCAGTCATAAAAGCAGGTAAAGAGAAACAGATCAGAAAAATGAGCCACAAATATGAGACTTGCTTATTTATTCATAGCAGAAAATCATCCAATATCACATATCTCTTAGAACCTTTAGGACTAGCAGATAATTTGAAAGGGAAATTAGTCTTAGGTGTTTTCTATCAATGCGATGACAATGAGACACGAGTGGGCGACCTGTTTTATTTAAAGAACGGAGATCTATCAAAGTCTCATCTTTGCGACTCGTTTGTGGACATGTATCATGGCATGAACAAAGGAGATTTCTGAGGACCAGAGAAGGAGAATTGTTGATTTTCATCAGGCTGGAAAAAGTTACAAAGCCATCTGTAAAGAGTATGGACTCCAGCAATCCACAGTCAGGCAGATTGTGTACAAATGGAGGAAATTCAAGACCGTTATTACCTGAGGCTATTAAGTGACACCAGAACCCCCTGGATAGAAAAAGTCCCAACCGAGTACTCCAAAATGGCGATCTCTTCTAAATATTTACAAAATAAGACTTTGTTTGGAGCCTTTGTCAGTTATGTCCTGGTCTCTTCAGTGCCCCCCGTGTAAAATAATGATCCCCTTAACAGGCTGAGACTGGCCCTTAGAGGAACAGGTGAATTCCCCAGTGGGCCCCCAGTCCCCTCACCTCCTGCACAAGTGGTTCATGGCTCATTGTATACGCACATACAGATGGGTAACATACAGCATGGCCATCAGCCTATGCGCCCATATAATTAACTAAGATTATTTAACAAATTCCCCACTGAGATTACATCTAGGCACAGAGGCCGGCAGACCAGTATCTTCTCTCGCAGATCCCACCATGGTCTTTGTGGCCCTTGCAGCAATGTTGACAATCGTGTTGCTGCTGCCTGAGACTTGCTGCTGTGTAAGCAGCTTTTCCTGGCTCAGATAACTAAGAGGATCCTACTTCACGGCAAGGGCCAGTCAACAGGCCACTGACAGAGCTCACAGGACAGAAACAATATGAAGTAAGGACTAGGGGGAAAAAAATCAGTGTTGACATAATTTTTGGAATTTGTGAATAGGTGTCCAGTAATATTTGCATGTACAATTGTTGTACAGCGGGTCCTTAGAATGAATTTTACTGGTGGGTCCTAAGCACCCCAGTCCAACATTGGCCCTCAGTGCCCTCCCACATGTAATATCATGGCCACCACAGTGCCCCCACATGGAAGATTATGACCTGCACAGTATCACCAAACACCCAGTGATGTCTAAGGAGCGACTGGTGAACTGCATTAATCTCTCACCACTCTGCTCCATGCTCCTTCTCTTCAGGATCTGTTACGATATCAGCACTCTGCACCCGGAGCAGAGTGGTGAGTAATGAATGCCTCTCACCACTCACTCCCTGGGGTGCTGATGGCTTTCTTTGAGAGCTCCCCCATCCATACTGATGGAAGCGTTCATTGCACTTATAAAGTAATCATGGTGGCCACAGCCATGTGCAGACGACCATCCTGGGTGGTGGTGGGGAAACATTAGTTCTGAGCCACTGCGTGTACCCTCTGGGACTATGGGGTGTACCCCCTGGCATACGCATACTGCAGGTTGAGAGCCATTTACTAAGCAACTATAGGTCTTTCTCACATTGGCTAATGTTACTGAGTCCACCACCAGGAGCACACTGAAAATCAATGGTGTGCGTGTGAGGATTGCAATGAGAAAGCCGATCCTCTCCAAAAAAAAACCACTGCTGTCTGTCTGCAGAGCTTTATGGTGTAATTGTGAAGCGTTATGTTTAGAGCAAGGAAAATATGGCATTCAAGCATAAAAACCTCATACCAATTGTTACACATAGTGCTGGTAGTATCATGGTACGGGCTGGTTTTGCTGCATCTGGGCAAGGACAGCTCTCCATCATTGATGGAACAATGAAATCTGAATTATACCAGCAATTCTAAAGGAAAATGTCAGGACGTCGGTCCATGAGCTGAATCTCGAGAGAACGTTGGCCAAGCAGCAAGACAAAGACACTAAGCACAGATGTTATACCAAAGAATGGTTAAAGAAAAATAAAGTGAATGACATGGCCATTCCAGAACTAAGTTCTAGTCTTAATCCAATAGAAATGTTGTAGAAGGACCTGAAGCGAGCAGTTCATGGGAGGAAACCACCAACATAACAGCTGAAGCGAACAGTTCATGGGAGGAAATCACCAACATGGCAGCGCTGAAGCTGCTTTGTACAGAGAAAAGTAGTAAAATTCTTCCAACCTGATTTGCAGAACTCATTGACAATTACTATTTAGATTCAGTTATTGCTGCACAAGGTCACACCAGATGCTGAAAGCAAGAGTTCACATCCTTTTACCACTGACAGATGCAACTACTGTATATTGGATAATTTTCTTAAATAAATGGTCAAGTCTAATATTTCTGACTCATTTGATTTGATTAGAATCTCTTTATCTAATTTTAGGACTTGTGTGAAAATCTGATGTGGTTTTATGTCAGACTTATGGAGAAATACAGAAAACTTTGAAGGTTTCACAAATTTATCAAGCACCGCCGTACATTTTTTATTTTTTTTTTATCTTAATAGGATAACTGATAGGAAATCCATAAAAAAAAGCTGTTTGCTTCCTGCTCTATTCTATTGTTTCAGATGCTGAGATCAGCTAAACCGTGGAGGTGCCGGGTGCCTGATCCCGACTGATATAAAATTGATGACCTATCCTTAGTATAGTTTATCAATATCCAGAAGACTCTGACTGTATTTTCACACATTTTTCTCATTGTATGAATATCAATTATTTTGTCCTGATTTTTTTGCAGGTGAAGATAAGATCAGTGACTGCCATGGACACCCCATGTTATTTCCCCACCATGACGGAGAAGCTGGTCAACCACCAACTGGCCATAAAACAAATGGACCTAGACCGGGGGAAATGTATCCATGTTCTGAATGTTGGAGACATTTTAAAAAGAAATCTAATCTTTCCAGCCACATGAAGATTCACAGATGTGAAAGACCATATGCGTGTTCAGAATGTGGGGAATCTTTTAGTCAGAAATCTCTTCTTATTAAGCATTGGAGAACTCACACAGGAGAGAAGCCATTTTCATGTACTGAATGTAAGAAATGTTTTAAAACGAAATTTCAACTTGAAAGACACATGAGAATTCACACAGGGGAGAAGCCGTTTGTGTGTTCAGAGTGTGGAAAATGCTTCACCGACCAATCAGGTCTTCAAGTTCATCAAAGAATTCACACAGGAGAGAAGCCATATTCATGTGCTGAATGTGGTAAATGTTTCATCAACCAATCAGGTCTTGAAGTTCATCAGCGGATTCACATAGGAGAGAAGCCATTTTCTTGTTCAGAATGTGGGAAATGTTTTAGCTATAAATCAGTTCTTGTTGACCATGTAAGAACTCACACAGGGGAGAAGCCATATTCATGCACTGAATGTGGGAAATGTTTTAGCTATAAATCAGTTCTTTTTGACCATGTAAGAACTCACACAGGGGAGAAGCCATATTCATGCACTGAATGTGGGAAATGTTTTAAAAGGAAAGCTCATCTTGCTCAGCACCAGAGAACTCACACAGGGGAGAAGCCATTTTAATGTTCAGAATGTGCAAAGTAGACTCAGAAATGAAAATCTATGAAACACTGAACACTGTTACAGAAAGATGACATTTGGACATTCTTAATCTTACAGAACACCAGAGAAGTCTCACAAGCTGTTTTATCCTCTCAGAGGGAAATTTTTTTTTTCATTGACTCCTTCCCTTCTGACTTCTTTGGAAAATAAATGGAAGGTAAGAGAAGAGCAGAGTATGATAGAAGCCTGGAGACACACACAGAGTTTGCTGCCGCTAATATTATGCGTACCGAAATTTTAGAACATGTTTTGTTTTTCTGCCGTTAATAAACTTTGTAATTTACTTTTATTAATGGATTTTCCTCCTTTCTGTGAAATCCTGCGCTGAAATCCACTTTGTCTCCCATTTCGTTATTAGCATAGACCAGGGCACAACCTTGCATTGCCGGAGCCGCCTATTTGGCAACTAACCTAAGCGAGTGTGGATCGTGAGATTGTCTAAGGTCTTAAGTGTGACGTCTGATTTAGTGTCTTTAGATGAAGGGATTTAAATAAAATAAATAATAAATAATAGTCCTTTAATAGTCCCACAATGGGTAAATTCAGTGTGTTACAGCAGCAAAGATAATCAGATACAAATACAAAATGTACAGGAATGTTTCAAGGTAAGAACAGGGGATTTAACAGGCAGAGAGATATTTCAGTTCTCTATGTGTAATGATCTCCGCTTAGGTCGGTGTTGGTTGTACAGCCTAACCGCGGTGGGGAGGAAAGACTTCCGATAGCGCTCCTTCTCACACCTAGGGTGGAACAGTCGATCACTGACAGTACTGCTCAGCGTGATCACAGTCTCATGCATGGGATGGGACTTCTTCTTCTGCATGGAGCTCACCACAGACAGTATCCTTCTGTCACCCACCACCTGCACTGGGTCCAGTGGGCTCCCCAGGACAGAGCTGGCCTTTCTAATCAGCTTGTCAAGTTTATTTCTGTCCCTGGTTGATATACTGCTCCCCCAGCAGGCCACTCCAAAGAAGATGGCTGATGCCACTACCGAGTTGAAGAAATTTCTAAGAAGTGCCCCCCGGATTCCAAAGGCTCTCAGCTTCCTAAGCAAGTAGAGCCTGCTGTGGCCCTTCCTGTACAGGGCCTTCATATGATCTGCCCAGTCCAGCTTATTATTAAGGAGCAAACCCAGGTACTTATAGGTGTTCACAATCTCGATGCCCGTCCCCAGGATGTCCACTGGTTTAGGAGGGCTTCTGCCTTTACAGAAGTCCACCACCATCTCCTTGGTCTTCCCCGCGTTAATCTTCAGGTGGTTCCGGTGGCACCAGTCCACAAAATCTTGGTTCAGTTCTCTGTACTCCCTGTCATCATCGTCTGTGATGAGGCCTACTATTGCAGTTGTCAGAATACTTCTGTAGGTAGCAGCTGGATGAGTTGCACCTAAAATCAGCAGTGTACAGTGTGAAGAGGAAAGGGGCGAGAACCATACCCTGAGGTGCCCCCGTATTACAGATCACGGTACCTGACACACAGTCTTGGGCTCTCACGTATTGAGGTCAATTTGTGAGGTAGTCTAGGATCCAGTTGGAGAGGTGGTGGTCCACTCCAGCAAGGCCCAGCTTGTCCCTCAGTAACCTGGGCTGTATGGTGGTAAAAGCACTGGAGAAATCAAAGAACATTATTCTCACCGTGTTCCCTGGTTTCTCCAGGTGAGACAGAGCCCTGTGCAGAAGATGGATGATGGCATCATCTACCCCAATGCCCGGCCGATAAGCAAACTGGAGGGGGTCCATAGCGGGGCTCACTAGAGATGTGTGAGAACCAATCTCTCTAAGATCTTCATCAGGTGGGATGTCAGTGCTACAGGTCTGTAGTCGTTGAGGTCCATAGGGTGGGGTTTCTTTGGAACTGGTACCACACAAGAAGATTTCCATAATTCAGGGACTATTTCCTGCCTCAGGCTCATATTATACATATATGTAATTATACCACACAGCTGGTCCCCACAAGTCTTAATTAGCCTTGCACTGTTGTCATCTGGCCCTGCGGCTTTCCTCGCCTTGATCTTTTTCATCTCCTTCCTCACCTGGGCCCGTGTGAAGGTCAGACTGTGGTCAGATAAAGACGGATTTCTGGATTTACTGGTCTGTTGGGAAGTGTCTGCATGGGGTGAAGTCATTGTGGTGGGGGGGAGCTGAAGGACATACTGGGGTGGGAGGAGCTGGTGTGTGATCAAATCTGTTGAAGAATAGGTTTAGTTCATTAAGCCAATTAACATCTGCCTCAATCTGGCAGACAGACTGTTTATGACCCGAAATTGACTTTAAGCCCCTCCCAGACCCCCCTTATGTCTTTTTTTTCCATTTGCTTTTCCATCTTTTCCTTATAACTGGCTTTTCCCTGCCTGATTTGATGCCTCAGCTCCTTTTGTACTTCCGTCAACCCCTCCTTATCTCTTGTCCTAAATGCCATCTTTTTCTCCTTAAGTAGTGTTTTTATATCAGAGTTAATCCATGGTTTGTTATTGGAGAAGCACCTCACCGCTTTTGTGGGTACTGTGTTGTCCACACAAAAATTAATGTAGTCCGTTATGCAGTGTGTGAGTCCTTCTATATCTTCTCCATAAGAATCCTGCAGAACTTCCCATGCGGTTGTGTCAAAACAATCCCTCAGAGCCTCATCACTCTCCTCGGACCATATCCTCACTGTGCGGGTGACAGCTGGTTCTCTACGTACAAGTGGCTTGTACACAGGTCGGAGATGTACTAGGTTGTGATCCGATCTCCCCAGGGGCGGTAGGGCTGATGAGTTATATGCCTCCCTCGCATTGGCAAAGAACAAGTCCAGTGTTTTGTTGTCTCTTGTGTGGCAGGTTACATACTGTGTGAAACTGGGCAGTGTGGATGATGGAGAGGCATGGTTGAAATCACCAGACACAAGAAGGAGGGCCTGGGGGTGCTGTGACTGTAAATGGCTCAGCGTGGCTTGTAGGACCTCGCAGGCAGCGTCAGCTTTCGCAGAGGGAGGGACATATGCAGCTATCACGATGACATGCGATAGTTTCCTTGGTAGGTAGAAAGGTCTCATGCTCACAGCTAATAGTTCAATGTCCTCACAGCAATTTTGCTCCTTAATCACAATGTGCCTAGGATTACACCATCTATTTTTCACAAACATTGCCAGCCCTCCTCCTTTCCTCTTATGGCTCTCCCTTGTCCTGTCTGCCCGAAGGAGTTTAAAACCATCCAAGGAGACCAGAGGGTCAGGAGTAACTTCAGTGAGCCAGGTCTCTGTAAGTAGCATCATGCTGCACACCCGAAACTCCTGATGATGCCTGGTGAGCACTGTTAGTTCATCCATCTTGTTTGCAAGAGATCTCACATTGCCCATAATGATGGAGGGAAGAGCTGGTCGGTAACGCCTCTTTTTAATCCTCTGAAGAGTACCAGCTCTGCAGCCCCTCACCCGCTTTTTCTTTCTCCAAAGCTCGCGGGGGATGTGTGGCCAGATGGTATGCAGTCCTGCTGTGTCTCTCAGCTGCAAAAGTTTCTCTCTTGTATAGACAAAGGAATTGTCTGCAGACACAAAAGTTCCCATTTCAAGCAGAACAAAAAGACAGATAAAAACAAAAAAAAGTATCACAAGGGTCCAAGTCTTTGTGTGTTTCTTCATAGTGCAAAGTCCTTAAGTAGAGAGGTAATAAACGAGACAAAGAAAGAAAAATAAGAGAGAGAGTCTCAGAGCTACTGTGACAGGCAGCCACTCCAGCGGCGCCATCTTGGGAAAAGCAAGTAACTGTAACTTTTTCCCCTCATTTACATTGTTTTGCTGTAATATACTTTGCTGTAGATACACCCGGTCCTGCAGCAAGAAAAAACTTTATTTAAAGAATGTACCAATAAAGGGTGCCATCATGACCCTGAAGTCCAATTATCGGTAATGTATTAGCAGATACAAAGCTGTGGGTGGAGGGTAAGTGGAAAAGTCTAATCCCCTGTATTACTAAGGAGGATCGGGATGAAGGTCTGGAGTCACGTGTGTGTGTGTGTGAATAACAAGCTTAAAGAGCTGTACATAATTCCCCAATGTTATCTCACCTATTCAGGCTATTTATAATGGGAAGGATTCCTTCCTCTCAATGTCATCGATGCCAGCCTCTAGATAGACAAAATCACTATCTCATCTGGTCATGTTGATTTGTCCAGACGCCATTGACCCCTGAAATGTGTTTATTGGGCCCCCTTGACGAGGAGAAGTGGCAACGCCATTCTCGTATTCTGCATGAAACCCTATTCCTTGCATGTAAGGCCATTGCTATGAGATGGATGGAAAGACGACCCTTTCTATATTCCAGTGGCGAACCATGATCAATACTGTTGTTCTGTATGAACAGATAGTATATAAGAACACAGGTTGCCCTAAATAAATGTAACCAGGTGTGGAACAATGGTGTCATTCACCCCTTTCTCTATACATATTAAATGTTGCTGAGCCGTAGAAAGGTCGCTATTTCTACCATAGCTTTGGTATAGAGGCCGGGAGCCGATGATATTCCAAAGTGGAGGACAACAAATCGGGCAGAGGAATTGTTTTCATGGTTTCCATCTTGAAATGTTTGTATACAATAAAGTTGTTTAGAAATTTGAGATTAATTATAATTCTGAAAGAGCCATTTGATTTGCTTACAAGGAAGTGATGTCCGAAACGCCTTTCTGATGGTGGAACCGAAGTAATAGCCCCTAGCTGGAGTAATTTGGCATCGCCCTCCTCCATTCTCTTCTGAAAGAGAGAGGACTGGGGTCTGGTGAGAATAAATCAGTGAGGTTGAAGGCAACAAATTATATTTTGTAGCCGTCAATTAGCATCTGGAGAATCCATTGGTTTTGGGCGATATTGTCCCACTTGTCCACACAGGCAAACAACCTCCCCCTGTCCCTCATTGCTGTTTATTAGACTGGATAGGATTAAGGGGGAGTCTCTGTGATCCCCTGTCCAAAGCCCTATATAGGCATAGCCTCTCAAAGCTGGTTGGATGGTGGACGTAGTGAGTACCAAGATTTGTAAAAAGTGTAAAATCTGGTAAAACATTTCTGACGCAGGTGTTGCGTGGTTATGTAGAAAATACTCTTTCGTGATTATTCACTTGTTAAGTAAAAAGTTGTCAAGGAGCCTGAATCTAGTGTGCTTACACCATGGAAATATCTCCGGTGATAATCCGGGCAATAAAAGTGCTTTGCGGAGAAGTGGTGTAAGGGACAAAAGAGGACTCTGTAAATTGTATTGGAATCTAGACTTCAGCCACAGCTGTAATGTAGGTAGTGACCTTTGCGGTAGATGGTAGGAGGTGCCTTGATAACTAACTGAGGGGACCAAAGTAATTTCATTAAGGATACTGGAGTTACAAGAGTAGATTCTAAAGATTCCCACTGCAGGCGATCTATGTTATTATACAGGAAGCAGATTTGCGATAGTCTAGCTGAAATATAGAATTTATACCGACAAGCCTCTCACCCTCTTATGGTAACGCATAATCTGCCTAGATATATGTAGACCAGCTACGGATGTGCAAGTAACTGGGGTTAGTTTCTGTGAATATGCAAATGAGCTCTTTAGAGCAATGGAAACTTTATACAGTGTACTGAGGAATAGACTATAGTGGTGACAATGGGGAACTGCAGCTCTGATCCCTCACTTCAAAAGGAGCAGAGCTGCTTCAGACCACTTTTCTATGGCTACCAGCAGCCAAATTAGCTGATTAGTGCAGGGTCTGGGTGCTGGACTCCATTCGAGCTGATGCTGTGGATAAGTTATCAGTATCCATTATTCCTAGGTCAAGGTCAACTCCTTTAACAGCCTGTTAGGAACCAAACATAGTGCCGCACAGAGTTAGTGTTAGGAAATCCAGACCCCTGTACACTAAGGTAAAACAGCGCCGAGCGTCCAGCGCCCCTGAACCGAAATGGAACTAGCTTTCACCAGAGCTCCTGATGGTGAAGTTGGACTTGGTCGCTACCTTCAGCCAGAACCACAAAAGTCCTAAGGGTGCAGAGCGCACGGCGCACCAGAAGTCACAGAAGAGCCCTGGAATCCAAAAACCACTCACATGAGCAAGTTTGGAGGCAGATGAATACTGAAAGCTGGAGAAGATGCAGTAACAGGTTTTCTCCAGAAGGTGGCAGCAGCGCAGTAGAATTGTCGATTAGTCCGTGTCGGCAGCAGGAGAATCTCGTAGTACCAGAGGAAGAGACGTAAGAAGAGTCAAAACAAGCCGGGTCGATTTCCGGAGGTCACGAGGTACAGAATCAGCGTTCAAGGAGAGATGGTCTGGAAGGCAAGCTGTGCTCACAACCGGAGGGAGCAATAAACACAGAGGCGGCAGGATAGGATCGAAGGTCAGGAATGAGGAGCTGGAGGTAAGGAAGGCAAACGGGACAGAGCACGAGGAGGAGCTGACACCCAGGGGCAATGTATAACCAGCGAGAGCAGAGCATCAGAAGGGAGGCTAAATAGACAAGTGAGTGCTGGAAAGTTAACCCCTAGAAAAGCAAGCGTGCTGGAGTGTGTGAGGACTGGAGCGGCACCTCACAGCACTACTGCAGAGGTGCCGGCTCCGGTCCTAACACAGCCTTAATTGTTGCCATCACCGCTCACGGCTGTTACCAGTAAGTGCCTGCTGATCTGGGACCTACCATGTATAGGGAGGACTCCCCATGAGGCCCTGCCAATATTCTCTGTCTGACACTATGATGTGCTATTATTTCAGAAGTCGTGAGAGAGTTAAAGGATTTGTCCAATTGTACAAAACAACAAAATCCCATCCCCCCATTGCTCCTCACCTGAGTCTTTTATCTGGCTGTAATGGCTGCAGTCACCGGCCTCAGATGAA
This sequence comes from Leptodactylus fallax, assembly GCA_947044405.1. Classification (NCBI taxonomy): domain Eukaryota; kingdom Metazoa; phylum Chordata; class Amphibia; order Anura; family Leptodactylidae; genus Leptodactylus; species Leptodactylus fallax. The sequence continues at coordinate 199,994 of CAMRHE010000564.1, read as the reverse complement.
CACTGCAGAATTGTAAGGCTATGTTTACACAGCGATTTAATTGAAAAACTGCATGCAGTTATTATCGCAGTTATGAGGAGCGTATTCCTACTGCCAGTGACCGGAGGTTTCCACTTTAATGGCTGACAGTATATAGGTGAGATATACAGTGACATGTGCGACTCATTACTGCGATTATATACTGCATGCAGTTCTTCAGTTAAAAAGTGCTGTGTAAACTGAGCCTTAGAGGGATTTTTTTAGGAATTATTTTTTATGGCTTATACTTAGGATAGGTCATCAATATAAGATTAGTGGGGAATTTACAGGCAGCCCCCTCACAGATCAGCTGTACGATGCCTGTACTGTACACCAGTGTTTCTCAATGTTTTCAAGCCAAGTACCCCCTCATGAAATAAGTTCTAACTAAGTCCCCCCAATGGACTCTGCGGTGTCTGTCATGTGACACGTCCTGCCTCCAATATCAAGTGGTGAAGGAAATCTGGTACACGCAGCCCCTGTGGCAGGAAATCCTAAACGTGCTGAGAGTCTCATCTAAGGAGCAGCTTCTTACTCATCAGCTCCTAAATCAGAAGCCAAGACTACCAAGTGTTCTAGTTATTGGTTATACAGTCCCATGTAAGACCCCCCTCCTGTATACAGTCCCATGTAAGACCCTCCTCCTGTATACAGTCCTATGTAAGACCCCCCTCCTGTATACAGTCCCACGTAAGACCCCCCTCCCTCCTCCTGTATACAGTCCCATGTAAGACCCCCCTCCTGTATACAGTCCCATGTAAGACCCTCCTCCAGTATACAGTCCCATGTAAGACCCCCCTCCTGTATACAGTCCCACGTAAGACCCCCCTCCCTCCTCCTGTATACAGTCCCATGTAAGACCCCCCTCCTGTATACAGTCCCATGTAAGACCCCCCTCCCTCCTCCTGTATACAGTCCCATGTAAGACCCCCCTCCCTCCTCCTGTATAGTCCTATGTAAGACCCCCCTCCCTCCTCCTGTATACAGTCCTATGTAAGACCCCCCTCCCTCCTCCTGTATACAGTCCCATGTAAGACCCCCCTCCCTCCTCCTGTATACAGTCCTATGTAAGACCCCCCTCCCTCCTCCTGTATACAGTCCCATGTAAGACGCCCCTCCCTCCTCCTGTATACAGTCCCATGTAAGACCCCCCTCCCTCCTCCTGTATACAGTCCCATGTAAGACCCCCTCCCTCCTCCTGTATACAGTCCCATGTAAGACCCCCCTCCCTCCTCCTGTATACAGTCCCATGTAAGACCCCCCTCCCTCCTCCTGTATACAGTCCCATGTAAGACGCCCCTCCCTCCTCCTGTATACAGTCCCATGTAAGACCCCCCTCCTGTATACAGTCCCATTTGTAAGACCCCCTCCTGTATACAGTCCCATGTAAGATCCCCCTCCCTCCTGTATACAGTCCCATGTAAGACCCCCCTCCCTCCTCCTGTATACAGTCCCATGTAAGACCCCCCTCCTGTATAGTCCCATGTAAGACCCCCTCCTGTATACAGTCCCATGTAAGACCCCCCTCCCTCCTCCTGTATACAGTCCCATGTAAGACCCCCCTCCCTCCTCCTGTATACAGTCCTATGTAAGACCCCCCTCCCTCCTCCTGTATACAGTCCTATGTAAGACCCCCCTCCCTCCTCCTGTATACAGTCCCATGTAAGACCCCCCTCCCTCCTCCTGTATACAGTCCTATGTAAGACCCCCCTCCCTTCTTCTGTATACAGTCCCATGTAAGACCCCCCTCCCTCCTCCTGTATACAGTCCCATGTAAGACCCCCTCCCTCCTCCTGTATACAGTCCCATGTAAGACGCCCCTCCCTCCTCCTGTATACAGTCCCATGTAAGACCCCCCTCCTGTATACAGTCCCATGTAAGACCCCCCTCCCTTCTCCTGTATACAGTCCCATGTAAGACCCCCCTCCTGTATACAGTCCCATGTAAGACGCCCCTCCCTCCTCCTGTATACAGTCCCATGTAAGACCCCCCTCCCTCCTCCTGTATACAGTCTCTCCCTTCCTGCCTGCACTTTCGGTTCTGAGACCCCGCCCCTTCCGGTGACATGACGGGGTCACATGACTAGTGATGAGGAGGACGTGTGTGACGTAGAGAGTGTCCTGTCCTGAAGAGTGAAGGGGTAAGTGAGGAGAGGAGGTTACCGGGAGCCCCGACACAATATGGAGGAGGAGAGAGGAGCAGGAATGGCCGGGATTTATTCCTAGGGGGCTGCACTACAACTCCCAGCAGGCTGCAGATCGCTTCTAGGGTCAGTGTATATAGTATATACTGAGAGAGGGCTGTACACACGGTATATATATACTGATAACCTGTATATACCCTCATAGATCTCTCTCTATATACAGAGGATGTTCGGCCATTGTAGTCACTTATTAGTATTTACAGGAAGGAAACGCCATAAAGCAGCTGAAAACCCGGAGGATCCTTCTTCTTATCATTATCATCTTCCTCCTCCTCCTCCTCCCTCTGCAATATTAGAACTGGCGTCTGTATGTGTACACTGCAGTATATATCCTGTATAACACTGTATATAGCTTATAGCAGGGAGGGCAGTGACTATATCATATCAGTACTCTGGTATATACTGTAAGTCACCTCCATTATATCCTCGGAGTAGTCCTGTATAATATCCGATTACTGAGACGTTCTTCCAGATGGGATCTTACCCTCGTCCTCCTTGTTCTCCCTCAGGTTCCTCAGGTGCAAGACGATGGTCCTCTCCATTAGTGACCCACCAGGGATGGCCGAGGCCAGAAACCACATGTCTACAAGGATATTAGAGCTCGCCCTGGAGATCATCTCCTTGATCACTGGACAGGTGAGAGTCTCACATGACATCACTTTTTTTTTTTTTTTTCCAACTGTAATTTTTATTAAAATTTACAATAGTTTAAAAGGACAATCAGTGGGCGAGAACAAGGCCACAAAGGAGAGTGGCCATCAAATAGAAAACTAATAAAATTAGAGGCATAACAGATAAAACACCAGGATTAGGGGAACAAACAAAAGGGAAAGTAAGGAGGGGAGAGGCAGGTCACAGACTCTATAAGGCGCATCCCATGGGGCCCAAATTGTGTTAAAGGCCACCACCATGTTATGTCAGGTATTCTACATTCCGGATGTTTTTGAGACTATGAGGTAGAGAGTAGAAGGGGGTGCTGGGATAACTGACTTCCAGTGCAAGGCTATGAGAGATTTAGCTGCTGTGCAGAGTTATAGAAAGAGTTTAGGTGATTTTTTTTTCCCTGTCTGTCTTGGTGGGAGATGTCTAGCGTTATCGGGAGTATAAAGAGGGCATCAGCAATAGCCTTGACTTCCCTCCAGTTACCACATGAGCCTATGGAGGAATTACATCTTCAGCAGGTGGAGGTGATCGTAGGATTCAGTGAGTGAAGAAGGGCCGGGGTATGGTACCAGTACGTGAGGGTAGTGCACTTCCCTAAAAGTCACACATGTAGAAGATTTAGAAGCCCAGGACCATATCATCTGTTACTGTGCTGGAGAGATCGCCCGTCCCAGGGTTTCCTCCCATTGAAGCATATATTTATGTACAGGGGATGGACACCCCTCAGCAGAACATAGAAGCTGATAAATGGTAGAGATAAGGCCTTTAGTAGAGGTACCAGACCTACACCGCTTCTCAAAGGCAGTTGGGGTGGAGACCTTAAGAGAACCAAACTTGTAAAGTACGATGTGGGCAACTTGAGTATATTGGAACGACACTGTGTTCCAAATTATTATGCAAATAATATTTTCTCATATTTTCCAAAATTACCTATATGAATTGCAGTCATTGTAATTTTCCAGTCATCATAAGTTTGTCCCCTTTTATGCCCATAGCAGCCAGAGATGCAGATGTGTTATTTGCAGCATGAGACGGTGCATTATCATGCATGAAAATGATCTTTCTGCGGAATGCATGGTTCTTCTTCTTGAACCATGGCAGGAAGTGCTGTTTGAGAAACTCCACATACATTATGGAGTTCATCTTTACCCCTTCAGGGATCCTAAAGGGGCCGACAATCTCTCTCCCCATGATTCCAGCCCAAAACATTACTCCACCTCCTCCTTGTTGGCGCCGTAGCCGTGTTTGCATGGGGTGTCCATCAACAAACCATCCTCCACTCCATCCATCTGGACCATCGAGCGTTGCACGGCACTCATCGGTCTTTATGTATTGTTTGGCCCACTGGAGCCGTTTGTGCTTGTGTGCAGTGGATAGAGGAGGTGACAGGATGGCTTACGCACAGCCGCAAACCTCTGAAGGACCCTGCATCTTGTTGTTCGGGGTACGTTGGATGCACCAGCAGCTTCAAAAACTTGTCTGCTGCTATGACAAGGCATTTTTGAAGCTGCTCTTTTAACCTGACGTAATTGCCTGTTGGAAAGAGTCCTCAATTTTCCGTTATCAGCCGCGCACATGTGTGCTGTGAATCAGCTACATACTTCTTGACTGTGCGATGATCACGATGAAGTGTCTTGGCAATGTTGATTGTAGTCATGCCTTGACCTAAACACTCCACAATTTGTTGCTTCTCAGCAGCCGACACATCCTTTTTCTTTCCCATTTTGGCTGAAAATGTAGGCTGCTTAATAATGTGGGACAGCCTTCTTAAGTAGTTTTGCCTTTAATTGGACACACCTGCCAAACTAATTAGCACAGGTGTCTGCAATTGCTTTCAGTGATATGATGAGCCCTGACACACATCACCATCAATGAGTTTAACTGACAAACAAAAAAATTCTTACCTTATCACTCCTAAACACTTTTTGCATAATAATTTGGAACACAGTGTAGTCAGCTTGAGGAAGATTCAGTGTGGAGGTAAGGTCAAAGGGCCTGGGCTCCAACATGAGAGGATCAACTATATCAGCTAAAGAGGCCCGCTCTGGTCCAAGGACGAACCGTGGAAGCCGATAATATTCACGGGAGAAGTGGATTACATAAGAAGGAAATCATTGAAGATTTTTGTGATGCTAGGGGAAAGAGGCCACAGCAAGTAGACCAGTTCGCCCTGGCAAAGCTACGCAGCAGCTGTATCGTTCAGTCGGGGATATTAAGGGGAAGGGCCCTTTCGTCTTAAAAGGATTAACTTTGTATCCCAACAGTTGACTGTAATCATGGAGGATTTTCATGAGGGAGGGTAGGGAAGTGTGGAGAAGGATCCTAATACCTGTAATATCGGGGTGACGGTGAATACACGCCGCTAATGGCTCAATACAGAGTGCAAAAATCAGAGGGGAGAGTGGGCAGCCCTGCCCGGTGCCATTTCTAATGGGGAGGGTCCCAGAAGAGAAGTGAGGAAGTTTCACCGCAGTGGAGGAGGTGGAATATAGCGATCGAATCGCCTGTAGGAACTCATCTCAAAAGCCTCAAGGGAAGCTGTTATGAATGACCAGTCAATGCGCCTTCTCCGCGTTGAGGCTAAGAAGGAGGGCAGGGATGGAAGAATGATTGGCTACCTCTATAAGGTCCACAGTCCTTCTGGTGTTATCTCCATCCTGATGGCAGGGAATGAAGCCCACCTGGTCCTTGTGGATAAGAGAGGGGATCACACATTCAGTCGGTTAGCCAGGAGTTTCTTGAATATTTTAAGTCTGTGTTTAGTAGGGCAGTAGGTCTAGAGCTAGAACACTGCTGGTGTCCTTGTTAGGTTTGGGGACTAACATGAGGTGGGAGCACACCATCGTCTTGGGGATAGGAGAGTCCCTCGGGAAAGAGTTAAACAGTCGCTGCAGATGGAGAAGGAGGTCGGCCTGGATAGTTTTATAATAGAGATAAGTGAACCCCTCTGGTCTCGGGGTTTTACTGTTCAGCAGGTTCTTCAGGACCCCCGCTATCTACTCGTCTGTGACAGGAGCGTTAAGGGAGGTCAGGGCCTCAGGCAGGAGGGAGAACAAACCACAAAATGCTAAAAAATCCGACATGATCTGCGCCGAGGTCCGCCAGGAGAGGAGGTTATATAGTTCAGTGTAGTAGTCACAGAAAGCTGCAGCAATAGCATCAGGATGGTGCTGGGGGTTATCCTTAGCGTTGCGCACAACATGAGGGGTGGAGGTAGTGTAAGATTCTCGTAGGGTCTTAGCAAGAAGAGTATGTGCCTTATTGCCACATTTGTAATAGTGTGTACGGGTGTACAAGAGGAGGTGTTGTGCCGCACTGTGTGCTATGTCACATAGGTCAGCCCTAGCTGCTACCAGGTGGCGAAGCACCGACGGGGAGGGAAATCCTCTTTAGCTTAGATAGTATAAGGGGATAAAGGGGAGGGGGTGTGCAGCAGGGTGGTCTATGTCGGAGCAGAGGGTAGCGGTGGTGAAGCACTGCCCACCGCGGCCGGAGGAGGCTGGACCAGAGTCCAGGCAAGATGGCCACCTCAATGTGATTGGCTCAGAGGAGACAGATTGCAGGCTCAGGAACTCCGCAATTGGGGACTGGGTGACCCAGTCCCCTGGCATGGAGGTCCCTGGTAGCGTTTATTTGGGTAAGCGCTTACCCATTCCGCCGGATACCGTGGCTGACAGGACTAGATGCAGTGGTGCAGGGATGGAGCTCCGGGAACGTGCGTATTAGCATATCAAGCTGCAGGCCACACCCTCATGACATCACTCTTATCTCTAGGAATAAACCAGGGAAATGACTGGACAGGTGAAGGATTCTTAGAATCTCTGTAGTGATCTGTAGTGTCTCACCATACACAGGATTACACAGTAGTGAAGAAGTCGTCTGGTGAGTGTGTGACACCCCGTGTGTCAGGAGGATGGAGCAGGACCCCGAGCCCCATCACCGAGCCTCCACCTCATTCACTGAGACATGAGCAGAAGATCCTAGAACTTACCAGCAGGATCACTGAGCTGCTGAGCGGAGAGGTGAGCGCTGCTGGGAATGCTGGGACATTATACAAGAACACTATTGATGAGGTCAAAATACCCTTTGTGGGTCAGATGACCAGGTTCCCCAGGTAACTGTCGTTGTCCCAATTGATATGAGCTAAGTGCTAGCGGCGAGGGATAGACACCAGACAGAAGATTGGTATATGTTCCTCTACTTAGCCGAATACAGGAACGCCCTGAGCCTTTATTAAGACAACATAAGTTCATATAGCAGCAAGTATAGGAAAGGGTTAACATAGCAACGTAAGTGCTCATGTTCAATCCTAAATGGTGTAGTATATCTTAAATGCATAGATAACAGATATAAGCAGTTCTGTATATGGTCAGCCATCTCCTGTCTTGTGCTGTGATGCAGGGAGCTGTCTTCTGGCAGCAAACCAAGCACATGTCTTCTTGGAGACAAAGGATTCTCACTTTGGTATGCAGACACGTCTGGTAGTGTAACATTACATTACACTCAGTTTCAAGCATAAACAACCACATCTAGTATTCAGCTTTAAGGATAACAATGTTTTTTACACACAGTACACCTTAAGCAGATATGAAAATATAAAACAGATATAAAAATATAAAAAGTACAAAACCATAAAAGTATAGGATTATAAAAGTTCATTATAATCCTTAACAGTATCATTGTGTTGTCAGGTTCCTATAAGGTGTCAGGATGTCACGGTCTATTTCTCCATGGAGGAGTGGGAGTATTTAGAAGGACACAAGGATCTGTACAAAGAGGTCATGATGGAGAATGACCCACCAGGGATGGCCGAGGCCAGAAACCACATGTCTGCAAGGATATTAGAGCTCGCCCTGGAGATCATCTCCTTGATCACTGGACAGGTGAGAGTCTCACATGACATCACTCTTATCTCTAGGAATAAACCAGGGAAATGACTGGACAGGTGAAGGATTCTTAGAATCTCTGTAGTGATCTGTAGTGTCTCACCATACACAGGATTACACAGTAGTGAAGAAGTCGTCTGGTGAGTGTGTGACACCCCGTGTGTCAGGAGGATGGAGCAGGACCCCGAGCCCCATCACCGAGCCTCCACCTCATTCACTGAGACATGAGCAGAAGATCCTAGAACTTACCAGCAGGATCACTGAGCTGCTGAGCGGAGAGGTGAGCGCTGCTGGGAATGCTGGGACATTATACAAGAACACCAAGGGAGGGCTCTGGGGATGACTGTATCATTGTGTTGTCAGGTTCCTATAAGGTGTCAGGATGTCACTGTCTATTTCTCCATGGAGGAGTGGGAGTATTTAGAAGGACACAAGGATCTGTACAAGGAGGTCATGATGGAGGATCAGCAGCCCCTCACATCAGCAGGTAAGAGGAGACCTTCCTGATGATAGAGGAGAGACCAGGTATGAGGGTCACCTAGACTCCCCCATCATCTGCTCATCACATATAGACAATGTATTCAGTCACTGTGTATATTTCCTATAGATGGATCCAGTGCGAGAAATCCACCAGAGAGATGTCCCAGTCCTCCATATTCCCAGGATTGTAAAGAGGAAAACGAGAATTTCCCACTGGACCATCAGGTAGATTTCTAAAATTTCTGCAAAAATGGTTCCTGGTTCCATAATAGATTGTGGTAAATTTCCACCTGTTTGGACATCTGCTTTGTAATAGATCTTCAGTGTAGATAAATGTCTAGTTCTGTAGCGTATTAGGCCGGTGACATCACATAGCAGCCTTCCTGTTCTCACACCGATCCAAAACCTCCAAAGTCGCTGCACAATCATCCTGTTAGCTTTTGGGAAGAAGTTCAGGACACCACTCCTGGACTGACATGTCAGAGTACTGCACAGACAGGTAGTCAGGACAAATTCACCAAGATCCTGGACCGGTCTGACAGAACTCCCCTGTATGGTGCGGGAAATGCTCCTTTTAGACGTAGACTTTCTCACCCCAGTGCGTCAATACATTAGGAGTAACGACAACACTATCCTAGCGAATCCTAGCGCCACCTTCCATAGAGAAATGACTAGAACAAAGTTACTCACTTCATGCCCAGACACATTAGTGTTTTTTTTTTTTGTTGTTGTTGTTTTTTTTTTAATATATAAACTTAGTTTATTAAAAATACCAATCCCACATAAGTAGGCCTACATAAGGAGAAGGTAAAGACGGTGTTGTAGCTTACAGAATGATCCACTCTAGCATCTAGAACATGTGAAATGGTCATAGAGACTCCGTTGAGAGAGAATTCAGTATACCATATGGATAGACTTTGTTCTGTATTACCTTGATATAGACCTATAACCTTGGGGAAGCTTTGGCCGTAGACGACGGGGCGCTATGGAGCTAATATCCCCAAACTTGTTGAAATTTCTGGGAGTGGATATCTACTATTCTTTCATACGAAAGAGCATAATTGACCAGGCATTTCTAGGTCTTAAGCTTTGGTGGGCGTTTGTCAGTCCATCGCCAGTGTTCGGGAGTATTTAAAATACAAGTAATTAAAATAGTATTTAAAATACTTGTCAGGTATTTGTATTTTGAAATTAAAATACTTTTTTATTCAGTATTTTGTATATGTAATTAAAATACTTTTAGGAAGTTTTTTACGTATTTTAATTAATTTCTAAATTCAAAACAAATGTTGTAATTTAAATAACCCGCCTCACCGCACTTAAAAAAAAAAAAAAAAAACAACAGCGCAAGTCACGTCATCACTCTCGTTTCTCGTATCTCATGCGAGGTGCGACGAGAGGAGGGAAAATTCCAGCACGTTCCAGCAACGCAAGTCCTCCTTGTAGTGAAGCGTGATTTTATTTTTAGTTTTTAATCATCCCGATCGCGTAATATAAGCCGAGGCCCCTAATTTTACCACAAAAAAATGGGAAAACGTATTGTCTCGAGTATAAGCCGAGGGGGGGAAATCCACCATTGCAGATAAAAAGTCTGGTCATGTGCATTACAGCTTAGTAACTCCATGTGCCTCATAGTAATAACAGTTAACCCCATCATGTCCCTCACATTAACCCCCTGAGTGCCTCAAATAAGAGTTACTGATATGTGAGGGACATGGAGGTAATAATTAGGTATCTTTATAATTAAGGTCCTTTATTAGTACCCCCATGTGTCTCACATATTAGTAACCCTTATATAGGGCACACAGGGGTTAATATGAGGAACATGATGGGGTTAACTGCTATTAATGTGAAGCACATGGAGTTACTGAAACTAAATTAATATCCCCAAATGCCTGACATTAATAGGCATAGTAACTAAAGGAAGGTACCTGTATGTTTCTCTTTACTGTAGCATCCTCTCCTCCATGTGACAGACATCTTCTATAGGACACAATGAATCCTGGCCACTGACTTATCTGCAGGGTAGATGCTAATCCTAGTGGGCTAAAGGACCTCTGATGACGTCATGACCATGTGATCATACTCTGGTGTGGGTGGAGATACTAGGATTTAGACTCAACCTTATCTGCAGATGTTACATACCAGTGGCTACAGGACCTTTGATGACATCACAGTCAGTCACGTGACCTAATGACAAGCAAATCACAGAGCAGTAACACTAGAAGACCTCCCCCTTCCAGGTCCTTCCAGTTTTCTGTGCTCCGTGGACCCTGACTCGTGTATAAGCCGAGGGGGGCTTTTATAGCATGAAAAAATATGCTGAAAAAGTCGGCTTATACTCCAAAAATGGAGGAAAATCGTAATACCAGTGAAGGGGACGCAACCGACAATGATTCAGATCTCGAAGACCCACATCTTCCTGTAATTTTGGACGGAACTTTTTTCAAAATTAACAAGACTAAATCCGAAGCCGCAGGGGCAGGACAAAAAGTGTCTGCTTACTGCAAGGCCTGTCCAAACAAGTTAATCACGGGTCAAATAAACTCAACGTCCAACTTCCTTAAGCACTTAAGGGTAAGTTATTTAATTACATCATGGCAATAACCCAGAAAGAAGTGGACGATCTTGTAATGAACTTTATTGTTTCTGAAGGCCTTCCTCTTTACACAGTGGAGAAGCAGACTTTAAAGAACTTAGTTGAAGGCTTAGCACCAGGAAAACACATGATTAGCACCAAAACATTGAAAGACCGGATCGAAAGAAAATACACCAAGCTGGTAAGCACAATGCAGAGCATGTTGAAAAGTGCTGACAGCGTTTGCACTACAGCCGATTTATGGTCGAGTAACCGGAAAAGTTACTTCGGCGTCACTGCTCATTGGATCTCCAACGATTTGGAACGAAAATCAATCGCCATTTCCTGCAAAAGACTCGTCAGGGAACATTCTTACAAAGAAGTTGCTGCAGCTTTATACCACACGCATGAGAAGTTCGGTTTAAGCGTCGACAAAATTTCATACACCGTCACTGACAACGGTAGCAATTTCGTTAAGGCGTTCAACGATTTTGGTGAAGAAAATCCATGGTGTTCTGATTTCTGTGCCTCTGAAGACGTCGATTCGGAAGATGAAGATAGTGGCCGTATTGAGGATGACGACTTACAAAGGCTGGACATTAATGAAATTCTTCAGCATGAAGAAACGGACAATGACAGCACCAACGATGCCCTGGATGAAGGTGATTTAGGTGACGCCATTATCCTGCCTCAGCACTTAAGGTGCCAGAGACACACCTTGAACTTGCTTGCCACAACCGACGTCAAGAACGCTTTTACAAGAACTACAGGATCGGGTCAGTACAAAAAACTGTACCGGGCCACTTTTGCCAAATGCACAAAACTCTGGAATTTGGCATCTCGCAGTACCAAGACCTCAGACTTCATACACTCAGTCACTGGATTTTCCCTAAAACTACCGTGAGACGAGATGGAACTCAACGTACGACGCTGTCTGTCATTTGATTTCTGAAAACGTGGAGCCCAAATTACACGAAATAACGACAGACTTGAAACTTCCGGCTTTCAAGCCTGGTGAATTGGAGTTGCTACACCAGTATAAATCCATTATGGAGCCAGTTGCAAGGGGTTTGGACCTATTACAATCAGAAAAGGAGTCATTCCTGGGGATGCTCATGCCAACCATCTTGCAAATTCAGAAGAAATTGCTCACACAAAAAACAAAACAAACTCAAAGCGAATTTCTAGTCGAAGCACTACTTTCAAATTTGAACACACGCTTCTCCCAATTTCTTACGTTCAACGATGACAGTCGTCCGTTCGTCGTTTCGGCCGTATCTCACCCATCCTTCAAATTGAAATGGATTCCAGAAGAACACCGGGACTGGGCGAGGGACTGCTTTATTGCAGATGTGCAACGATTGGAGGCCGAAAGAAACGAAGAAAAAGGGAAAAAACAACGTGAGGAACGGGAGAATTATGGAAATCCGAAGAAAAAAACAATGGACAAACATCAATTCATCACCGTTCTTCGACTTCAGTGATTCGGACGATGGAAACTCCTCTGGCAGTGGACCACAAGGACCTGGGCCAATCGCGATGCTCGAGTGCCTCAGATATTTAGAGGAGAAAACAAGCAGTCAAATTCACGTTCTGAACAAATTCCCTCGCGTCAAATATGCATTCATCCGACTAAACAGTGCATTACCCTCATCAGCTCCAGTCAAACGCTTATTTTCTCGAGCGGGAATAATTCTCTCAACGAGAAGAAACCGCCTGTCGGAAATCCTTGTTCTTCTGAATGCAAACAGGCACATAACTTAAATAATGTATAATAACTTTTCGAGTTTTGGAAATGCACTTAAAGTTCTTTTTTCATTTAGCCTATGTTCAATTGTTCCATTTTTTGTTTTTATTAAATTTTTTAAGTATTTTAGTAGTTTGTAAAATACTTTTGAAGTAGTATTTAGTATGTGTATTTAAAAATACTTCAGGATGAAAGTATTTAGTATTTAAAAATACTTCAGGATGAAAGTATTTAGTATTTAAAATACTTCAGTCATAAGTATTTTGTATTTAAAATACTTTCCCAAAGTATTTTCCCGAACACTGTATATGAGTCACCCTCGGACTAGGAGTATTTCGAGCATTGAGAAGTGGTGAGTCTGATGTATAAAGTATAGTTGAAGAAGCTTGTTGTTTATAGCCTGAGAGACAAAGAGGTGCGACTCGGTTAGTTCTGCGCCGAGCTCATCAGTCAGTGATGGGATCTTTTCTTTCCATTTAGCTATTGCTGGGATCGATTTTCGGGCAGTTTTTGTCATGATATGACTCTTCCAGGACCCTGGGAACTAATTATTCCAATGAGGGGGGTGAGCCGATATTAGAGTCTTTGGGGCAGGGAACTAGGAAGACAGCGCATGGCGGAGTTGGAGGTATTTAAAGAAGTGCACTAGTGGGACTTGATATCAGTGTTGGACTTGTATGAAGGAGAGAGCGACATTCTGGTCAATGAGATGGTTAAGAGGATGGACACTCAATCTCTGCCAATAAAGATGGGACAACTGCTGGGAGGTCTGAATATGCAATTGTAGATTGAGCTTCAGCCCAGAATTTTGGTAGCATGTAAAAGGGGTTTTGTTATATAAATGGGTCTCATCCTATCGTGAGTTCTAGCATTCCCAGGAGTCTTATGTTGTTCCGTCGCAGTCTATTTTCAAGGTTATCTGCTCTTTACATCCATAGGGAGGTGGAATACTTAAAGGAGGTTAGCTGGACCGTTACGGGAGTCACCGTAGCTTCTAGTTGTGATAAGCACGTTTCAGCCTCTGCTACTCTGTCTCTCAGGTTTTGCAGATCCTGTCGGAGGAGGGCCACATCTATATTCACTTCTTCCATTTTCGCTGTCAGGGAGGTGATCGATTCTTATATGGACGTAAACAGTTGTAAGGAAACTTGGGCTAGGATCAGTTCTACCTCAGGTTGGTCATTTAGTCCATCTCCCTGAACTCCTAGGAAGATTAAAAAAGTTAAATAAAATAATTCTAAGGTGTTTATAAAAAAAAAAAAAAAAAAAAGACCCCAAAAATGCCTTTTTCCCAAAATGAAAAAAAACACAAAAAACCTCATCCTGCAAAAAACAAACGCTCATATATCCCCAGAAACTAAAAAAAAAATATATATATAAACAAAAAATGCTGCATCTTCAGGACAAAATTAGTTGCGTTAGGAAGGGAAATGTTGTAAGCTGTGCGAACGTACATCAGGGTACACCCTATTGTCAGAGCTGCCCCCCCCGGTCATAGGAGATAGTGGGAAAATAGCCTGGGATTTGGTGTACTCTATGTACTCCGCACAGCTTTCATATTCATATCTGGGATACTAATGCTCACTACAACCCCTCATAAATTCCTTAAGGAGTTTAATTTTGAAAATGGGGACACTTTCTGGCGGATTCCACTTTACTGGCACCTCAGGGGCTCTGCAAACATGACATGGCGTCCAGAAATCAGATCATCTTAATCTGCGCTCTTAAAGCCAAACAGTATATGACATTATGTGGGGTATCCCGAGTACAACAATGACTTATGTGGGTATAAACTGCTGTTTGGGCACAGAAGGGAAAGGATAACCCGCTTCACAGTTTTTGGGGTGTGTGTCTCTGCTGACACAAGCTGGGCGTAACATATCGGGTATGGAAATGACTTATCTAGAAAAATGTCAATTTTCATTTTGCACCATCTGCTCCGTATTTCTTTTTTGGAAATCATCTCTTGAGATCAAAATGATCCCTATACCCTTTGAGGGGTGCAGTTTACAAAATGAAGTCACTTCTTGGTACTCTCCACTGTATTAGCACCTTAGGATGTGTCACGGCTCCTGAAAATGATTCTGCCCTCCAAAAGCCTAATGGCACGCCCTGCCTTCTGTGCCCTGCCGTGTGCCAAAACAGCCGTCTTCATTTACATGTGGGGTATTTCCATACTCGTGAGAAATTGTGTAACAATTTGTGGGATACATTTGCTCCTTTAACCCCTTTTCCAAGTTAAACATTTGTGGCTAAAATAACATTATATTGTTAAAAAATTAAATTTTTTTATTTTCACTCCGCAAAGTTAATAAAAATGGGATAAAAATGCTTAGTATAGCCCTTAATAAATTCCTCGAGGGGTCTAGTTTCCAAAATGGGGTCACGTTTGGGGGGTTTGCACCTCGGGGGCTCTGCAAATGAGTCATGGTACCCGAAAACTATTCCAGTAAAATCTGTCCTCCAAAAGCCAAATAGCGCTCTTTCCATTCTGAGCTCCGCCATGTACCCATACAGCAGATTTACAACAACCTATGGGGTATTGCCATGTTCAGGAGAAATTGTGTAAGAATCTTTGGTGTTTTATTTCTCCTTTTTAACCTTTTGTGAAAGTTAGAAATTTGGGACTAAAGTGACGTTTTATTGGGAAAAAAAGGAATTTTTTTATTTTCACGACCCACTGGTAGTAAATTCAGCTGTGGGTTCAAAATGCTGACTATACCCTTTGATAAATTCCTTAAAGGGTTTAGTTTACAAATGAGGTAATTTGTTGGGGGTACCTCAGGGGCTCTGCCAATGTGACATGGTGCCTGAAACCAATTCCAGCAAAATCTGTCCTCCGAAAACCTCAGTGGTGCTCCTTCCCTGATGTGCCCTGCCATGTGCCAATACAGAAATTTCCATCCACATCTGGGGCATTTTCATAGGAGAAATTGCTTAATAAATTATTGGGTGCATTTTCTTCTTTAACCCCTTGTAAAAATGAAAAATTTGGAGTGTAAGCACGATTTTATATATAAGAATGTAATTTTTGCATTTTCACAGGCAAAGGTCAAAATACTTCCTATACTTCTTGATAAATTCCTTGAGGGGGTCTAGTTTCCGAAATGGGGTCACTTTCTTCCACTGTTCTGGCACCTCAGGGGCTCTGCAAATTTGACATGGTGCCCAAAATTGATCATTGCAAAATCTTCCCTCCAAAAGCTCATTGGCGCTCCTTCCCTTCTGTGACTTGCTGTGTGTCCATATATCAGTTTACATCCACTTCTGTGATGCATTTTCTCCTTTAACTAAGGAGGCTGTGCATAAATTTTAGGGCTAAATGAATGTATTAGTAAATTAGAAATTCAAATGTGTAAAAAATAAAAATTCAAATTGCCTCACTTTCCCTAGATTTGAAATAAAGATAAATAAACAAAAACAAACCTATTATACATCTCCAAGTCCGAAAATGTCCGGTCTACAAACCTAAAAATATTTTTCCCATATGGCGAACTGCATAGTGGGAAGAAAAATCAAAAGAGCCAAACCGCCATATTTTCAGCATTTCGCTTCCCATAAAAATTTTGAATAAAACACGATCAAAACATCAGACATTCCCCAAAATGGTATAACTAAGAAGTACAACTAGCCCCACAAAAAGACGCCTTATGCATCCCTGTACACCTAAGTATAAACAAGTTATAGGTGGTAGAATTTGGCGAATCCAAGAATTTTTATTTTTGCAAAGATTTTATTTTTAAAGGGGTTAAAATGTAGAAAAAAAAAACAAACTATAAATTTGGTATCCCCGGAATCGTACCGACCCATAGAATACAGGTGACAGGTCATTTTGGCTCCACAGTGAACACCGCCAAAACAAAACCCTTAAGAAAGTCGCACAAACGCAGTTCTTCTCCAATTACACCTCATTTTGAATTTTTTTGCCAGCTTCCCAGTACATAGTACTGGGACCATTACAAAGTACAATTTATCCCACAAACATTAAGCCCTCATATGGCTCTTTTTTCTATTCTTGGATTGTACTACTTTATATGGCTCTGTGAACGGCAAAATAACTGTTATGGGGTTTGGAAGATGGGGTGAAAAATGAAAATACCTGGTGGGAAGGGGTTAAAAAAATATTTAAAAAAAAAATAAGGTATCCCTGCGTTCAAAAATGCTGAAATACAGACCTAGAAAAATATTTTTTCCACGTGGTGAACGCCATAACGCGAATAAACCCAAAATGGCCAAACCATTGTGTTTTTTCGCCTTTTTTTTGCCTTTCAAAAAATGTAATAAAAAAGATTAAAAAGTCAGATGTTCCCCAAAATGGTTTCAATGACAATTACAACTGACCCCGCAACCAGAGAGGCCTTACACAGCCCATATACATATATCTAAAAAAATTACAGGTGTCAGAATATGCCGACTCCAAGTTCTTCCAAGTTTTGGATTTCCTACCCGTAGGCTATAGGTCACATGTCCGCTTGGCTGCAACGTGAGAACCCATAAGAAAATGCAGGGTTTTTTTTGGTTTTCTTGACCTTCCTTTCTGAAATAATTTGCAGCTTCCCAGTACATTGTACGGAATATTAAATAGCAAGACTTTGAAGTATAATCTAGCCTGCAAAAAATAAGCCCTCATACAGATCTGTGAACAAATCATTTTAAATGTTATGGATTTTGAAAGACGGAGAGTTAAAAATGAAAATAAAATATGAAAGTAAGAAAGTCCCATGTCCAGGAGTGGTGAAAGCTGCGACACTGCTGAATAAAGTGTCCAGGGTACAGATGTGCAATCCCGGATAGACTCCCATCCTGTCTGATCACCACCTGGGGTTGGGGTTCACTTTATCCTGGATATAAGATAAACTCGGGCTCTTCTTCTTCTTCTCATGTCCTTCATGTTGGATCTTTCCAGGAAAGTGATGACAGTGGAACGACGAGTGGACTGGAGAACCCCATATCAGTGTCAGAGAAGGGTAAGAGCCTTTCATACATCTTGTGTTTTCTTCTTCCCTTATACATTACAGACTGAGTTTACATAAATCCGTCTCCCTGCTTTCCAATGGAGGAGATGTATACGGCACAGATACCTGCTGAGCTTTCTCTGATTTCCTCCTCCAGTCAGTCGGATCAGTCGATATCCACATGTTGTTTTACTAGAAGGCTCAGAGGAAGATTATTGGAGATTTTCTCTTCTCAGACATGTCAGGCAGGACATATAGTGACTGTGGGTTTCTATGTTAAGAAATATGTCAGTGAGGTGTCCCATTACATTTAAGCCTGATTCCCATATTTATAAAAAGAGCTTTTTTTAGAAAATGTTGCATCTGTTGGACTATGTAAAGGTATGATGTGCTCAGCATTATGTCCCCTACATTTCGTTGCGACTGTTTTGTTCTTGAGTTTCCTGGTGACAGACTCCCAAACTATAGATATTAAGTATTAACCTGATTGTCTGAGGTAGCACATCCTAGAAAACTGGTGCATCTTGAGAAAAGACTTGGAGAGAGGTTTGGATTATGGAGGATGTTTAGTCTTCAGATCATTGGCAGAATGGTGAGGGTGGAAGACATTGGTGCAGGGTAGATACAATGGTGTAGTGGTTGGAGAGCACCATAAGCCCGGCTGCTGCACTTAGGATGGATTAGAGGAAGGAGAGCTTAGTAAGTGATATGCGATTAGTTAGAGTAATCAAGATGAGACGGGATCAGGACGACAATGTGTATGCTGTTTCCACCTTAAGAAAAGGACAGATTCTGGAGATGTTCTTCAGGTGCAGGTGACATGAGTGTGCAAGTGATTGAACATGGGAAGCGAAGGACAGAGTTGGATATCACCACTAGACAGCGAGTGTGCTACGCCGGAGTTATTTTGGTGCAATACACTGAAATGGAAATATCAGGTTTAATAAGGTTTATAGATGGAAATGCAAGAATTTCAGTTGTAGAAAGGTTCAGTTTGAGACAGAGGGAAGACCTGATGATAGAGACAGCGGAGAGATAATCACTGGTGTGTTGTAGGAGTGCAGTCATGTCATGGGATGGTGCCAAAAGCCAGATCAGCCGATGGTTTGTCTAATAGGTGGTGTGTAGATCTCCTCAACACTGAGGAACCTGACAACAAGGGGGTGGAGAAGCTGGCAAATGATACACTGAGCAGTCAGAGAGAGGTAGGAAGAAAACCGAGAGAGAGCGGTGTCCTTGAGGCCAGTAGTGTGGAGCATCGTGAGGAGGAGTTGGTGGTTTATGGTGTCAAATGCTGAAGCAAGATCCAGAGGAATAAATGGGGAGTAATTACCATTAGATGTGGCTGTAAGGAGATCATTGGAGAAGTTTGTCAGGGCAGTTTCTGTAGTTTCCAAGTAGGTAGCGGAAACCAGGGGTCGAAAGAGAGTTGGTGGAGAGATAGCAGTCTAGGCAAGAGTACACAAAGTGTTCCAAGAGTCGGGAGATTGGGGATGGGTTAAAAGCAGTGTGATATATATGGTATCTTTGTAATAGGGTCATGACTATAGAAGAAAAAGGTGCTAAATATTTTAGTAAATAGCTGGGGAGAAAGGCAGGACAATGTGTGATGGGATAAGGTCACTAATGTGGGTAGTTGGGCAAGAAGAGAAGAAACGGGAGACTTTTGTTATTGGCTGAAATTAGAGGCATGGAAGTGGATGAATGTGGCTTGGAGTTTGGGCGATTATTTTCCTAAAAGATAATGTCAGTTTTATTTTTGAAGTAAATAGTGTGAATTCATCGACACATCTACTCCATAGCGCTTAGTACCAGTGATCGCCCTGATTATCGGGCTGGGTAAAAGGTCCTTAATTTTGTCCTTTATAACTATTAGACAGGACTAGTAAATCTTCCCCATTGTGTATATCTGTATGTGTCATGTGTATGAGCTCATTAGGTATCACCTCACCATTGTGGTTGTACTTACATCCCATCACAGCACATCATATATGTATATTCTAAGCCCAGCTCTTATCTGGCGACTGTAGTGCAACACATTTTGCTAACTGTATGAATATTAATTTCTTCTCCAGTTAAACGTGAGACAAGTGACTCCAATGAACATCCCATCTTCTCTCCCCGTCATGAAGGAGAAGATGATCAACCACAAACTGGCCAAGAAACAACTGGACAAAAGAAATCTAATCTTTCCAGCCATATGAAGATTCACAGAGTTGTTCAGCCATTTACATGTACAGAATGCGGGAAATCTTATATTAGTCAATTTGCTCTTGTTGAACATCAGAAAACTCACACAAGGACAAAGCCATTTTCATGCTCAGAATGCGGAAAAAATTTTAGTGGCAGATCGAGTCTGTACAGCCATTGGAGAATTCACACAGGAGAGAAGCCTTTCTCATGCTCAGAATGTGGGAAATGTTTTAGGCAGAAATCACATCTGGATAACCACAAGAGAGTTCACACAGGGGAGAAGCCTTTTTCATGCTCGGAATGTGGGGAATGTTTTAGACGGAAATCGAATCTGGATACACATTGGAGAATTCACACAGGAGAGAAGCCATTTTCATGCTCAGAATGTGGAAAGAGTTTTAGATGGAAATCTGATCTAGATGCACATTGGAGTGTTCATACGGGGGAGAAGCCTTTTTCATGTTCAGAATGTGGGAAATGTTTTAGGCAAAAATCTGGTTTGGATACACATTGGAGAGTTCACACAGGGGAGAAGCCGTTTTCATGTTCAGAATGTGGGAAATGTTTTCGGCAAAAATCGGGTCTAGACAACCATTGGAGAGTTCACACGGGGGAGAAGCCTTTTTCATGCTCAGATTGTGGGAAATGTTTTAGGCAGAAATCAGAGCTGGATACACATTGGAGATTCCACACAGGGGAGCAGCCGTTTTCATGTTCAGAATGTGGGAAATGTTTTAGAATTAAATATCATCTCAAGTACCACCAAAAAACTCACACAGGGGAGAAGCCATTTTCATGCTCAGAATGTGGGAAGTGTTTTAGGCAGAAGTCAGGTCTGTATGAACATCGGAGAGTTCACACAGGGGAGAAGCCATTCTCATGCTCAGAATGTGGGAAATGTTTTACAGGCAAATCGAGTCTGGACAACCATTGGAGAGTTCACACAGGAGAGAAGACCTTTTCATGCTCAGAATGTGGAAAACTTTTTAGCAGCAAATCAAGTCTGGATGAACATTGGAGAGTTCACACCGGGGAGAAGCCATTTTCATGCTCAGAATGTGGGAAATGTTTTAGTAAGAAATCGGGACTGGACAACCATTGGAGAGTTCACACAGGGGAGAAGCCATATTCATGTTCAGAATGTGGGAAATGTTTTAGCAGCAAATCGAGCCTGGACAGCCATTTGAGAATTCACACAGGAGAGAAGCCATATTCATGCTCGGAATGTGAGAAATGTTTTAGGCAGAAATCAGAATTGAATACACATCGGAGAGTTCACACTGGGGAGAAGCCATTTTCATGCTCAAAATGTGGGAAATGTTTTAGTAGGAAATCAAGTCTGGATGCCCATTGTAGAATTCACATAGGGGAGAAGCCATTTTCATGTTCATAAACAATGAGCATTCTTACCGGGAGTCCTCATTTTTATGTTCTTAATGTGTGAAAATGTTACAGAACATTGAAGTGTTTGTATACACACTGTTAAACACTGTTATAATGAGTGATGCAGATGGAGCAGTCTCCACCTACATTTGTCTCTATTGACTCTAATGTAAAAAAAAAACAAAAAAAAAAAACAAATCTTTCTTTTTTTATCTCTTATTTACCTTACAGTGAAAGCCAATGGAACGGGCTCCATTGGATATTAAAAGTTTTTTGTGGGTGGGCTTGGCTAGCCATGTTCCTGAGCAGATGTCCATTGAGCTCCTCCAAGTTGCCCCAAATAAAATAGCTTACCCAGCGTCAACCTTATTATTCTTTCACTTTGTACCCTCTGCTGTGCCTTCTCCTAAATTTCAAGACCCCGGCCTCTCCTGCAACCAAATCTAAGGATAAAAGGCATGCCAGAGTCTATTACAGCATTAGAAGATACAGTCTCCAACCTGTTTACGGCACTACTCCCTCAAGCTGATCCCACCTCATTGTGATTGGATCGCATTCATAGAGCTCTTGGAAGCCCCCAAAATCCTAATGGGCCCAGGGATGTATGTACTCCTCAAATTACACTATCCTGAACTGTCAGACCAACTTCTGCCTGTAGCCTAGAATCTCCAACCTCTGGCAGGCATGGCTGCTTCCGTTCAACTATATGCTGATCTGGCACCGGCCACATTTGATAGATGTAGGGTTATACGTCCACTTACCTTCACACTCCAGAAAGCACAGATTCGCTACCGCTGGCGATTTCCATTCCACATGGTTTATACTCTCAATAACAAGGCCTACACCATCTGTTCCTTTAAAAGAAGAACTCCCAAGTGGAGAGCCCACAACGTATTTGGCAGCCCCTTTGACCGCTAGGCCCCTCAGTTACTATATGATAAGTATATTGACTTTTATACCACTCTATTGAGCGACTCTCGGGCATAGACAATATTGTTTGGATATATCATTGCTGCATTGCACTGATATGTCTCCTCCGGAGAAATATGTGGACATTTGATTGTGGACTTAACTTATATTCGTCTGTACTGCCTTACTCAATAGTCTTATATACCAAACTGTTGCGTTTATAGCTACCTCCCCAGTTGTTTGCGATATATGTTTTAAGCCATTACATTTATAGTATGTGGCGACAGTGGCCATACTGCTAAACTTCAGTTCTTGGATTTACCCTTCCCTTTCCATATTGGTTTAGCCATGGCAATGTATAGCATGTTCCCCCCCTGTCATAGGTGATGCAGGGTTTGTTGCGTGCCGCTCCCCCCTGGTACTTACACCCCGGTAATTTGACAGTTTCTACTGTTTGTTTTTTGATGCGCTCTCTTGTTTTTTGTTTTTTTTTTCAAGCTCTACTTCCTCAGCATTTTGTACAGTTGAAACCACTGTACAACACTATACAACACTATATATAAATACACTATATATAAAGACACATCTGGATGTTTTTCTCACTATCTGACATGAAATCAGAATAAACCTTTCCCGTTTTAGGTCAATTAGGATTACCAAAATTATTTATATTTGCCAAATGCTAGAATAATATGAGAGAGAAAATTTTTTTAAGGCATTTTTATGACTTTCTTTTCCATCCATTTCCTTAGTATTTGGTCCCATTGCCCTTACACTGTATGACTTGGGTCACACGTCTTGGATCTCCTTCCACAAGCTTCTCACAATAGTTGGTAGGAATATGGGCCCATTCTTCCTGACAGAACTGGTGTCACTGAGCCATGTTTGGAGGCCGCCTTGCTCGCACCTGCCTTTTCAGCCTTCCCCATAAATTTTCAGTAGGATTGAGATCAGAGCTTTGTGATGGCCGCTCCAAAACATTGACTTTGTTCTCCTTAAGCCACTTTGTCACCAGTTTGGAAGTAGCTTCGGGTCATTGTCCATTTGGAAGACCCATTTGCGCCCAAGCTTTAACGTCCTGGCTGATGTCTTGAGATGTTGCTTCAGTATTGCCACATAATGTTCTTTCCTCATGATGCCATCTATTTTGTGATGTCCACCAGTCCCTCTTGCAGCAAAACAACCCCACAACATGATGCTGCCGCCCCCGTGTGTCACAGTTGGGATGGTGTTCTCAGCCCTGCGAGCTTCTCCCTTTTTTCCTCCAAACGTAACGATGGTCATTATGGCCAAACAGTTCAATTTTAGTTTGGTCAGACCACAGGACATGTCTCCAGATATGAAGGTCTTTGTTCCTGTGTGCACTTTGGCTTTTTTATGTATCTTTTGGCGTAATGGCTTCTTCCTGGCAGAGCGGCCTTTCAGCCCATGTCCATACAGTACTCTGTCACCATAATTTGCAAATAAATTCTTAAAAAATCAGACAATGTGATTTTCTGGATTAGTTTTCTCATTTTGTCTCTCATAGTTGAGGTCTACCTATGATGACAATTACAGGCCGGCCTCATCTTTTTAAGTGGGAGAACTTGCACAATTGGTGGCTGACTAAATACTTTTTTTCCCCACTGTTTATATATTCTTTATATGTGTAAGATTATCTCACACAATGTGAGGGACTTCAGTTCCCCACAAAAGCGGTATAAAACCTTTCTAAGACTTTCTGAAGCGTTAACGGAGTTCTTTAAACATAACAAAGTCCCGGGTACTAACTCCGCTATTAATTGGGTTGCCCAAAAAACTACCATTAGGAGTCTCATTATAGCAGAAGCCACTCGAATAAAGAGAGAACAAACTAAAGTGCAGGCAGACCTAGAATATAGACTCCTTACATTGGTATTAGCCAATCTGCAACACCCCTCTAGGTACTTGATAAAAACCATGAGAGATAGTCAACTGCAACTTGACAGCGTGCTTACACATAGAATGGAAAGGTCTGTCTGGTGGACTCCGGCTAAATGTTATAAATACGGCAATAAACCAGATAAGCTTCTGGCTTTCAAATTAAAGACCCGACAACACCTAAACACGGTGTATCAAATAAGGGAGCCGAGAGACTCTGTCACTTCTAACCCCAACACCATATATAAAATATTATCTGCCCCTAATCTTTAGAAGTACTATATTGTTGCTAGACGGTCACAAATATGTTCCATACATACTATAGATCGTCCACAGTGGGTGTCCTCAGAAGCGGCCCTGGTGACACCAGCTTCACTAAAAACATTACTATGGCCCCCTCAATCATACATGCAATCCCTTCCACCTGTTGCCAAAGTCACCAGCTATGTGCTGCAGTTGTGGCGGAAAATGAGATTTCCGAATAGACTAGAGAACCCTGTGTCACCCCCTACTCCTACTCTTTAGTAACCCTCTTTTCCCTCCGGGACATTCTTAGGAGGATTTCACATGGTGGAGGTATGACAGATTAAGGCTTCTTAATGATTTCCTTCTTGGCAAGCGAGTGGTCACCAAAATGAAAATGTATTTTACTCATCCTCCTCCACCATCTGAGGTCTTTAGAACTTACTAGATGTTTCACTTTTGGCAAGCACTAACTCCTATCACGACTGTTATCTGGGATACTAATTTTGAGAGTCTGTCTCTACAGAGCTGCAGATAGAGGTTCACTTTCCTTCCCCCCCCCCCCCACGTACCAGTAAATTGGACTTTATGACAGGCTGGGGGCCAATGTAACCTTAGCTCAATGGCAGGATTCTTGTGCTTTTACTAGCAAAGGTAGTGGGCACATCTCACTCGTGGAATCTTCTTTGAAGATATAACATAGGACTTATATGGTCCCGGTGAAGCTACATTGCATATATCCTACAGTGTTCTCCTTGTGTTTTAGAAGCTGACAGGATAATGGTGATACAGTCCATATTTGTTGGGCGTGCCATCTTGTCCCACGTTTTTAGCAATCACTACAGAGCATGATTCAGTGGTTGTTGGGCCATTTGGTGCCCTTCGCAGCGCCTGTTTTCTACTTGGCCTCAGATCACCAGGCTTCTGATATGCTCATTATAAATTTCTTCAATATATTTTGATGTCCGCTAGAATTCATGTAGAATAGAAATGGAGGACTCCAATCCTCGTGTTGTCAGAGGTCATCAGACGATTTAACACCATTATGCTCCATTACGCTACCATAACTGATTCTCAAACGCATTTCGATAGGGAGTGGGCCCCTGGATTAACAGGTCACATGCTCCTGGCCTGTCATATTGTTTGCAGGTATAACCCCGGGGATGAGTAACTTTGCTTTTATACCCCCTCCCCATGATATAACTCCTGATATTGGTTTGCTTTTCAAAAAAATTCAGTGCGTGTTTTGTTTCTTTCCTCTTTCTTGTCTTTATATGTGAACTGTAGCGTAGTTATTTTTATTTTTACCTGTATGTTCAGTGGGTAATGTCGTCATGTATGTTGGCGTCGTTGCTGAAACATAGAGACTACTTTTTGTAATTCTCTGTTCTGAGAATTTTCTATTCTCTCTCTTTTAATACATTGTGTTTAATGATTTATGTTTTCATTTAATAAATACTTTTGAAACTAAAAAGTTTTTTTGTTGTGCAAGTTTATTGCCTGTGTATTTGTATTTTTATTATTATTGTTATTTTGCCTTAGTCACATGATGCATGAAGTGGTGACTGGTAGTCGGTTGAGTTCGGATCACCATCAGTCACATGTCTGCAAGGGGCTGACAACTACAGTGTAACTAGCCACTTGCAGTCATGTGATCTATGACGATGTTTCCGACAGGAAGTGAACGCAGGACATATATTTATAGGGGTGTTATCGATCATAGGGGTGGCTGTATTTGGGCATTTGAATTTTGCGCCAAAGCAGGTGCTCTGGTGATAAATTCAGATAGACGAATCACAAGAGAGTCACTGTTAATAGCACAGTGTGTGGTAAAGTTGAGGTGGACTGCCATGGCTTCATTGAACAGATGAAGACTCATCGGACTCATTTCTAAGTAAGTAAAGATTTCTCTTTGCCACAACTAAACCTCCGGTCCACGAGTGTCCCAAAGTTAAATGACCGGTTCCCTTTGGGCAATGTATGAATAAGGAATAACCCAACGCTCAGAGAATACAAGAAACTAGGATACCATAATGGGAAAAACCAAGTCCAGCTCACCCAGCTATTGGAAGATTCCACCTGCTCAGATCGCCCAGAGTCACATGAAGACAATCCAGCGACTGCAGCAGTGATTTTTTTTTTCTTTTTGAAGATCCATTGAAGGGGTTTTTACCCACAAAAGTAAGTTATCCTTAAGCATAGGAAAGGAAATAATTTGCAGATCAGTGGGGGTCCAACCACTCAGACTCCACTGATCAGGAGAACGGGGGACGTTCATTCCCTCTTCTGAATGGATCCGTGATTGGGCAGCATGTACACTCATCCATTAATTTCAAGGTGAGCACTGGAGACAGCCGAAGTACAGCGCTAACTTGCTGTTGTGGGAAAATCTCTTTAAGATCAGTCCACACAGAGGCTAAAATATGGGGCCCATGCAGCGCATCAACACATTTCAGACACGTGCCCTTATTTACATGTGACCATAAATGGACATTACCAGGAAAAGAAATTACAATAAAAATAAAGCTTTTGTTCCTCATCTTATGTTCTCTTCATTGGCACCAGATGAAGGTGTGAAAATCCTCAGATCTATGCGGATAGTTTTGATAATGGTGCTGAATATCCTTCCTGTCCTTACACTTGAGATTCCATAAGATATGCCGTAAACCATGGCAAACTGGGCAGGCGGTGTGTCCAGTAGGTGTTGTGAAGTGTAAGATTTCCAATGTATCATGTTCCAAATACTATATTGGCTTATATTGTTTACTTCTGCTACTCGTAATAGTGGCGCTGACAGCGGAGGTGAAGGACTGGGAGCAGACATCCTCCTGGGAAGACATGGCTGTCACTGTAAGGTGTCTCCCTAAAAACTGGGTACAGGGTGTATTTTGATAATACACAAATGGTTGGAACAGTCAAGAGTTTTCATGAGATGGAGGTGGAAGACATCGCTGTTCTTGGTGGAGGTAGAGGTGTCAGGGTGTGGGGTACTGGTAGTTGTGCTGGTAGAGACTCTCAGGGAAAATCTAGAGGTGGAAACTATGAGAGGATGCAAGAATCACATGGCGATGATGAGTCTGAAAAACGTGTTGGGGTAATTGATAGCATTATTATTTTTTATTATTATTTTTAGAGCACTATTACATGGTGCTGTACATTATTATATTCCATGGTGCTGTACATTTGAGGGTTTACATGCAATACACAAAATACACTAAACAAGTACACTACTAACAGTGACCAACTGGTACAGTAGGTGAAGATAGAAGCTGCTCAGATGCTTCCTCTTCAGGGTCTTCTTGAAGCTTGTGATTGTGAGGGTCAGTCTTATGTGTCTTGGTAGTGAATTCTAGAATATGGGGGATGTACGGGAGAAGTCTTTGAGATGGTTGTGTGAAGAGCAGATAAGAGCAGAGCGTAGTAGGAGGTCTTTGGAGGATCGGAGGTTACATGTGGGCAGGTAGTGGTAGATTAGGTCAGAGATGTATGGAGGGGACAGGTTGTGGACAGCTTTGTACTTTTGACTTTCAGGCTCCATATCTCACCATCCACTACAGCTACGAACGTTAGACTACATAATTTTATAGACAATCTTCTTGGCTATCTCATACATAAATGTGTCTTGTAACTATTTAGCATATGGTCAGTTCTGCAGATTCTTCTCATGTAACTGCATTGTTACTGTTTTGTTCCTTAAAATCTAAATTTATATTTTTATTATTTTGTAAATCCACCTTTGACTTTCAACACTACCTGGATCCTTCTGGACATGTTCTTGATCAAGCATGTCTCCACCAAAATCTGATCCCAGGTCTCTTCTACATGTTCCCAACGATTTGCATACTGGTCGATGCACTTGAGTACGAATACAGATTTTTCTTCAACTCTACCCACAAGTATTCGATTGGCTTGAGGTCTGGGGGGACTAATCCAGCACCCCTGCCTCATTGAACCATTCCTTTGCAAATCTCGACATATGTTTTGGGTCACTGTCTTGCTGGAACACTATGTCGTCCTTTTCATACCCATAGTACTCAAGTGTGCGAAGTAAATCGTCTTGTAGGATACTCACATATAGGTCAGCATTGAGACTTTTGTCTCATTGCTCCAAATCACCCATTTCCAATCTTCTACTGTTCCCTTCTCATACTTCGCTGACGCTTCTTATGACGATATTGAAGTCGAAGCTTCTTCACCTTTTTACAGGTAACCATTCCAGACTTGTGTAATGTGCGTTGCACGGTGCATGCATGGACATCTGTAATCTCACTATTACGAAGCATACGAGCCTCCTCCACTGTCGTATTTGTCGAGCAAGAACTGATAGACCTTGTGATGAGCCGACTTGGATATTTTACCTGGACGTCACCTCTTGGCTTTTGAATGGATGGACAGACTTCATTTCATATTCTTCCCACTCTCATGATGCAGTTTGGCAATTTTGTTGGCTGAGAGACCGCTATCAATGAGCTGGATGTTGCTGTTTCTCTTTTCTTGGGAAATCTTCTTTATGGATGATCCTCGATATGAACCAGTGACCTTTCACTTGGGGATCACCTAATAACACCCTGAGCTATCGGGGAATGTGAGGACAGGTTGTCATTTGTAGTATATAAGAAGAAAAATAATTTTCCACCACCAGGAGCAAAACAGTAACAATGAGAAGAATCTGCAGAACTGACCATATACTAAATAGTTACAAGTCACATTTATGTATGAGATAGCCGAGAGGATTGTCTATAACATGATGGGAGTCTCATGTTCCAAGCTGTAGTGAGGAGAGGCTGATGAAAACGGGGGGAGAGGTGGATTAAGTGAGTGGCAGAGTTTAGGGTGGACTGTAGGGGTGTGAGAGCATTTGATGGGAAGCCATGGAGAAGGGTGTTACAGTAGTCTAAGCGGGTAATGATTCTCTTGTGCACAGGACCTGGCAACCATTTCAGGGTGTAAACGGGATCAGGACCACTTTAACCATAGAGCAAACAGTGCATCTGCGAAGGGCCTATGATGAAGGTGGAGTCCCGCCCCCAAAGCCTACCCAGATCAAATGTGACAATCCTGCATTTCCGGTGCTGTCCTGCTGTCCGGGCAGCAGGTAGTGATTTTTAGGCTCCTAGGAACCTACCTATAAAACATAATGTAGAACACTACAGTTTCTAGCTCTCTAAAGCATTTTCATTCCACTTCACAATTATCTGCTACTTTGTGTTGGTTATCACTTAAAATGTTAATAAAATACATGTAAGTTTGTGGTTGTAAGGTGACAAAATGTGAAAAAGTTCAAGGGGTATGAAGACTTTATTTTTTAGAATTGTAGGAGGTTATAGAATTATAGAAGGACGAGATCTAACACACTGGCCACTTTACTAGACACTAAAGATGGGTAAACCACTTCGGCATGAGCCGGAATCGACCTGATTATCTCAAATTTTTGGTTTTCTAATGAAACCGAACAATCTGGTTTTCGTCTTAGATGGACAAAATGGCCTCCACGACATGCAATATGGTACTTGCCTTCCCTCACCTCTTTTAGGCCTCCTCATGGCATCTGGTTCTCTTTTGGTGATGTCATGCACGCGGGGTCCCCACTGAGGCCTGTGATTGACTGCTGTGGCCCACTTAGAGTCCTCATCAGTGACCCCAGGTGCATGACATCACCAAGGAGACCGAGAGAGTGCTGGACACCGCAAGGATGCCCAAAAGATGTGAGGGAAGGTGATGTTAATGTTCTTTTATTTTTTACACCTCCCCTGGGCCTCCACATATAATTCTCTGGGGTCTGAAGAGACCAGAGTATAATAATTTTGCTTCCGATTCTAAAACAAATCAGGGAGCCAAACTACCCGAACCCAAAATGAAATGAATCTTGGGAGGTTCTTGCAGGATTCATTTTGTGAATATTTGTGAGGTTTTTCTTCAAGTTTTGTTTCGGGCTGAACTTGATTGAACAATAATAATGATTTGTGGATGGTGAAGCCCAAAAATTTTGGATTCAGTAGCTGAACCTGAAATTCTTCGAAAAATTCATAATGAAGCTGACTCTTTAGGAACCCCTTCACTACTCTGTACTAGAGGCCTTCTTCTAGGAGCGCATTCAACCTCCTTTGTCTTTCAGAACTGCAGCATTTGGTGATGACATCCACAGGTATCAGAGGAGCCAGGGTGCACCTAGAAAACCTTCCCCCACTATTATTCCACCTCCACCAGCCTGAGATGAAGGGTTCACTGATTTCTGCTGCTTGGGCCACATTATGCCCCTCCCCCCATCATCATGGCGCAGCAGAAATCCGGACCCATCTGCCCCGGCCATGTATCTCCACTGCTCAGCGACAACAGTTTTGCTCTCTTGCCCCCGGAAGTTTTGTCTTTCCGTTCCCTATAGACAGTAATGGCGCTCGCCCTGGTCGTCTCCTGTTATAGTCCATCCATGCAAGGAAACAGCGAGTTGTGAGAGGAAAAAAACATTAATTTCTATAACATCATTTACGGTTTGTTTTTAGTTTATTTTACAGGTTTTTCTTATATGGATTATATTTATTATTGTATTATTTCTAGATTTATTATTGTATGTACAGTATACACTGTGTTCCAAATTAATAGGCAAATAATATTTTCTCATATTTTCCAAAATTACCTATATGAATTGCAGTCATTGTAATTTTCCAGTCATCAACTATTCGAGTATAATTGAAAGGTTTTTGAACAAACTGCCTATGATAACAGTATATTTAAAAAAAAATAAATAAACACTCAAAATGCACTCAAAATGCATGTTCTAAATTATTATGCACCGCAGAATTTGCAATCTTTTCATTTTTAATAAGAACAAAAAAATGGTCATTGTGAAATTCTAAGCATTAGCAGGTTATTACAAACTGAAATCAAACAGTTTTCAAGCCAAAACTTTATTCGAGGTGATGTTACATTTGCACATAGGACCCCTTGTTCGAAAGAAGCTTCTGAACTCTCGTCCATTGAATGTGTCAGTTTTTGGATGGTTTCTGCTTTAATTGTTTTGCATGAGGACAGAATCCCCTCCCAGAGCTGTTGCTTAGATGTGAGCTGCCTCCCGCCATCATAGACACTCCTTTTGATGATGCTCCAGAGGTTCTCAATGGGGTTGAGGTCAGGGGAGCATGGGGGCCACACCATAAGTTTGTCCCCTTTTATGCCCATAGCAGCCAGAGATGCAGATGTGTTATTTGCAGCATGAGACGGTGCATTATCATGCATGAAAATGATCTTTCTGCGGAATGCATGGTTCTTCTTCTTGAACCATGGCAGGAAGTGCTGTTTGAGAAACTCCACATACATTATGGAGTTCATCTTTACCCCTTCAGGGATCCTAAAGGGGCCGACAATCTCTCTCCCCATTATTCCAGCCCAAAACATTACTCCACCTCCTCCTTGTTGGCGCCGTAGCCGTGTTTGCATGGGGTGTCCATCAACAAGCCTTCCTCCACTCCATCCATCTGGACCATGGAGCGTTGCACGGCACTCATCGGTCTTCATGTATTGTTTGGCCCACTGGAGCCGTTTCTGCTTGTGTGCAGTGGATAGAGGAGGTCGACAGGATGGCTTACGCACAGCTGCAAACCTCTGAAGGACCCTGCATCTTGTTGTTCGGAGGACGTTGGAGGCACCAGCAGCTTCAAAAACTTGTCTGCTGCTATGACAAGGCATTTTTGAAGCTGCTCTTTTAACCTGACGTAATTGCCTGTTGGAAAGAGTCCTCAATTTTCCCTTATCAGCACGCACACGTGTGTGCTGTGAATCAGCTACATACTTCTTGATTGTGCGATGATCACGATGAAGTGTCTTGGCAATGTTGATTGTAGTCATGCCTTGACCTAAACACTCCACAATTTGTTGCTTCTCAGCAGCCGACACATCCTTTTCTTTCCCATTTTGGCTGAAAATGTAGGCTGCTTAATAATGTGGGACAGCATTCTTAAGTAGTCTTGCCTTTAATTGGACACACCTGCCAAACTAATTAGCACAGGTGTCTGCAATTGCTTTCAGTGATATAAAGAGCCCTGACACACATCACCAGCAATGAGTTTAACTGACAAACAAAAAAAATTCTTACCTTATCACTCCTAAACACTTTTTGCATAATAATTTGGAACACAGTATATATGTATATGTAATGTATGTATATATGTACAGTATGTGTATGTAATGTATGTATATATGTACAGTATGTATGTGTATGTAATGTATGTATATATGTACAGTGCGTGTGTATGTAATATGTGTATATATGTACAGTGTGTGTGTATGTAATGTATGTATATATGTACGGTATGTACAGTACAGACCAAAAGTTTGGACACACCTTCTCATTCCAAGAGTTTTCTGTATTTTCATGACTATAAAGATTGTAGATTCACACTGAAGGCATCAAAACTATGAATTATCACATGTGGAATTATATACTTAACAAAAAAGTGTGAAACAACTGAAAATATGTCTTATATTCTAGGTTCTTCAAAGAAGCCACCTTTTGCTTTGATTACTGTTTTGCACACTCTTGGCATTCTCTTGATGAGCTTCAAGAGGTAGTCACCTGAAATGGTCTTCCAACAGTCTTGAAGGAGTTCCCAGAGATGCTTAGCACTTGTTGGCCCTTTTGCCTTCACTCTGCGGTCCAGCTCACCTCAAACCATCTGGATTGGGTTCAGGTCTGGTGACTGTGGAGGCCAGGTCATCTGGCGTAGCACCCCATCACTCTCCTTCTTGGTCAAATAGCCCTTACACAGTCTGGAGGTGTGTTTGGGGTCATTGTCCTGTTGAAAAATAACTGATGGTCCAACTAAACGCAAACCGGATGGAATAGCATGCCGCTGCAAGATGCTGAGGTAACCATGCTGGTTCAGTATTCCTTCAATTTTTGGATAAATCCCCAACAGTGTCACCAGCAAAGCACCCCCACACCATCACACCTCCTCCTCCATGCTTCACGGTGGGAACCAGGCATGTAGAGTCCATTCGTTCACCTTTTCTGCGTCGCATAAAGACACGGTGGTTGGAACCAAAGATCTCAAATTTGGACTCATCAGACCAAAGCACAGATTTCCACAGGTCTAATGTCCATTCCTTGTGTTCTTTAGCCCAAACAAGTCTCTTGTGCTTGTTGCCTGTCCTTAGCAGTGGTTTCCTAGCAGCTATTTTACCATGAAGGTCTGCTGCACATAGTCTCCTCTTAACAGTTGTTGTAGAGATGTGTCTGCTGCTAGAACTCTGTATGGCATTGATCTGGTCTCTAATCTGAGCTGCTGTTAACCTGAGATTTCTGAGGCTGGTGACTCGGATGAACTTATCCTCCGCAGCAGAGGTGACTCTTGGTCTTCCTTTCCTGGGGCGATCCTCATGTGAGCCAGTTGCTTTGTAGTGCTTGATGGTTTTGGCCACTGCACTTGGGGACACTTTCAAAGTTTTCCCAATTTTTTGGACTGACTGACCTTCATTTCTTAAAGTAATGATGGCCACTCGTTTTTCTTTACTTAGCTGCTTTTTTCTTGCCATAATACAAATTCTAACACTCCATTCAGTAGGACTATCAGCTGTGTATCCACCTGACTTCTGAATAACACAACTGATGGTCCCAACCCCACTTATAAGGCAAGAAATCCCACTTATTAAACCTGACAGGGCACACCTGTGAAGTGAAAACCATTTCAGGTGACTACCTCTTGAAGCTCATCAAGAGAATGCCAAGAGTGTGCAAAGCAGTAATCAAAGCAAAAGGTGGCTACTTTGAAGAACCTAGAATATAAGACATATTTTCAGTTGTTTCACACTTTTTTGTTAAGTATATAATTCCACATGTGTTAATTCATAGTTTTGATGCCTTCAGTGTAAATCTACAATTTTTATAGTCATGAAAATACAGAAAACACTTGGAATGAGAAGGTGTGTCCAAACTTTTGGTCTACAGCTGATCAGTGCGGGGCCAGCTATTGACTTCTATGGATAGGCCATTAAAAACTAAATCCTGGAAAACCCCTTTAACCCACAACTGAATTTTCCCAATCAGCCAACTGCTAAAACCTCTGCTTGATAGAGAGTGTCACATTTGCTGATGATCAATTAGTCAATAACATGTGATTATCACCGCCTGGCTGCCACTTAACCCCTAATGACAATAAAGGTATACTTACTTACATTTTCACCCACTGTTTCTTCATTTTGGCCTAGGATTTTTTTCCCCAATAAATAATGACACGGTGTAATTTTTTTATGTGGTGTTCATCAACAGATTTAGATTTTTTTCTGATTTCCTGATACGTAAAACCATGGAATTCAGAGGGTGGTCTTTCCTTTTTATACATACAGAGAAACCTCTTTGAGACCACATCTTATCCAAATCAGATTATCTATAGGTAGATTTTGAGTTTCACCCTATGTTATGCATACTGGCCATCTGACCACTTATTTATGCAATTTTCGGTAGTCGTCTGAGAGAGGTTTCACTTTATATCAATGTTCACAACTTCATGATCAAATGATTACATAAATATCAGAATTTACCAGTCTTTACCAGTTATTCTAACCAAGTCTAACAAAAACTTCTCTCAAGTCTTGGTCATTAAGCCAATAGGACCGGGTCAATTGTAACACATTTATGGGTCCAGTCCAACATAGTCCTTAATGGGACAGCTACATAGATAATGGCGGGGTCCTGGTCTACAGCGCTGTACACCGAGGTCCTGTCAGCACGTCCTGGTGTCCAGCGCTGTTTGGTGTACTATAGAGAGCGTAGAGGGGGGGATCAAGTTTAGTATAGAGCTAGGAGCCACAACACTGTGGCCAGATTGCCGATCCGCGGACCGGCAAAAGACCCCCAATGGCCCGGTCCCGGTCCGCGGACTGGTGTTTGGGGACCCCTGCCTTAAGGACACAGCCCCATTTTTCAAAACAGACATGTCTCACTTTATGTGGTAATAACTTTCAGAGTTATGGAGGTGCAAAGCACTGAAATGGAAATATCAGGTTTAGTGAGGTTTATAGATGGAGACACAAGAAATTCAGTTGTAGAAAAATTCAGTTTGAGAAAGAGGGAAGACCTGATGATAGAGACAGCGGAGAGTGAATCGCTGATATATTGTAACGGTGCAGGAGTCATGTCACGGGAAGAGGTATATAATTGGTGTCATCAGCATAAAGACGGTACCGAAAGCCAAATCTGCTGATGGTTTGTTCATTAGGAGGTGTGTAGATCTGAGGAACCCCGACAGCAAGGGGAAGGGGAGAAGAAGAAAAGCTGGCATATGCCTGGGTGGTCAGAGAAAGGTAGGAAGAAAACCAAGAGAGAGCGGTGTCCTTGAGGCCAGTAGTGTGGAGCATCGTGAGGAGGAGTTGGTGGTTTATGGTGTCAAAAGAATCAGAGAGATCCAGAGTAATAAATGGGGAGTAATTACCCTTAGATGTGGCTGTAAGGAGATCAGTGGAGAGGTTTACAGGGCAGTTTCTGTGTAATATAATGTTAAAGACCAGTTAGTCTGAATACAGGAGGTCCAGCCCTGCCTATAGCTCTATCAGGATTTATATATCTAAATTTCAGGAGGGAATTGATAGAGTAAAAAATAATAAAACTTCACTTTTATTTCTTATATAAATAAAAATAAATATAAAATCGTATTAGAAAGACGAGACTCACTAGTGCTCCCATGTGATTAGTGAAAGAGAAGGGATGAGATCACATAAATTACATATATAGTGTGCACTAATATTTATAGATGCCCAAAGCAAATATTAGCCCTGCTATTTTATTTTCTAATGACTATAATAATGATAGCAACATGAGTCATAATTAATAGCATTAGTGTCATTTAAAGGGATTGTATGAAAGGTAGCTAAAACAAAACAAACTGGAAGGGGTTAAACAAACAAAACAGGGAGCTAAGACAAACAAACAGGGAGGGATTCGTTTAGTATTCAGCAAAAGTCCTCATATTGCTTCTCATAACAGCTGAGACAGCGTCTACTCTGCCTGAGGTATAAGTACAGTCTGGTGCCTCAAATGTATATGGACACACAGTCAGAACTGTGTGTCACCTGGCACTGAGGATTCACCAGATACACTCCACTGGCAAGTTATAGCGGAATACACCCTCAGTAGGGTAATTTTGTCAGCACCCCACAGCCTCCCAGCACCCTTTTCACATACACCAATATCTGACACCTATAGCACACATTTAAAAGTCTCTCCCTAAGTGCTAAAGAGTTAAAATAAAAAATCACTACGCGTTTCACCAGCCATTGCTGGATCATCAGGGAACTAAATCAGTATAACCTCTCAGTCTGAGAGTGAAATAGCAATGGTGCCAGAGTCTCAAGAAAGCCTTCCTTAAAACGGGGCTAAGCCCCGCCCACAGGGCATGTCACATGACGTCATGTCCAATCATACTGCAGGGGAGGCGGAGCCATAGCCGATGCTCCTCCCCTCACATTCGTCATCCGAGGTGCTCCTTCCAGGGGCAGGGAAGCTGTCAGTGTTGTCATGGAGACATAGAAGCGTGTCTCCTATGTTCACATCGTGCTGTCATCTCTCTGATCCTAATTGTAGGCAGTTGGAGCAGGAAACACAGAAGTCATGTTATCAAGAAATTCATGTGTATTGTCTAATATTATGCTTAAACACATAAGATGCTTGATCTATACCGCACTAGCACTTCTCAATTCAGCAATACATATAAATGTTGAAGCACAACAGATATCACATCCGGATGGTACATTGCATCAATAGAGATATACAGGGTCCGTATTCATCTCTACAGTGAACAATAATTTCCCAACTGAGCTTACACTTATCAAGGTGCCATCTATATTACATATCCTCATTAAACTCCATAAGAGCCATGAATCATAGATCACCATATTAATACTAGAGTGAAAGTCACTCAGCATATATCTAAATATTATGTTCACTATACAGTGAATTGCCCATATATGAGATACAATATTTTCCCATTTCCCAAAGGAAATATATATCACACAAATATACCAGAAAAATGGATAAGAGGATTCCTAATAATGTCATCAGATTTAGGGTATGTGCCATAGTAGATATAATAAATATACTCAAAGAGATATGTCGGGGGGGGGGGGTTACACTTTTTTCCCTCACTCCTAAAGACGTGTTTCATATGGACAGCATCATAATGCATCCATCCTGAGTAGATATATTCCCTAACTCCAAAATATTACAGGGAATCATAAAAATGGAGCGAAGGACAAGCATTCGTTAATCCCTCCCTGGGATGTCGATTTAAAACGGTGAATCCATCTGCATTCATGTTGCAACAGAAGTCTATCCCAATTACCACCCCTTCCTGGTGGTCGGATCAGTTGCAATCCTATGAATCTGAAGGATTCAGGTTGTCCGTCATGGTGGCTATGCGCATGTTTAGCTATTGGTGTGTTCCGATTGTTGAGAATATCATTAAAGTGCTCCCTTATCCTTACCCTAAATTCACGTTTAGTCTTACCTATGTAATCTTTCGCACAGGGGCACTGTGCTAGATAGATCACTCCTTTACTACGACAGTTGATAAAGTCGTTAATTTGGCAGACCTCACCAGTAATTGAACATGTTGCTGTTTTAGTTTTTTGTACCTGTCCACATGCGATACAGTTGCCACATCTGAAGGTGCCATTAGGTTTCTGGCTAAGCCAATTCACCGTTGATTTAGGGGCAACGTAATGACTCCTAACCATCCTGTCCTTTAAACTCTTCCCACGTCTAAAAGTGATCTGGGGGGGTGGATCCTAAAATCTCTTTCAGATCATCGTCCTGGAGTAATATCCCCCAATATTTACCAAGTATTTCCCTAGTCTCTTGATGCATATTATCAAAAGTTCCAACAATTCTAGTTACATTATCAGATTTTATGTTCTGACTATGTCTCTTTGGGATCAAAAGCTCTCTTCGATCACATGTTATAGCGTGTTGGAAAGCTCCCTTTAGTGTGTTATCTGGGTATCCACGGTCCCTAAATCTGAGACTCAAGTCATCTGCCTGTTGTTTAAAAGTCGACAATTTTGAACAGTTTCTCCTTAGGCGGAAATATTGGCCCTTGGGAATACCCCTTTTGAGGGCCACAGGATGGGCACTCTCCCACCTAAGGAGACTGTTTGTCGCAGTCTCTTTCCTGTAGACCTTAGTTTGAATTGCTCCTGAATGATCTCTAGTAATAAGAACATCCAGAAATGGTAGATCACTCATACTCCAGGTAGATGTAAACCTTAGGTCTAGAGGGTTAGAGTTCAAACACTCCACAAACTCCTCAAATGACGTGTGATCCCCACGCCACAGGATAAAGATATCATCGATGTACCTCAGCCAGAGGCAGATATGGTCCTGCCACTGGCTGAGGTCATCGGCACCCACGATGGCCGCCTCCCACCAGCCCAGGAGCAAGTTTGCATAACTTGGCGCACAGGGACTACCCATAGCGGTGCCCCTGAGCTGGTGGTAAATGCGGCCATCAAAGGTGAAAAAGTTATTGTTCAGGCAGAAACTCAATAGGTCAATGACAAACCGATTATGTGGTCTCAATCTAATGTCCCTCATCTGAAGATAATATTCCACTGCTCTGATCCCCTGTTCATGATGGATGGACGTGTATGATGCATCTACATCAATCGATGCAAGAATCATATCATGCCCTAAAGTAATACTATCTAGTTTCAACAGGAGATCAGAGGTGTCTCGGATGTATGAGGGAAGGGACTCCACAAAGGGCCTCAAGATCTGATCGATATAGCTTCCCAGGTTTCGTGTGAGGCCACCAATACCTGATACAATTGGTCTTCCTTTCACAGGATTGGTCCCTTTGTGGACCTTAGGGAGGGCATAAAAGGTAGGCATCACCGGGAATTTTGGATACATAAAATCCATCTCATCCTTGTCTATCAGTCCTTCCTCAGTTTCTGTGTAAAGAATGGAAAGCAGGGGTCGAAAAGAGAGATGGTGGAAACATTAAGAATGATCGATAGTTAGCAGTGTATAATAAGATAAGAAATAGTATTTTTAGGAATAATTAATTCACTGACAAGTATATACAGGTAGGGGCTGTCATTAGGCGGTAATACAGCTAGCAGGGCAAGTAGAAGAGAAGAGTCGGGAGACTTCAGTTATTGGCCAAAATGGTGAGATTGAAAAAGACGTAGTGCGGGAGGGAAGAGGATGAATGCGGCTTACAGAGAGGAAAATTACTGTACAAACGGAAGATGTGAATTTTATTTCTGAAGTAAATAGTGTGAGTCCACTGACACATCTACAGAACAACTTATTACCAGTGATCGCCCTGATTATCGGGTGGGGTAAAAGGTCCTTAACTGTGTATAACTATTAGCCAGGACTAATACAGTGCTGGCCAAAAGTATTGGCACCCCTGCAATTCTGTCAGATAATACTCAATTTCTTCCAGAAAATGATTGCAATCACAAATGCTTTGGTAATAAGATCTTCATTTATTTTGCTTGCAATGAAAAAACACAAAAGAGAATGAAAAAAAAAGTCAAATCATTGATCATTTTACACAAAACTCCAAAAATGGGCCGGACAAAAGTATTGGCACCCTCACCCTAATACGTGGTAGCACAACCTTTAGACAAAATAACTGCGAACAACCGCTTCCGGTAACCATCAATGAGTTTCTTCCAATGCTCTCCTGGAATTTCTCCAGGTCCCTGAGATGTGAAGGGCGCCTTCTCCAAACTGCCATTGTGAGATCTCTCCTTGGGTGTTCTATGGGATTCAGGTCTGGACTCATTGCTGCCACTTTACAAGTCTCCAGTGCTTTCTCTCAAACCATTTTCTAGTGCTTTTTGAAGTGTGTTTTGGGTGATTGTCCTGCTGGAAGACCCATGACCTCTGAGGGAGACCCAGCTTTCTCACACTGGGCCCTACATTATGCTGCAGACTTCATAATGCCATGCACACGGTCAAGCAGTCCAGTGCCAGAGGCAGCAAAGCAACCCCAAAACATCAGGGAACCTCCGCCATGTCTGACTGTAGGGACCGTGTTCTTTTCTTTGAAGGCCTCTTTTTTTTTTTCCTGTAAACTCTATGTTGATGCCTTTTCCCAAAAAGCTCTACTTTTGTCTCATCTGACCAGAGAACATTCTTCCAAAAAGTTTTTGGCTTTCTCAGGTAAGTTTTGGCTTTTTTATGTCTGTGGGTCAGAAGTGGGGTCTTCCTGGGTATCCTACCATAGAGTCCCTTTTCATTCAGACGCCGACGGATAGTACGGGTTGACACTGTTGTACCCTCGGACTGCAGGGCAGCTAGAACTTGTTTGGATGTTAGTCGAGGTTCTTTAGCCACCATCCGCACAATCTTTCGTTGAAATCTCTCGTCCATTTTTCTTTTCCGTCCACATCTAGGGAGGTTAGCCACAGTGCCATGGGCTTTACACTTCTTGATGACACTGCGCACGGTAGACACAGGAACATTCAGGTCTTTGGAGATGGACTTGTAGCCTTGAGATTGCTCATGCTTCCTCACAATTTTGCTTCTCAGGTCCTCAGACAGTTCTTTGGTCTTCTTTCTTTTCTCCATGCTCAATGTGGCACACACAAGGACACAGGACAGAGGTTGAGTCAACTTTAATCCATTTCAACTGGCTGCAAGTGTGATTTAGTTATTGCCACCACCTGTTATGTGCCACAGGTAAGTAACAGGTGCTGTTAATTACACAAATTAGAGAAGCATCACATGATTTTTCAAAGGGTGCCAATACTTTTGTCTACCCCCTTTTTTATGTTTGGTGTGAAATTATATCCAATTTGGCTTTTTGACAATTCTTTTTGTGGTTTTCCATTGAAGACAAATGAAGATATTATTATCAAAGCATTTGTGATTGCAATCATTTTCTGGAAGAAATTGAGTATTATCTGACAGAATTGCAGGGGTGCCAATACTTTTGGCCAGCACTGTAAATCTGCCCCATTGTGTATATCTGTACAGGCCGTGTGTATGAGCTGACTGGATATCTCCTCACCATTGTGGCTGTACTTACTGAAAAGATCATTTATTGCTGCAGATTTTCTATAATTTTTGATCCAAATGGATTTATTATAAGAGAGAAGTGAAAGAGCTGACACTGTATATCCCCTCCTCCTGTATATAGTCCTATGTAAGACCCCCCTCCCTCCTCCTGTATACAGTCCCATGTAAGACCCCCCTCCCTCCTCCTGTATACAGTCCCATGTAAGACCCCCTCCTGTATACAGTCCCATGTAAGACCCCCCCTCCTGTATACAGTCCTATGTAAGACCCCCCTCCCTCCTCCTGTATACAGTCCTATGTAAGACCCTCCTCCTGTATACAGTCCCATGTAAGACCCCCCTCCCTCCTCCTGTATACAGTCCCATGTAAGACCCCCCTCCCTCCTCCTGTATACAGTCCCATGTAAGACCCCCCTCCCTCCTCCTGTATACAGTCCCATGTAAGACCCCCCTCCCTCCTCCTGTATACAGTCCCATGTAAGACCCCCTCCCTCCTCCTGTATACAGTCCCATGTAAGATCCCCCTCCCTCCTCCTGTATACAGTCCCATGTAAGACCCCCTCCTGTATACAGTCCTATGTAAGACCCCCCCTCCTGTATACAGTCCTATGTAAGACCCCCTCCCTCCTCCTGTATACAGCCTCCCCTCCTATACTAGCACAGACTCTGCTGCTCCGTTCAATCACCCCGGGAGGCCCCGCCCCTTCCGGTGACATGACGGGGGTCACATGACTAGTGATGAGGAGGACGTGTGTGACGTAGAGAGTGTCCTGTCCTGAAGAGTGAAGGGGTAAGTGAGGAGAGGAGGTTACCGGGAGCCCCGACACAATATGGAGGAGGAGAGAGGAGCAGGAATGGCCGGGATTTATTCCTAGGGGGCTGCACTACAACTCCCAGCAGGCTGCAGACTGGACACTACTGCTGGGGTTATAGGTAAGTGAGGAGAGGAGGTTACCGGGAGCCCCGACACAATATGGAGGAGGAGAGAGGAGCAGGAATGGCCGGGATTTATTCCTAGGGGGCTGCACTACAACTCCCAGCAGGCTGCAGACTGGACACTACTGCTGGGGTTATAGGTAAGTGAGGAGAGGAGGTTCCCCCCCCCGCAGGAGGGGCGGGCGGGGCGCCCCCCCGCCCCGCCCCCCGCCCCCCCCCCCCGCGGGGTTTTAGGGGAGGGGGGGGGGGGGGTTACCGGGAGCCCCGACACAATATGGAGGAGGAGAGAGGAGCAGGAATGGCCGGGATTTATTCCTAGGGGGCTGCACTACAACTCCCAGCAGGCTGCAGACTGGACACTACTGCTGGGGTTATAGGTAAGTGAGGAGAGGAGGTTACCGGGAGCCCCGACACAATATGGAGGAGGAGAGAGGAGCAGGAATGGCCGGGATTTATTCCTAGGGGGCTGCACTACAACTCCCAGCAGGCTGCAGACTGGACACTACTGCTGGGGTTATAGGTAAGTGAGGAGAGGAGGTTACCGGGAGCCCCGACACAATATGGAGACCTCCTGG
Source organism: Leptodactylus fallax (assembly GCA_947044405.1). Taxonomy (NCBI): domain Eukaryota; kingdom Metazoa; phylum Chordata; class Amphibia; order Anura; family Leptodactylidae; genus Leptodactylus; species Leptodactylus fallax. The sequence goes on along the minus strand of CAMRHE010000564.1, from coordinate 157,307 downwards.
CAGAGATTACAGGGTTGTGGTGATTGTCATAATCCAAAATTGTCAGCTGCTGGGTGTAGTAGTTCCATGCTGGGTGTAGTAGTTCCATGCTGGGTGTAGTAGTCCCCTGTGTGCTGGGTGTAGTAGTCCCATGCTGGGTGTAGTAGTCCCCTGTATGCTGGGTGTAGTAGTCCCCTGTATGCTGGGTGTAGTAGTCCCCTGTATGCTGGGTGTAGTAGTAGTTGCATGCTGGGTGTAGTAGTAGTTCCATGCTGGGTGTAGTAGTAGTTCCATGCTGGGTGTAGTAGTTCCATGCTGGGTGTAGTAGTTCCATGCTGGGTGTAGTAGTTGCATGCTGGGTGTAGTAGTAGTCCCATGCTGGGTGTAGTAGTCTCCTGTGTGCTGGGTGTAGTAGTAGTTGCATGCTGGGTGTAGTAGTCCCCTGTGTGCTGGGTGTAGTAGTAGTTCCATGCTGGGTGTAGTAGTAGTTCCATGCTGGGTGTAGTAGTAGTTCCATGCTGGGTGTAGTAGTAGTTCCATGCTGGGTGTAGTAGTAGTTCCATGCTGGGTGTAGTAGTAGTTCCATGCTGGGTGTAGTAGTAGTTCCATGCTGGGTGTAGTAGTCCCTTGTGTGCTGGGTGTAGTAGTTCCATGCTGGGTGTAGTAGTTGCATGCTGGGTGTAGTAGTAGTCCCATGCTGGGTGTAGTAGTCTCCTGTGTGCTGGGTGTAGTAGTAGTTGCATGCTGGGTGTAGTAGTAGTTCCATGCTGGGTGTAGTAGTCCCCTGTGTGCTGGGTGTAGTAGTAGTTGCATGCTGGGTGTAGTAGTCCCCTGTGTGCTGGGTGTAGTAGTAGTTCCATGCTGGGTGTAGTAGTAGTTCCATGCTGGGTGTAGTAGTAGTTCCATGCTGGGTGTAGTAGTAGTTCCATGCTGGGTGTAGTAGTCCCTTGTGTGCTGGGTGTAGTAGTTCCATGCTGGGTGTAGTAGTTGCATGCTGGGTGTAGTAGTAGTCCCATGCTGGGTGTAGTAGTCTCCTGTGTGCTGGGTGTAGTAGTAGTTCCATGCTGGGTGTAGTAGTAGTTCCATGCTGGGTGTAGTAGTAGTTCCATGCTGGGTGTAGTAGTAGTTCCATGCTGGGTGTAGTAGTAGTTCCATGCTGGGTGTAGTAGTAGTTCCATGCTGGGTGTAGTAGTAGTTCCATGCTGGGTGTAGTAGTAGTTCCATGCTGGGTGTAGTAGTCCCCTGTGTGCTGGGTGTAGTAGTAGTCTCCTGTGTGCTGGGTGTAGTAGTAGTTCCATGCTGGGTGTAGTAGTAGTTCCATGCTGGGTGTAGTAGTAGTTCCATGCTGGGTGTAGTAGTCTCCTGTGTGCTGGGTGTAGTAGTAGTCCCATGCTGGGTGTAGTAGTAGTCCCATGCTGGGTGTAGTAGTAGTTCCATGCTGGGTGTAGTAGTAGTTCCATGCTGGGTGTAGTAGTAGTTCCATGCTGGGTGTAGTAGTAGTTCCATGCTGGGTGTAGTAGTAGTTCCATGCTGGGTGTAGTAGTCCCTTGTGTGCTGGGTGTAGTAGTAGTTCCATGCTGGGTGTAGTAGTCCCTTGTGTGCTGGGTGTAGTAGTAGTTCCATGCTGGGTGTAGTAGTAGTTCCATGCTGGGTGTAGTAGTAGTTGCATGCTGGGTGTAGTAGTAGTCCCCTGTGCTGGGTGTAGTAGTAGTCCCCTGTGCTGGGTGTAGTAGTAGTTCCATGCTGGGTGTAGTAGTAGTTCCATGCTGGGTGTAGTAGTAGTTCCATGCTGGGTGTAGTAGTAGTTCCATGCTGGGTGTAGTAGTAGTTCCATGCTGGGTGTAGTAGTCCCCTGTGTGCTGGATGTAGTAGTAGTTCCATGCTGGATGTAGTAGTAGTTGCATGCTGGGTGTAGTAGTAGTTGCATGCTGGGTGTAGTAGTAGTTGCATGCTGGGTGTAGTAGTAGTCCCCTGTGCTGGGTGTAGTAGTTCCATGCTGGGTGTAGTAGTCCCATGCTGGGTGTAGTAGTCCCCTGTGTGCTGGGTGTAGTAGTTCCATGCTGGGTGTAGTAGTCCCCTGTGTGCTGGGTGTAGTAGTAGTTCCATGCTGGGTGTAGTAGTCCTGTGTGCAGTGTCAGTATTAATACCAGTGATGTTCTGCCCAGTGAAGGGTTAAACATTTGGGTCTTCTCTCCTGGACTAGGCAGAGACCCCGCTGTAGGATTTCTGCTGTATAAAGCTGTCGCCTCCCCCGGTGCCCGGCACTGACCTGACAGCAGGGACATGGCCGCTCTGCCAGACATCCCCGGTCTAGTCATGTGGTCATGGAGCGGGAACTACAGGGTTAATGGGCTGTGTATTACGGTGGGCCCGGGTCCTCTGTCTGGCCATTTTGCAGATCTTTTTTTTTTTTTTCTCAGCCTAGCGATGTGAGGGCTTATTCTTTGTTGTACTTCTAGTTGCTGCCATTTTGGGGTACATATATGTTTTAATCAGCTTTTAATAGCTTTTTGGGGTCCCTTGTGAAAAATCCTGCACTTGTATCGTAATCTTCTGTGTGTTCTACATGATCTGGCATCTTGTCCATCGGGTCGTTACGCTTACACCGATACCAGATGTTTACTGGTTTTATTATATTTTACCATCATTTTTAAGAATAACCGATTTTTGGGGGGTCGCCGTATTCTGACATCTGTAACTATTTTGTTGACTTGAGCTTTGTGGGATTTTTTTTTTTCCATTGCCGAAAATTGTATTTTTTATTGATTCCATTTTTTGGCCCGTACAACTTTTGGACCACATTTTATTGCTATTTTTGAGTGGGGTGACCAAAACGCACGGATTTACCCATTGTGGTTTGTCTGTTTATACGGCCATCGCTGTACTTGATAAATAACACTATATTTGCATGGCTTGGACTTGTAAGCACACGGCGATTCCAGATGTTTTTTTGGCTGCTATCTTTATGGTGAAGTTATGTGCTCCCCTCTGGAGCATTGATCTCTTCACAGTTTCCCACACCCGTCTTCATCGAGTCCCCCATTGACACTAGATGCGCAGAGTTATTTACAGACTTGGGCCTCTTAATTCTGGTCCATCTCTTGTGCGTCTGAACTCAAATTTACGGCAGTCGGGAACTGCTATAGGTTTCTGGTCTTCTGAAATGAGTTTTAGTAAATCGGGCTGAGGCTTCCCCACAACTCCCTACATAGATTTCCACCCTGTTCTGACCACCATCTTATAAAGTGTCGAGCAGGGTGAAATCCCACTGAGATGGTGCATTTTGGGAACAAATCTTGACCATATGCCTAAGATGCACCACTAGTGCTATAGCAGTGTTAGTAAGTTCTCTCCCAGTATTTCCTGCAGGACGTCTCTTAGATCCTCGATCTGACTCTGTGAGTGTGACCTCCAACTTATCCCGGATACACAGCTTGCCATACAAAGAATGAAAAAGTCACAATTTTTTGTGCAAATTGAAGTTTTTCGTCCCACTCTCCACTTAAATGGGTTTTTGAGCCCTGAATGCATTTTTGATGGTGATGCCCTGTCCACGAGATAGCTCATCAGTATCTAATCTGTGCAGGGTCCGGGTGTTGTACCCCCACAGATCAGTTGATCCGATCCTCCATGTACCAGAAACCACAGCAGTGGACGGGGAAAGGAAACCATGTGATCCTATTCCAGGAATGGGAGCCGCGCTGCCGTACTCCAGGTACCACCGCCATACAGTGGACGGGGCTGCAGCTCTGTTACTGGTTTAGCTCCCCGTTCACTGCTGAAGCTTCTAGTACCCGGATCAGATGAACTATGTGGGGTCGGAGTGTCGTACCCCCACAGATCAGATACTGGCAACCTATCCGGCTAGCACACTGACCAATTGTTTCCGAAGGCTCCATACACGCACCCGTGTATTATCACAGGTCCGTGACCCAGGGACAAAACTCAGGACAGGTCCATTTTATGGCCCGGACAGCAAGAATTATTGGGTCCAAGAAGGGCACAAGTGACTCAGGGATATCGTTCATGTGCCGTCCATGGTGTTTTACCACTGACCCACAGATGTAACCGTACGTCTCAAACTCGGCCAGGCAAGCAGGCCGCACAAAAAAAAAAAATTGATTCAATCGCATTCGATTTTCTACAATTTAAATTTATTGAAATAACCCCAGCAGTGCTGCCCATCCAGTACTTACCCCAACCCGACCCAGGGAAGACAACAAGAGGTGCCAGGGAGCGGAGAGGTATCTACACTGAAGCTGCCCAAGCTTGTAGGCCGCAAATGTTCAATAAGGTTTAGAACTGGGTCGGGAAGACGGCTGCGGACCGCAGATTACAGCTTTGGGGGCTGCTTGTGTGAGACCCCTGTATTAGATACAGAACTGACTGCAGATGAGAAGAGATGATGGGGGTGATGGTAGTTAATGGCACTTAAAGGGAATGTATCATGAGAAAATGATCTAGTTTATAAACCAAGTTTTTACATTAAACATTAAATAAAAAAATTTAATAATTCCTTTTAGACTAGCTGCATAACAAGTATACTGACCAGACTAGTAGGTTAGAGGAGACGACACCGCAGGATTTCATGACAGTATCCTGTCAGTAGAAGTGACCGGCAAATATCTCATACTATCAATACTCTGGTATACATCAGTCACCCCCATTATATCCTCGGAGCAGTCCTGTATAATATCCGATTACTGAGACATTCATGTAAGACGTTCTATCAGATGGGATCTTACCCTCGTCCTCCTTGTTCTGCCTCAGGTACAAGACGATGGTCCTCTCCACCAATGACCCACCAGGGATGGCCGAGGCCAGAAACCACATGTCTACAAGGATATTAGAGCTCGCCCTGGAGATCATCTCCTTGATCACTGGAGAGGTGAGAGTCTCACATGACATCACTCTTATCTCTCGGAATAAACCAGGGAAATGACTGGACAGGTGAAGGATTCTTAGAATCTCTGTAGTGATCTGTAGTGTCTCACCATACACAGGATTACACAGTAGTGAAGAAGTCGTCTGGTGAGTGTGTGACACCCCGTGTGTCAGGAGGATGGAGCAGGACCCCGAGCCCCATCACCGAGCCTCCACCTCATTCACTGAGACATGAGCAGAAGATCCTAGAACTTACCAGCAGGATCACTGAGCTGCTGAGCGGAGAGGTGAGCGCTGCTGGGAATGCTGGGACATTATACAAGAACACCAAGGGAGGGCTCTGGGGATGACTGTATCATTGTGTTGTCAGGTTCCTATAAGGTGTCAGGATGTCACTGTCTATTTCTCCATGGAGGAGTGGGAGTATTTAGAAGGACACAAGGATCTGTACAAGGAGGTCATGATGGAGGATCAGCAGCCCCTCACATCAGCAGGTAAGAGGAGACCTTCCTGATGATAGAGGAGAGACCAGGTATGAGGGTCACCTAGACTCCCCCATCATCTGCTCATCACATATAGACAATGTATTCAGTCACTGTGTATATTTCCTATAGATGGATCCGGTCAGAGGAATCCACCAGAGAGATGTCCCAGTCCTCCATATTCCCAGGATTGTCCCGAGGATGCAGAGCAGAATGTCCCACTGGATCATCAGGTAGATGAAGCTGAGATGTCTGTAAATCCTCTATAGATTGATGTCATGAAGCTTTCTACTACACGTCTCAGCAGCAGTGGAGTGTCCGCTCTATTGGATGATATTGTTGGCTGTGCTCGGTCGTGGCTACAAATGGTTTCTGGTTCCGTAATAGATTGTGGTAAACTTCCACCTGTTTGCTCTACTTGGTAGTTGATCTTCAGTGTAGATAAATGTCTAGTTCTGCAGCGTAGATGGAAATCATGGACTAAATAACAGCACAATGCCAGTCAGCTGCTGCTAAGGGTAACACATTATTGTCATGTATAGAATGAGTCAATGAGTTTCGGAGTGATAACTATACAGTGTACTTAGCATAGTGAAAAACACCTCAGTTCATTAAGTTCTTTTGAGGGATGAGAGAGGATGTGGAGAACAGGAAATGTTAGGAATCTGTTTCCCTCTATTGACTCAGAGGAAGATAAAAAAAAAAAAACACATAAGGCGTGAACCAGTCTGCCCTAAAAGGGAAACCATTTCCTGGAATCCTGAGTGGCCATCAGATTAGTATTGTACTTGTATTAGTGGCTTCTCAAGGTTTTTCACCTTCTCCTGGATATAAGATAAACTCGGGATCTTCTTCTTCTTCTTCTCATGTCCTTCATGTCGGATCTTTCCAGGAAAGTGATGAGAGTGGAACGACGAGTGGACTGGAGAACCCCATATCAGTGTCAGAGAAGGGTAAGAGCCTTTCATACATCTTGTGTTTTCTTCTTCCCTTATACATTGCAGACTGAGTTTACATAAATCCGTCTCCCTGCTTTCCAATGGAGGAGATGTATACGGCACAGATACCTGCTGAGCTTTCTCTGATTTCCTCCTCCAGTCAGTCGGATCAGTCGATATCCACATGTTGTTTTACTAGAAGGCTCAGAGGAAGATTATTGGAGATTTTCTCTTCTCAGACATGTCAGGCAGGACATATAGTGACTGTGGGTTTCTATGATAATGGAAAATCCATAAAAATCTTTGTTGTGGTCATTATTACTATTACTGATAATAATAATACATTTTATTTATATAGCGCCAACATATTCCGCAGCACTGTACAATTTGTAGGGTTGAAGTACTGACAAAAAAGATACATTACAAAGAAATAGTCAATTCACACACTGGGACTGAGGGCCCTGCTCGCAAGAGCTTACAATCTATGAAGTAGAGGGGGTGACACAAGAGCTTACAATCTATGAGGTAGAGGAGGTGACACAAGAGCTTACAATCTATGGGGTAGAGGTGACACAAGAGCTTACAATCTATGAGGTAGAGGAGGTGACACAAGAGCTTACAATCTATGAAGTAGAGGGGGTGACACAAGAGCTTACAATCTATGAGGTAGAGGAGGTGACACAAGAGCTTACAATCTATGAGGTAGAGGAGGTGACACAAGAGCTTACAATCTATGAGGTAGAGGTGACACGAGCTTACAATCTATGAGGTAGAGGAGGTGACACAAGAGCTTACAATCTATGAAGTAGAGGGGGTGACACAAGAGCTTACAATCTATGAGGTAGAGGAGGTGACACAAGAGCTTACAATCTATGAGGTAGAGGTGACACGAGCTTACAATCTATGAGGTAGAGGAGGTGACACAAGAGCTTACAATCTATGGGGTAGAGGAGGTGACACAAGAGCTTACAATCTATGAGGTAGAGGTGACACAAGAGCTTACAGTCTATGAGGTAGAGGTGACACAAGAGCTTACAATCTATGAGGTAGAGGTGACACAAGAGCTTACAATCTATGAGGTAGAGGAGGTGACACAAGAGCTTACAATCTATGAGGTAGAGGAGGTGACACAAGAGCTTACAATCTATGAGGTAGAGGAGGTGACACAAGAGCTTACAATCTATGAGGTAGAGGAGGTGACACAAGAGCTTACAATCTATGAGGTAGAGGAGGTGACACAAGAGCTTACAATCTATGAGGTAGAGGAGGTGACACAAGAGCTTACACTCTATGAGGTAGAGGGGGTGACACAGGAGGTAGCCGGGGCGGCATCGGAGGTAGCATTGCTTATACAATGGTCAGACAGTTGTGTAATAGAGGTTACTGCCATTACACATATATAAAGCTGTAGGAGCCGTCACCAGTCGTGTCCTGTAACGTGCAGACGGTGCCCAGACATATAAAGTAAGTCTGATACGGCCTCATATCATGTGAGGTAATGCGGGAGCGTGAACAGAGGAGGGGACATTTTAGGGATTCTAACTACGGAAGGGTTTACATTAGGAGTTGTGATCGGCCTGTCTGATAAGACGTGTCTTTAGTTTGCGCTTGAAGCTGTGGAATTTGGGGGTTAATCTAATAGTCCGGGATAGAGCATTCCAGAGAAGTGGTGCAACTCGGGAGAAGTCTTGTATACGAGCGTGGGAGGATCTGATAATAGAGGATGTTAGTCTTAGGTCATTGAGTGAGCGGAGAGTACGGGTTGGGTGATAGAGATGAGGGAGGAAATGTAGGGAGGTGCAGCATTATGGAGAGCCTTGTGGAGGAGGGGGAGAAGGTTATATTGTATTCTGTATTGAATAGGCAGCCAATGTAGTGACCGGCCCAGACCGGAGGCCTCGCTGTAGTGACCGGCCCAGACCGGAGGCCTCGCTGTAGTGACCGGCCCAGACCGGAGGCCTCGCTGTAGTGACCGGCCCAGACCGGAGGCCTCGCTGTAGCGACCGGCACAGACCGGAGGCCTCGCTGTAGCGACCGGCACAGACCGGAGGCCTCGCTGTAGCGACCGGCACAGACCGGAGGCCTCGCTGTAGCGACCGGCACAGACCGGAGGCCTCGCTGTAGCGACCGGCACAGACCGGAGGCCTCGCTGTAGCGACCGGCACAGACCGGAGGCCTCGCTGTAGCGACCGGCACAGACCGGAGGCCTCGCTGTAGCGACCGGCACAGACCGGAGGCCTCGCTGTAGCGTCTAGACTGATAGATGAGCCTGGCCGCCGCATTCAGAATAGATTGTAGAGAGGAGAGTTTAGTAGGGGGAAGAGCGATTAGTAAGGAGTTACAGTAGTCAAGGCGAGAGTGAATCAGGGCAACAATAAGTGTCTTTAGTGTATCTGTGGTAAGGAAAGGGCGAATTGTGGAGATGTTTTTGAGGTGGAGATGACATGAGCGTGCGAGTGATTGGATATGGTGGGTGAAGGAAAGGTCTGGGTCAAACAAAACCCCGAGGCAGCGGGCCTACTGCCCAGGAGTTATGGCAAGGCCGGAGACTGCAATGGAGATATCAGAGACAGATCTGTTAGATGGTGGAAACAACAGTAGTTCACTCTTTGAGAGATTCAGTATCAGAGCGAAGACATGATATTAGAGACAGCAGAGAGACAGTCACTGGTGTTCTGTATTAGTGCAGGGGTGATGTCACGGGATGACGTATATAATTGGGTGTCATCAGCATAAAGATGGTACCGGAAGCTAAATCTGGTGATGGTTTATCCAACGGGGGCTGTGTAGAGGGAGAAGAGCAGGGGACCTAGGACCGAGCCCTGAGGAACCCCAACGGCAAGGGGAAGAGGGGGAAGAAACAGAGCCCGCAAATGATACACTGAAAGTGCGGTCAGAGAGATAAGAGGAGAACCAGGAGAGAGCGGTGTCCGTGAGGCCGACAGAGCGGAGCATAGTGAGGAGGAGTTGATGGTCAACAGTGTCAAATGCTGCTGAGAGATCCAGAAGAATAAGAAGAGAGAAGTCACCTTTGGATTTAGCCATCAGGAGATCATTGGAGACTTTTGTGAGGGCCGTTTCAGTAGAGTGCAGAGTGCGGAAGCCAGACTGTAAGAGGTCAAGAAGAGAGTTAGCAGAAAGATAGCGGATTAAACGAGAATAGACCAAGCGTTCCAAGATCTTGGAGATAAAAGGAAGGTTAGAGACAGGTCGATAGCAGCACAGGACGGGTCAGGAGGATTTCTTCAGTAGAGGGGATATGACAGCATGTTTGAAAGAGGATGGGAAAATTCCAGAAGAGAGAGAGAGGTTAAATATTTTAGTAAGGTAAGTCGTGACGGCAGACAACAGAGACTGGAGAAGGTGTGAGGGGAAAGGGTCACTACTGCAGGTCGTAGGGCGAGAAGAGGAAAGTAATACATTTAGTGTCACGTTATCCCATCCTATTACTCAGCACCGGTGCGCGGTAATATTAGATGGGTAACACTACAGATATAATTATATCATACAAGAGACCTGCCGACCGGGTACAGAGATTAGGGAGCAGAGCTTTGTGGGTGACCTTATATTGGATGGGCAACTAGTACAGTGACTGGCAGAGAGAAAGGGGAGCCGGGCTGCTGCCTGCAGGATATACTGTAGAGAGTTTATTAAACAGTATTAGTAGGAAGTTACAAGAAAAGCACATACACATTAGGTATCCCTGTGTCTCAAAATGTCCGTTCTACGACCTTATAAAAATATAAAAGAGCTGAGCCACCTGTTTTTTTTTTGTTGTTTCACCTCCCATAAATATGTGAATAAAAAAACAATGAAAACAATTCACATTCCCTAAAATGGTATAAATAAAAAGTACATCTGGCCGTGCAAAAAAAAAAAAAAAAAAAAATCGTCCCGTGTATGGAAATATTAAAAAAAAAGTTGTGTGGCAGAATATGGCAATTTTTCAGTTTTTATTTTTTTAAAGTTCTCCAATTTTTTTTTTTTTTTGTTTAGGTTAAACTATATTAAAAAAAGCTATAAATTTGGTATTTCCGTTATCACATCAACCCATAGAATACAGGTGCCACGTTATTTTCGCTTCTCTGTGAACGTCATAAACATGAAGCCCGTAAGAAAGTTGCAGAATTGCAGTTTTTATCCAATTCTACCCCATTCTGAATTTCTTCCAACTTCCCAGTATATTGAACAGAATATTTAATGGTGCCATTATAAAGTACAGTTTGTCCCACAAATATTAAGCCCTTGTATGGCTCTACGAACTGAAAAATGTAAAAAAGTTATGGCTTTTGGAAGGTGGGGAGTAAAAAAACAAATCAAAAGCTGGCTCCATCAGGAAGGGGTTAATGAGATTTGTCTCTTAGGTGTCTTCCCGACAATAGTGACCTCAAGAAATAATTTATCCGGTGATTCAGGGTGAAGCAAAACCTTTGTCACTTTTGTCACTTTTTTTTTTTTTTTTTTTTTTTATCCCTTACTTTTTGCGGGACAAATTGTACGTCACAGTGATGTTATTTAGTATTCTGCGAAGTGTACTGGGAAAAATTGGGGTGAAATTGGGGAAAAAGTAGTGCCATTTTTATGTTGATGCCTAATTTATATGGTTTTTTTTTTCATGCTTTAATACCTTTACAAAAAATAAAAATTTTTAAAATAAAAAAAATCTTTGCGTCACCCTCTTCTGACACCTATAATGTTTTTTAGATTTCAGTATCCAGAGCTCTGTACATGTTATACAATGTGATTACCTATAGAATAATACAATGGTCACAGAAATAACTTATCTGACAAAATTAATAATATTTAAAAATTCTATGAAAATGAACAAATGAAAGTCAGACATTGCTTTTTCCTATTTTTTTTTTTTTTTTTATATATATATATGGAACGCTTCACAAATTTGCGTGTCATCCTTGTGCAGGGGCCATGCTAATCTTCTCTGTATCGTTCCAATTTTTAGTATATGTGCTGCCGAAGCAAGCACAAGACATTGCTTTCCAACCAGGCTTCAGCAGAATTTAAAAAAAAAAAGAAAACTCATGAAACAGGCCTGGACAGAAATGATGGTTCCCTTTACTTAATATTTAGTTGCACAACCTTTTGAGGCAATCCCTGCAATCAAACGATTCCTGTAACTGTCAATGAGACTTCTGCACCTCTCAGCAGGTATTTTGGCCGCTCCTCATGAGCAAACTGCTCCAGTTGTCTCGGGTGTGAAGGGTACCTTTTCCAGACGGCATGTTTCAGCTCCTTCCAAAGATACTCAATAGGATTTAGGTCAGGGCTCATAGAAGGCCACTTCAGAATAGTCCAATGTTTCCCTCTTATCCATTCTTGGGTGTTTTTAGCTGTGTTTTGGGTCATTATCCTGTTGCAAGACCCATGACCTGCGACTGAGACCAAGCTTTCTGACACTGGGCAGCACATTTCTCTCTAGAATCCCTTGATAGTCTTGAGATTTCATTGTACCCTGCACAGATTCAAGACACCCTGTGCCAGATGCAGCAAAGCAGTCCCAGAACATAACAGAGCCTCCTCCATGTTTCACAGTAGGGACAGTGTTCTTTTCAAGATAGGCTTCATTTTTCCGTCTGTGAACATAGATCTGATGTGCCTTGCCAAAAATTCGATTTTTGTCTCATCTGTCCATAGGACATTCTCCCAGAAGCTTTGTGGCTTGTCAGCATGTAGTTTGGCAAATTCCAGTTGTCAGATTCAAGTTATTTCTGTGACTATTGTGGGTTTTTCTTTCATTAAACGAGGGAGGGGACCAATAATTTTGTCCACATCTATATATCATATGCTCAGATAATCAATTGACTAAACACTTATTTTTCTCATTGTATGAATATTAGTTATTTTGTTTGTGATTTATTTTCATTTATCTAATTTTTTTTAAGGTGAAAACCTTTTAATTGACTCCCAAGGACGTCTTATTTTATCACACTGGCATGAAGAAGTAGAAGACGATGAATCGCGCAGTTATACCATACAAGACACTGGAAATAGTCTGGGGGAAAATTTAGCATTTTCTGAACATAGTAAACTTCATACCAAAAAATCTAATCTTTCCAGTCTGATGAGGATTCATAGAGGTGATCGGCCATTCTCATGTTCAGAATGTGGGAAATCTTTTAGTAGGAAATCACATCTTATGCAACATCAGAGAACTCACACAGGAGAGAAGCCTTTTTCATGTACTGAATGTGGGAAATCTTTCACCCGGAAATTACAACTTGTGAAACATTTAAGAACACACACAGGGGAGAATACGTTTTCATGTCCTGAATCTGAGAACTGTTTAACATATAAATTGGGTGTTGTTGACCATGTACGAATTCACACAGAAGAGAAGCCATATTCATGTCATGAATGTGATAAATGTTTTACCCAGAAATCACATCTTGTGGAACACTTAAGAATTCACACTGGGGAGAAGCCATTCTCATGTCATCAGTGTGGGAAATGCTTTACCCAGAAAGTACATCTTGTGGAACATGAGAGAATTCACACTGGAGAGAGGCCATTTTCATGCCCTGAATGTGGGAAACGCTTTACTTCTAAATCGGGTCTTGTTGACCATGTAAGAACACACACAGGGGAGAAGCCATATTCATGTCATGAATGTGGGAAATGCTTTATCCAGAAACTACGTCTTGCAGAACATCAGAGAACTCACACAGGGGAGAAGCCTTTTTCATGCCCTGAATGTGGTAAATGCTTCATGTGTAAATGTCATCTTGATAGACATCAGAAAATTCACACAGGCGAGAAGCCATTTTTGTGCTCCGAATGTGGGAGAACTTTTATAGAGAAAGATCGTCTTGAAAGTCATCAGAAAATTCACACGGGGGAGAAGCCATTTTTATGTTCAGAATGTGGGAAATGTTTTACCTATAAAAAAGGACTCATTGAACATCTGAGAATTCACACAGGAGAGAAGCCATATTCATGCTCAGAATGTGGGAGATGTTTTAACCATAAATCAAATTTTGTTAGACATCAGAGAGTTCACACAGGAGAGAAACCTTTTTCATGTTCAGAATGTGGGAAATGTTTTAGAAAGAAATCGGATCTGGATAATCATTGGAGAATTCACACAGGGGAGAAGCCATTTACATGTGTGGAATGTGGAAAATTGTTTACACGTAAAGATACTTTTCAGAAACATCTGAGAAGTCACACGGGGGAGAAGCCGTTTCTGTGTCCATAATGTGGGAAATAAGATATTATGAACACGTCACATAGGGAGAAATGGTTGTCATGTTGAAAGGGGGAACAGCTTTATTCTTAAAGGCGATGTGTCACCAGAAAATGGCCTATTTGTTGAAACCAAGTTTTATGTTAAACATATTGTTAAAGAATTTTTGTCAATTTTAATTTTCCACGTCTGTATCTACATATAAAGATAAGTACTAAATCCTGCACTCTTTACTCTGCCAACTAAGCCTAATAATAGGTCAATTCTGTTGAGGTTTTCTTTGCAGCAGTCACCTCATTTACATCACATAAAGGGGTTATAGTAGATGATGTAACAGCTCCTCCTTCTGTGCCTAGAGATCTCTCTCATAGTCTACATAAAATCAGAATCATCTGGTTTTAATGATTAAAAAAAAAAAGAAAAAAGGTGATACATACCCTTTAAATGGTCATCGTTTTATCCAGCTACGCAAATTAATAGTAAAAGTAAATAAAAAATTTACTTTTCTCCACTTAGACTGTTTTTCCTTCTCCTCCACTCTTTAACTGCCATAAACTGGACATCTCTGCTAAGTCTAACTCGAGTGAGGGCTGAGTAACACAGACACACTGACAGAGTCCTGCAACTAAAGTTTCTCTCTCACCCCCAGCGCTTTCTTCACGTTAGGACTTCTCTGCAATGTCCTCCATGATGCTGCTGAGTGAGAGTGAGGGTCCATTAACACGAACGTGTTCTGCTCATGCGCCGGTCGTGTTTTCGGGACTGACCATGGCTGTGTGAATGGAACTTACTGCGTCATAGTGAGGCCACATCACTACTGTACGGAACTCAAAGCTTTAAAGAACCGCTTATATTAAAAAGTCATCTGAAAGGACTGAAATACTCCAACACAGAGAGATTTCGGGTCTCATCTCGGAGCCGGCCATTGTGTGTTATCTCCTGAATCATCAATATCTGTCACTGGAACAGAAAAATCCAGTATGGCGAATATCAAGGACATCATTATTTGTTATTTTTTTCTTCACAGACCCATTGGCTTTTAATGGGAGCGTCAGGTCCATGAAAATGGAGCCGTGTTTCTCATCCATCAATAGTAGAGTAAGCTTTACTTTTCGATGGATCACGGACAGCACTCTATCGTGAACCTCGGTAGTGTGAATAGAGCTGGAAGTATCACTGCATTTATTTAAAGGTATTAACCCATGAGGAGAGAACAGAAGGACCCTTTGACCACAGCGCCGTCAACCACCAGTTATGTAGGCATGACCGTTGGTGGACGGCGGTCTCATTCACTTCAGTAGGAGTGCTGTAGACAACTGAAGTTAAGCACTCAGATAATTCCTGCATTCCCATTAAAGTGAATGGGAGCAACATCAAGCGCCGATCACGCTCACATTCAGCCTGGCTACAGTCTGACTGTGCAGTGGGGTAAAGTCTCTCCCATTCTCACTTTAAGGAACATAGGTATCATTAAAGGAGTTGTCCAGGATCTGCAGCAAACCATGGGGCAGCAGGGATGAGTGAAAAAGAAAACTAAAGACGTACTTGCCTGTTCCCAGCGCTCTATCCACTACAGTCTCTTTTCCGTCACTTGTTAGGGTTCATCGGGGCAGAGGCTATGAGGGCCATGGTGGCTGAGACCAATTGTTGACCTCTGGTTACAGGTAAGGAATGAGTAAAGTAAGTGAATGATGCCACCAGTCCCTCACTAGGTTTTCTTACACGAACTGTTCAATTCAGAGACTACAGTCATGGCCAAAAGTTTTGAGAATGATACAAATATTAATTTTTACAAAGTCTACTGCTTCAGTTTTTCTAATGGCAATTTGCATATACTCCAGAATGTTATAAAGAGTGATCAGCTTAACAGCAATTACTTGCAAAGTCAATATTTGCCTAGAAAATGAACTTTATCCCCCAAAACACATTTCAACATCATTGCAGCCCTGCCTTAAAAGGACCACCTAACATCGTTTCAGTGATTGCTCCATTAACACAGGTGTGGGTGTTGATGAAGACAGGGCTGGAGATCAATCTGTCATGATTAAGTAAGAATGACACCACTGGACACTTTAAAAGGAGGCTGGTGCTTGCCATCATTGTTTCTTTTCTGTTAACCATGGTTATCTCTAAAGAAACACGTGCAGTCATCATTGCACTGCACAAAAATGGCCTAACTGGGAAGAGTATTGCAGCTAGAAAGATTGCACCTCAGTCAACAATCTATCGCATCATCAAGAACTTCAAGGAGAGAGGTTCCATTGGTGCCAAAAAGGCTCCAGGGCGCCCAAGAAAGACCAGCAAGCGGCAGGACCGTCTATTAAAAGTGTTTCAGCTGCGGGATCGGGCTACCAGCAGTGCAGAGCTTGCTGAGGAATGGCAGCAGGCAGGTGTGAGTGCATCTGCACGCACTGTGAGGCGTTGACTCTTGGAGCAAGGACTGGTCTCAAGGAGGGCAGCAAAGAAGCCACTTCTCTCCAGAAAAAACATCAGCGACAGACTGATATTCTGCAAAAGGTACAGGGAGTGGACTGCTGAGGACTGGGGTAAAGTCATTTTCTCTGATGAATCCCCTTTTCGATTGTTTGGAACATCTGGAAAACAGCTTATTCGGAGAAGAAGAGGTGAGCGCTACCACCAGTCTTGTCTCATGCCAGCTGTAAAGCATCCTGAAACCATTCATGTGTGGGGTTGCTTCTCAGCCAAGGGAATCGGCTCTCACAGTCTTGCCTAAAAACACAGCCATGAATAAAGAATGGTACCAGAATGTCCTCCAAGAGCAACTTCTCCCAACCGTCCAAGAGCAGTTTGGCGCTCAACAATGCCTTTTCCAGCATGATGGAGCACCTTGCCATAAAGCAAAGGTGATAACTAAATGGCTCAAGGAACAAAACATAGAGATTTTGGGTCCATGGCCTGGAAACTCCCCAGATCTTAATCCCATTGAGAACTTGTGGTCAATCATCAAGAGACGGGTGGACAAACAAAAACCAACAAATTCAGACAAAATTAAAGCATTGATTCTGCAAGAATGGACTGCTATCAGTCAGGATTTGGTCCAGAAGTTGATTGAGAGCATGCCAGGGAGAATTGCAGAGGTCCTGAAGAAGAAGGGTCAACACTGCAAATATTGACTTGCTGCATTAACTCATTCTAACTGTCAATATAAGCTTCTGTTACTCATAATATGAATGCAATTCTATTTCTGTATGTGATAAAAACATCTGACACACACACATAAAAACCAGAGGGCAGCAGATCATGTGAAGATATAATATTTGTGTCATTCTCAAAACTTTTGGCCATGACTGTAGAAACAGATATCTTGAATCTTACACCTGTGTTTTACTTTCAAGGCACTGGACACCATCAGACCAGAGTGATAACCATGTGGGGCGATGCGATTGACCTGTCAAGAATATTTCTATTGCTATTCATTTAAGATCAGTTTGTATGGTTAATTCTTCACCCTGTATATGGTTGATATGGCTTATTTTGGGAGATTTCTGGTCTATCACATTCCACTATATATACCATACTGTTATTGTCACAGTGTTTGCATAAGGGATCATTTTTGATGACTTTTTGTTCTGTAAAGCCAATTCTTCATCACTTTTCAAATAGGCTCAGCCACAAGTATGTCTAGCATTTACAAATCATGAAAACAAGCTAATTTTTGGAGCGTTTTTAAAAAATCCGTAAAAGCGAGTGTCAGCGCAGTGTATGGTTAAAGTAGTAATATGTATCCTCTGCTTACCATCCGTTTTTCCATAGTCATACATGTCACTGTCACTTTGGCATAACTTTGGTTGTGTTTGCCTTAGAGAGCTAGAAGTTGGATAAACAGGTTCCTAGGAGCCCTGACAGTGTCATACACTATGTATTATAGATATATAGTCCTAGGAGCCCTGACAGTGTCATACACATGTTTTATAGATATAGTTCTAGGAGTCCTGACAGTGTCATACACTATGTATTATAGATATATAGTCCTAGGAGTCCTGACAGTGTCATACACTATGTATTATAGATATATATAGTCCTAGGAGCCCTGACAGTGTCATACACTATGTATTATAGATATATAGTCCTAGGAGTCCTGACAGTGTCATACACTATGTATTATAGATATATAGTCCTAGGAGTCCTGACAGTGTCATACACTATGTATTATAGATATAGTTCTAGGAGTCCTGACAGTGTCATACACTATGTATTATAGATATATAGTCCTAGGAGCCCTGACAGTGTCATACACTATGTATTATAGATATATAGTCCTAGGAGTCCTGACAGTGTCATACACTATGTATTATAGATATAGTTCTAGGAGTCCTGACAGTGTCATACACTATGTATTATAGATATATAGTCCTAGGAGCCCTGACAGTGTCATACACATGTTTTATAGATATATAGTCCTAGGAGCCCTGACAGTGTCATACACATGTTTTATAGATATAGTCCTAGGAGTCCTGACAGTGTCATACACTATGTATTATAGATATATAGTCCTAGGAGCCCTGACAGTGTCATACACTATGTATTATAGATATATAGTCCTAGGAGTCCTGACAGTGTCATACACTATGTATTATAGATATAGTTCTAGGAGTCCTGACAGTGTCATACACTATGTATTATAGATATATAGTCCTAGGAGCCCTGACAGTGTCATACACTATGTATTATAGATATATAGTCCTAGGAGTCCTGACAGTGTCATACACTATGTATTATAGATATAGTTCTAGGAGTCCTGACAGTGTCATACACTATGTATTATAGATATATAGTCCTAGGAGCCCTGACAGTGTCATACACATGTTTTATAGATATATAGTCCTAGGAGCCCTGACAGTGTCATACACTATGTATTATAGATATATAGTCCTAGGAGCCCTGACAGTGTCATACACTATGTATTATAGATATATAGTCCTAGGAGCCCTGACAGTGTCATACACTATGTATTATAGATATATAGTCCTAGGAGCCCTGACAGTGTCATACACTATGTATTATAGATATATAGTCTTAGGAGTCCTGACAGTGTCATACACTATGTATTATAGATATAGTTCTAGGAGTCCTGACAGTGTCATACACTATGTATTATAGATATATAGTCCTAGGAGCCCTGACAGTGTCATACACATGTTTTATAGATATATAGTCCTAGGAGCCCTGACAGTGTCATACACATGTTTTATAGATATAGTTCTAGGAGTCCTGACATGTCAAGCTTCAGAAAAGTCAGAGAACCTACAACTCTTCTGAAGGAGGAATACAGGTATTGATGAATAGAACTGACTGTTCCCTGGATAAGCAACAAGCTGAAAGTCTAAGATTTCAAGTAAGGAAATTATTGATTATATTGCTAAGAGAGAAACAAAGAGTTTAGGTTTGTGCCTGGTGATAGGTCAGATCTAGTGACAATCTCTATGTAGAATGTGAACAGGGAAATATACTGTAGAATAGACTGTAAGTGGATATCTATTACTAAAGGAAAAGAGAAATTGAGGAATATGGTACATATGGTATAAGTCTGTAGCAGCAGCCATAGAGACTACAACTTTAGGGGGCCAGGCTGCAACCGCTGTATGTTTTCGAGCAGGTAACAGCTGCTATTCACTTACCAATCCCTACTCCTGCTCATGGCCTCCTCCACTTTCCCTTTTCTCTAGGGAGCCCCATGTGCCGCACATCATCTCGCAATGCTGAACAGCTATGTCGCAATGCTGTTCAGCATCAGGATGTGATTTGCTAAACACATGTCTCCTAGAGGCTGAAGGGGAAGCGGATGAGGCCGTGGAAAGAAGTGGGGATCGGTAAGTGAAGAGTAGCCACTACCTGCTTTAGTAATCCAGCAGGTAGCAGCCTGAAGTCACTTATGGGGACACTTACTGTATGGGAACCGCTAAAGGGGGCACATACTGTATGGATAGTATTGCTGCGCTAATACCGTGAAAGGACAGTTAACCCTTTTATGGCCAATAAAAGCAATAAAAAAATATGGAAAAAAAAAAAAACAGGACATGGCAAAGCTAAAAGGAGGGAGAAGATGAAACACTCAAGCAAGTACTAACAATAAGAATGTGGGTGGCACCACCAGTAGCCACAAGATTGTTTCTTGTACTTCCTGAGAATAAAGATGAAATTTTTGATTATTTAGTTCGGTCATCTCAATCACAGAGGTTATTGCTTCTGAGAGTGATGTGATCTTGAGTCAGGCTTCTATGTGTTTCTCCTCATCCTCCATAGCATCTAATTCACAGCAGGGCTTTTCTGGACTATCAACTGTGTCTCCTTCAGCTTCTTCACTCACACAGACCCCTGGTTGTGATGTGGCACCAGCTGAGAAATCTATTATTCCTATTCAGGGCAGTTTTCCTCCTTTTATTGTTGATCTGGATTAGAACAGTCATTGTGGGCAAGTAGAGGAGGAAGACATGACTGTTGGTGGAGGTAGTATTGGCAAGGAATGTGGTACTACTGGTACTCGTTCTGGTAGGTGAGCTAGGGGGAAATTATGAGGGTATTTTGAGGGTGTGCAGGAATCCCATGGCCAAGATGTGTAAAAAAAAAAAAAAGCAGGGAAAACCAGGACATAGCCGATGATGATTCTTTTGTGGATAGGACCTGGCAACTGGATCAGGGTGACAAGGGGACATCAGATGAAGAGAGTGGTGGCAGTGGTGATAGTAACGTTTCCAGCCAATGCGCAGGCCCAACATCCAAAAAGCCTGCCCAGGTAAGACCTAGGAGAATTTTGCAGGGTGTGGGTGGTGGCAGTGGCATTTCCTATTTGGAAACACATTTCCACTGCTGCAGACGTTGCTGGCAACAATTACTTGCAGTCATCTCCTGTGTGGGATTTGTTTTTTCTATATTGATAAACGATAAATCCATGGCAATGTACAAGATCTCCAAGAAGAAATTTAGGGATGACATCTCTAATTTCATGTACTCACATGAAAAGGCAACACAATTTTATTTGGTAAAATAGACTTGACAGGGAACGTGAGCAGGACTTTTCTACTCCTCCCATGTTCTTCCTTCTAGGTAGGCCACATCTACACCTAGCACATGGTCATTGTTATCATCATCACCAACTGTTTCACTTACTCTTCTTCCACACCAATGTCAGAAATGTATTAGGCAATGTGTGTCCAGGAAACAGCAATATGCGTCCAGTCATCCACCAGTTTTGCACGGTAAATCTAACCCGGCCAAGCTGCTGGCAGTGCAGTCGCTGTTGTACCACTTAGCACTGCATTTCACCAACTGCAATGGAGGATACTTAGACACAATTATTTCTCTAGGAAGGCCAGTTGCAAGTTACACCCAGTTTGTGCAGGCCCAGTTCCAACACCATGCAAGGTCCATCCACCTCCTCTGGACCGTTTCCCACCTCCACCAGGGTAAGGTCTTGCTTCCACTTCTCTCATTTCATGGGTGTAAGGTGAAGTGCTGCCATGTGGTTTTACAATGAATGAGCCTAGATCAGAGGGACCTTCACAGCGGAGAAGCTGCTTCGCTGTATCTTGCACCAAATATCCTGCTGGATACCTCCTTGACAACTCCAACTGGCTAACGTTGACATCAACAATGTCACAAATATCGTTGCTGTGCCGCAGTTAGGTCGAATAAGGGCCGGTTCGCAGCTATACGCATAGAAAAGCAGTTTACCTAAGGAAACCTGTAGACCCCCATAGACTATAATGGGGTCCGTGTGGTTTCCCGCTCGGTTTCCGCATGAAGTATGTGTAGAGAAAGCAGCACTTTCCTCTCCACGTTTCCGCATGTTTCGTGCGGAAACCACGCGGACCCTATTATAGTCTATGGGGTCCGCAGGTTTCCTTAGGTAAACCGCTTTTATATGCCTATAGGTTTCCATTCGGGGGGTCCCCAGGCGGAATCCCCAAACGGAAACCAAACACAGATGTGAACTGGCCCTAACACATTGTCCCTGTATGGCACAGGTGCTTAATCTGGGGGTTTACCGCTTTATTAATCTGTACAGCGGCTTAAAAGAGGTGTCCTCATAGCCAGAAAAGTCTCTGCACATTTTTAGCCATTCTTATGGCTTAATATTCTGCTTGATTTGCAGCAGCCTTGGACCGCCTTTGCATTGCCTTATTTGCGATGTTCCAATTTGGTGGAACTTAAACATGCTGAAGCGTCTGTGTGGCCAGCAGAAGCTAGTGAACATACTGCATGCAGCAGACCACTGGGACAATGTGTTACTTTGAGAAATGTCATTGGAGGGTCATGAGGGAAGTGTGTCAGGTGCTCAAGCCCTTTGAAGAGGCCACAAAATTTGTTAGCAGGGATGACTATAGCATCAGCGAAGTGATCCCTTTATTGCACGTCTTACAGGAAACCCTTACAATCATGTGGGGAGGGATGGAAAAGGAGAAACAGTTTTCAACTCTTAGTCAATGTTATCACTGGGTTGATAGAGGATGAGGATTTGTGGAAGGGTCATTATGGTGGTGGAACTGTGGTTTTTTGACTGGAAGAGGAGGATTCTCCTTTGACTGCAGGGGAGTGGAACAAAATAAAGGCTCCAGGAAACCACATTGGAGCTTAACTCTGCAATGTAAGGTCTATAAACAACAAAACGGAGATCATACATGACCTTATTGAGCCCCATGACTTATCTTTTATTATTGAAACATGGACTAGATGGAAATTCTGGCCCCATACCAGAAGCTGCAATATCCAATAACTGGTGATGCACCATGAGAGACAAGAGAGAAAGGGAGGTGGGGTAGTGTTCTGCTTCAAATCCACCTTAAAGATAACAATGCTCCTCATTGATGCAACCAGCTCCTATGAATTCCTTGGGGTTCACATTTTAGCAGACAAAAACATCAACATATTACTTATCTATCAACCCCCAGGTGAAGGAGCAGCATTTATCAAGGAAAACAGAGTTGTTATCCATCTTAGCCCTAGACCACCAAAGGTGGATTATATTTGGAAATTTTAATGCCTCTATAGATGACGGCCCTTAACAATTTTGGAAAGAGCTTCTTACTACTTTGGATGATCTCGGCTTCTCTGAAGCGGGCCATTCTCCAACTCACAGAAAGGGCCACTCTCCTGACCTGATATTCCAAAGAGGACGGGATAACTCAAAGTAACAATAAATGCAGTCTCTTGGTCGGATCATCACACTATTGACTTCTCATACAATTTTCCAGCTGTTCCGCACAGTAGATAAACTGTGCAATCCACTGCCTAAGACCTCCCATCATCACCACACAACTCTGAATAATTTGCCTATTATTTCAGGGACAAGGTTTCTCGGATCCGGAATGGCATCCAAAAAAACAATTGACCTTAAGAGTCCAATGACCAGTAATAATAATATCTTAAGTCGTTGGCTGAAATTTGGCTAAGTAGATAAAACAGAGATCATAAACATGTGAACTAGAGCCAGGCCCAACATCCCTTCTCCTGCAATGTCCTGACCTGCGCAATACAATCAGGAACACAGTGAACCTATGCAGAGTAGGATCTTTCCTGATCTACTGAAGGCGGCCACCATCATAGTAAACTGTTCCATGCAGAACAGGATCTTCCCTGATCTACGGAAGGCGGCCATCATCATAGCGAACTGTTCCATGCAGAGCAGGATCTTCCCTGATCTACGGAAGGCGGCCATCATCATAGCGATCTGTTCTATGCAGAGCGGGATCTTCCCTGATCTACTAAAGGCGGCCATCATCATAGCGAACTGTTCTATGCAGAGCGGGCTCTTCCCTGATCTACTAAAGGCGGCCATCATCATAGCGATCTGTTCTATGCAGAGCAGGATCTTCCCTGATCTACGGAAGGCGGCCATCATCATAGCGAACTGTTCCATGCAGAGCAGGATCTTCCCTGATCTACGGAAGGCGGCCATCATCATAGCGATCTGTTCTATGCAGAGCGGGATCTTCCCTGATCTACTAAAGGCGGCCATCCTCATAGTGATCTGTTCTATGCAGAGCAGGATCTTCCCTGATCTACTTAAGGCAGCCATCAACAAGCACCTGTCTCTAACCTACTCTTCCTATGGAAAGCTAAGGAAAAGGATGTTGATATCCAACTGGATACCAGGTTATCTGGTGATGGTATCTATGAACCCTTTCAGTCATGAAAAAACATAGCACTGAATCAGTCCTCACACGAGTACTAAATGACCTGCTCATGGCTAGGGTCAGAGGCGAATGCACCACCCTAATTCTCTAAGACCTCTCAGCAGCATCTGACACAGTTGACCATGACATCCTAATACATAGACTCAAGGAGTTTGGTGGAATTGATGGACAGTTCTTCAGGGGTTTAGTTCCCTCCTGACTGACAGACCACAAAGAGTATGTCTTGGCTCACCATCACCAGTCTTATCAAAATATGGAGTTCCACGGGGCTCAGTGTTATCCCCAATGCACAAGAACATGGCAGCACGGCTTAAGTTTACAAAATTGCATCTGCACATCTTGAGACTTCCGTAATAAACGTCCTGTGGACAAAGGAGACCAAAGTCGAGATTTTTGGCCATAAGTGCCACATCTGTTAAAACCCAACTTATCACTCCACATGGTGTTAAAGGGGTGATAATTTGGTCTTGTTTTGCAGTCATTGAGTTGACGACGAACTCCTCCGTATATCAAAGTATTCTAGAGTCAACTGTGAGTCCATCTACACAACAGCTAAAGCTTGGCCAAGTCTGGGTCATACAGAAAGACAATGATCTGTACAGACACAAATGTGAACAAATCATCTTCACATCCTCTTCATCGGAGACTGAATTTACCCAGTTTTAAGAGCATTCAAGGGCCAGATTTTATTTACTTATCTTGTCACATAAAAACCATAGAATTCGGAGAGGGTGGACTTGGTTTTTCTCACGACTGTAAGCTGCTTGTACCTGAGCTGTGTGCACATGAAGCGTAGCACTAGTTCTGGCCATTATATGAGTCATATTCTGCAGTTTTCCCCTCTGCAGGCTTTTTCTTTAATTCTCAGTTGTCCTTGAGCTGGTGGATGGAACTTGCTGATATTCCATCAATGGGAATTATCATAAGAGGATAAACAGACAATTCCTCTTCTTAACGTTCACCATCTCAGAAGCAGTAGTGAGGACATTGTAGAGAAGTACTAAACAGTACTGATGTAAATTAAGCGTTTGGGTGAGATAGAAAACTTCATAATAGCTGCAGCAGACTCTTTATGTGCTTTTTTCTGCTCTTCTCTCTCACTCTGCCCTTCATTCATCTACAGGGCTTCTATGGCCAAATGTAATTTTATCCCTTCGTAAGCTTGCAGTCCATCTTGTGAGACCAAGAAGGATTTTGAAGATTTCACAATATAGGAAGGGGGAACCAAATAAGGGAAGACAGACGTTTCTCTCTTCAACAAATTACAAAATGTATTCTACGGGCCTGTACTACTCATTTATTCAAAGTCTGTTTAAAGTTCTGTGACTAAGCATAAAGCATTTCCCATAATCTAAACATAAATACAGCGTCTGCCTGCGAGACGACTTACATGTAAAATGATTTATCACTCAAACACTTTACACAATAAGAACATCAACATGGCGTCTCTCGGTGAGAGCGGTCGACGTTTCACAGGACTTCATTTCTGACTAAACTACTTTGCACATTCTGACCACTGAACGGTCTTCTCTCCCGTGTGAGTTCTCAGGTGTCGTGCCAGATTTCTCTTCTAGGAAAATACTTCTCACATTCTAAACATGAAAATGGCTTCTTCCTTTTGTGAGTTCTCAGGTGTCGATCAAGATGACCTTTTTGGCTAAAACTTTTCCCACATTCTGAACACGAAAATGGCTTCTCCCCTGTGTGAGTTCTTAGATGGTTCACAAGATTTGACTTCTGGTTAAAGTATTTTCCACATACATGACATGAAAAGGGCTTATCTCCTGTGTGAATTCTCTGATGCTTAACAAGAACAGAATTCCTACAAAACGATTTCCCACATTCTGAACATATAAACAGCCGACCAGCGATGTGAATCTTCATGTGACTGGCAAGATTATCCTTTGTATTAAACTGTTCCTCACATTCAGAACATGGAAATGTTTCCCCCGGTCTATGTCCAGTTGTTTCTTGGCCAGTTTGTGGTTGATCGTCTTCTCCTTCATGATGGGGAGATAACATGGGATGTCCATGGCAGTCACTTATCTCGTCTTCACCTGGAAAAAAATCCCAAACAAAATGGTTCATATTCATACCATGAGCAAAATGTGTGAAAATACAGTCACAGATCAGAGTCGGGTCTAGAATATATATGTACAAGAATTATTTTTCCTCTCTGGACACTTCATCGAGAACTTTCCCAAGCACTAACACTCTAATACACAGTCTACAGCCACCATTGTCTCCGATCTATTCCCTCTCCTTTCCTACTTTAGCTGCCAAATATTACAATGATCCTCTTACACGCACTCTGGATGAGGCGGCGCCCCCTACATGGTAGATGACCCTACATAGATGGTGGTAACCTTGGTACGTGCCTCAAACACATTCTCTTCAGAGCTGCTCTAGGTGTGCGGAACCTCTATGGAGAACATCACATCCTGTACATCTGCAGATTCCTCCATTACAAGCTCATGCTGGAAACCTATAACTCTGCCCGTCACCTCCGCAAACAATCCTACGTCACCTCTCTCATCTCCTTACTATCCAATAACCCAAAATGACCCTTTCACTTCCTCCTCAATCCTAAAGTGCAGACACCTAGAACAGACCTCAGTGCTGGCGACCTGGACACTTCAAAGACAAGAGTGGCAACTAATCCCTATAGATTGATGACCTATATTAAGATGCCTTCTAGTAAAACAACATGTGGATATCGACTGATCCGACTGACTGGAGGAGGAAATCAGAGAAAGCTCAGCAGGTATCTGTGCCGGATACATCTCCTCCACTGGAAAGCAGGGAGACGGATTTATGTAAACTCAGTCTGCAATGTATAAGGGAAGAAGAAAGCACAAGATGTATGAAAGGCTCTTACCCTTCTCTGACACTGATATGGGGTTCACCAGTCCACTCGTCGTTCCACTGTCATCACTTTCCTGTGAAGAAAGAAGAAGATCCCGAGTTTATCTTATATCCACGAGAAGGTGAAATACACAGAGATGGAATAAAATAATTCGTCCTTGAAGGATCTCCAGTCTATCTTGGTATGGACAGCTCTGCTCAAGGACACCAGTTCTTAGATTATTCAGTGATGTCACCGCTTTTACAGTAAAAAAGCCTTTTATCACTGCTGGAGACTGAATCTTCTTTCCTTCAGTTAGAGGGCGGCCACTTATCTTTTATGGGGACATCACAGAGAAAAGCTGCTCCCTGGACTGCTGCACTAAGTGGATTGTGAATAAGTGGAGTTAACCCCTTCCTACTCTGTGCCATACTATTAGGAGTGGCAGAATAGTAGAGCGCTGTGACGACGAGAGCTCAGGAAACCTGCCTGTGCCATCATTGCCAGCTGTATCATAACTGACACCTGACTGTCACTGTCATAGTCTGAGATAACGGCTCGGATGAACCCCATAAATGCTGTGATCAAATCTGATCATGGCATCTAGGTGGTTATGGGAGGGCTCTCTCGCTTCTCTCTCTACATCGTGACAATTCATCCCCTCTGGCTTTCATTTCCTCTTCCACGCTGTCCAGAAATGCTTCCTGAGACTGGAGAGGGGGCATAACTCAGGGTTCATTTTATAGACATGAATCTCTTCTTCAGAATGAAGAATCTGCTACAGGTCCGGAGTTATAAGCAGTTAAATACACTGTCAGGAATTGAGATCTGCTGATTTATGCTAAAAAGAGGTTCTCATCTTTAACATGAATCCCAGTTCATACAGACCGAGGTCGTTCTAATACCAAGTGATTGGCTGGAGCGCTATGTAAATGGTGAAGGTGCACGACACTAACACCACAGTGCACTGAGACCAATCATTTAGTCTATGCATTTACACTGCAGAACTAGACATTCATCTACACTGAACTGCAATTGCCACATACACACGTGGACAAAATTGTTGGTACCCCTCGTTTAATGAAAGAAAACCCCACAATGGTCACAGAAATAACTTGAATCTGAAAAAAGTAATAATATATAAACTCCATGTTGACAAGCCACAAAGCTTCTGGGAGAATGTCCTATGGACAGATGAGACAAAAATCCAAATTTTTGGCAAGGCACATCAGCTCTATGTTCACAGACGGAAAAATGAAGCCTATCTTGAAAAGAACACTGTCCCTACTGTGACACATGGAGGAGGCTCTGTTATGTTCTGGGGCTGCTTTGCTGCATCTGCCACAGGGTGTCTTGAATCTGTGCAGGGTACAATGAAATCTCAAGACTATCAAGCGATTCTAGAGAGAAATGTGCTGCCCAGTGTCAGAAAGCTTGGTCTCAGTCGCAGGTCATGGGTCTTGTAACAGGATAATGACCCAAAACACAGCTAAAAACCCCCAAGAATGGCTAAGAGGGAAACATTGGACTATTCTGAAGTGGCCTTCTATGAGCCTTGACCTAAATCCTATTGAGCATCTTTGGAAGGAGCTGAAACATGGCGTCTGGAAAAGGCACCCTTCACACCCGAGACA
Source organism: Leptodactylus fallax (assembly GCA_947044405.1). Classification (NCBI taxonomy): domain Eukaryota; kingdom Metazoa; phylum Chordata; class Amphibia; order Anura; family Leptodactylidae; genus Leptodactylus; species Leptodactylus fallax. The sequence continues at coordinate 129,190 of CAMRHE010000564.1, read as the reverse complement.
ACTGGAGCAGTTTGCTCATGAGGAGTGGCCAAAATCCCTGCTGAGAGGTGCAGAAGTCTCATTGACAGTTACAGGAATCGTTTGATTGCAGGGATTGCCTCAAAAGGTTGTGCAACTAAATATTAAGTTAAGGGAACCATCATTTCTGTCCAGGCCTGTTTCATGAGTTTTCTTTTTTAAAAATTCTGTTGAAGCCTGGTTGGAAAGCAATGTCTGACTTTCATTTGTTCATTTTCATAGAATTTTTATATATTATTACTTTTGTCAGATTCAAGTTATTTCTGTGACCATTGTGGGGTTTTCTTTTATTAAACGAGGGAGGGGACCAACAATTTTGTCCACGTGTGTAGCTGTCCAAACAGGTGGGAGTTTACCACAATCTGTTATGGAACCAGGAACCATTTTTGCAGAATTTTTTTTTAAATCTCAGCTTCATCTACCTGATGATCCAGCGGGACATTCTGCTCTGCATCCTCTGGACAATCCTGGGAATATGGAGGACTGGGACATCTCTCTGGTGGATTCCTCTGACAGGATCCATCTATAGGAAATATACACAGTGACTGAATACATTGTCTATATGTGATGAGCAGATGATGGGGGAGTCTAGGTGACCCTCATACCTGGTCTCTCCTCTATCATCAGGAAGGTCTCCTCTTACCTGCTGATGTGAGGGGCTGCTGATCCTCCATCATGACCTCCTTGTACAGATCCTTGTGTCCTTCTAAATACTCCCACTCCTCCATGGAGAAATAGACAGTGACATCCTGACACCTTATAGGAACCTGACAACACAATGATACAGTCATCCCCAGAGCCCTCCCTTGGTGTTCTTGTATAATGTCCCAGCATTCCCAGCAGCGCTCACCTCTCCGCTCAGCAGCTCAGTGATCCTGCTGGTAAGTTCTAGGATCTTCTGCTCATGTCTCAGTGAATGAGGTGGAGGCTCGGTGATGGGGCTCGGGGTCCTGCTCCATCCTCCTGACACACGGGGTGTCACACACTCACCAGACGACTTCTTCACTACTGTGTAATCCTGTGTATGGTGAGACACTACAGATCACTACAGAGATTCTAAGAATCCTTCACCTGTCCAGTCATTTCCCTGGTTTATTCCTAGAGATAAGAGTGATGTCAGGTGAAACTCTCACCTCTCCAGTGATCAAGGAGATGATCTCCAGGGCGAGGTCGAGTATCTTTGCAGCCATGTAGTTTCCGGCCATCCCTGGTGACTCATTGATGGAGAGGACCATCGTCTTCCAAAGAAAACTTTCGATGGACTACTGAACCGGAGGAGAAACAAGAAAAATTCGGTGTAAAATCCGGGAATGATGAATGGCTACTCCTAGAATACAATGGAGGTGACTTATAATATAGATTGTTGCACTTTTACTTCTGTAAAATAAATAAATGCATAGTCGACAGAAGGAGAGAAGAAACCTTCTATGTTTAGCACTGCAGTTATTGTAGATGTGCCTGTTCTGTATATATCCTCCGACCAATCAGTACGAGGGACTTACAGCAGTAATGTGTAACTAGCCTTAGTCACTCAGCCACCCTACTATGGCTCGGTTCACATGTCTGTCAGTGTCTCCACTAGTAGAATCCACCGCAGTGACCACTGAAAATCACTGGAAGAAAAAACGACTTTCATCTGGCGGTTCCAGTTTAAAACAATGGACACCTGACAGATCCTATTATAGTCAATGGGGTCCGTCAGTCACCGCTGGTGTCTGCTGTTTTAGTGGTCCATGTCTCCGTTGTTCTGGTCCATTGGCGGACTAGAACATTGGACACTTGAGTGCAGACGTGAACATAGCGTATAAAGTATATACAGTTTTATATACAGTGTGATGGAAACAATCTCACCGATCCTACACCTCAGAAACTACCAATCAGCCATAAAGGAGAAAAGTCCACCTTTCCATTACAAAAAATAGAAAATGCAAGGAACAGGCCGGCAGAGCCGCTCCGTACAGTAGACGGGCATTGTGGATTGTAGTGTCTAAGATCTACTATCCCATCATCACAACAACTCTGTATAATAAGCCTATTACTTCAGGGACAAAGTCTCAGCAATCTGGAATGGCATCTACGAAACATCAACAAATGACATTAACAGTCCAAAGGCCAGCAGTAATATCTTAAGTCAATGGCTACAATTTGACCGAGTACATGAAACAGAGATCACAAACATCCTTCAGAGCCTACGAAGAACAACATGTGAACTAGACCCAGGCCTGAGCTCACTCCTCCGGGAATGTCCTGACCCTGATCTACTGGAGGCGGCCACCATCATAGTGATCTGTTGTATGCTGAGCGGGCTCTTCCCTGATCTACTGGAGGCGGCCACCATCATAGTGATCTGTTGTATGCTGAGCGGGCTCTTCACTGATCTACTGGAGGCGGCCACCATCATAGTGATCTGTTGTATGCAGAGCGGGATCTTCCCTGATCTACTGGAGGCGGCCACCATCATAGTGATCTGTTGTATGCTGAGCGGGATCTTCCCTGATCTACTGGAGGCGGCCACCATCATAGTGATCTGTTGTATGCTGAGCAGGCTCTTCACTGATCTACTGGAGGCGGCCACCATCATAGCGATCTGTTGTATGCTGAGCGGGCTCTTCATTGATCTACTGGAGGAGGCCACCATCAAGACCCTTCTAAAGAAGCCCTGCATGGACCAAGAAGCCTTGAGTATCTACAGACCTGTCTCTAATCTACCCTTCCTAGGGAAAGTTATAGAAAAGGATGTTGCTATCCAAATAGATACCAGGTTATCTGGTGATGGTGTCTATGACCCTTTTCCGTCAGGCTTCAGGACAACAGCACTGAATCAGTCCTCACATGAGTACGCTGCACCATCTTCACCACTTTCCACCAAATGGGGTGTGCAGAGATCAGGCATAAATGATGGTGGAAATGTAGGTCAGCTACGACCTGGCATCCATTTCCCCAGGCACACAGTTCGGCGAAGGATACACCTCATTTATAAAGAGATGTGCGCATCATCGTATATGAGGCCTCGACCTGCTCTGGGGCTATGAAGGCTGCCGTTAGTTAGACTGATGGATCTTCAGGGGTTTAGTTCCTTCCTCACTCATAGACCACATAGTAGCTCTTGGCTCATCATAGTCATCACCAGTCCCCTCAAAATATGGAGTTCCTCAGGGCTCGGGTCTATCCCCAATGCTGTTTGCAGCGCACATGCTCATTAATGCAGATGAAACCCAACTATACTTATACTTCAAGGCCGGAGCCAATGGCCCACCCCATAAATTCATGCTTAGCTAAACTACAAGAATGGACAAGAAGGTCCAGAGAGACCCCAGAGCCAGGGGCCACAGAACAATGAGGACCAGAGACCCCGGAACCAGGAGCCAAAGAGTCAGGAGGTCCAGAGACCCCCAAACCAGGAGCCACAGAGCCAGGAGGACCAGAGACCCCCCGAACCAGGAGCCACAGAGCCAGGAGGTCCAGAGACCCCCCCGAACCAGGAGCTACAGAGCCAGGAGGACCAGAGACCCCGAACCAGGAGCCACAGAGCCAGGAGGACCAGAGACCCCGAACCAGGAGCCACAGAGCCAGGAGGTCCAGAGACCCCCCCGAACCAGGAGCCATGAGGACCAGAGACCCCAGAACCATCAATCTACAGATAGTAACTGGAAACAGAGAAAGATTGTTTGTGATTTCCCCCTGTGATTCGGTTCCTGGGCCGTTCCCTCTGTTTCTATTCACCCCTCTTACCTAGTACTAACACCCCCGCTCCTGTCCCTCACCCACCACAGGAGTAACGTACGACCCCGACACATACTTTATAGATAAAAGTGACAACACTCTATACAGGACATCAATATACACCATAGGTTACACAGAGGACATGACCATACTCCTCTGCCTCCTCCTACTGCCCCCTACTGGCTACCCAGCAAATGTACCCAATAATATGTATATATAATATATCCTGACAACAGGAGCCACAACCAGCACCGACCGTGTACATCTACAGACTCCTGTGTGAACAGCCGCGTATATCATCTACTGCTCCATAACAGGTGCAGGACACAGAACCCGAGTACATAGGAGACAACTACAGGCTGCAAATATACTACAACAAGCCATATACCGCGTATATATATATGTGTGTATGTATATGGTGTACACATAGGAAGTCTACTACATGGATATATTAAACGATATAACCCCAGCAGTAGTGTCCAGTCTGCAGCCTGCTGGGAGTTGTAGTGCAGCCCCCTAGGAATAAATCCCGGCCATTCCTGCTCCTCTCTCCTCCTCCATATTGTGTCGGGGCTCCCGGTAACCTCCTCTCCTCACTTACCTATAACCCCAGCAGTAGTGTCCAGTCTGCAGCCTGCTGGGAGTTGTAGTGCAGCCCCCTAGGAATAAATCCCGGCCATTCCTGCTCCTCTCTCCTCCTCCATATTGTGTCGGGGCTCCCGGTAACCTCCTCTCCTCACTTACCTATAACCCCAGCAGTAGTGTCCAGTCTGCAGCCTGCTGGGAGTTGTAGTGCAGCCCCCTAGGAATAAATCCCGGCCATTCCTGCTCCTCTCTCCTCCTCCATATTGTGTCGGGGCTCCCGGTAACCTCCTCTCCTCACTTACCCCTTCACTCTTCAGGACAGGACACTCTCTACGTCACACACGTCCTCCTCATCACTAGTCATGTGACCCCCGTGATGTCACCGGAAGGGGCGGGGCCTACCGGGGTGACAGGAAGCAGCAGAGTCTGTGCTAGTATAGGAGGGGAGGCTGTATACAGGAGGAGGGAGGGGGGTCTTACATGGGACTGTATACAGGAGGAGGGGGGTCTTACATAGGACTGTATACAGGAGGAGGGAGGGGGGTCTTACATGGGACTGTATACAGGAGGAGGGAGGGGGGTCTTACATGGGACTGTATACAGGAGGGGGGTCTTACATAGGACTGTATACAGGAGGGGGGTCTTACATGGGACTGTATACAGGAGGGGGGTCTTACATAGGACTGTATACAGGAGGGGGGTCTTACATGGGACTGTATACAGGAGGGGGGGTCTTACACGGGACTGTATACAGGAGGAGGGAGGGGGGTCTTACATGGGACTGTATACATGAGAAAGGAGGGAGGGGGGTCTTACATGGGACTGCACAATGCCTCATAATGTACTATAATGATGTCACAAATACCCATTGTACCTTAAATTGGTTTTCCGGGCAAAAATTTTTTTTTAGAAAGCTCTGTTAGTGCTATTAATGGGTTAATAAATGCACCCATATACCTTTAGCAGTGTTTTGAGTGATTTCTGGATGTCTCTGGGAGCTCCTGGCATCTTCTGCATTTGTTTACATGGTACCACACTAACCCCTCTCTCCCTCCATGTCTCTTTAGCTATCCCACCCACTACTAACCCTTCCCTACCTTCTCAGCTCAACCCCCTGCCCCCATTATATACTTACCTCTCTTCCTCCTGCAGGACGTCCATCCTTTTTTTTCTGACTTCCGGTGCGCATTCTTGTCCCAGCGCTGCTCTGTAGTGACGATCCACCTCTGCTGCGCATGCGTGAGAGCTGCGCAGTAGAGGTGGATTATCGGCAGCAGAGCACAAGGCAGCGCTGGGACAAGCGCCTTCAGTCAGAACAGAGGGAGGAGGCTGGAAGGTAAGTATGATGGAGTGGATCGGTGGGGGGGATTAGTAGTGATGTTCAGAAAACGGGGAAACGAATAGTCACCGGATAACCAGCAAATGTCCCTGGGGAAGTCACATGACCACCCCAGGGATAGGGGTAAATATACATTTTTGATAAATTATGTTATTTAGAAAGTAGGAGGGGGGGTGGGTGTTTAGATTAGTGTAGGGATTTATATTTATCCCGGACAACCCCTTTAAGAATGTTTCAATGTGTGGGGTGACCTAACCTCAAGGTGGTGGAGGTCACATTGCCCCAGTATGACGTCACAATGTTCCTTTGAAATGTCTTTATGCTCCTTTGTTTTTTTATAAATGCGAAGTCTCGGTGGCCCATTTTGATGCTGCAATGACCCATTATGAAGTCGCGCACATTTTATTGTTACCATTTTCTATTGTCATGAGGATAGGTCATCGATACTAGATTGGTCCCACCCCCATAATACTCACACATAGATTAATTCTTTGCAACATCTTGACTCTACGCTCGCTCACACCGGCTCTATTGCTTTTCGCAATGTGGAGAAGGCCTTCGACCACCTATCCTGGCCATTTATGTTCTGTGCTCTGCACCATTTCGGCTTCACCGGACCTTTCCTTCAGGCATTTTGATGTCTATGCTCTACATCTAAAGCATTAATTCGGCTGCTACGTGCCCACTCCCCTACCTTCACTATTTCGAATGGCAGTCGACAGGGATGCCCCTTGTCCTTGTATGCCCTGAGTTTTGAACCCCTAGCTGCACAAATCAGACTAGACCCTAATATACAGGGAACCTCAGTCAGAGGCAAACAATTTAAAGGGGTTTTCCCATGTCCCTGTTTCAACAGCTTTGCCTGCTGTCTCTTCTTCTCGCTTCCTGTATTCTTCATCAGTCAAAGCCGCCTCCCCCCAGCTTTCTGAACAGGACACTATGAAGTATCACAATATAGACTTTGCTTTTATCGTGAGACATTATTTATTATGATTAGTAGAAATCTAATATAAATGCAGATTAAATAATATGCACAGTAAATGTCTATTACATTACACAGGTTTGTATAGAACACTTACTTGCTTCTAGAGAACGGACTCTATGTTGTGTGAGAAGGTGCCAGGCAGAGTGCTGGAGTCACGATATATCTCCCCCAGGTTTCTGACATACGTGTGGTCCAGTACAGGTCTTGAGTAGGCCTCATCCCAGGTGTGAGTCCTAGGCTCATTACTAGCCCATAAAAGGCTGCAGAACCTGCACTTCAGGGCAGATCCTGAGAGTGAGAGGAGGCATCTGGATCTGTCCTGATACACTGAGTCTGGTGAGACTGTATTGTGCCAATTTATTTGTTCGTGTGGCTGGTAGTAAGCCACACGTATAGTTAGTTTTTGTGACTGTTTAATTAGTGCTCAGACGAGCAGGTTTTTGTTCGACGTTTTGCCTCATGGAAATACTGTGTAAACAATTGGAGGAATAATTTCACATAGAAGGCAAACAAAACAGCATTATTAAAGTAATGTATTTAGGAAAAATCTTCAGTTGACATAAGCTAGCAGTATAGATAGGATCCGTGAGATGGGAATACCCTGTTCAAACTTCTTTATTTGCTGATAATGTTCTCCTTACAAATCTCAGAGTGACCCTTCCCAATCTCCAATACAGTCACCTATCGGAATACAAAATTAACTTCTCCAAGACAGAGACCATCCTACTTAACGTACCGGAGTCTGTTCTACTACCTCACTAAAATACCCCGGTATCCAACTCACTCCTGCCTATCCTTCACTCTACGCCGCTAACTCCCCTCATCTGTATCGTGAAATCGATCTTCTGACACAATGAAAGATCCTACTTTTGTCTCTGTTAGGATGCATTTCAGCAGTAAAAATAACCATTTTACCAAAGTTCCTTTATTTATTCCTGGCCTTACCACAATGGGTTTCTCTATCAGTACTTAGATGTACACAATTCAAACTGTTCAACTTTGTTTGGAACTACAAAAGACAACGTTTTTCTAAAACTGTTCTTGGAGCACCAGTTCACCGAGGTGGTCTAGCTCTCCCGGATATTACACTATATTACCATGCCACCCACCTGAGACAAGGAGCCTGGTCGAACTCATGGGCCTATAACAGCTGGACAGAGGCAGAGAAGCTTTGGTAAGCCCCCTTCCACCTGAGCACTCTAATACGGGGCCCCCTGAGTGATGTGAAATCCCTATAAGCCCTATAGCTTTTACTAGAGAAGTATGACTAGCTTGCTGACTAAGATACCAATAGGCCACTCTAAACTTACCCCTACTTCCCTTTCTCTTTACTCTACACATCATGAACAGCATGCAAGCCTTTTTCATGACCAGATTGGGTAAGGACCTTCTGCCTTTGAACGCCTCTGTATCGACGACCAAGGCCCATTTCAGTTCTTATATCCGATATTCACAGCATCCTACTGGAACATGCTTACATGGCTAGGTGGGAACAATGGATTGGAAGAGAACTTGGTCAAAGATCTGGTCTCATGCAAAGAAAAGCTCTAGATCCAGTGAGAACCAAATAAAATGATTAATGCTGTGGTCCTGTCTCCCGTTTTCGACAGAAGTCCTCTCCCTACTCTGCAAGATCTTTGATAGAGATCTTCCTGTGCACCTGGAGTTCTATCTCCTTAATCTTTTTGCAAATCCATGGGAAAGATGGCTGCCAGGCTGCTCCTCCATATTTTAACAGTGGTCAAATGCCTTATAGCCTTGTTCTGGGAGAGGACGATTCCACCAGCCCACTTAGATCTATATTCCAGAATCAAGGATATGCGTTCATTGGAATATCTTACGGCCTCCATATGTGGTGCCATGGATGAGATTCTAGCTATTTGGACTTTTTGGGACAGTTATTCCCCCACACCCTGACTATGCTGTTTGCCTGCTCTATATAATGTAACGACAATGCTGTGCTGTTACTGTTCATTTTTCTACCTTTGCGCTGCTACCCCCATTTTTTCTCCATACGCAGTTTTTCCCTTGCCCCACTTCTTTCTTTCTTTTTGTAAATTTCTTATATAAAACTAAATAAAGATAGTTAAAAAAATATTAGATTGGTCCCAGGTGTCAAACCCCAACCAATCAGATGCTCTTATTGATAGCTGCTCTTGGTTAGTGCTGCTTCTGCTGGACTGGCCAGTTACATCACATTCATTGTCATATGTCCCGTTTACTGCTTGGTCCAATGCAAGTTGATAGAGCTCTGCTGCAATCCCAAGCAAGGCCACTACACCATGTATGGCGCTGTGCTTGATAAGCAGTGAAAAGGCCACAGGATCTTTAAACTTCTGATCTGTGGGAATTCCCTAAAGTTATTGCTGTCCTAATCTTAGAAAATCCCATTATCTCATCATGAGTAGAGATGAGCCAACTGGTCATGAATGGTGAATAGAAAGGTTAGAGCGCTGATGTCATACTGACGTATAAGATATTGCACTGGAAGAGAAGGGACGTTTTGTGACAGAGCAGGAAAGGGGAAAGAAGTCTCAGTGCAGCTAAAGGAATTCCAGTATAGTGATAGTGGGAAAATACACTTCATTGCAATAGTACTACAGAATTATAGGAGAGGACTAGTCTGGAGCACAGATAGAATTATAGGAGGAGGACTAGTCTGGAGCACAGTATATAGAATTATAGGAGGACGACTAGTCTGGAGCATAGTTTATAGAATTATAGGAGAGGACTAGTCTGGTGCACAGTATATAGAATTATAGGAGAGGACTAGTCTGGAGCACAGTATATAGAATTATAGTAGAGGACGAGTCTGGAGCACAGTTTATAAAATTATAGGAGGACGACTAGTCTGGAGCACAGTTTATAGAATTATAGGAGAGGACTAGTCTGGAGCACAGTATATAGAATTATAGGAGAGGACTAGTCTGGAGCACAATATATATAGAATTATAGGAGGAGGACTAGTTTGGAGCACAGTTTATAGAATTATAGGGGGGAGGACTAGTCTGGAGCACAAATAGAATTATAGGAGAGGACTAGTCTGGAGCACAGTTTATAGAATTATAGGAGAGGACTAGTGGAGCACAGGTTATAGAATTATAGGAGAGGACTAGTCTGGAGCACAGTATATAGAATTATAGGAGGAGGACTAGTCTGGAGCACAGTATATAGAATTATAGGAGAGGACTAGTCTGGAGCACAGTATATAGAATTATAGGAGAGGACTAGTCTGGAGCACAGTTTATGCATGAATGCTGTAAAAACAAAGCCCATAAGAAAGTAGCGTTTTCTCCAATTCCACCCCATTCCAAATTTTTTTTTAGCTTTCCAGTACATCTTATAGAATATTAAATGAAACCACTATGAAGTAAAATGTGTCCTGCAAAAAATAAGCTCTCACATGGCTCTGTGGACAGAAAAATAAAAAGTTACGGCTTTTCGAGGCGGGAAGTCAATCATTGCTATTGTATCATTTATTATTTACAGAGTTTGTTACAGATTTACTTTCATAGGATTTTAGGAAGTTTAGAAATGTTCTCCTATAAACCTGTGTTCTTTTCTATCAATCTAAGTCCCTGATATTGAACTGATATGGACAACCATTTCTTGCTGTTCTTGGCCGGTTGTTGAAGCTTCTGTCTCTTCCTCCACGGCTCTGATTTTGTCTTGTTGGACGCATCTGAATTACAGAAGCTTTACCTAAAGCTGCCTGACCCTAGTCTTCTCCTCACTGCCAAGGAATAGGCTGAAGTCTCTTTCTCCACCCTTGTCATAATCCTCACAGATGTTCTTTCAGCCATGATTCTGCTTCATTATCATCAGCGCAGTCTTGTGTACTGAGTGCTGCCCCCTGTAGACCAGATTTACTTTCTCTGACCTCTTTCTTAGGCTACAGGCGTTGCTTCTGGTCACTTGTCCATCATTTCTGGATAGTTGGTACAAGTCCTCTGCGTGATTCTGCCCCATGTCTCAGCACTTTTTGAGGGTACCATAGATTTTGAAGAGTGGGGCAATATTCATTTTATAAGTTATTTGGATACCCCCCATTGCCATAAAATTACATAGAGGTGGTTTTGGGACAACAAACATTAATTCCACACCACCGTTATTAATTGAGCGACACCCGGTTTATTTTATTGAACTTTTTATTTTTTTGGAGCCTTTTTAAAAATTTTTTATTAGGAAACAAACAATAAAAGTTACGTTTTAATCTTAATTGATTTCCTCCTCCCAGTGAACATACCGTGTCTCAGCACTTTGGCCAGACTAGACTGGAGGATCAATCAGACACAATCAGCCATTTATAAAGGGTTCGGAGCTGGAATTGGACACTGTGGTTTGGCTTATGGACTCCACAGCCCTGAAACACTGAACTTACATCAAGATCAATATAGTTCGACACAATTCTTGGAAATATTCTTGTTCCCGTTCTTATTTTTATCAGGTGAGACACTGGTAGGAAAATTCCCCATTGCATCTTCCTACATGATTCTCACTTTGGTTTCATTGTGTCTAGAGCTATGGTGGTAGAAGGCAGGTATAAAAGAGTCTGTCGTCTAGTTCTAGTCTCTTCCGGCTCTGAATTGAGCAGTTCATGTAAGAAAACCTACGACTGTATCTGAAGTAAAGCAGTTCTGTAAAGAAGAGACGATGAAGATTCCTGGAAGGTGACTCTGGGTGTAGTAATGGCTGGTAAATCTACTTTATATCAGGGTCACATAGTTCATGATACCGATGTACAGAAATACAGGCAGTGACATCTTACTGGTTACACTTTACTGGGGGATTTGTTCTTGTTTTGTGAATTCTCTCATGTCTCTTAAGATTGCTTTGTTGGCTAAAACATTTCCCACATTCTAAGCAAGAAAAAGGCTTCTCTCCTGTGTGAATTCTCTCATGATCTTCAAGTCTTTGTTTGTGGATAAAACATTTCCCACATTCTGAACATGAATATGGCTTCTCTCCTGTGTGAATTCTCTCATGATCTTCAAGAGCTGATTTTCGGCTAAAACATTTCCCACATTCTGAACATGAATATGGCTTCTCTCCTGTGTGAATTCTCAGATGATTCTTAAGATGATTTTGTTGGCTAAAGCATTTCTCACATTCATCACATGAATATGGCTTCTCTCCTGTGTGCCTTCTCTGATGTCTTCTGAGATTACTTTTCCTCTGAAAACTTTTCTCACATTCTGAGCATGAGAATAGCTTCTCTCCTGTGTGGTTTCTTAGATGAGTCACAACATTTGATTTTCTGGTAAAATGTTTCCCACATTCAGGACATGGAAATGTTCTCTCACCTCCGTGAATCCTCTCTTGTATGCATACATTAGATGTCATGGTTAATGTTTCCCACGGTCAGAACCCACCAAAAAAATGTTTCTCCAGTCAACGTCCAGGTCTTTTTGTGCCGGTTTGTGATGATCTTCTCCTCTATATCAGGGAGAAGTCTGTGGAGTCGCTCATCCAGTCACCACCTGGAATACGAAAAAATAAAAAAAATTCCAAAGAAAACAATATTTCAGATGTAAGAAATCCATTCAATAACCAAGACATATAGCACAATGGTCACCAAATCACTATATGAGGTCAGTAACAAGTAATGAGATATTTAACAATCTACCAAATCTACTAAATCTAGTTATTCCTAATAAATAATGGATGTTTAAAATAAAGTCAGATTCTAGGCTACACAAGGGGAGGTGTGAAAAAAATAACAGTTATACTCACCTTTCCTCAGCTCCTTTGGGCCTGCTTGCCACATCTGGCACTCTTCTGTGACGTCATCAGACCAGAGGTCATGGCTGAGGCCTATAACTGGGCGTACCGAGCGTCATGACGTCACAAAAGAGCATATTACAGGGGAGGAGAATATAATACAGTATTACAGGGAGGAGAATATAATACAGTATTACAGTAGAGGGGAACATACAAACGCGGACAAAATTGTTGGTCCCGATCCCTCTTTTAATGAAAGAAAAACCCACAATGGTCACAGAAATAACTTGAATCTGACAAAAGTAATAATATATAAAAATTGTTGACAAGCCACAAAGCTTCTGGGAGAATGTCCTATGGACAGATGAGACAAAAAGTGAACTTTTTGGCAAGGCACATCAGCTCTATGTTCACAGATGGAAAAATGAAGCCTATCTTGAAAAGAACACTGTCCCTACTGTGACACATGGAGGAGGCTCTGTTATGTTCTGGGGCTGCTTTGCTGCATCTGGCACAGGGTGTCTTGAATCTGTGCAGGGTACAATGAAATCTCAAGACTATCAAGGGATTCTAGAGAGAAATGTGCTGCCCAGTGTCAGAAAGCTTGGTCTCTGTCGCAGGTCATGGGTCTTGCAACAGGATAATGACCCAAAACACAGCTAAAAACCCCCAAGAATGGCTAAGAGGAAAACATTGGACTATTCTGAAGTGGCCTTCTATGAGCCCTGACCTAAATCCTATTGAGCATCTTTGGAAGGAGCTGAAACATGCCGTCTGGAAAAGGCACCCTTCAAACCCGAGACAACTGGAGCAGTTTGCTCATGAGGAGTGGCCAAAATCCCTGCTGAGAGGTGCAGAAGTCTCATTGACAGTTACAGGAATCGTTTGATTGCAGTGATTGCCTCAAAAGGTTGTGCAACTAAATATTAAGTTAAGGGAACCATCATTTCTGTCCAGGCCTGTTTCATGAGTTTTCTTTTTTTTTTTAAATTCCGTTGAAGCCTCGTTGGAAAGCAATGTCTGACTTTCATTTGTTCATTTTCATAGAATTTTTATATATTATTACTTTTGTCAGATTCAAGTTATTTCTGTGACTATTGTGGGTTTTCCTTTTATTAAACGAGGGAGGGGGAACAACAATTTTGTCCACGTGTGTAATACAGTATTACGGGGGGAGGAGAATATAATACAGTATTACATTAGAGGAGGCCACACGTTGCAGAAAAGCTGTTTTTTTTTTTTATTTGTTAGAGATTTTGCTACTTTTTTTTGAGACAAAGACAAGAGTGGTTTCAAAAGGAATATGAAATATAATGGAAGTACTCCTAGTTTTTCCTTCTATTACATCCACTCTGGTTTGGGCTCTAAAACAGCAGCAAAATCTGCAACAAAAAACTCATAAAAGGTTGTTACTAGAGATGAGCGAATCGATTCTGCAGAAGTGGAATGCGATCAGAATTTCAGGAAATCTTCCATTCTCCACGCTTCCGGACTTCCTGATGCTTCGCGGTAACGAATATTTAGTAAAGACCTTTGTGACATCAGACGGTCACAAGATATTCTCTAGTGATGTGATTGGGTAAGCGTGTCTTTGCTTGTTAGCAGATCCAGTTGTCCGTGCTGAAGAGAGAGATAGAGAGAGACATGACCGCGGCATCCAAGGGCTTCCGGCATTTTTCCGCCCACCCCGACTCTCTGTAGGCCGGAAATAGCTGTTTATTCGCCGCGAAGTAATTTGGATCGAAGCAAATTTTTCTGGAACTTCGAATCTAACTTTTGAGAAATTGGCTCATCTCTAGTTGTATAAAACAAGATGCTTTTGCTGGGGGCAGGGGCGTAACTACCGGGGTAGCAGCGGTAGCAGCTGCCACAGGGCCCGGGACATTACGGGGCCCCCGCGGGCCCCCGATGCATTTTTTTTTTTTTTTTTTTTTATAGTCCGTTATCTGCTGGAGTAACCCCAGCAGGTAACGGGCCCTATATACTTACCGTTCCTCGGGGTCCCGCTCACGGCCGCTTGCGCTTCCGATTCTGCAGAGGCGGCTGTGAGCAGAAGCGGGGATCCGTATGTGAGGCCGCGGGCCGAACCCCACAATCTCTGCTATCATTATACTTCGGGGTCTTTTCAGACCCCGGAGTATAATAATCGGAGGCCCAGAGTTGGTGAGGGAACATAAAAAACAATGTGCTTACCTCTCCTACGCTTCTCCAGGCTTCGGGCCTGTTTGGTGACGTCCCAGACGTCAGCCGACGTCATTTTGCGTCGCAACGCAGGCCCGCGTCACGTGATGCCGGCCTGGTCCAACATTGAAGAAGGCCGAAGTAGCGCACGGGCATGCACCGGAGCGAGGAACAGGTAAGCAATGTTGTTTTTTTATGTTTCTATCCTCCCCTGGGTCTCCGATCATTATACTCTGGGGTCTGAAAAGACCCCGGAGTATAATAATTGTTCATGGGTGGTCCACAATGGGACATATAATAGTGTGTGCAGGGGCCACTATGGGGTAAAATACTTCCAACAGTCTTGAAGGAGTTCCCAGGGATGCTTAGCACTTGTTGGCCCTTTTGCCTTCACTCTGCGGTCCAGCTCACCCCAAACCATCTCGATTGGGTTCAGGTCTGGTGACTGTGGAGGCCAGGTCATCTGGCGTAGCACCCCATCACTCTCCTTCTTGGTCATATAGCCCTTACACAGTCTGGAGATGTGTTTGGGGTCATTGTCCTGTTGAAAAATAAATGATGGTCCAACTAAATGCAAACGGATGGAATAGCATGCCGCTGCAAGATGCTGTGGTAACCATGCTGGTTCAGTATTCCTTCAATTTTGAATAAATCCCCAACAGTGTCACCAGCAAAGCCCCCCCACACCATCACACCTCCTCCTCCATGCTTCACGGTGGGAACCAGGCATGTAGAGTCCATTCCTTCACCTTTTCTGCGTTGCACAAAGACACGGTTGGAACCAAAGATCTCAAATTTGGACTCATCGGACCAAAGCACAGATTTCCACAGGTCTAATGTCCATTCCTTGTGTTCTTTAGCCCAACCAAGTCTCTTCTGCTTGTCGCCTGTCCTTAGAAGTGGTTTCCTAGCAGCTATTTTACCATGAAGGCCTGCTGCACACAGTCTCCTCTTAACAGTTGTTGTAGAGATGTGTCTCTGTGTGGCATTGACGTGGTCTCTAATCTGAGCTGCTGTTAACCTGCGATTTCTGAGGCTGGTGACTCGGATGAACTTATCCTCCGCAGCAGAGGTGACTCTTGGTCTTCCTTTCCTGGGGTGGTCCTCATGTGAGCCAGTTTCTTTGTAGCGCTTGATGGTTTTGGCCACTGCACTTGGGGACACTTTCAAAGTTTTCCCAATTTTTCGGACTGACTGACCTTCATTTCTCAAAGTAATGATGGCCACTCGTTTTTCTTTACTTATCTGCTTTTTTCTTGCCATAATACAAATTCCAAATACAAACACTCCATTCAGTAGGACTATCAGCTGTGTATCCACCTGACTTCTGAACAACACAACTGATGGTCCCAACCCCATTTATAAGGCAAGAAATCCCACTTATTAAACCTGACAGGGCACACCTGTGAAGTGAAAACCATTTCAGGTGACTACCTCTTGAAGCTCATCAAGAGAATCCCAAGAGTGTACAAAGCAGTAATCAAGCAAAAGGTGGCTACTTTGAACCTAGAATATAAGACATATTTTCAGTTGTTTCACACTTTTTTGTTAAGTATATAATTCCACATGTGTTAATTCATAGTTTTGATGCCTTCAGTGTGAATCTACAATTTTTATAGTCATGAAAATACAGAAAACTCTTCGAATGAGAAGGACTATATATCTATAAAACATAGTGTATGACACTGTTAGGACTCCTAGGATTATATATCTATAATAAATAGTGTATGACACTGTCAGGGCTCCTAGGACTATATATCTATAAAACATTGTATATTACACTATCAGGACTCCTAGAACACTCTTAGGGCTCCTAGGATCCTATCTATAAAACATAACAGCAAACAATTTGGTCAGCACTGCCAAACAATATGAACACTATGGTTTATAGATATGTTCTTAGAAGGCCTGATGGCGTTATACACTAGTTTGTGGGACTAGGGTAAGTATTGCACCATCAAGTTTGATATATAACTTTTAGTCAAGTCCATGAAGCCAAAGGATGAGAGACTTTCTACATGGATGGAGTAGTTGACTGTAAAAGTCAGAGGAAAGAGAGAACAGAGGAGTGTTGTTTGGCTTTGACAGTTAGTAGGTTGTTTGCAACTTTGGTTAGGGCAGTTTCAGTGATGGGGTCAGAAGCCAGACTGTAGTTTGTCAAAGAGTGAATTGGATAAGAAATAGAAGGATAGCTCAAGGTGGACATGTTGTTCAAGGAGATTTGAAGCAAAGAGGAGCAGTGAGATGGGGTAATAGTTGGCTGGTTTCTTAGGTTGAAGAGGTGGGCTGTTGGAGAGGAAAGGGGCGATAATGTAGGTAGGTTGTGTTTAGAAATAATGGTGGGAGAGTTAGGAGAGGTTGGATAGGGAACAGAGGTGGTGAAGATCAGGTCTACTGAGTGTTCCCGTTTGTGAGTGGCAGTGGAGGAACAATCTGAGTCCCCAAAGAATTTTGGTGGCAGAAAGCTGGTTTGTATCAATGGGGATGTTGATATCTCTCATGATGATAGTGGGGATATCAGCTAATAGGAAGTGCATGAGCCAGATTATGAAATGATGGATTAAGGTAGATCCTGGTGGTGTGTAGACAATGGTGGTCACTTGTAGACTGCGGGGAGAGTAAATGTGGACAGAGTCACTATCAGATAAGAGAAGGCCAATCCCTCCACAATGTTTGTTGCTGGGGCAAGGAGTGTAGGAGAATCAGAGTTTGCCATAGGATAGTACAGCAGCGAGGTAGTGACCGAGGGTGTCAGCCATGTTTCAGTGGGACCCAGAAAGGAAATTTTGTGAGAAATTAAGTCATTTTGAGTGTATTCCAGCTTGTTACAGATGGAACGTGCATTCCATAGTGCACCGGAGAAGGGGCAGAAGGGACAGGAGCGAGGTAGACAGATTTAAGGGGTTGCATGAATTAGTGCTGGTTGTGTGATTAAATAAGAGAGATCTGACAGTGGGGATTCTGAGAGGTGGCCCAGGATTAGGAGATAGGTGGCCAGCTGTAAGAGAGATAGCAGGTGTGAGAAGTAGAGGGTGTGAGGGGCGGGAGGTTCACATGTCTAGAAGTAGCTCAGCAAGCAAGGTCAGATGGTGGGATACAACACATGGAGAGAGAAATAAATAGTTCTCTACTATCCAGGGGCGTAACTACCGGGGTAGCAGCGGTAGCAGCTGCCACAGGGCCCGGGACATTACGGGGCCCCACGGGCCCCCGATGCTTTTTTTTTTTTTTTTAAAATAGGCCGTTACCTGCTGGAGTAACCCCAGCAGGTAACGGGCCCTATATACTTACCGATCCCCGGGGTCCTGCTCACAGCCGCCTGCGCTTCCGATTCTGCGGAGGCGGCTGTGAGCAGGAGCGGGGATCGGTATGTGAGGCCGCGGGCCGAACCCCACAATCACTGCTATCATTATACTCCGGGGTCTTTGAAAGGACCCCGGAGTATAATAATCGGAGGCCCAGAGTTGGTGAGGAAACATAAAAAACAACGTACTTACCTCTCCTACGCTTCTCCAGGCTTCGGGCCTGTTTGGTGACGTCCCAGACGTCAGCGAACGTCATTTTGCGTCGCGACGCCGGCCCGCATCACGTGATGCCGGCCTGGTCCAACATTGAAGAAGGCCGAAGTAGCGCACGGGCATGCACCGGAGCGAGGAACAGGAAAAGCAACGTTGTTTTTTTATGTTTCTATCCTCCCCTGGGTCTCCGATCATTATACTCTGGGGTCTGAAAAGACCCCGGAGTATAATAATTGTTCATGGGTGGTTCACAATGGGACATATAATAGTGTGTGCAGGGGCCACTATGGGGCAAAATACTGTGTGCAGGGGCCACTATGGGGCAAAATACTCAGTGCAGGGGCCACTATGGGGCAAAATACTCAGTGCAGGGGCCACTATGGGGAATAATAGTGTGTGCAGGGGCCACTATGGGATATAATACTGTGTGCAGGGGCCACTATGGGGAATAATAGTGTGTGCAGGGGCCACTATGGGATATAATACTGTGTGCAGGGGCCACTATGGGATATAATACTGTGTGTAGGGGCCACTATGGGACATGATACTGTGTGCAGGGGCCACTATGGGACATGATACTGTGTGCAGGGGCCACTATGGGATATAATACTGTGTGCAGGGGCCACTATGGGACATGATACTGTGTGCAGGGGCCACTATGGGGCATGATACTGTGTGCAGGGGCCACTATGGGACATGATACTGTGTTCAGGGGCCGCTATGGGATATAATACTGTGTGCAGGGGCCACTATGGGACATGATACTGTGTGCAGGGGCCACTATGGGACATGATACTATGTGCAGGGGCCACTATGGGACATGATACTGTGTGCAGGGGCCACTATGGGACATGATACTGTGTGCAGGGGCCACTCTGGGGCATGATACTGTGTGCAGGGGCC
Source organism: Leptodactylus fallax (assembly GCA_947044405.1). Taxonomy (NCBI): domain Eukaryota; kingdom Metazoa; phylum Chordata; class Amphibia; order Anura; family Leptodactylidae; genus Leptodactylus; species Leptodactylus fallax. Next base: position 110,217 of record CAMRHE010000564.1, on the reverse strand, counting down.
ACTATGGGACATAATACTGTGTGCAGGGGCCACTATGGGACATGATACTGTGTGCAGGGACCACTATGGGACATGATACTGTGTGCAGGGGCCACTATGGGACATGATACTGTGTGCAGGGGCCACTATGGGACATGATACTGTGTGCAGGGGCCACTATGGGACATGATACTGTGTGCAGGGGCCACTATGGGACATAATAGTGTGCGCAGGAATAATTGTTCATGGGTGGTCCACAATGGGACATATAATAGTGTGTGCAGGGGCCACTATGGGGCAAAATACTCAGTGCAGGGGCCACTATGGGGAATAATAGTGTGTGCAGGGGCCACTATGGGATATAATACTGTGTGCAGGGGCCACTATGGGATATAATACTGTGTGCAGGGGCCACTATGGGGCATGATACTGTGTGCAGGGGCCACTATGGGACATGATACTGTGTGCAGGGGCCACTATGGGACATGATACTGTGTGCAGGGGCCGCTATGGGACATGATACTGTGTGCAGGGGCCGCTATGGGACATGATACTGTGTGCAGGGGCCGCTATGGGACATGATACTGTGTGCAGGGGCCGCTATGGGACATGATACTGTGTGCAGGGGCCACTATGGGACATGATACTGTGTGCAGGGGCCGCTATGGGACATGATACTGTGTGCAGGGGCCACTATGGGGCATGATACTGTGTGCAGGGGCCACTATGGGACATGATACTGTGTACAGGGGCCACTATGGGGCATGATACTGTGTGCAGGGGCCACTATGGGACATGATACTGTGTGCAGGGGCCACTATGGGACATGATACTGTGTGCAGGGGCCGCTATGGGACATGATACTGTGTGCAGGGGCCGCTATGGGACATGATACTGTGTGCAGGGGCCACTATGGGACATGATACTGTGTGCAGGGGCCACTATGGGACATGATACTGTGTGCAGCGGCCACTATGGGACATGATACTGTGTGCAGGGGCCACTATGGGGCATAATACTGTGTGCAGGGGCCACTATGGGACATGATACTGTGTGCAGGGGCCACTATGGGACATGATACTGTGTGCAGGGGCCACTATGGGACATGATACTGTGTGCAGGGGCCACTATGGGACATGATACTGTGTGCAGGGGCCACTATGGGACATGATACTGTGTGCAGGGGCCACTATGGGATATAATACTGTGTGCAGGGGCCACTATGGGGCATGATACTATGTGCAGGGGCCACTATAGAACATGATACTGTGTGCAGGGGCCACTATGGGACATGATACTGTGTGCAGGGGCCACTATGGGACATGATACTGTGTGCAGGGTGGTCCGGGGGTGATTGGGGGCATCGGTACCGGGGATGTGGGCATGTCAAATGTTCGCCTTGGGGCCCAGCCATTCCTAGTTACGCCACTGCTACCATCTGTACTGGTTGGGGGTGGAATTGGTTGATTTTCTATTTTATATCATTTTGTACTAAATTATAAGGTGAAATTTCTATTTAGTTTCTTGCAGTTCCCTTCAGGTTCAGTTCTGGTCTCATTCTGTATAGTGCACTTAGAAGAGCTGCTCGTAGGCTCAGGCCCCACATTGTGGAAACACAACTTTTTTTGTTGCCGATTTTGTTGTTTTTTTGAGCCAAAGTCAGGAGTGGATTTAGCAGAAGGGAGAAGTGTAAGAGGAGTATAAGAGGAGTATCACATATGGTAGGCTTAGATACACAGCTCAACAGACTGTATCACACATGATAGGATTAGATACACAGCTCAACAGACAGTATCACACTATAGGATGTAATATAGAGTGGTATCACATAAGATAAACTAAGATACAGAGACTCAAAAAACATTCTATATGATAGGCTTAGATATTCTGTTCATGAGGCAAATGGAAAGTGCCATAAACACACGGACACACTCACCATATATATATATATATAAAACTATTTTCTTTTGTATATTACAAGGGGGTGTGGCTCCCTCCATAGTTGGATTTCCATTCCATTTAATTGGAATAGAGAATATATAGTGTATAATATATAGTGTATAGTATAGAGAATATATAGTGTATAATATATAGTGTATAGTATAGAGAATATATAGTGTATAATATATAGTGTATAGTATAGAGTGTATATAGTGTATAATATATAGTGTATAGTATAGAGAATATATAGTGTATAATATATAGTGTATAGTATAGAGTGTATATAGTGTATAATATATAGTGTATAGTATAGAGAATATATAGTGTATAATATATAGTGTATAGTATAAAGAATATATAGTGTATAATATATAGTGTATAGTAGAGTGTATATAGTGTACTGTATAATATATAGTGTATAGTATAGAGAATATATAGTGTATAATATATAGTGTATAGTATAGAGTGTATATAGTGTACTGTATAATATATAGTGTATAGTATAGAGAATATATAGTATATAATATATAGTGTATAGTATAGAGAATATATAGTGTATAATATATAGTGTATAGTATAGAGAATATATAGTGTATAATATATAGTGTATAGTATAGAGTGTATATAGTGTATAATATATAGTGTATAGTATATAGTGTATATAGTGTACTGTATAATATATAGTGTATAGTATAGAGTGTATATAGTGTATAATATATAATGCATAGTATAGAGAATATATAGTGTATAATATATAGTGTATAGTATAGAGTGTATATAGTGTATAATATATAGTGTATAGTATAGAGAATATATAGTGTATAATACATAGTGTATAGTATAGAGTGTATATAGTGTATAATATATAGTGTATAGTATAGAGTGTATATAATGTATAATATATAGTGTATACTATAGAGAATATAGAGTGTATAATATATAGTGTATAGTATAGAGAATATATAGTGTATAATATATAGTGTATAGTATAGAGAATATATAGTGTATAATATATAGTGTATAGTATAGAGAATATATAGTGTATAATATATAGTGTATTTAGTGTATAGTATAGAGTGTATATAGTGTATAGTATAGAGTGTATATAGTGTATAATATATAGTGTATAGTATAGAGTGTATATAGTGTATAATATATAGTGTATAGTATAGAGAATATATAGTGTATAATATATAATGCATAGTATAGAGAATATATAGTGTATAATATATAGTGTATAGTATAGAGTGTATATAGTATATAATATATAGTGTATAGTATAGAGAATATATAGTGTATAATATATAGTGTATAGTATAGCGTGTATATAGTGTATAATATATAGTGTATAGTATAGAGAATATATAGTGTATAATATATAGTGTATAGTATAGAGAATATATAGTGTATAATATATAGTGTATAGTATAGAGTGTATATAATGTATAATATATAGTGTATAGTATAGAGAATATATAGTGTATAATATATAGTGTATAGTATAGAGAATATATAGTGTATAATATATAGTGTATAGTATAGAGAATATATAGTGTATAATATATAGTGTATAGTATAGAGTGTATATAGTGTATAATATATAGTGTATAGTATAGAGAATATATAGTGTATAGTATAGAGTGTATATAGTGTATAATATATAGTGTATAGTATAGAGAATATATAGTGTATAATATATAGTGTATAGTATAGAGTGTATATAGTGTATAATATATAGTGTATAGTATAGAGAATATATAGTGTATAATACATACTGTTTGGTATAGAGAATATATAGTGTATAATATATAGTGTATAGTATACAGTAGAGCACAGGTGTCAAACACAAGGCCCGCGGGCCGAATCCAGCCCGCTGCCTTCTGTTATCCGGCCCGGCCTCACGCAATACAAGAGCAATAAAGATGGCCGCCGCCTCACTTCGCCTCATTAGCGGTGCGCCCCTGGGCGGCCGCCATCTTTATTGCCTCAGGCGGCACTGTCCGTCACTGTCTGGGGGGCAGCATTTTTCTATTCAAAGTACACCAGCCCAGGACAGGCCGCTTTAACAAAAAAAAAAAAGAGCTGAGCGGGGCCTGTCCTGGGCTGGTTTAAGAGAAGTCGCATCTCAGCGCAGGCGGCAATAGAATGACGTCATCGTGCCGCCTACGCTGAGACACAGATGTCGCGGACAAGAAGAGGAGGCGGCGGCTGCATCAAGGCATCGCAGGTGAGTATAACTTTTTTTTTTTATATATAAGTAGGCCGTGACTTGCTGGAGTATCCCCAGCAGGTCACGGCCTATTTATTTACCTATCCCGCGTCTGCTCGTGGCCGCCTCCGCTTCCTCTTCTGCTATGGGAAGCAGAAGAGGAAGTGGATGCCGCTGTGAGCAGCCGCGGACATTGGTAAGTGAGTCCGCGGGCCAAAAATACTACTATTATTATACTCCGGGGTCTTTTCAGACCCCGGAGTATAATAATCGGGGGCCCATGGGAGGTGAGGGAACATAAAAACATATCCTACTTACCTCTCCTGAGATCGGTGTTACTCCGAGCAGGCTTGAGGCCTCTGGTGACGTCATCAGGTCACGTCGCCGGCCTGATCACATGACGTGTGTGCGCAAACAGGGCCAAAAGCTGCAGGGGGTGCACCGGTGTCCAGGATAGGTAAGTAACACTGATTTTCATGTTTGTATTCTCCCCTGGGTCTCAGTTCATTATACTCTGGGGTCTGAAAAGACCCCAGAGTATAATAATAGTTCATGGTTTGGCCACTATGGGGCATAATACCCTGTGCAGGGACCACTGTGGAGTATAATACCAGTACAGGGGCCACTATGGAGCATAATACAAGTGCAGGGGCCACTATGGAGCATAATACCAGTGCAGGAGCCACTATGGAGCATAATACCAGTGCAGTGGCCACTATGGAGCATAATACCATGTGCAGTGGTCACTGTGGAGCATAATACCGTGTGCAGGGGCCAATATGGAGCATAATACAGTGTGCAGGGACTGCTGTGGAACATTATAGTGTGTGTAAATGGGGCGCTATAAATAGGGGCTATGGCGCCTGTTTATATTATACGCTGTCTAATAGCTCGCTTAACTGTTAAGGTGAAGTTTCTTTTATACACGTGTAAAATAATCTTGGCCCTTCAAGGTATCCCGTGAGGCTGAAGTGGCCCGCGGTGAAAATGAGTTTGACACCCCTGGTATAGAGTGTATATAGTGTATAATATATAGTGTATAGTATAGAGTGTATATAGTGTATAATATATAGTGTATAGTATAGAGTGTATATAGTGTATAGTATAGAGCAGGGGTAGGCAACCTTTTTTGTTCGGCGTGCCGATTTTAATAAAAAAATCTAAGATGAAGTACTCGGAGTGCCGGTCAATAATTGTAAGTCTGACGACCCCTAAACTAAAGTCATATACCACAAACCATAACACAGAAGTGCTGCCACCAGATGCTTTAGGACACATGCGCTTACTGCTATTTCCTGGGACGCTCCTGTACTTTCTGATTAGAAGCAATGAAAGTCCATGTGCAGCCCGCAATTAGTGGTAAATGTAAGTGTCCAAAAAAAAAAACAAAGCCTGAGTTTTCTGTGCAAAAACACATCCTTAATATAGAAAACACACCGTTATTCAGAATAATGTCCCATAGTGGTCTCTTCACACGGTATATGTCCCATAGTGGTCCCTGCACACGGTATTATGTCCCATAGCGGTCCCTGCACACGGTATATGTCCCATAGCGGGCTCTGCACACAGTATTTGTCCCATAGCGGCCTCTGCACACAGTATTTGTCCCATAGCAGCCTCTGCACATGGTATTATGTCCCATAGCAGCCTCTGCACACGGTATTTGTCCCATAGCGGCCTCTGCACACAGTATTATGTCACATAGCGGCGCCTGCACACAGTATTATGTCACATAGCGGCCTCTGCACACAGTATTTGTTCCTTAGCAGCCCCTGCACACGGTATTTGTCCCTTAGCAGCCCCTGCACACGGTATTTGTCCCTTAGCAGCCCCTACACATGGTATATGTCCCATAGTGGCCCCTGCACATGGTATTATGCTCCATAGTGGCCCCTGCACATGGTATTATGTCCCATAGCTGCCCCTGCACACAGTATTTGTCCCATAGCAGCCCCTACACACGGTATATGTCCCATAGTGGCCCCTACACATGGTATTATGCTCCATAGTGGCCCCTGCACACGGTATATGTCCCATAGCGGCCCCTGCACATGGTATTATGCTCCATAGTGGCCCCTGCACATGGTATATGTCCCATAGCGGCCCCTGCACACAGTATATGTCCCATAGTGGTCCCTGCACACGGTATTATGCTCTATAGTGGCCCCTGCACACTCACTAGCTATTATTATACTGTGGGGTCTCTTCAGACCACAGAGTATAATAAGTGGAAGGCAAAGAGAGGTGATGAAACATTTCAAACAATGTTAACTCACCATTCCACGCTCCGCAGCCGCTCTGTATCTTCGGGCGCTTCTGCCTGTAGTCAGCGACCACTCATTGAGTCTCAGGGGTCACGTCGCGTCATTATGCGTAATGACGTCAGATGCAGACGCGACCCTTGAGGCCCTGTCAGCTGACTTCAAGCAGAAGCGCCCAAAGAGTACAGACCGGCTGCGGAGCGTGGAATGGTGAGTGACATTGTTTTTTATGTTTGATCATGTTCCCGGGGGCTCCGCTTATTATACTCGGGGGTCTGAAGAGACCCCACAGTATAATAATAGCAGTTTCGTTTCGGCCATGTTTGGTCCGATCGAAACTGCTGGGCGAGGACTCGGGCTGCCGTGCCAGGGAAATGAGCCTCGCGTGCCAAGAGTGGCACACGTGCCATAGGTTGCCGACCCCTGGTATAGAGTATATATTGTGTATAGTATATATAGTTTATACTATATAGTATGAAGTATATATAGTGTAAAGTATATAGAAAAGAGTATATATAGTGTATAGCATAGAGCAGTGATGGCGAACCTTTTAGAGACCGAGTGCCCAAACTGCAACCTAAAACCCATTAAATTATCGCAAAGTGCCAACACGGCAATTTATATTATTACAGCCTATAATAATATCACATGTCTGCTATAAAATAGAAACTGTGTGATATAAATAGTGAAGGGCCCCCACACAGTACAATTCACTCCAAAGTGGCCCCCAGACAGTATTATACGCTCCACAGTGGCCCCCGCACAGTATTATACGCTCCACAGTGGCCCTCAGACAGTATTATACGCTCCACAGTGGCCCCTGCACAGTATTATACGCTCCACAGTGGCCCCCGCACAGTATTATACGCTCCACAGTGGCCCCCGCACAGTATTATACGCTCCACAGTGGCCCCCGCACAGTATTATACGCTCCACAGTGGCCCCCGCACAGTATTATACGCTCCACAATGGCCCCCGCACAGTATTATACGCTCCACAGTGGCCCCCGCACAGTATTATACGCTCCATAGTGGCCCCCGCACAGTATTATACGCTCCATAGTGGCCCCTGCACAGTATTGTACGCTCCACAGTGGCCCCCGCACAGTATTATATGCTCCACAGTGGCCCCCGCACAGTATTATACGCTCCACAGTGACCCAGCACAGTATTATATGCTCCACAGTGGCCCCCGCACAGTATTCTATGCTCCACAGTGGCCCCCGCACAGTATTATACGCTCCACAGTGGCCCCCGCACAGTATTATACGCTCCACAATGGCCCCCGCACAGTATTATATGCTCCACAGTGGCCCCCGCACAGTATTATACGCTCCACAGTGGCCCCCGCACAGTATTATACGCTCCATAGTGGCCCCAGCACAGTATTATATGCTCCACAGTGGCCCCCGCACAGTATTATACGCTCCACAGTGGCCCCCGCACAGTATTATACACTCCACAATGGCCCCTGCACAGTATTATATGCTTCACAGTGGGCCCCACAGAATAGTATAGGCTTTGCAGTGGGGCCCCACACAGTAGTTTATGCTACTTACCTAGTCCCACGAAGAGCGTCCTCCTTCTTCTTCTGATCGCGCGCGCTGATGACTTACGTCATCACGCCTGCGTCGGGGCAGAGGTCACATTCTTCCATCAGTGTAAGCAGCGGTTCTGTGGATCGCGGCCTACACTGACAGCTCAGAAAGAAGCGATCGCTCAATAACAGGGAATCCTGTACCGGAATCCCCGTTAGTGAGCAATCATGGCGATGGCACGCGTGCCATAGGTTCGCCATCACGGGTATACAGTGTAATAATAATAATACATTTTATTTATATAGAGTATATATAGTGTACAGTATATAGTTTATATAGTGTATAGCACAGGTGTCAAACACAAGGCCCGCGGGCCGAATCCGGCCCGCTGCCTTCTGTTATCCGGCCTGGCACTTATCTGGCCCGCAGGGCCGCGGCATTTTTTTATTGTCTATGTAATGTAAACCAACCCAGGACAGGCCGCTTAAAAAAAACAAAAAAAAACAAAGCTATGCGATACCTGTCCTGGGCTAGTTTACAAGACCTCTGCATGTCAGCGCAGGGGGCGATACAATGACGTCATCGCGCCTCCTACGCTGACACGCAGACGTCGCAGACAAGAAGAGGAGGAGGCAGCGGCTGCATCAAAACATCGCAGGTAGGTGAAGATAAGTTTTTTTTATATATATAAATAGGCCGTTGCCTGCTGGAGTATCCCCGGCACATAACGGCCTATTTACTTATTGGTCCCCGCTGCTTGTCGTGGCCGCCCCCGCTTCACCTTCTGCTATGGGACGCAGAAGCGGCTGTGTGCAGGAGCGGGGATGGTAAGTGAGGCCGCGGCCCGCGAACCCGATCAAATACTACTATTATTATACTCTGGGGGCTTTTCAGACCCCGGAGTATAATAATCAGAGACCCAGGGGAGGTGATAAACATAAAAACCTGTGTTACTCACCTCTCCAGTGATCCGATGTTGCTCCCAGCCGGCTTCGGCCTTCTTTGGTGACGTCCCAGGTGTCACGTGAGCCAGGCCGACGTCATTATGTCGCGACGCCGGTCTGTGCGACATTGAAGAAGTCCGAACGCAGGGAGTGCACCGGGGCCCAGGTAAGTAACACTGGTTTTTATGTTTGTCACCACCTAGGTCTCCGATCATTATACTCTGGGGTCTGAAAACACCCCAGAGTATAATAATAGTTCATGGGTGGGGGGGCACTATGGGGCATAATACCGTGTGCAGGGGCCACTATGGACCATAATACCGTTTGCAGGGGCCACTATGAAGCATAATACCAATGCAGGGGCCACTAAGGAGCATAATACCGATTGCAGAGGCCACTATGGAGCATAGTAACGTGTGCAGTGGCCACTATGGAGCATAATACCGTGTGCAGGGGTAACTATGGAGCATAATACCGTGTGCAGGGGCAACTATGGAGCATAATACCGTGTGCAGGGTCCACTGTGGGGCGTAATACCGTGTGCAGAGGCAACTATAGAGCATAATACCGTTTGCAGGGGTAAACAGTATTTGTATAGTGCTTAATTTTTGATATATTCAGAAAAGGATGAGGATAGTGTGTAACATGCTTTTTTAGGTTTTAACAATACATTATGTTCTTCCTGGTTGCCCTCAAAGGGATGATTGTAACAGTAGTAATGTACAAATGTAACTACTGCTTAATAGCTCGCTTATCTGTTAAGGAGAAGTTACTTTTATACATGTGTAAAATAATCTTGGCCCTTCAAGGTACCCCGTGAGGCTGAAGTGGCCCCCGGAGAAAATGAGTTTGACACCCATGGTGTATAGTATAGAGTGTATATAGTTTATAGTATATATAGTATAGAGTATATATAGTGTATAGTATAGAGTGTATATAGTATAGAGCAGGGGTCAGCAACCCCCGGTACGTGTGCCAAGAGTGGCACGCGAGGCTTATTCACCTGGCACGGGCAGCTCGAATCCTCAACCAGCAGTTTCGATCGGACCAAACACGGCCGAAACGAAACTGCTATTATTATACTGTGGGGTCTCTTCAGACCCCCGAGTATAATAAGCGGAGCCCCCAGGGTGGTGATCAAACATAAAAAACAATGTACTCACCATTCCACCCTCCACAGCCGCGCTGTGCTCTTCGAGCGCTTCTGCCTGAAGTCAGCTGACAGCGCCTCAGGTGTCACGTCTGCGTCTGACATCATTACGCATAATGACGCAACGTGACCCCCCGTGACCCAATGAGTGGTCGCTGACTACAGGCAGAAGCGCATGAAGAGAACACAGCTGCTGCGGCGCGTGGAATGGTGAGTACATTGTTTATTTTATGTTTGTCACCTCTCTCCGCCCTCCACTTATTATACTCTGTGGTCTGAAGAGACCCCACAGTATAATAATAGATAGTGAGTGGCACAAATTGGAATATTATAAAAGTTAGAATATTATACCGTGTGCAGGGGCCACTATGGGACATAAACCGTGTGCAGTGGCCATTATGGGATATAATACTGTGTGCAGGGGCCGCTATGGAACATAATACTGTGTGCAGGGACCGCTATAGGACAAATACCGTGTGCAGAGGCCGCTATAGGACATAATACCATGTGCAGGCGCCGCTATGGGACATAATACCATGTGCAGAGGCCGCTATGTGACATAATACCGTGTGCAGGGGCCGCTATGGGATATTATAACGTGTGCAGGGGCCTCTATGGGACATAATACCGTGTGCAAGGGCCGCTATGGGACATAATACCTTGTGCAGGGGCCACTATGGGACATAATAACGTGTGCAGGGGCCGCTATGGCATATAATACCATGTACAGGGACCGCTATGGGACATAATACCGTGTACAGAGGCCGCTATGGGACATAATACCGTGTGCAAGGGCCGCTATGGGACATAATACCTTGTGCAGGGGCCACTATGGGACATAATACCGTGTGCAGGGGCCGCTATGGCATATAATACCATGTACAGGGACCGCTATGGGACATAATACCGTGTACAGAGGCCGCTATGGGACATAATACTGTGTGCAGGGACCGCTATGGGACAAATACCGTGTGCAGAGGCCGCTAATGGACATATACCATGTGCAGGGGCCGCTATGGGACATAATACCATGTGCAGGCGCCGCTATGGGACATAATACCATGTGCAGAGGCCGCTATGGGACATAATACCGTGTGCAGGGGCCGCTATGGGATATAATACCGTGTGCAGGGGCCTCTATGGGACATAATACCGTGTGCAAGGGCCGCTATGGGTCATAATACCTTGTGCAGGGGCCACTATGGGACATAATACCGTGTGCAGGGGCCACTATGGGACATAATACCGTGTGCAGGGGCCGCTATGGCATATAATACCATGTACAGGGGCCGCTATGGGACATAATACCGTGTGCAGGGGCCTTTATGGGACATAATATCGTGTGCAAGGGCCGCTATGGGATAAAATACCGTGTACAGGGGCCGCTATGGGACATAATACCGTGTGCAGGGGCCACTATGGGACATAATACCGTGTGCAGGGGCCACTATGGGACATAATACCATACGCAGGAGCCGCTATGGGACATAATACTATGTTCAGGGACTGCTATGGGACATAATACCGTATGCAGGGGCCACTATGGGATATAATACCATGTGCAGGGGCCACTTTGGCACATTATTCTGTATAACGGAGTGTTTTCTGTATTAAGGATGTGTTTTTGCACACATAACTCAGGCTTTGTTTTTTGTTTTTTTTTTTGTGCAAAAATGCACCAATTTTACATGGAAGTAAAAGTTCCAGTGGCCTAAGACTATATCTGCTTCCAGATACATAGTGTGATATCACCATAAGGTGCCGCCATACGCTGCTCCTGGACACATTTACCACTAATTGGGGGCTGTACATGGACTTTCATTGCTTCTAATCAGAAAGTACAGGAGCGTCCCAGGAAATAGCAGTAAGCGCATGTGTCCTGAAGCATCTGGTGGCAGCACTTCTGTGTTATGGTTTGTGGTATATGACTTTAGTTTAGGGGTCGTCAGACTTACAATTATTAACCGGCACTCCGAGGACCTCATCTTTGATTTTTTTTATTAAAATCGGCACGCCGAACAAAAAAGGTTGCCTACCCCTGGTATAGAGTATATAGTGTATAGTATATAACATAAAGTGTATATAGTGTATAGTATATAGTATAGTGTATTTTTAGTTTATAGTATAGTATAGAGTATATATAGTTTATAGCATATAGTATAGAGTATATATAGTTCTCACTCCCTGATCTGCCTTAGGCTATTTTATATGGAGTAAGCTCTGTAATATGCTACTTGCCCTGTAATTTATATGTGTAGTTTATAGATCATATTAGCTGAGTGTAACAATAACATTAATGCTGTTATATTTCTATGTCCTAGTGCTGGGCGCAGAGGCTGCTGCAATGTATGTATTTATATATACAGTCATATGAAAAAGTTTGGGCACCCCTATTATTCTTAATCATTTTTGCACCGGTCAAATTTTGGTTTAATGCATATTGCACATTTTCTGTTATTACAATAAACCTCATTTCAATCCTGAAATATTACTGTGTCCATCAGTTATTAGATATATCAAATTGAAATGGCTGTTGCAAACACCCAAATATTTAGAACTAAAAATGATTAAGATTAATAGGGGTGCCCAAACTTTTTCATATGACTGTATAACTAGAAAGATGTAACATATACATAGTCATATTTATACACACATTACATACACATACATACTGTACATATATACATACATTACATACACATACTGTACATATATACATACATTACATACACATACACACTGTACATATATACATTACATACACATACTGTACATATATACATACATTACATACACATACATACTGTACATATACATACATTACATACACATACATACTGTACATATATACATACATTACATACACACTGTACATATATACATACATTACATACACATACATACTATACATATATACATACATTACATACACATACACACTGTACATATATACATACATTACATACACATACATACTATACATATATACATACATTACATACACATACATGCTGTACATATATATACATACATTACATACACATACATACTGTACACATATACATATAGTGGGAAAAAAAAGTATTTAGTCAGCCACCAATTGTGCAAGTTCTCCCACTTAAAAAGATGAAGCCGGCCTGTAATTGTCATCATAGGTAGACCTCAACTATGAGAGACAAAATGAGAAAACAAATCCAGAAAATCACATTGTCTGATTTTTAAAGAATTTGCAAATTATGGTGGAAAATAAGTATTTGGTCACCTACAAACAAGCAAGATTTCTGTCTCACAGACCTGTAACTTCTCCTTTAAGAGGCTCCTCTGTCCTCCACTCATTACCTGTAGTAATGGCTCCTGTGTGACATTGTTATCAGTATAAAAGACACCTGTCCACAACCTCAAACAGTCACACTCCAAACTCCACTATGGTGAAGACCAAAGAGCTGTGGAAGGACCAGAAACAAAATGGTAGCCCTGCACCAGGCTGGGAAGACTGAATCTGCAATAGGCAAGCAGCTTGGTGTGAAGAAATCACCTGTGGGAGCAATAATTAGAAAATGGAAGACATACAAGACCACTGATAATCTCCCTCCATCAGGGGCTCCACGCAAGATCTCACCCCGTGGGGTCAAAATGATCACAACAGCGGTGAGCAAAAATCCCAGAACCACACGGGGGGACCTAGTGAGTGACCTGCAGAAAGCTGGGACTAACGTAACAAAGGCTACCGTCAGTAACACACTACGCCGCCAGGGACTCAGATCCTGCAGTGCCAGACGTGTCCCCCTGCATAAGCCAGTACATATCCGGGCCCTTCTGAAGTTTGCTAGAGAGCATTTGGATGTTCCAGAAGAGTATTGGGAGAATGTCATATGGTCAGATGAAACCAAAGTAGAACTGTTTGGTAGAAACACAACTCGTGGTGTTTGGAGGAGAGTGAATGCTGAGTTACATCCAGAGAACACCATACCTACTGTGAAGCATGGGGGGGCAACATCATGTATGGGGCTGTTTCTCTGCAAAGGGACCAGGACGACTGATCCATGCACATGAAAGAATGAATGGGGCCATGTATGGTGAGATTGTGAGTGCAAACCTCCTTCCATCAGCAAGGGCATTGAAGATGAAACCTTGGCTGGGTCTTTCAGCATGACAATGATCCCAAGCACACCACCAGGGCAACGAAGGAGCGGCTTCGTAAGAAGCATTTCAAGATCCTGGAGTGGTCTAGCCAGTCTCCAGATCTCAGCCCCATAGAAAACCTTTGGAGGGAGTTGAAAGTCCGTGTTGCCCAGCGACAGCCCCAAAACATCCCTGCTCTAGAGGAGATCTGCATGGAGGAATGGGCCAACATACCAGCAACAGTGTGTGCCAACCTTGTGAAGACTTACAGGAAACGTTTCACCTCTGTCATTGCCAACAAAGGATATAGAACAAAGGATTGAGATGAACTTTTGTTATTGACCAAATACTTATTTTCCACCATAATTTGCAAATAAATTCTTTAGAAATCAGACAATGTGATTTTCTGGATTTGTTTTCTCATTTTGTCTCTCATAGTTGAGGTCTACCTATGATGACAATTACAGGCCGGCCTCATCTTTATAAGTGGCAGAACTTGCACAATTGGTGGCTGACTAAATACTTTTTTCCCCACTGTACATTACATACACATACTGTACATATATACATACATTACATATACATACTGTACATATATACAGTCATATGAAAAAAGTTTGGGCACCCCTATTAATCTTAATCATTTTTAGTTCTAAATATTTGGGTGTTTGCAACAGCCATTTCAATTTGATATATCTAATAACTGATGGACACAGTAATATTTCAGGATTGAAATGAGGTTTATTGTACTAACAGAAAATGTGCAATATGCATTAAACCAAAATTTGACCGGTGCAAAAATTTGGGTACCCTTATCATTTTATTGATTTGAATACTCCTAACTACTTTTTACTGACTTACTGAAGCACAAAATTGGTTTTGTAACCTCACTGAGCTTTGAACTTCATAGCCAGGTGTATCCAATCATGAGAAAAGGTATTTAAGGTGGCCAATTGCAAGTTGTTCTCCTATTTGAATCTCCTCTGAAGAGTGGCATCATGGGCTCCTCAAAACAACTCTCAAATGATCTGAAAACAAATATTGTTCAA
Source organism: Leptodactylus fallax (assembly GCA_947044405.1). Classification (NCBI taxonomy): domain Eukaryota; kingdom Metazoa; phylum Chordata; class Amphibia; order Anura; family Leptodactylidae; genus Leptodactylus; species Leptodactylus fallax. Next base: position 95,025 of record CAMRHE010000564.1, on the reverse strand, counting down.
CATAGTTGTTCAGGGGAAGGATACAAAAAGTTGTCTCAGAGATTTAACCTGTCAGTTTCCACTGTGAGGAACATAGTAAGGAAATGATAGACCACAGGGACAGTTCTTGTTAAGCCCAGAAGTGGCAGGCCAAGAAAAATATCAGAAAGGCAGAGAAGAAGAATGGTGAGAACAGTCAAGGACAATCCACAGACCACCTCCAAAGAGCTGCAGCATCATCTTGCTGCAGATGGTGTCACTGTGCATCGGTCAACAATACAACACACTTTGCACAAGGAGAAGCTGTATGGGAGAGTGATGCGAAAGAAGCCGTTTCTGAAAGCACGCCACAAACAGAGTCGCCTGAGGTATGCAAAAGCACATTTGGACAAGCCAGCTTCATTTTGGAAGAAGGTCCTGTGGACTGATGAAACAAAGATTGAGTTGTTTGGTCATACAAAAAGGCGTTATGCATGGCGTCAAAAAAACACAGCATTCCAAGAAAAACACTTGCTACCCACTTTAAAATTTGGTGGAGGTTCCATCATGCTTTGGGGCTGTGTGGCCAATGCCGGCACTGGGAATCTTGTTAAAGTTGAGGGTCGCATGGATTCAACTCAGTATTAGCAGATTCTTGAGAATAATGTACAAGAATCAGTGACGAATTTGAAGTTACACCGGGGATGGATATTTCAGCAAGACAATGATCCAAAACACAGCTCCAAATCTACTCAGGCATTAATGCAGAGGAACAATTACAATGTTCTGGAATGGCCATCCCAGTCCCCAGACCTGAATATCATTGAACATCTGTGGGATCATTTGAAGCGGGCTGTCCATGCTCGGCGACCATCAAACTTAACTGAACTGGAATTGTTTTGTAAAGAGGAATGGTCAAAAATACCTTCATCCAGGATCCAGGAACTGATTAAAAGCTACAGGAAGCGACTAGAGGCTGTTATTTTTGCAAAAGGAGGATCTACTAAATATTAATGTCACTTTTCTGTTGAGGTGCCCATACTTTTGCACCGGTCAAATTTTGGTTTAATGCATATTGCACATTTTCTGTTAGTACAATAAACCTCATTTCAATCCTGAAATATTACTGTGTCCATCAGTTATTAGATATATCAAATTGAAATGGCTGTTGAAAACACCCAAATATTTAGAACTAAAAATGATTAAGATTAATAGGGGTGCCCAAACTTTTTCATATGACTGCACATACTGTACATATATACATACATTACACTTACCTCTTGTGCAGTAAGTTGCTCTCTCCTCCTTGTACATGTGTTTTGGGGCTGAGGGAGCTGAGCACATGGCAGGACATAGAGCCTTCTCACCCTGCAGTGAGGTGCGGAGCCCCTCCCCCTTCCCCACCCCCTTCAGATCTTCTGATAGGACAGTGAAGAGTTGAGCAGGTGGGGGAGGGGGTAAGTTATGAATGAAGTCCAGAGGGGGTTTCCTAGGATAGTAAGGCTGGGTTCACACCTGCGTTTGAGTCCGTCTGTTGCCAATCCAAGTGAAAATCTCGGGAAACAGGATAGGCATCGGATACCAACGCATTTGAATGGGTTTTTAAAGCAATATGCGGGTGTCCGATTGCACCCTCTGCGCTGCGAATCCTTTTTTTTGTTGTCAGAAACAAAGTTAGACATGCAGGACTTCGTGTCCGACGAAAAAAAACAACTTCGCAGCGCAGAGGGTGTAAGCACACACCCGCATATTGCTTTAAAAATCCATTCAAATGGCTGGGTTTTTAACCAATGCGTCGCTAACCTGTCGGCATCCGATGCCTATCCCATTCCCCGAGATTTTCACTCGGATTGGCAACGGACGGACTGAAGCGCAGGTGTGAACAAAGCATCAGACATGTCCTATCTGCAGAGATGTCCGGACCTAGAACCGCCACATTCTCTATTAGGTCACATTTATATTCCAGCCCGAGAAGAAGAGAAGACAAATATCACCTCCTTACCATGTAGAAGGAGCTTCTTCTCTCCCCATGGCCCAGGTGGCTGCAGGACTACATTTACCAGCATGCACTGCTGACATCCCCTCCACACAGCTGTTTCTCCTCCCCCATATACCACAGCAAGTTTCCCCACAAAGCCCTATAGAAGAGACCAAATGGCCCCTGTGAGGACCCCGGTGGGGCCAAAATACAGGAAAGAAAGTCTAACAAAGGGGATTTACAAAAACTGTTTCACCGAAAATAATAAATCTAGAAATAATAAAGTAATCAATAAATCTATAAATAAAATGATAAAACTATAAATAATAAAATAATCAATAAATCGATAAAATTACAATAAAATAATAAATATAATCCTTAAAGGAAAAACCTGTAAAATAAGCTGAAAAGAAAAGGTAAATGATGTTCTAGAAATTAATGTTAGAAATGTTTTTTCCTCTCACAACTTGCTGTTTCCTTGACGGACTATAACAGGAGACGACCAGGGCGAGCGCCATTACTGTCTATAGGGAACGGAAAGATAAAACTCCCAGGGGCAAAAGAGCAAAACTGTTGTCACTGAGCAGTGGAGATACATGGCCGGGGCAGATGGGTCCAGAGGAAGCCGCTCATACCATCCAAGCAGAGACGTAGCTAGGGGGACAGAGGGGGCGGCGACCCCGGGCTCACTGACTCTCAGGGACCCACTTCGGGGCCGCCGCAACGCAGGTTACCCTCACACATCAACTGCATCGGCGTCTGCAAGACACCGATACAGCTGAAATACATAGTAGAGAAGGAAGCCTCTGGCTTACTGCTCTGCTAGTAAGTAGCTCATAAGACATATGCCACTTCAGGTCTGTGGCCAGTGGTGACCCTAGCCTCTTTGCTGCCTGAGGCGGACTATAGAAAGACGCCCCCCCCCCCAAAAAAAAAAAAAAAAAAAAAATTTGAGTTTCCATGCTACTAGTTTAACACACTGTTATCGCCGCACAATATACACAATACACAAAGTGATAAAACAGTTTATAAGAATTCTTCTTCCTGTATTACTTCAGTATCAGATCAACAACACGGCATTAACAATGAAAGTAACGTCACACATCTTCTGCTTGGTGGATGGACGAGCCCACGTGGCCCCCATTCTCTATAATAGGAGCCCCGCAGATAGCTGAGGACTGGACTTTGGATATCTTTGGCACTCCCATTGAAGTGAATGAGAGCCACGCAGGTTCATCCATCCACCAAGTGACACCTATATATATGGCTGCGGTGAGGCTGGATTCCCACCTAGTGGGGGTAAAAAACCCAATTCTCAGGCTCAGTGGGGGTCTCAGCAGACAGACCCCCATCACTCAGGTATTTATCCTCTATCATTTAGGTGAATACAGGGCAGTAACATTCTGTGACTTACAGGTGACGTCTCTGACTAATCCTTCACATTTCCTGTCTCTTCCCTCTGGACCGCCATGACCACTTCTTCCAGCTGTGACTTGTCTCTGTAAAGGTTGCAGCACAGACATCTTTGGCTCCTCACTTTTCCAGGCACCAGACCCACATTGTCCTCACCTACACAAAGCCCCCATCCTGCTGCTACCCCCAATTATATAATATATGATATAACCCCCCATAATGAATAATACCCTCAAGTGCATCTTTATATTAATAATGTCCGTGTGTACCCGGTATAAATAGTGCCCCTTATTAATAATGCCCCAGGTGTTAACTAATTAAAAGGTTTTCCAGGTCATTAATAAACTAATCAGTGGGGTTCAAAAACCCAGGACCCACACTGATCAGCTGTTTGAATGGTACCTGTGTAAGCGCCGTGACCGCTTCTCTGTTTACATAGTGTATTTCATCTCATAGTGGTCATGTAATGTAACTACAGCCTCGTCCTGTACATGTCTACAGTATGTGACAAGACTACAATTACATCACACGGTCACTATAAACAGACAGCGTATCATATAAACAGGTGCCATAGCCCATGTTTATAGCGCCCCATTTACACACAATATAAAGTTCCACAGCAGCCCCTGCACACAGTATTACACAGTATTATGGCCCGCAGCGGCCCCTGCACACTGTATTATGCCTCTCAGCGGCTCCTGCACATGGTATTATGCTCCATAGTGGCCCCTGCTCACGGTATTATGCCCCGCATTGGCCACTGCACACGGTATTATGTTCCGCAGCAACTCCTGCACACAGTTTTATGCCCCATATTGGCCCCTACACTGGTATTATGCTCCATACTGGCCCCTGCACTTGTATTATGCTCTATAGTGGCCCCAGCACACGGTATTATGCTCCATAGTGGCCCCTGCACTGGTATTATGCTCCATAGTGGCCCCTGCACAGGGTATTATGCTCCATAGTGGCCCCTGCACTGGTATTATCCTCCATAGTGGCCCTTGCACTGGTATTATGCTCCATACTGGCCCCTGCACTTGCATTATGCTCTATGGTGGCCCCAGCACACGGTATTATGCTCCATAGTGGCCCCTGCACTGGTATTATGCTCCAGAGTGGCCCCTGTACTTGTATTATGCTCTATAGTGGCCCCAGCACATGGTATTATGCTCCATAGTGGCCCCTGCACTGGTATTATCCTCCATAGTGGCCCTTGCACTGGTATTATGCTCCATAGTGGCCCCTGCACTTGTATTATGCTCCATAGTGACCCCTGCACCCGGTATTATGCTCTATAGTGGCTGCTGCACCCGGTATTATGCTCTATAGTGGCCCCTGCACTTGTATTATGCTCCAGAGTGGCCCCTGCACAGGGTATTATGCTCTACGGTGGTCCCTGCACAGGGTATTATGCTCCATAGTGGCTGACCCATGAACTATTATTATACTCTGGGGTCTTTTCAGACCCCAGAGTATAATGATTGGAGACCCAGGGGAGAATACAAACATAAAAATCAGAGTTACTTACCTATCCTGGACACCGGTGCACACCTTGCAGCTTTCGGCCCTGTTTAATTGCGCACACACGTCACGTGATCAGGCCGGCGACGCGGCCTGATGACGTCACCACAGGCCTCAAGCCTGCTCGGAGTTACATCGGATCGCAGGAGGTGAGTAACACTGTTTTTATGTTCCCTCACCAACCCTAGGCCTCCGATTATTATACTCCGGGGTCTGAATAGACCCCGGAGTATAATAATAGTAGTATTTGCGGCCCGCGGCCTAACTTACCGATGCCCGCGGCCGCTCACAGCGGCATCCACTTCCCTTTCTGCGGCCCATAGCAGAAGGGGAAGCGGGGGCGGCCACGAACAGACGCGGGTAGGTAAATAAATAGGCCCTGACCTGCTGGGGATACTCCAACACGTTACGGCCTATTTATATAGATAAAAAAAAAGCTATACTCACCTGCGATGCCTTGATGCAGCCGCCGCCTCCTCTTCTTGTCCGCGACGTCTGTGTGTCAGCGTAGGCGGCGTGATGACGTCATTGTATTGCCGCCTGTGCTGAGATGCGACGTCTTGTAAACCAGCCCAGGACAGGCCGCGCTCAGCTGTTTTTTTTTTTTTTTTTTTTTTTTAAAGCGGCCTGTCCTGGGCAGTAAAAATGCCGCCCCCCGGACAGTGCCGCCCGAGGCGGCCGCCTCACCTCGCCTCATTAGCGGTGCGCCCCTGTCTGTGGCCTACGAGCTGCCCTAAGACGTCACTGTACTGAGGCGTCCACGCCAGGACGCAGAAGTGCTGCTGCTTCAGTGCCGGTGGCGGAGGCTCCTCCTCGGGAGATCGGAGGTAGGTGAGCAGCATCAACTTTTTTTTTTTTTTTAACTCACTTTGGGCATTTTAATTGGGAGTGGGGGATGTAATACATATAAGAGGCCCATTGGGAGCATTGGGAATTCAGCAAGATAAGAGGCCATAACTAATATAAGGGGTATTAGGGGGCTGTAATAAAAGAGGATATAAATGATAGTGTAAGGTCAGTGGGGTCTGTATGAATGTAAGGGGAGATAATATTAGGGGGCATTGGGGCAGTATTAAAGGAGTTTTCTGGGAATAATAAAGTTTACTGGTAAGGATAAAAAATACTCACCTGTCCCCGGGCTACCGATGTCCGCAGCCCTCTGCTGCTGTCTGTCCTGGCACACGCCCGCCGCTCCCCTGCCGCAAGTCCTGCACTGCACGTGATTGGCCTCAGCAGTGGCTGGAAAGGACTCGGTGATGTCACTCATATACATGACTGGGTCCTTTATTGCCCACGCTGAGGCCACTGATGTCCTCAGCAGTCACGTATGGCTCGTGTCTGAACATACCTTTTAGAGGCTGAGTATAATTGATAATAAGCTTTCGAGGGTCTAGCTCTCTTGCTTCCTATCAAATATACTCAGTTAGCCTCTAAAAGGTATCGCCTGATTTCTTCACTCCTCCACTACTTTCTATGGCTAACACGGTACATTATACTATGTGTCTGATCAGACAGTGGCGGCAGACACCAGATCACTGGGGACAGGTAAGACTGGATTCACACTAGAGCTCTGTTTCCATTTTTCAGGTCCACTTGGGGACCCGAAAAACGGAAACCCAATCCGCTTAAAAAGCGGTTACATGTGGACCCCATAGACGATAATGGGGTCTGCTGGGTTTCTGCCTGAAAAATGCCTGTTTACAGTCTCCTCCTCCTCTTGTATACAGTCTCCTCCTCCTCTTGTATACAGTCTCCTCCCCCTCTTGTATACAGTGTCCTCCCCCTCTCGTATACAGTCTCCTCCCCTCTTGTATACAGTCTCCTCCCCTCTTGTATACAGTCTCCTCCCCCTCTTGTATACAGTCCTATGTAAGACCCCCCTCCCTCCTACCTCTATACAGTCCTGTATATAGGAGGAGGAGAGAGGAGCAGGAATGGCCAGGATTTATTCCTAGGGGGCGCTAGTGTCAGGGGGGGAGGAGACATGAGGGCTGCACTACAACTCTCAGCGGGCTGCAGACCTGTATACCTCCATGTCCTGCCGTATCTCATCTTGTATCCAGACTACAGGCCCAGCTGTAACATCTGTGGTAAATGTACTGCAGGATACCATACACAACCTGTATACCTCCATGTCCTGCCGTATCTCATCTTGTATCCAGGCTACAGGCCCAGCTGTAACATCTGTGGTAAATGTACTGCAGGATACCATACAGAACCTGTATACCTCCATGTCCTGCTGTATCTCATCTTGTATCCAGGCTACAGGCCCAGCTGTAACATCTGTGGTAAATGTACTGCAGGATACCATACAGAACCTGTATACCTCCATGTCCTGCCGTATCTCATCTTGTATCCAGACTACAGGCCCGGCGATGAATGTAGGTCAGATGAAGGGAAGTCATACGCCATTGTACATCCCATGTTTGTCCCTGGTTGTTATACCACATATTGTATATTTTCTGTATGACCTTATGATATATGGTTGACTTGGGTGTCCTCCGAGTGATTGTAGAAATGGACTTTCTAATAGGTGCAATGGGCCTTTCCATAGTCCCATCTTACAGCGTGGACTTGTTGCTGGCCGGTCCGGATACCCTACTGGCCACATAACCAGTCAAACCCCTCGAAGATGTTGAACGTTCCTCCTTGGACTACCTTGGTAACATTGGCTTCCTCTTTACTGTATTTACGTCACTGACCCCGAGCTTTACTAAGTGTGTGAAAAAACAGGTTTTATACTGAAAATTAAAAAAATGTCATAAAAATAGATTACAAAAAACTCCCTAGAACTGTGTGTGAAGTAAAGCAGTAGAGAAGACTACAATTCCTGGAAGGTGAGCCTAGTAGTAGTCACATAGTTAATGATACCTATGTACAGAAATAACAGCAGGGATAGAGATGAGTGAACTGGTTTGTGTCAGATTTGACCCATTTTCCCCCAAGCAGACCCTGCCGGCCACATGTCTTACTACAAGTCACTGCTCCACCACCTATGTCAGCGCTACAAGCAGCAGCCAACACAGTTTCTACAACATGATGAACCAGTTGATGTTTTCATCACCTGAAACAGATAAGGAAACGACTAGTCAGGGTGGGTTCACACTTGTGGAGGTACTTTGTCTGCTGCGAATCCAACCTAAATGTCGGAAAATTGTATAGGAAAAGGTTTGCGATGCTTTGCTTAAAAACCCATTCACTTGAATGGGTTTTTAACACTAGAAGTCCCAGAAATTTCGAGCTCCCCCTTCAAGTCCTGAAAGAGGGTCAAATGACCCTTAGTCCAAACTGACAACTCTGATGGCACCAATTAGCATTTCCTTTCATTTGTAAATGTGGCCATTGTCTGAGGAATCTGCAGGGGGGAATTGTGTTGATCCACCTCAGGTCTTGTAAGAAAGTGTAAAGAAAAGAATGTAAGCTGCTCCTGAGTGTCTGCCCACCCCCCAGCTGCATTGTTGTGCTGGGAATATTTGCTAACACCTTAGCAAATTTGCATGCAGCCTTTTGTGCTGTGGGGGATGTGACTGCTTCTCAAAGTAGTCTGCGACTTGAAATCAAAGTACATCTGTAATGTCCTCCCATATCTTGGCAAGGACCCCAGTCGTCCCAGCGGGGAGAGACTGTCCGAAACTGTAGTGATGAGGCTGATGGAATCATTCATGGACAAGGGCAGAACTGTAACCACGAACAATTTCTTTACATCATTGTCACTTGCACAATGACTGCTTAGCCGGAAAACCACTATCCTCGGCACAGTCAACAAGAGTCGCCGGGAAATTCCTCAATCCGCTAGACAGATGGACCGCACTGAATTCACCACTCAGGTGTTTTCAACCACTGGTGCCACACTGACAGTGTATGCACCCAAACGAAAGAAGGCCGTCTACATTCTCAGCAGCATGCACAGCGTGGTTGAGACTAAGGATACCAACAAAAGGAGGCCAAACACGGTCACACAATACAACCACACAAAGTGCGGTGTGGATGTAATGGACCAAATGGTGCGGGAGTACAGCCTGCATGCAGGAACACGGAGATGGCCAGTCGCCGTGTTCTACAACATGATTGACATGGCAGCACTGAATGCTCATGTTCTTTATCAGGCATGCACTGGGGTGCAGGAGAGACGGGTGGACTTCCTGGTTGAGCTTGCAAAAGAGTTAGGTGGCTCTCATGTGACTGAAAAGAAGGCATCCAAGGAGAAACTCCTTCGGCAACAACCTTCCACACCCAGCCCTGGCAAAAGGGCGAAGTGTCAGGTCAACCATCGATGCACGAACAATTGTGCAACTGAGAGATGTGTTTACTGCTACAAATACACGTGTGGCAAATGTACCAGGGACATACCCAGGCAGTGCCAGGTATGTTCTGACAGTGCAGACAGACTGCTGAGTGAGTGCTGAAATGCTAGTCACACAAGAAGGACATGCCACTCACACACACACACACACGCAGCCCCCCACAGCAGCCTATTGTAAATATGTGTGGAATTGTTTTATTCCTTGTATTTTTTTTATTATTTTCATAACAAAAATAAAAAGCATAGAAACAAATAACAGTTGTTCTTTTGTATATTTACATTTTTGTATATTTAGATTCAAGTCAATGGGTGCAGAAAAAAAAAAAAAAAATCGCAAAAAAAATCACAGCTACTTGCGATATTTTTGTGATCTGTCCCATTGGTCATATAGATCACTCCTCTGGGATTTTTTCGCACGAAAAAAATCGCACAAAAAAAAGCAGGTGTGCTTGGTGCCATTGAAATACATTGGCAAATCGCAGAAAAAAAATTGCATCGCATTGCGATGCGATTTTCGCGCAATTTTTTTTCGCTAGTGTGCTTGAGGCCTTAGACCAGGGGTCTGCAACCTATGGCACGCGTGCCAAGAGTGGCACGCGAGGCTTATTCCCCTGGCACGGCAGCGGACTCCTCACCCAGCAGTTTCGATCGGACCAAACACGGCCGAAACGAAACTGCTATTATTATACTGTGGGGTCTCTTCAGACCCCCGAGTATAATAAGCGGAGCCCCCGGGGAGATGATCAAACATAAAAAACAATGTACTCACTATTCCACGCTCCGCAGCCGCTCTGTACTCTTCGGGCGCTTCTGCCTGCAGGGGCCACTATAGAGCATAATACCGTGTGCAGGGACCACTATGGGACATATACCGTGTGCAGGGGCCACTATGGGACATATACCGTGTGCAGGGGCCACTATGGGACATATACCGTGTGCAGGGGCCACTATGGGACATATACCGTGTGCAGGGGCCACTATGGGACATATACCATGTGCAGGGGCCACTATGGGACATATACCGTGTGCAGGGGCCACTATGGAGCATAATACCGTGTGCAGGGGCCACTATGGGACATAATACCGTGTGCAGGGACCGCTATGGGACATATACCGTGTGCAGGGGCCACTATGGGACATATACCGTGTGCAGGGGCCACTATGGGACATATACCGTGTGCAGGGGCCACTATGGAGCATAATACCGTGTGCAGGGGCCACTATAGAGCATAATACCGTGTGCAGGGACCACTATGGGACATATACCGTGTGCAGGGGCCACTATGAAGCATAATACCGTGTGCAGGGGCCACTATAGAGCATAATACCATGTGCAGGGACCACTATGGGACATATACCGTGTGCAGGGGCCACTATGGAGCATAATACCGTGTGCAGGGGCCACTATGGAGCATAATACCGTGTGCAGGGGCCACTATGGAGCATAATACCGTGTGCAGGGGCCACTATGGAGCATAATACCGTGTGCAGGGACCGCTATGGGACATATACCGTGTGCAGGGGCCACTATGGAGCATAATACCATGTGCAGGGGCCACTATGGAGCATAATACCATGTGCAGGGGCCGCTATGGGACATATACCGTGTGCAGGGGCCGCTATGGGACAAATACTGTGTGCAGGGGCAGCTATGGGACAAATACCGTGTGTAGGGGCCGCTATGGGACATAATACCGTGTGCAGGGGCCGCTATGGGACAAATACCGTGTGCAGAGGACGCTATGGGACATAATACCGTGTGCAGGGGCCACTATGGAGCATAATACCGTGTGCAGGGGCCGCTATGGGACAAATACTGTGTGCAGGGGCAGCTATGGGACAAATACTGTGTGTAGGGGCCGCTATGGGACATAATACCGTGTGCAGGGGCCGCTATGGGACAAATACCGTGTGCAGGGGCCGCTATGGGACATATACCGTGTGCAGGGTCTGCTATGGGACATATACGGTGTGTAGGGGCCGTTATGGGACATATTGCTGTGTGCAGGGGCCGCTATGGGACAAATACTGTGTGCAGGGACTGCTATGGGACAAATACTGTGTGCAGAGGCAGCTATGGGACAAATGCCGTGTGCAGAGGCAGCTATGGGACATATACCATGTTGAAGGGGCCGCTATGGGACATAATACCGTGTGCAGGGACCACTATGGGACATTATTCTGTATAACGGTGTGTTTTCTATATTAAGGATGTGTTTTTGCACAGAAAACTCCGGCTTTGTTTTTTTTTGTGCAAAAATGCACCAGTTTTACATTGAATGAAAAAGTTCCAAATATAGCTGCATCCAGATACATAGTGTGTATTCACCATAAGGATGCCGCCATACGGGGCTCCTGGACACAATAAATTTACCACTAATTGGGGGCTGCACATGGACTTTCATTGCTTCTAATCAGAAAGTACAGGAGTGTCCCAGGAAATAGCAGTAAACGCATGTGTCCTAAAGCATCTGGTGGCAGCACTTCTGTGTTATGGTTTGTGGTATATGACTTTAGTTTAGGGGTCGTCAGACTTACAATTATTGACCGGCACTCCAAGTACCTCATCTTTGATTTTTTTATTAAAATCGGCACGCCGAACAAAAAAGGTTGCCTACCCCTGCCTTAGACAAATGCTTCTGGTCATTACTCACAGCTGTACCTTGCTCTAAAATTTCTAATTCTATTTAAAATATATAAAAAATGATTAATTGTTTCAGTGCTTTTTTGCTCAAATAAAACTAAACTTAATACAATATGTATAGTCTTTATATTATCAAATACAATAAACTGAATAGAACTAACTAGACACTAAATGGCTAAACTCAATGGAAAACAACAACCTCCTGTGGTGTGACAGTAATGGCCTTAATTATAGAACAAAAGATGGTGATTATAGGATGTTAGATAAAATCCTTCAGGTCATTCGACCCGTCTCTGGGTTCCAAAGGTAGAAATGTTAAATGACCCCTCTCTGGGACTTCTAGTGTTAAAGCAATGCGCGGGTGTTTGCTTACACTCTCTGCGCCGTCAAACCGTTTTTTTTTCATTGGAAACAAAGTCCTGCATATCCGACTTTGTTTCCAGCAAAAAAAAAAACAAGAATGACCCCCCAGATCCCCTTTGGTAGGGAGTTCAGTGTCTGGACCTTTTCACTGCCTCCAACAGTGCCGTGTTTGGACTGGATGTGTCCGTTCAAGTCTTGCGCAACCGAGGAATTTATCAGCGTGACTGTAGGATGCTCCCCTCGTAAAATATCATCATAATGCTATATTCCCTTTGATGTTTTACTGGAGTCATCCCATCTCCTGGAAAACCTAGAATACACATCACTCCAGGATCTCCCCTGCTGAGTTAACGAGTTTCACACTTGTATGTAAAGAAGGACTGTGTGTGTGACGGCAGACATTAAGTCTGCGAGGGTCTGGGGCATAAATGGTGTGAATTCAATCAGCCACAAATGGAATCCATACTTACAATTAATCCCCATTGGCTGATCCTGTACCACACCTGGACTGTGCCCTGACACCGGAGCCCATTGACTTCTGGGGCTGCAGACTGTCTCTCTTGCTGTGGGTGCCCTGTCTTACCAAGTGCAATGTCAGAGATTGTATTCAGCATGGCAGGTGATGTCATTACACTAAAGTATGAATAAAGTATATTGAAAAAAAAAAGGACAAAATACCAAAAAGGTGAGCGCAACAAAACAATTATAGCCTAACCACAAGGAAAAAAAAGATTCACCAAATAGAAACAAACTTTATTGATAACATATAAGGACAAAACCCCACAGAAAACTAAAAACACACAGGGGATATGCTCATGATATATCAAATACTCCCATCTAAGAAAACCTGCCCAATCCACAGACCCCCCCTATATAGGACCCCATGAGCGAAGGCTGTCACAGTCATCACAATAACATCAGTACATCAATAATGTAAGAAATGACATCATCCCTGCAATGACATCACCCAATAAGAAAAGTACTGCATCAAGAGTGTGAATAAGACAAACCCCAAATAAATCACAGATATAAGATATTGTTATTAGGTGTGAATTCCTATTATTTAGATGTCACAGCGATGTTGTAATAAATATGGGAGTATATGATATATCATGAGCATATCCCCTGTGTGTATATAAAACTTCATACTGGTTACACTCTATATTTTAACTGTGTCCCAATATTTTATTATCATAAGAAACGGCCAAAATAATAATATAAAACTCAACTTTTATTAAATATATTAAAATGCTACTGATATATATCCAAAAATTAATAAATCGCAGTCGGCTTGATGTGAATAAGACAGTATTTAAAGCGTATTGTTCACACTATGTCTTTTTTATTTCTCCATCAAGTTCTTTAAATCAATTGCCCTTCAAACAATAATTTCTAGCTATGAGAGCATTAAATAAATAAGCGCTGAGGTATATCTAGAAAATGATAAATAGTAATGGTTAGAAGTGTGGTGGCTGGTAACCCAAACATGTCACCCTTACAAGCGATCAATCTCCTTTTCGATTGTCAAGCCAAACCACTCTTAAATCTCCAGAGCCTATTCAGCAAATAACGCTAATACATATTTTAGGCTCCTACGATCTATTTGCAAAGATTCTCTTAATACCCTACGCGTTTTCCCTGGAAAATAAATGCAAAGGTTCATCAGGGGACAATTGAAAACATTTTTTCTAACCTACAAGAAACAGATAATGCAGTGAAAACTGCAGTTCTCAGCGCCCTGATGGTGGACGCTGATAATTGAAATGGTAAGCCATGAATGCTGTCTGTCATTGGAGACTGGCAAGTCAGGGAGACCAATTTCGGGAGTGTCTTCCTCGACGTCCCCTGCAAACACCTCTAAAGGAGAAGTCTCATTCTCATTTAGAGTTACACCCACAGCAGGTACATGGTTAGGTTCTCCCAAGGGAACTGGATCAATAACAGATACATTTACACATTTCTCCATCATTTCCCACAACTGCCAAAACAAAGGAAAGTCACATCCTAAAATGTCATTATGCAATAAAGTCTCTACCACTCCAACTTCATGGGTAACTTTTCCACATGGAGTATCAAAAGACAATATGGCAGCGGGGTAATCTTTTGTATCGCCATGTATGCAAATTACTCCCATCTGCCTGTGCTGTAATTTCCTGGTGTCAACCAGGCTGGCAACTTGAGAGTTACTAGACTACCAGAATCCAACAAAGCATTAGCAGAGAGTCCTTCAACAGCCACCATACACGTTTGTCGCTCTATTCCTTGAGAGAGCGGGGCAGAGTAGGCAGGACTAGCAAACAGGGACATCCTCCGCCCAACATCACACTGCATAGGCTCATCCACCAGTGGACAATTGGCAGCAACATGGCCTAGTCTATGACAACGCCAGCAAGTAATGTTTACAGGCATTTTAGGGCGAATTGGCCTAGAGTTCCTGGCTAATAGCTCTGAGCCAGTTCCTACTCGACGGGCCTCATTCATCCCCTTTATATTAGGAACAGTCTTAGCCTTTTCAGGATCAGGTATCCACCTCTGGTTCCTTGAGCCCGGCCGAGGAGAAGCGTAGTCCTGGAGATAATCCTCCGTATTCAGATACCGCTCTACCAGGGCAACTAGCTGGTCCACATCCTTCACCTCAGTTTGTCCCACACAGCGCTGTATCGGTACTGGCAAGGCTCGAACAAACCGGTCTAGGACGACTCTTTCCACCACCTCAGCCGCAGTAGAGAATTCTGGCTGTAGCCACTTTTTAGCCAGGTGAAATAGGTCGTACATTTGGGACCTCACAGGCTTACTCATCTGGAACTTCCAGGTATGTACCCGCTGGGCTCTGACAGCAGGGGTAACACCTAAGCGAGCAAGGATTTCTGCCTTTAGTTTGGGGTACTGTCTGGCATCTTGATCAATTAAGTCAAAGTAGGCTTTCTGGGGTTCTCCACTGAGAAACGGAGCAACTGTATCTGCCCACTGGTCAGCTGGAAGCGTTTCCCTCTCAGCGGCTCTCTCAGATATGGTGAGGAACGCTTCCACATCATCCTCTGGGGTCATCTTTTGTAGAGACGCCTGCACTCTCCTTCCAGGAGTGACACTTTGTGCTTGAGGCCTTTCTGCCAGCAACTTTATCTGCTCCAGCAGATTTTTATTAATCGCCTTCTGTTCCCTGCAGGCCGCTTGTGTGGACTCTATGAGCAGACAGTTGGTATTTGCTTGTTGCAGCTGAATATTAGCCTGGACCAGCTGTTTAACCACCTCCTCCATGCTTGCAGGATCTGGTTTTGCAGGAGTCACAGACTTAACCCACGACATATAACTTACTGGATTTTTGTGCCAGCGCAGCCTCCACCAATTGTAACGGGATTAGCTCAGGGATCGTCGTCTCCTCAGATAGACGAGCGCTTTTTGGCACAACAATTAGAGTCCAGTCCAGTATGGTGCAACTGGCCGCAACCAGTTTTATTAGTGGTTGAAGGAAAACAAAACAATAAAATACAAAATAAATTCCTCGCCGTCCGGCCACTACCTACAATACACAATGCAGGGATCTAACTAGAGAGAGTGGGGCCTACTGCGCAGCTCCCCAAACACAATACACAGCAGTATAACTCACAGTGGATTTCCAGGAGCAGAGAGAGCCGTATACCTGTGTGCTGTCTGCCCTTATATGCGCACACTTCAGGAACCAAGGAATTAACCCCCAGTCAACTCAAAACCTGAAGTGACTGAATAAAGTAGAGACACCCAACTCTGCTTACTCCAGCCGCCAGACCTGTCACCAGGGTTTAGATAAAACCCTCCAGTAAGGAATATGACAGGAACCTGGGAGAAATGTATACTCCTTCTACCACTTTTCCCCTGTCACAATATATTGCTCCATTTTGGGTCTCCACACACTTTGTTGCCCCAGCCCCCCCCCCCCCCACATACTTTGACAGAATTATTTTTTAGATATGGCTCTTAGAAATTTTTTTTAAAGTTTCTTTATTCTATAAAAGTTGTAAAAGAAATAATAGAAAGGTATCTACATATTTGGTGTCACCATAATCGCACCGACATCATAATAAAGGCAAAACATTATTTATGTCACATGGTAAATGGTGAAATTGTAGTTACATCTAATAAAACTTGATCAATAAATTCCATCTATCCTGAAATGTTACTACTAAAAAATACAGCCCGCAGAAAAAACTAACCCCTCATACAGTGACATTAATGGAAAACCACTCAGTCCTAAAGGTCCAAACTAGACATGTCCTGCAGGTTATAAACTGATGGCTCATGTATCGGGGAGGTCATCAATATCACATCAGCGGGGTCTGACTCCTCACAGAGCCAGGATGGTAAAATAATGCAGGTGTAAAAGAGTCAAGATTTCTAGTTCTAGTTTCTTCCGGATCTGAATTGAGCAGTTCATGTAAGAAAACCTACGACTGTATCTGAAGTAAAGCAGTTCTGTAAAGAAGAGACGATGAAGATTCCTGGAAGGTGACTCTGGGTGTAGTAATGGCTGGTAAATCTACTTTATATCAGGGTCACATAGTTCATGATACCGATGTACAGAAATACAGGCAGTGACATCTTACTGGTTACACTTTACTGGGGGATTTGTTCTTGTTTTGTGAACTCTCTCATGTTTCTTAAGATTATTTTGTAGGCTAAAACATTTCCCACATTCTGAGCAAGAAAAAGGCTTCTCTCCTGTGTGAATTCTCTCATGACCTGCAAGACTAGATTTGTGTCTGAAACATTTCCCACATTCAGTACATGAATATGGTTTCTCTCCTGTGTGAATTCTCTTGTGATTCTTAAGATGGCTTTGTTGGCTAAAATATTTCCCACATTCTGAACATGAGAATGGCTTCTCCTGTGTGTGAACTCTTAGATGAGTCACAAGATGTGATTTGTAGATAAAATCTTTTCCACATTCTGAGCAAGAAAAAAAGGCTCCTCTGCTATGTGAACTTTCAGATGTCTTGTAAGATATGATTTTTGTTGAAAACATTTCCCACATTCTGCACATGTAAATGTCTTCTCCTGTTTGTGAATTCTTTGATGTTCCACAAGATATGATTTTTGTGGAAAATATTTTTCACATTCTAAGCAAGAAAATCGCTTCTCCTGTGTGTGATTCCGCAGATGTTTTACAAGAGATGATTTTTGAGTAAAACATTTCCCACATTCTGAGCATGCGAATGGCTTCTCTCCTGTGTGGGTTCTTATATGATCCACAACATTTGATTTGTTAATAAAATGTTTCCCACATTCGGAACATGAAAATGGTCTTTCATCTCTGTCAATTCTCTTATGTATGGAAGGATTAGGTTTCATGGCTATGTTCATGATTCAGAACCAGAAAAGATTTTCCCCAGTCTACGTCCAGGTCTTTTTATGCCAATCTGTGATGATCTTCTCCTTTATATCTGGGAGGTGTCTATGGAGCCGCTCATCCAGTCACCACCTGCAAAATGAAACAGAAATTTTTTGAAAGAAAACAATTATTATTTTATGAGTGATTTTAATGTTTAATATTTTTTATGGTTTTTTTTTTATATTTTCTTTTCTTTTTTTAGACCTTCCTAGAGGTCTTCAACCCCTAGGGGAACTTATCACTAATACAACCCATTGTGATGCTAATATATTGCAATGCTTTGTATAATACCGGCAGTTCTATTACAGGCTGCATAGAGGAGCCTGCAATAGAACGATATGCCAGACAAGACAATGGATAGCCGGCCCCAGTCAGCTTTGCCCGAGGCAGGAAAGGCCTTAATGCCTGTGAACATCGTGGGCACTGATCATGAGTATTACCGCCAGGTCTCTGATGTATAATACAGTGCAATCCCAGTGGCTATGACAAGCGCTCAGCTCCTAAACAGCCTGAATAATTAAATAACCAACATCCGCAGTACTATTAATAGGGGTTAATAAATATATTTAGAAGAAAACCCAACTGGTAGCCCAATAATAACTGTGACTCCTCTAATACTGACCCCTGTGGTACCCCACTAGTAACTGTGAGTCCTCTAATACTGACCCCTGTGGTACCCCACTAGTAACTGTGACTCCTCTAATACTGACCCCTGTGGTACCCCAATAGTAACTGTGACTCCTTTAATACTGTCCCCTGTGGTACCCCACTAGTAACTGTGACTCCTCTAATACTGACCCCTGTGGTACCCCACTAGTAACTGTGACTACTTTAATACTGACCCCTGTGGTACCCCACTAGTAACTGTGACTCTTCTAATACTGACCCCTGCGGTACCCCACTAGTAACTGTGACTCCTCTAATACTGACCCCTGTGGTACCCCACTAGTAACTGTGACTCCTCTAATACTGACCCCTGTGGTACCCCACTAGAAACTGTGACTTCTCCAATATTAACTCGTGATATTTAATAGGGGTCATGTAAAGACCTCCAGGGTAGTCACGAGGGAAGGAGATAACTTTTCCACACTGTAATGCAGACAGAACTGCCAGTGATATTAATTTCCGGTAATTTTTAGGCTCTGGAATAATACCTTTCATAATGTCACAGTCATGTGACCGGTCACGTACAGGGGTGGAGCTTGTTCTTCAATGGTTTTATTTATAATACAAGCTGTTGAGGGCTGTCTGTATGGGGAAGAACAGAATGGTAGAAATGCTAAGTGAATGGGGGAAGGGTGGAAGTAGAACTTTGTGTGGGAGAAGTGTGGAGGTAACAGTGCTAGGAGTGGGGGAAGGGTGGAAGGAGCATAGCTGACTGTTGGGGGAAGAGTAGAAGTGCAAAAGATGTGTGTGCGAGGACCTGCAGGTAGCAGAGCTAAGTGTATAGAGAGAGCGTGGAGATAGCTGGCTGCATGTAGGTCAATATGAGGGTGTAGGAAGCATGGAGGTAGCTGAGCTGTGTGTGCAGTAAGGAAAACACAGGGACAGCAGTGTGTGTGTGTGTGTGTGTATGTGTATGTATGTGTGTGTGTGTGTGTGTGTGTGTGTATATGTGTATATGTGTGTGTATGTGTGTGTATGTACAGTATGTGTGTGTGTATGTGTGTGTGTGTGTATGTGTGTATACGTGTGTGTTTATATGTGTGTGTGTACATTATGTGTGTGTGTATATGTGTGTGTGTATATGTGTGTATGTGTGTGTGTATATGTGTGTATATGTGTGTATGTGTGTGTGTGTGTATGTGTGTGTATATGTGTGTGTGTGTGTTGAGTGGGGAAAATATGGAGACAGCAGAGCTGTGTGTGTAACAGGCATGTGTGAGGCAGAGCAGAGGCAGTATACAGCTGAATACAGAATTTTGGTTGAATAGATCTGACTATTTGTGTACCCAGTGATTGGGGGATATAGGGACGGTAATAAACAGTCTCTGCCTTCTCTAGAGGAGCTCCGGCTGTAGTTACAGCCGACTCCCCAGATCTGCAGCTGCTAAACACTGTAAGGACATACGGGTATATATTCTATGGGTCGTCCTCAACTGCTTATTGGAATTACATTTTTTCATTAATTTCCTGCACCAAAGTTTTTTTGTAAATACCAAAAATATAATAAGAAATAAACGTATTGGTTATCTCCTTGTCCGTAAAAACCTGAAGAAAAATGTGAAACAAAAATGTCTAAATTGTTGTTTTTTTCTCTTTGCTGCCCAAAAAATGGTATAAAAGTGTTCAAAACATATTCCATAAACATGACATCTACAGACACCTATTCCTTATAGTCCACCATCATTACAATATATTATAGCTCCTCCAACTTATAGCCAATGATATTCTACTCACCAGACGTGGGCGCTCCACACACTCAGGTCTAGATCTCCTGTCAGGGTCTCCTCCTCAGGTAAGTTCCCTCCTGGTAAGTCCTCTAGTAATTCTCCCCTCCTGGACAATGCTTGGATCTTTATACTCTTATGGTGGCCACATCTGCCCTCCCCCGCCTTCGACACCCTCAGTCCCACCTTCCTGATCAGAGACACTGTTGATGATGAAACTGGGCTCTACCTCATACAATATGGAAAGAAGAAGGATGGTGCCCCCTCCTTATTACCCTGAGACCCTCCACCAATCACACATTGTGTCTGCATTGTACCTATTGTTCCCACCCCTACTTAGCATCTGTAAGAGAGTCCTGAGATACTCCCAGACCTTTTCATGGGAGAATCAGGAGAAACAATGAACATTTTACATCCTAATGAGGATCTTCCTGTCCAGACCTGAGACCAACCCCCGTCCCCTCCATCATTACTCCATAGAAATGACCAACCTCTGGACTAGAGATGGGGGTTCATAACAAGTCAGGTTCGTCCTGATTATTCCAATTTGTTTTTGAATGAAACCGAACAAATGGTGATTCGCTTCAAACAAATAAAAATGTCCACAGTACGAGAAAATGGTGGCAGACACATGTTAGAGCAGGAAATCCTGAGCAGACAATGTCATGTGTGCAGTGACTCATCACACACATCACGTGATAACAATATCTGACAGCAGTGGCGTAACTTGGAATGGCTGGGCCCCAAGGCGAACATTTGACATGGGCCCCCCCCAAACCGCCGCCCCCTAAACCCTCCCACACAAACCGCCGCCCCCAACCCCCCACACAAACCGCATTCCTGCGCACACTATTATGCCCCATAGTGGCCCCTGCACACATTTTTATGCCCCATAGTGGCCCTTGCACACAGTATTATGCCCCATAGTGGCCCCTGCACACAATATTATGCCCCATAGTGGCCCCTGCACACAGTAGTTTGCCCCATAGTGGCCCCTGCACACAATATTATGCCGCATAGTGGCTCCTGCACACAGTAGTTTGCCCCATAGTGGCCCCTGCACACAGTATTTTGCCCCATAGTGGCCCCTGCACACAGTAGTTTGTCCCATAGTGGCCCCTGCACACAGTAGTTTGCCCCATAGTGGCCCCTGCACACAGTAGTTTGCGCCATAGTGGCCCCTGCACACACTATTATATGCCCCATTGTGGACCACCCATAAACGATTATTATACTCTGGGGTCTTTTCAGTCTTTTCAGACCCCAGAGTATAATGATCGGAGACCCAGGGGATGACACAAACATAAAAAACACTGCAACTTACCTCTTCTTCGCTCCGGTGCACTCCCGTGCGCTACTTTGGCCATCTTCAATGTCGGACCGGATCTCGCGTTATCCAGGCCGGCGTCGCGACGCATAATGACGTCGGCTGACATCTGGGACATCATCAAACAGGCCCGAAGCCTGCGGAGTGGCGGAGAGGTGAGTTACAGTGTTTTTTTATGTTCGCTCACCTCCCCTGGGCCCACGATCGTTATACTCCGGGGTCTGAAAAGACCCCGGAGTATAACGATAGCAGTGTTTGTGGGGTTCGCGGTAGCGACTGCCACAGGGCTCCGGGCCCCGTAATGTTCTGGGCCCTGTGGCAACCGCTACCGCTGCTACCCTGATAGTTACGCCCCTGGTGTATAGCTTTCATACCTTTAAGTTGTTTCTTTCTGCACAGCTTTTTCTTCTTGTAACTGTCAAAGTCTTTTATTAATATTTGATATCAAACTTTATCATAATCTTGGACTTGATTGAAGATAAATTTCCCTTTGCCTACTATTCACCCAACTAGGTGACTTACTACCTTATGATATCACAGTGTACCATATCATTTCATAATAATAATTATCTTTATATGCCAAATATTAATATGATAATAACAATTATTGATATATTTCATCAAATGATCACACAATACTCCTTTGGATACAATAATACATATATATATATATATATATATATATATATATATACACATTTACGCTATATATATCAACATATATATACTTTAGTTCACTTGTGATGACAAATTGCAACGTAATCTTGAAACATAATGTGATTTCATTATTAATTACCATTTTATAGAGAATCACAATATTTATTCTTTGATCATAACTTAGCATACATATACTAAACATCAATATGTTCCAATATGAATGTGTTATCATACTTAATCATAAATTTTAAAATACAATCACTTTACTATCCTTTTTAATAAAGAAATACCTTTATATTCAGCATTACTAAATATTATTGTGCTCTTTATTTAAAACACGATATTCAACTTTATTCATTTAGTCAAAAGATATATGAATAATCCCACATCTTACAGTTGCTTTGTCCTTTTTTAACAACTGGCTCTTCACAGAAAACTGTGACCTTTAACCTTTTAAATACCATCACTCCAAGAATAGTATAAACTGACACTTGTAAAAATGTGACCAACTTTTGACTCTGCTCAGAATCAAACTTAAAATACATCCTTTACCTAATTAAATGTGTATATTTTTGTGTAATGATTGTATATATGTAAACACATTAAAAAACATATGAAATAAATATTATAAAACATAAATATTCCAAAATATGTCACATTCTATAATCAGAAGTTTGCAAAATAAACAAAGAATATATCTCTTGATATAACTTCTCTTTGATCTTAATATTAATTGTCCTTTCATAAAGATTAGCTTATCTCATTTATATATAAGACAATTATATTTTCCCAATGTTTGTAGGTGTTAATTGTATATAAGTGTATGTGTACCTTTGTAAGATTACATGACCAGTGATACAATAAGACAATCCTTGTTATAGATCATATCCAGCTTTACACACTATGAATAATATATTCATCATTCCTTGATAAAATTACCCCAATAAATCTTTGTCATTTTAACCAAATATATTGGAAAGCTATCTGTATTATCCTTGTCAAAGGCTAATTCTTTGACTATCTAAACACATGAACTAAGATGTACATTCATTCAACCTACATGTCTTAGCAGCTGTCACTTACACTCAAACCTTGTGTGTGCTTCTGTAGCTTTAAGAACTTATGAGTTTCCTTTTGATGAATCTCAAATATATCTGCTATTTCCCAATGTACATTCAATAAAATGGATCACATAGAACAAAAAATAAATATAGACGTCTTCAGATGTTTTATACTTTTTCCTTGGATGCATCCTGGTTTTTCTTAGGCCTATTTCTAACATCACAGAACTGCAATTAACATAAGTACATGACATCGACACTTACACTTACACTACAATGGGCCCAGCAGGATCACGTCACCATTTGTTCCTTGTCAATCAACTGACAACACTAAGTCACACTGCTGCTCTGAGCTGCATGCACTTACACACAGAAAAACTACATGCATATTGTATGTGGACTTATTATCCTTTTGATATGCAATGCTATTAGTCACACCATATTAATCTGTTTATCAAATTAATTGTTAGATAACTCATGCATATATTGGCCTATAATGAAAAATTGATGAGTGATTCAACTGTTGCTTTTTCACATATGTAATATCTAAGGAGAAAAATAGATAAAATTTTAGCAAAAAATCAAATTGATATGCTAACAATTCTAACCAATGGAAAAGTTTACTTTTTTTACGTCTAATACTATATGATCATATTATATACTTTGTTTTGCCCATTCTCTGTATCTAGAGTGGGATGTGAGCAAAATATATATATCACCATTTAACAGAGTAGATCAAGTTACTTTTACTTGACACTCATGTATATATGTATATTATAATATGATGCATACATATAGTATTATTATCAATATCATAATCAGGACTATTTTATAAACATCACATAACTATCTGAATTATACCTGATCATTTTAATTTCTCCTCATATGAAAGATCTTTCTACAGCTTGACTAGTAAAATGTTACCAATAGACAGTCATTAATATAGAGATATTTTTAAGCTCGACCCATGACCCTTCTGTCAATAACATCCACCAATAGGTTGAGTAATGTTCTGCCATTTAGATATTCTAAGCTTTCTGAAATTTTTCTGATCAGGAATAGATCAGAGCTCAAGGATGAGTTGCTATGACAGTCTAACATTTTGGGAACAGCTGTTACTCTGTCAGGATCGCTATCTTGTACATTATTTCCTAGGTGACTGACTCTATCAATAGCTTTGGATGGCTGAGAGTTTAACATTTGCTTATTTACAACTGATAATGGGATCTTTATGAATGGAACTTCTTTCATGACATATGGCTTATATACAACGTGTAATTTCCTACGTTTCTCATAGATTTCCTCATTTTTCTTTCTATGAATAGGTGACACTGTAATCTGATTTGATAGATTTCTTTTAGGTGGCTTTATTCTTTGATTTGTCCCTGTTTGTCTTACATTTGTCATCTGTCTCTGATGTCTTCTGGCCATGTCCAGTAAACTAGCAGCTTCAAATAAAGACTTTTTATCTGATGCAATAGCCAGAGTGACCGGATCCAAAAATCTGAATTTCTTCACAAAAGTTCTCACCATCGCTTGAGAGTTGACTTTGCTGACCACTGCCTTATAAGTCCTCTCAAATCTAGACATAACTGAATATGTAGATTCAGCTCTGCCAATTTTTATTTCATTCAGAATTTCAGATGTTGGCATGCTGTCACCTGTAGTACACCAAATTAATTTATTTAATCGATCTACATCACTGTCCTGTAACCATTCATTTGACTCATTGTCATAAGACATCTTTGCTGATAGACATCTCGCAAAGTTTGCAGGAAGCCAAGTTCTAAACAAGAGATTTCTCTCTTCCGTAGATAAATTAAGCTTCAAAAATTTCAAAAATTTCTGAGTTTCTACACACATGAATATTTACATCATATGTGGGAATGTCCTTACTCAGATTGGTCAAATGTTTCTGCAACTTTATTTTCTGCTTAGTTTCTTTAATTTGTAATTTCTTATATACTGACATATCTCTGTCTGTGCTATTATTTTGGCCATCCTGAGTCTTTACAGGCTCCATTTGTTTACTAGCCTGTAATGAGCTATCTATAGTCATTACAGCCACGTGACACTTCATGTCAGCATGCTGAGATTCCTGAGAATCTGTTTGAACAGCTGTCTCTTGTGTATTAACAGAAATTACATTACAGACTTCTTCCTCTGGTAACTTTTCTAATATAATGTTTTGGAATACATTAACCATATGCATAATATTCCTTAACTTCTCTTTCTCTTTTAGAACACACAATGATTTCTTAGTTTCTATGATAGAATTTGCTTGTGCACACTGTGCATACAAGTTCTTCCATATATTCTGAAACCTTTCACTAGGCACAAACTTAAACTCTAAGTTACACTTTTTAGACAACGACTGTATAATTTCCATAATTAAATGTAAAATTTTTACTTACAACCGTAGAAAACCGTCACCTTGTAACTTGTAGCTTCTCCTTGGAACAACTGCTTCCTTTCATCAGCTCGTCTCAGTACGTCTGGCATCTGTAACTTGTAGTTTCTCCTTGGAACAACTGGTTCCTTTCATCAGCACATCTCAGTACATCTGGCATCTGTAGTCCTCCTTTATTATAAGGAAAAAATGGAAAAGCAAATGGAAAGAAAAGACATAAGGGGGGTCTGGGAGGGGCTTAAGTCAATTTCGGGTCATAAACAGTCTGTCTGCCAGATTGAGGCAGATGTTAATTGGCTTAATGAACTAAACCTATTCTTCAACAGATTTGATCACACACCAGCTCCTCCCACCCCAGCATGTCCTTCGGCTCCCCTCACCACAATGACTTCACCCCATTCACCCCATGTGGCTACTTCCCAACAGACCAGTAAATCCAGAAATCTGTCTTTATCTGACCACAGTCTGACCTTCACACGGGCCCAGGTGAGGAAGGAGATGAAAAAGATCAAGGCGAGGAAAGCCGCAAGGCCAGATGACATCAGTGCAAGGCTAATTAAGACTTGTGGGGACCAGCTGTGTGGTATAATTACATATATGTATAATATGAGCCTGAGGCAGGAAATAGTCCCTGAATTATGGAAATCTTCTTGTGTGGTACCAGTTCCAAAGAAACCTCACCCTATGGACCTCAACGACTACAGACCTGTAGCACTGACATCCCACTTGATGAAGATCTTAGAGAGATTGGTTCTCACACATCTTCGCCCTCTAGTGAGCCCCGCTATGGACCCTCTCCAGTTTGCTTATCGACCGGGCATTGGGGTAGATGATGCCATCATCCACCTTCTGCACAGGGCTCTGTCTCACCTGGAAAAACCAGGGAACACAGTGAGAATAATGTTCTTTGATTTCTCCAGTGCTTTTAACACCATACAGCCCAGGTTACTGAGAGACAAGCTGGGCCTTGCTGGAGTGGACCACCACCTCTCCAACTGGATCCTAGACTACCTCACAAATCGACCTCAATACGTGAGAGCCCAAGACTGTGTGTCAGGTACCGTTATCTGTAATAAGGGGGCACCTCAGGGTACGGTTCTCGCCCCTTTCCTCTTCACAATGTACACTGCTGATTTTAGGTGCAACTCATCCAGCTGCTACCTACAGAAGTATTCTGACGACTCTGCAATAGTAGGCCTCATCACAGATGATGATGACAGGGAGTACAGAGAACTGAACCGTTTTTTTTGTGGACTGGTGCCACCGGAACCACCTGAAGATTAACGCAGGGAAGACCAAGGAGATGGTGGTGGACTTCCGTAAAGGCAGAAGCCCTCCTAAACCAGTGGACATCCTGGGGACAGGCATCGAGATTGTGAACACCTATAAGTACCTGGGTTTGCTCCTTAATAATAAGCTGGACTGGGCAGATCATATGGAGGCCCTGTACAGGAAGGGCCACAGCAGGCTCTACCTGCTTAGGAAGCTGAGAGCCTTTGGAATCCGGGGGGCACTTCTTAGGACTTTCTTCAACTAGGTAGTGGCATCAGCCATCTTCTTTGGAGTGGCCTGCTGGGGGAGCAGTATATCAACCAGGGACAGAAATAAACTTGACAAGCTGATTAGAAGGGCCAGCTCTGTCCTGGGGAGCCCACTGGACCCAGTGCAGGTGGTGGGTGACAGAAGGATACTGTCCGTGGTGAGCTCCATGCAGAAGAAGAAGACCCATCCCATGCATGAGACTGTGATCGCGCTGAGCAGTACTGTTAGTGACCGACTGCTCCACCCTAGGTGTGAGAAGGAGCGCTATCGGAAGTCTTTCCTCCCCACCGCGGTTAGGCTGTACAACCAACAGCGACCTAAGCGGAGATCATTACATACAGAGAACTGAAATATCTCTCTGCCTGATAAATCCCCCCCCCCTCTGCTATGTCCTATCTGTCTGTCTGCTATTAATATAATGCCTCTCACCTTGGAACATTCCTGTACATGTTGTATTTGTATTTGTATCTGCTTATCTTATCTTATCTGCTGTAACACACTGAATTTCCCCATTGTGGGACTATTAAAGGACTATTATTATTATTATTATTATTATTGCTTGTAGTGTCAGAGTAAAAATTCTTCTGTTCCTCACAAGCTTTACTCACACAGGCTTCCGTCTGTAGAGGTTACTGGAACACGTGCAACTTTCAGCTGTAAGCGTATTTCATTCATCTAGGTAATTTTCGAAATTTCCTGAAGCTTGCAATATAAAATGTGCAAATTACTATCTCTTCCCCCTCTTGCAAGTAGAAGGAATGAGAAAAAACAGGAAAAAAATCGACTGGGCTGGCTCACCAATGTAAAATAACGTCCGTAACTTGTAAAATACTTTACAATTGAATGAAATCCTTACTCACGTGTTGACCCATAAGGTAACATTATTAGAGGCCTACTCAGCTTCTTATATAACATGGAGGTTTATTGAAGTCTTCATGGAAAACAGATACATGGAAACCTTCCAGCATAACAGAAATATCAGTCAATGTCTTACATCATAGGAGAAGTGTAGTGTTAGGTTTCTTCAAGATGGTTCTCTTGCAGACATCTTGGCTCATGCTTATACATCAATGTGTGTTGGTCTTCTGTAGGACAATTCTGCCATTCTTCCAAGGTCTCAGAGGAAGTAACACAGGTCGGAAGAGAGAGATACCCACAGAGAGAGACTCCCACAGAGAGAGACACCCAAAGTGAGAGACAGAGACCCAGACATGTGTGTCTGTCAATCATTTATATTCATGAGATGGGGTGTTTCCCACCAGCCTTATACTTTCTACTACTGTATTTGGACAATACTAAAATAGTGTACCCAAACCACACCCATGCAGCATAAGATACAATAGTTTTGTCAGCAGAATACAATTAACCCTTAAAGGTCTTGAATATTGCAGTCAAATATTATTTAACAATTACTAATGTGTGCTATATTACTAATGTGTGCTATATACTAATGTGTGCTATATTACTAATGTGTGCTATATACTAATGTGTGCTATATTACTAATGTGTGCTATATACTAATGTGTGCTATATTACTAATGTGTGCTTAATTACTAATGTGTGCTATATACTAATGTGTGCTATATACTAATGTGTACTATATTACTAATGTGTGCTATATACTAATGTGTGCTATATTACTAATGTGTGCTATATTACTAATGTGTGCTATATACTAATGTGTACTATATTACTAATGTGTGCTATATTACTAATGTGTGCTATATTACTAATGTGTACTATATTACTAATGTGTGCTATATACTAATGTGTACTATATTACTAATGTGTGCTATATACTAATGTGTGCTATATTACTAATGTGTACTATATTACTAATGTGTGCTATATTACTAATGTGTGCTATATACTAATGTGTGCTATATTACTAATGTGTGCTATATTACTAATGTGTGCTATATACTAATGTGTGCTATATTACTAATGTGTACTATATTACTAATGTGTGCTATATACTAATGTGTGTTATATTACTAATGTGTGCTATATACTAATGTGTGCTATATACTAATGTGTACTATATTACTAATGTGTGCTATATACTAATGTGTGCTATATTACTAATGTGCTATATTACTAATGTGTGCTCTATTACTAATGTGTACTATATTACTAATGTGTGCTATATTACTAATGTGTGCTATATACTAATGTGTGTTATATTACTAATGTGTGCTATATACTAATGTGTGCTATATACTAATGTGTGCTATATTACTAATGTGTGCTATATTACTAATGTGTGCTTTATTACTAATGTGTGCTATATTACTAATGTGTGCTATATTACTAATGTGTGCTTTATTACTAATGTGTGCTATATTACTAATGTGTGCTATATTACTAATGTGTGCTTTATTACTAATGTGTGCTATATTACTAATGTGTGCTATATTACTAATGTGTGCTATATTACTAATGTGTACTATATACTAATGTGTACTATATTACTAATGTGTGCTATATACTAATGTGTGCTATATTACTAATGTGTGCTATATTACTAATGTGTACTATATTACTAATGTGTGCTATATTACTAATGTGTACTATATTACTAATGTGTGCTATATTACTAATGTGTGTTATATTACTAATGTGTGCTATATACTAATGTGTGCTATATTACTAATGTGTGCTGTATTACTAATGTGTGCTATATTACTAATGTGTGCTATATACTAATGTGTGCTGTATTACTAATGTGTGCTATATACTAATGTGTGCTATATTACTAATGTGTGCTGTATTACTAATGTGTGTTA
Source organism: Leptodactylus fallax (assembly GCA_947044405.1). Taxonomy (NCBI): domain Eukaryota; kingdom Metazoa; phylum Chordata; class Amphibia; order Anura; family Leptodactylidae; genus Leptodactylus; species Leptodactylus fallax. The sequence goes on along the minus strand of CAMRHE010000564.1, from coordinate 65,304 downwards.
TATTACTAATGTGTGCTATATACTAATGTGTGCTATATTACTAATGTGTACTATATACTAATGTGTGCTATATTACTAATGTGTGCTATATTACTAATGTGTACTATATTACTAATGTGTGCTATATTACTAATGTGTACTATATTACTAATGTGTGCTATATTACTAATGTGTGCTATATTACTAATGTGTACTATATTACTAATGTGTGCTATATTACTAATGTGTACTATATACTAATGTGTGCTATATACTAATGTGTGCTATATTACTAATGTGTACTATATTACTAATGTGTGCTATATTACTAATGTGTGCTATATTACTAATGTGTACTATATTACTAATGTGTGCTATATTACTAATGTGTACTATATTACTAATGTGTGCTATATTACTAATGTGTGTTATATTACTAATGTGTGCTATATACTAATGTGTGCTATATTACTAATGTGTGCTGTATTACTAATGTGTGCTATATTACTAATGTGTGCTATATACTAATGTGTGCTGTATTACTAATGTGTGCTATATACTAATGTGTGCTATATTACTAATGTGTGCTGTATTACTAATGTGTGTTATATTACTAATGTGTGCTATATACTAATGTGTGCTATATTACTAATGTGTACTATATACTAATGTGTGCTATATTACTAATGTGTGCTATATTACTAATGTGTACTATATTACTAATGTGTGCTATATTACTAATGTGTACTATATTACTAATGTGTGCTATATTACTAATGTGTGCTATATTACTAATGTGTACTATATTACTAATGTGTGCTATATTACTAATGTGTACTATATACTAATGTGTGCTATATACTAATGTGTGCTATATTACTAATGTGTGCTATATTACTAATGTGTGCTATATTACTAATGTGTACTATATTACTAATGTGTGCTATATTACTAATGTGTGCTATATTACTAATGTGTGCTATATTACTAATGTGTGCTATATACTAATGTGTGCTATATTACTAATGTGTGCTATATTACTAATGTGTACTATATTACTAATGTGTGCTATATACTAATGTATGCTATATTACTAATGTGTGCTATATACTAATGTGTGCTATATTACTAATGTGTGCTATATACTAATGTGTACTATATTACTAATGTGTGCTATATTACTAATGTGTGCTATATTACTAATGTGTACTATATTACTAATGTGTGCTATATTACTAATGTGTGCTATATACTAATGTGTGCTATATACTAATGTGTGCTATATTACTAATGTGTACTATATTACTAATGTGTGCTATATACTAATGTGTGCTATATTACTAATGTGTACTATATTACTAATGTGTACTATATTACTAATGTGTACTATATTACTAATGTGTGCTATATTACTAATGTGTGTTATATACTAATGTGTGCTTTATTACTAATGTGTGTTATATTACTAATGTGTGCTATATTACTAATGTGTGTTATATTACTAATGTGTGCTATATACTAATGTGTACTATATTATTAATGTGTGCTATATTACTAATGTGTGCTATATTATTAATGTGTGCTATATACTTCATATAAACTGTTTTGTATTAATAAAAATTTCAAGACTTTTAAATTTTTTGTCAATGTCTATTTTTATTGCTGTTATCTTTAAAGATTATAAGAGGTTAATAAACTTTTAATAGATTCATACAATGAGATTCATACAGGAGACAATATTTTAATAACATTTATATTAAAGATAATAGAACTTCATACAATGATATTGTCAGTAGTAAGTCAAGCCTATGGACCTGATACTTTTGAGTAGCGAAGTCGAGCTAAAAAATGTCATTCTGCTTTCAGCAAGTCACCGGAGCCGACCTCTCTGCACAAACACCATAGTTATATAATGTATAGCCTGCTCTATATATGCTGCCCCTCCAAACATAGGGGTACATGGGAGGTGCCCTTAAACATTATTAATATTCATACAGGAGACAAAATTTTAATATACAATTTATATTAAAGATAATAGAACTTCACACAATGAGATTCATACAGGCGACAATATTTTAATATACAATTTATATTAAAGATAAAAGGGGCGGGTGGATTTAAAGGGGGTGGGGTTAATGAGATATAAAAAGCGGCGGGGCACCTGTCAAAATGAGTTTGATGAAAGGTATCGACATTTCACTATTACTGACTACAGAGCAGAGAGGGATATATAGATATATATATATATACTCAGGAGTAGTATCCAGTCTGCAGCCTGCTGGGAGTTGTAGTGCAGCCCTCATGTCTCCTCTCCCCTGACACTAGTGCCCCCTAGGAATAAATCCCGGCCATTCCTGCTCCTCTCTCCCCCTCCTATATACAGGACTGTATAGAGGTAGGAGGGAGGGGGGTCTTACATAGGACTGTATACTGGAGGAGGGTGGAGGAGACTGTATACAAGAGGGGAGGAGACTGTATACAAGAGGGGGAGGAGACTGTATACAAGAGGGGGGGGTTGACTGTATACAAGAGGAGGAGACTGTATACAAGAGGGGAGGAGACTGTATACAAGAGGAGGAGGAGACTGTATACAAGAGGGGGGAGGACACTGTATACAAGAGGGGGAGGAGACTGTATACAAGAGGGGGAGGCGACTGTATAAAAGAGGGGGAGGAGACTGTAAACAGGCATTTTTCAGGCAGAAACCCAGCAGACCCCATTATAGTCTATGGGGTCCACATGTAACCACTTTTTAAGCGGATTGGGTTTCCGTTTTTCGGGTCCCCACGTGGACCTGAAAAATGGAAACAGAGCTCTAGTGTGAATCCAGCCTTACCTGTCCCCAGTGATCTGGTGTCTGCCGCCACTGTCTGATCAGACACATAGTATAATGTACCGTGTTAACCATAGAAAGTAGTGGAAGAGTGAAAAAATCAGGCGATACCTTTTAGAGGCTAACTGAGTATATTTGATAGGAAGCAAGAGAGCTAGACCCTCGAAAGCTTATTATCAATTATACTCAGCCTCTAAAAGGTATGTTCAGACACGAGCCATACATGACTGCTGAGGACATCAGTGGCCTCAGCGTGGGCAATAAAGGACCCAGTCATGTATATGAGTGACATCACCGAGTCCTTTCCAGCCACTGCTGAGGCAAATCACGTGCAGTGCAGGACTTGCGGTAGGGAGGTGGCGGGCGTGTGCCTGGACAGACAGCAGCAGAGGGCTGCGGACATCGGTAGCCCGGGGACAGGTGAGTATTTTTTATCCTTACCAGTAAACTTTATTATTCCCAGAAAACTCCTTTAATACTGCCCCAATGCCCCCTAATATTATCTCCCCTTACATTCATACAGACTCCACTGACCTTTCACTATCATTTATATCCTTTTATATTACAGCCCCCTAATACCCCTTATATTAGTTATGGCCTCTTATCTTGCTGAATTCCCAATGCTCCCAGTTGACCTCTTCTATGTATTACATGCCCCACTCCCAATTAAAATGCCCAAAGTGAGTTAAAAAAAAAAAAAAGTTGATGCTACTCACCTACCTCCGATCTCCAGAGGAGGAGCCTCCGCCGCCGGCACTGAAGCAGCAGGACTTGTGCGCCCTGCCGCAGACGTCTCAGTATAGTGACGTCTTAGGGCAGCTTGTAGGCTACAGACCTGAAGTGGCTTGTGTCTTACGAGCTACTTACTAGCAGAGCAGTAAGCCAGAGGCTTCCTTCTCTACTATGTATTTCAGCTGTATCGGTGTCTTGCAGACAGCGAGATGTGAGAGGAAAAAAAAATTTCTAACATTAATTTCTAGATCATCATTTACCTTTTGTTTTTGTCTTATTTCACAGGATTTTCCTATAAGGGTTATATTTATTATTTTATTGTAATTTTATCGATTTATTGATTATTTTGTTATTTATAGTTTTATCATTTTATTTTATAGATTTATTGATTATTTTATTATTTCTAGATTTATTATTTTTGGTGAAACAGTTTGTGTAAATCCCCTTTGTTAGACTTTCTTTCCTGTATTTTGGCCCCACTGGGGTCCTCACAGGGGCCATTTGGTCTCTTCTATAGGGCTTTGTGGGGAAACTTGCTGTGGGATATGGGGGAGGAGAAACAGCTGTGTGGAGGGGATGTCAGCAGTGCATGCTGGTAAATGTAGTCCTGCAGCCACCTGGGCCATGGGGAGAGAAGAAGCTCCTTCTACATGGTAAGGAGGTGATATTTGTCTTCTCTTCTTCTCGGGCTGGAATATAAATGTGACCTAATAGAGAATGTGACGGTTCTAGGTCCGGACATCTCTGCAGATAGGACATGTCTGATGCTTCGTTCACACCTGCGCTTCAGTCCGTCCGTTGCCAATCCAAGTGAAAATCTCGGGGAACGGGATAGGCATCGGATACCGACAGGTTAGTGACGCATTGGTTAAAAACCCAGCCATTTGAATGGATTTTTAAAGCAATGCACGGGTGTGCGCTTACACCCTCTGCACTGCGAAGCTGTTTTTTTTCATCGGACACGAAGTCCTGCATGTCCGACTTTGTTTCCGAAGAAAAAAAAAAGGTTCGCAGCGCAGAGGGTGCAATCGGACACCCGCATATTGCTTTAAAAACCCATTCAAATGCGTCGGTATCCGATGCCTATCCTGTTTCCCGAGATTTTCACTTGGATTGGCAGCGGAAGGACTCAAACACAGGTGTGAACCCACCCTTAGTATCCTAGGAAACTCCCTCTGGGCTTCTTTCATAACTTACCCCCCTCCCCCACCTGCTCAACTCTTCACTGCCCTATCAGAAGATCTGAAGGGGGTGGGGAAGGGGGAGGGGCTCTGCACCTCACTGCAGGGTGAGAAGGCTCTATGTCCTGCCATGTGCTCAACTCCCTCAGCCCCAAAACACATGTACAAGGAGGAGAGAGCAACTTACTGCACAAGAGGTAAGTGTAATGTATGTATATATGTACAGTATGTATGTAATGTTTGTATATGTACAGTATGTATGTGTATGTAATGTATGTATATATGTACAGTATGTATGTGTATGTAATGTAATGTATATATGTACAGTATGTATGTAATGTATGTATATATGTACAGTATGTATGTGTATGTAATGTATGTATATATGTACAGTATGTATGTGTATGTAATGTATGTATATATGTACAGTATGTATGTGTATGTAATGTATGTATATATGTACAGTATGTATGTGTATGTAATGTATGTATATATGTACAGTATGTATGTGTATGTAATGTATGTATATATGTACAGTATGTATGTGTATGTAATGTGTGTATATAGGTACAGTGTGTATGTGTATGTAATGTATGTATATATGTACAGTGTGTATGTGTATGTAATGTATGTATATATGTACAGTATGTGTGTGTATGTAATGTATGTATATATGTACAGTATGTATGTGTATGTAATGTATGTATATATGTACAGTATGTATGTGTATGTAATGTGTGTATATAGGTACAGTGTGTATGTGTATGTAATGTATGTCTATATGTACAGTATGTATGTGTATGTAATGTATGTATATATGTACAGTATGTATGTGTATGTAATGTATGTATATATGTACAGTATGTGTATGTAATGTATGTATATATGTACAGTATGTATATGTACAGTATGTATGTGTATGTAATGTATGTATATATGTACAGTGTGTATGTGTATGTAATGTGAGTATATATGTACAGTATGTATGTGTATGTAATGTATGTATATATGTACAGTATGTATGTGTATGTAATGTATGTATATATGTGCAGTATGTATATGTATGTAATGTATGTATATATGTACAGTATGTATGTGTATGTAATGTATATATGTACAGTATGTATGTGTATGTAATGTATATATGTACAGTATGTATGTGTATGTAATGTATGTATATATGTACAGTATGTATGTGTATGTAATGTATGTATATATGTACAGTATGTATGTGTATGTAATGTATGTATATATGTACAGTATGTAATGTATGTATATATGTACAGTATGTATGTGTATGTAATGTATTTATATATGTACAGTGTGTATGTGTATGTAATGTATGTATATATGCACAGTATGTAATGTATGTATATATGTACAGTATGTATGTGTATGTAATGTATGTATATATGTACAGTATGTATATGTATGTAATGTATGTATATATGTACAGTATGTATGTGTATGTAATGTATGTATATATGTACAGTGTGTATGTGTATGTAATGTATGTATATATGTACAGTGTGTATGTGTATGTAATGTATGTATATATGTACAGTATGTATGTGTATGTAATGTATGTATATAGGTACAGTATGTATGTGTATGTAATGTATGTATATATGTACAGTATGTATGTGTATGTAATGTATGTATATATCTACAGTATGTATGTGTATGTAATGTATGTATATATGTACAGTATGTATGTGTATGTAATGTATGTATATATGTACAGTATGTATGTGTATGTAATGTATGTATATATGTACAGTATATGGTGAATCCGTCCGTGTGTTTATGGCATTTTCCATTTGCCTCATGAACAGAATATCTAAGCCTATCATATAGAATGTTTTTTGAGTCTCTGTATCTTAGTTTATCTTATGTGATACCACTCTATATTACATCCTATAGTGTGATACTGTCTGTTGAGCTGTGTATCTAATCCTATCATGTTTGATACAGTCTACTGAGCTGTGTATCTAATCCTATCATGTGTGATCCTGTCTGCTGAGCTGTGTATCTAATCCTATCATGTGTGATCCTGTCTGCTGAGCTGTGTATCTAATCCTATCATGTGTGATACAGTCTGTTGAGCTGTGTATCTAAGCCTATCATATGTGATACTCCTCTTACACGTCTCCCTTCTGCTAAATCCACTCCTGACTTTGGCTCAAAAAAACAACAAAATCGGCAACAAAAAAAGTTGTGTTTCCACAATGTGGGGCCTGAGCCTACGAGCAGCTCTTCTAAGTGCACTATACAGAATGAGACCAGAACTGAACCTGAAGGGAACTGCAAGAAACTAAATAGAAATTTCACCTTATAATTTAGTACAAAATGATATAAAATAGAAAATCAACCAATTCCACCCCCAACCAGTACAGATGGTAGCAGTGGCGTAACTAGGAATGGCTGGGCCCCAAGGGGAACATTTGACATGCCCCCATCCCTGTACCACTGCCCCCAATCGCCCCCCCCCCGGACCACCCTGCACACAGTATCATGTCCCATAGTGGCCCCTAAACACAGTATCATGCCCCATAGTGGCCCCTGCACACAGTATCATGTCCCATAGTGGCCCCTGCACATAGTATCATGCCCCATTGTGGCCCCTGCACACAGTATCATGTCCCATAGTGGCCCCTGCACACAGTATCATTTCCCATAGTGGCCCCTGCACACAGTATCATTCCCCATAGTGGTCCCTGCACACAGTATCATGCCCCATAGTGGCCCCTGCACACAGTATAATGCCCCATAGTGGCCCCTGCACACAGTATTATATCCCATAGTGGCCCCTGCACACAGTATCATGTCCCATAGTGGCCCCTACACACAGTATCATGCCCCATAGTGGCCCCTACACACAGTATCATGCCCCATAGTGGCCCCGGCACACAGTATCATGCCCCATAGTGGCCCCTGCACACAGTATCATGTCCCATAGTGGCCCCTGCACACAGTATCATGCCCCATAGTGGCCCCTGCACACAGTATCATGCCCCATAGTGGCCCCTGCACACAGTATCATGTCCCATAGTGACCCCTGCACACAGTATCATGTCCCATAGTGGCCCCTGCACACAGTATCATGTCCCATAGTGACCCCTGCACACAGTATCATGTCCCGTAGTGGCCCCTGCACTCAGTATTATATCCCACAGTGGCCCCTGCACACAGTATCATGTCCCATAGTCGCCCCTGCACACACTATTATTCCCCATAGTGGCCCCTGCACACAGTATCATGTCCCATAGTGGCCCCTGCACACAGTATCATGTCCCATAGTGGCCCCTGCACACAGTATCATGTCCCATAGTGGCCCCTGCACACAGTATCATGTCCCATAGTGGCCCCTGCACACAGTATCATGTCCCATAGTGGCCGCTGCACACGGTATCATGCCCCATAGTGGCCCCTGCACACGGTATCATGCCCCATAGTGGCCCCTGCACACGGTATCATGTCCCATAGTGGCCCCTGCACACAGTATCATGCCCCATAGTGGCCCCTGCACACAGTATCATGTCCCATAGTGGCCCTTGCACACAGTATTATGCCCCATAGTGGCCCCTGCACACAGTATTATATCCCATAGTGGCCCCTGCACACAGTATTATATCCCATAGTGGCCCCTGCACACACTATTATTCCTCATAGTGGCCCCTGTACTGAGTATTTTGCCCCATAGTGGCCCCTGCACTGAGTATTTTACCCCATAGTGGCCCCCGCACACACTATTATATGTCCCATTGTGGACCACCCATGAACAATTATTATACTCCGGGGTCTTTTCAGACCCCAGAGTATAATGATCGGAGACCCAGGGGAGGATAGAAACATAGAAAAACAACGTTGCTTACCTGTTCCTCGCTCCGGTGCATGCCCGTGTGCTACTTCGGCCTTCTTCAATGTTGGATCAGGCCGGCGTCACGTGATGTTGGCCGGCGTCGCTATGCAAAATGACGTTCGCTGACGTCTGGGATGTCACCAAACAGGCCCGAAGCCTGGAGAAGCGTAGGAGAGGTAAGTACATTGTTTTTTATGTTTCCTCACCAACTCTGGGCCTCCGATTATTATACTCCGGGTCTTTTCATAGACCCCGGAGTATAATGATAGCAGTGATTGTGGGGTATGGCCCGTGGCCTCACATACCGATCCCCGCTCCTGCTCACTGCCGCCTCTACAGAATCGGAAGCGCAGGCGGCCGTGAGCAGGACCCCGGGGATCGGTAAGTATATATGGCCCGTTACCTGCTGGGGTTACTCCCCTGGATGGTAGAGAACTATTTATTTCTCTCTCCATGTGTTGTATCCCACCATCTGACCTTACTTGCTGAGCTACTTCTAGACATGTGAACCTCCCGCCCCTCACACCCTCTCCTTCTCACACCTGCTATCTCTCTTACAGCTGGCCACCTATCTCCTAATCCTGGGTCACCTCTCAGAATTCCACTGTCAGATCTCTCTTCTTTCACCACACAACCAGCACTAATTCATGCAACCCCTTAAATCTGTCTACCTCGCTCCTGTCCCTTCTGCCCCTTCTCCATTGCACTATGGAATGCACGTTCCATCTGTAACAAGCTGGAATACACTCAAAATTACTTAATTTCTCACAAAATTTCCTTTCTGGGTCCCACTGAAACATGGCTGACACCCTCGGTCACTACCTCGCTGCTGTACTATCCTATGGCAAACTCCGATTCTCCCACACTCCTCGCCCCAGCAACAAACATTGTGGAGGGATTGGCCTTCTCTTATCTGATAGTGCAGTCTGTCCAGATTTACTCTCCCCGCAGTCTACAAGTGACCACCATTGTCTACACACCACCAGGATCTACCTTAATCCATCATTTCATAATCTGGCTCATGCACTTCCTATTAGCTGATATCTCCACTATCATCATGAGAGATATCAACATCCCCATTGATACAAACCAGCTTTCTGCCACCAAAATTCTTTGGGGACTCAGATTGTTCCTCCACTGCCATTCACAAACGGGAACACTCAGTAGACCTGATCTTCACCACCTCTGTTCCCTATCCAACCTCTCTAACTCTCCCACCATTATTTCTAAACACAACCTACCTACATTGTCGCCCCTTTCCTCTCCAACAGCCCACCTCTTCAACCTAAGAAACCAGCCAACTATTGCCCCATCTCACTGCTCCTCTTTGCTTCAAATCTCCTTGAACAACATGTCAACCTTGAGCCATCCTCCTATTTCTTATCCAATTCACTCTTTGACAAACTACAGTCTGGCTTCTGACCCCATCACTGAAACTGCCCTAACCAAAGTTGCAAACAACCTACTGACTGCCAAAGCCAAACAACACTCCTCTGTTCTCTCTTTCCTCTGACTTTTACAGTCAACTACTCCATCCATGTAGAAAGTCTCTCATCCTTTGGCTTCATGGACTTGACTAAAAGTTATATATCAAAGTTAATGGTGCAATACTTACCCTAGTCCCACAAACTAGTGTATAACGCCATCAGGGCTTTAAAGAACACATCTATAAACCATAGTGTTCATATTGTTTGGCAGTGCTGACCAAATTGTTTGTTGTTATGTTTTATAGATAGGATCCTAGGAGCCCTAAGAGTGTTCTAGGAGTCCTGATAGTGTAATACACAATGTTTTATAGATATATAGTCCTAGGAGCCCTGACAGTGTCATACACTATGTATTATAGATATATAGTCCTAGGAGCCCTGACAGTGTCATACACTATGTATTATAGATATATAGTCCTAGGAGTCTTTACAGTGTCATACACTATGTTTTATAGATATATAGTCCTAGGAGTCCTGACAGTGTCATACACTTTGTTTTATAGATATATAGTCCCAGGAGCCCTGACAGTGTCATACACTATGTATTATAGATATATAGTCCTAGGAGCCCTGACAGTGTCATACACTATGTATTATAGATATATAGTCCTAGGAGCCCTGACAGTGTCATACACTATGTATTATAGATATATAGTCCTAGGAGCCCTGACAGTGTCATACACTATGCATGATATATATATATATATATATATATATATATATATATATAGTGACAGCTTGGGGGATTTACACTCAAAATGGCGGCTTGTCCTGGTCCGGACAGCAGTGGTTCATGGTACTGGGCGCCGGAAAGATAGCTTTCAGACAGTCCAAGCGTAAAATAAACGTGGATTTATTCAGCTTAACTGCAACACAGCAAAACAACAAAAAAACCTATGCCACAGTTAGGGCCTAACTCACTCCTTGAGCCCCTAACTGTCCTGACTGTTGCTCAACTCCAGCAACCGTCCTCTGTGGACGCCAGCCCTTCTGGGACAAAGCCTATCTCTCTGTCCTTAGCTGGTCCACTTGAGCAGCCGGACTAATGCTCCACTCAGCAAAAGCCCCCTGTTGCCCCAGCCCCTCTGACACAGACCATCTATCTGTGCCGCTGGTCCACCACCTCCTGCACCATGCAGGATACTCCAGACTTCTGGAGTTACACGCCACCCACAAAGGCGTGGCTGAGAGCCTTTTCTGGCCTGGGCCTGGGTCGCTCAACAGCGCCCTCTGGTTCACATACTCACAATATATATATATATAGTCCTAGGAGTCCTGACAGTGTCATACACTATGTTTTATAGATATATAGTCCTATGAGTCCTGACAGTGTCATACACTATGTTTTATAGATATATAGTCCTAGGAGTCCTGACAGTGTCCTACACTATGTATTATAGATATATAGTCCTAGGAGCCCTGACAGTGTCATACACTATGTATTATAGATAGGTTCCTAGGAGCCATACAAGTGTTGTATACTATGTTTTAAGATCATTTAAGTTATGTTTTGTGCTGAACTTGTTCAATCCAAAATATATCTTGGACCCAAGCTGCCCAAACTCGAAACTAAATGAATCTTGATAGGTTCACCTATTTCTACTTGTTATTGACACTGGTATAAGTAGTGAAAAGTAAACCTCATCTTGTGACTTGGTGACTATTTTGCTACATGTCTTGGTAATTTATTACATCTAAAATGTTTTGTTTGGGAAAAAAAATTCTGTTTCATTTTGCAGGTGGTGACTGGATGAGCGGCTCCATAGACAACTCCCGGATATAAAGGAGAAGATAATAGCAGACTGGCACAAAAAGACCTGGATGTTTACTAGGGAAACATTTGGTGGTTCTGCCTGTGGGGAACATTAACCATGACATCTAATCTATCCGTACATGAGAGAATTCATGAAAATGAAAAACCATTTTCATGTCCCGAATGCGGGAAATGTTTTAGCCAGGAATCAAGTCTTAAAACCCATAAGAGAATTCACACAGGAGAGAAGCCTTTTTCTTGCTCAGAATGTGGGAAATGTTTTAGCCAGGAATCAAGTCTTAAAAACCATAAGAGAATTCACACAGGAGAGAAGCCTTTTTCTTGCTCAGAATGTGGGAAATGTTTTAGCCAGGAATCAAATCTTAAAAACCATAAGAGAATTCACACAGGAGAGAAGCCTTTTTCTTGCTCAGAATGTGGGAAATGTTTTAGCCAGGAATCAAGTCTTAAAAACCATAAGAGAATTCACACAGGGGAGAAGCCATTTTCTTGCTCAGAATGTGGGAAATGTTTTGGACGGAAGTCATATCTTGAAACCCATGAGAGAATTCACACAGGAGAGAAGCCTTTTTCTTGCTCAGAATGTGGGAAAGGTTTTCACGACAAATCACATCTTGCATGTCATCTGAAAATTCACACAGGAGAGAAGCCATTTTCTTGCTCAGAATGTGGGAAATGTTTTAGCCAGGAATCAAATTTAAAAAAACATAAGAGAATTCACACAGGAGAGAAGCCATTTTCTTGCTCAGAATGTGGGAAATGTTTTAGCCAGGAATCAAATCTTAAAAAACATAAGAGAATTCACACAGGAGAGAAGCCATTTTCTTGCTCAGAATGTGGGAAATGTTTTAGCCAGGAATCAAGTCTTAAAAAACATAAGAGAATTCACACAGGAGAGAAGCCTTTTTCTTGCTCAGAATGTGGGAAATGTTTTAGGCAGGAATCGCATCTTGCATATCATCTGAAAGTTCACACAGGGTGGAAACCTTTTTCTTGCTCAGAATGTGGGAAATGTTTCATACATAAAGGTCATTATGATAGACATCAGAGAATTCACACAGGGGAGAAGCCAAGTTAATGTTCAGACTGTAGGGATGTGGCCGGTGTGGAGCTCCTTTCTAGGACCTGCTGCCTCGGGATGTCTTCTGATATGGTATAACTTAAATCCCTGACTACACATAGAAAGTCATTACTGCTTAACACAGAGATTTCTGGTCTCATCTCAGTGACGGCTCTATCTAGCCCCGTTCTAGTTCTTTGATACATGGACCTAAGTAATGTTAAAGTTACAGATATGACTATGGGTATTTGGATGGCAGCCGATGTAACAGCCAGTCTGTATAATAACACATGGCACGGGAGGATTTTTTACACTTTAAAAATATTAAAAATTCAAAAATGATTCCCTGTTGGCGACAGATGCCTGTGGATGTTTATACACACCTGGTACTTTAGGAAAAAGCTATGGCTTTTACAAGTGCTCAAAAAGTATTCATATTTAGGCTACATACACACGACCATGTGCAAGTAACTGGGCTGTAACCTTTATATAGTCTTATAGATCTTGTCTTTATGTAACCATTATATATTTTCTATAGTGTAAGAAATAAGTATGCATGTTAAGAGTTAATGTAAAACTTGTATCTTTCAAGTCATTTCTTAAGATTTTATGATCACTGTAGTCGTAGTCGTAGTCACCGTTATGTTTTTAAATTTTGGGGTGAGAATATTTTGTTTCCTGAACATTTGTGATGTGATTGTATCTGGGTCAGTTTGGTCCTCACAGCCGGTACGAATGTCCCAGGAACTATTATTATTTATAGTCAGATGTCTGGTTCATTCTATTTATAACTTCTTAGGGTGGGTTCACACCTGCGCTTGGTGTCCGTCCGTCGCCAATCCAGTGAAAATCTCGGCGAACTGGATTGGCGTCGGATACAGACCGGTCAGCGGCGCATTGGTTAAAAACCCATTCATTTGAATGGGTTTTTAAAGCAGTGCTTGTGGTGTGCGCTTACACCCTCTGCGCTGCCAATCCTTTTTTTTTTCGTCGGACACGAAGTCCTGCATGTCCGACTTTGTTTCCGACGAAAAAAAAAGGATTGGCAGCGCAGAGGGTGTAAGCGCACACCACAAGACTGCTTTAAAAACCCATTCAAATGAATGGGTTTTTAACCAATGCGCCGCTGACCGGTCTGTATCCGACGCCAATCCAGTTCGCCGAGATTTTCACTGGATTGGCGACGGACGGACACCAAGCGCAGGTGTGAACCCACCCTTACTCAAAAAATTGGGGCACAGAGAAAATATAGGGTGTAACAAGTATGAAGCTGTTCATATCTATTTCCCCTCATAGTGTAGTACATTACTTTTTGTAATGTTTTTACATTTCTTTGGGGCTTTGTCCTTATATGTTTTCAATAAAGTTTGTTTATATTTGGTGAATTGGCGCATCTTTTTTTCCTTGTGGTTATGTTATAATTAGAGATGAGCGAATCGAAGCTGACGAAGTGGAATTCAATCCGAATTTCAGAAAATATTCAATTCGCATTGAATCCGGATTTCCTCATGCTTCGTGGTAACGAATCACATTTTTTCCTAATTGGGGATATGCATTTTAAACTAAGGACATGTCGGAATAGCCTTTAGAAAGACTATTCTACTCCTACCTTTGCCATTGCATCACGCCCCCTGCGATGTCCTGGTTCTCCTAGCTCATGTAGGAAAAGAATAAAGATAGCCACCAAGCATGCGCAGAGCTGACAGTGCATGTTCGGTGGCCATCTTTATTCTATTCCTACACGAGCGGCTCTATGTAACTGTTATTATAAAGTATATTTACCAGCCATTACTACTACTAGGCTCACCTTCCAGGAATCTTAGTCTTCTCTACTGCTTTACTTCTCACACAGTTCTAGGTTTTCTTTTTTGTAATCTATTTTATTTTATTTTTTTTTCATTTTCAGTACAAAACCTGTTTTTTCACACACTTAATAATGCTCGGGGATAGTGACGTACAATTCAGTAACGCGGTAGGCTATATTACCAAGGTAGTCCTAGGAGGAACGTTCAACATCTTCGAGGGGTTTGACTGGTTATGTGGCCAGTAGGGTATCCAGACCGGCCAGCAACAAGTCCACGCTGTAAGATGGGACTATGGAAAAGCCCATTGCACCTATTAGAAAGTCCATTTCTAAAATCACTCAGAAGGCACCCAAGCCAACCATATATCATAAGGTCATACAGAAAATATACAATATGTGGTAAAACAACCAGGGAGAAACATGGGATGTACAATGGCGTGTGACTTCCCTCACCTGATCTACATTCATCCCCCCCAAAAAACCCACCAGTGAGGAAAGTAAGAAATGAAGAGACAGAATAGGAGCTTATACACAAAAAAGTGTCCCTGACAATGGAGGCCAATCAGGATATGAGATACGGCAGGACATGGAGGTATACAGGATCTGTATGGTATCCTGCAGTACATTTACCACAGATGTTACAGCTGGGCCTGTAGCCTGGATACAAGATGAGATACGGCAGGACATGGAGGTATACAGGTTCTGTATGGTATCCTGCAGTACATTTACCACAGATGTTACAGCTGGGCCTGTAGTCTGGATACAAGATGAGATACGGCAGGACATGGAGGTATACAGGATCTGTATGGTATCCTGCAGTACATTTACCACAGATGTTACAGCCGGGCCTGTAGTCTGGATACAAGATGAGATACGGCAGGACATGGAGGTATACAGGCTCTGTATGGTATCCTGCAGTACATTTACCACAGATGTTACAGCTGGGCCTGTAGTCTGGATACAAGATGAGATACGGCAGGACATGGAGGTATACAGGCTCTGTATGGTATCCTGCAGTACATTTACCACAGATGTTACAGCTGGGCCTGTAGTCAGGATAAAAGTTGAGATACAGCAGGACATGGAGGTATACAGGTTCTGTATGGTATCCTGCAGTATATTTACCACAGATGTTACAGCTGGGCCTGTAGTCTGGATACAAGATGAGATACGGCAGGACATGGAGGTATACAGGTTCTGTATGGTATCCTGCAGTACATTTACCACAGATGTTACAGCTGGCCTGTAGTCTGGATACAAGATGAGATACGGCAGGACATGGAGGTATACAGGTTCTGTATGGTATCCTGCAGTACATTTACCACAGATGTTACAGCTGGGCCTGTAGTCTGGATACAAGATGAGATACGGCAGGACATGGAGGTATACAGGTTCTGTATGGTATCCTGCAGTACATTTACCACAGATGTTACAGCTGGACCTGTAGCCTGGATACAAGATGAGATACGGCAGGACATGGAGGTATACAGGCTCTGTATGGTATCCTGCAGTACATTTACCACAGATGTTACAGCTGGGCCTGTAGTCTGGATACAAGATGAGATACGGCAGGACATGGTGGTATCCTGTAGTACATTTACCACAGATGTTACAGCTGGGCCTGTAGTCTGGATACAAGATGAGATACGGCAGGACATGGAGGTATACAGGTTCTGTATGGTATCCTGCAGTACATTTACCACAGATGTTACAGCTGGGCCTGTAGTCTGGATACAAGATGAGATACGGCAGGACATGGTGGTATCCTGTAGTACATTTACCACAGATGTTACAGCTGGGCCTGTAGTCTGGATACAAGATGAGATACGGCAGGACATGGAGGTATACAGGTTCTGTATGGTATCCTGCAGTACATGTACCACAGATGTTACAGCTGGGCCTGTAGTCTGGATACAAGATGAGATACGGCAGGACATGGTGGTATCCTGTAGTACATTTACCACAGATGTTACAGCTGGGCCTGTAGTCTGGATACAAGATGAGATACGGCAGGACATGGAGGTATACAGGTTCTGTATGGCATCCTGCAGTACATTTACCACCAGTGTCACCTATATATATATTCTGTCCTGTCAGTGTCACATATATATATATATATATATATATATATATATATATTCTGTCCTGTCAGTGTCACCTATATATATTCTGTCCTACCAGTGTCACCTATATATATTCTGTCCTGTCAGTGTTGGGTACGTTAAACTACAACTCCCAGCATGCTCCGTTCACTTCTATAGGAGTTCCAATAACACAAGTAGGATGCTGGGACTTGTAGTTCCACAACAGCTGGAGTGCAGAAGGTTGCCTACCCCGCCATAAATAGTAAAAACACCATATGCCAAAAATAGAAATAATACAACAATGTATATAAAGAAGTGTTCAGACAATAGCCTGAAACAACAAATTGTCTCAAACCGGAGAAAAAATTTTGAAGAAAAACATTTTCAACCATAAAAAAGACTAATATTAAATTAGAAATTTAGATGAGTTGGACGTGGACCAGTGGAATAAGCAGAGACCAGTGACACCCCGTGTATCGTCCGCTTGGGTCAGGGGACGGATCTTGTATCTGATATACTTCACATGAAGGGTTGGGAACCCTGTGACCTCGGCCCAGCAATCTGGAAGTAAGACTTGTGTATGTGCAATAAGCTGGGAGTCTAATATGTCTGGGAAATAGAAATTAAAAATTAAAAATTTTTATATGTCATTAAAAATTTTTTTTAAAAATTAGGCACAATGAAAATATTTATTTACGTGCATGATGTCATGTAGGTGCAATAGCTGACGGGGTTATTGCTGGTCCTGGGGTGACTGACATTGTCTGCAGCATCATCCTCAGAGGTATCTGCTGCTTCAGGAAACACATCTAAAGGTTATTATATTAAATGTGTGACAATCACTTTACTGGAACGGAAATATGCTAAATATATATTTATAAAAGGAAATTACTCCATATGACACCGGAAACTCCGACTCAAAGGACAATTCATCTGATTCTTCACCAAGTATATTTTCTTGAGGATGTGACTGTAATGAGAAAATAGAATAATCTTGGTTGATATTACAAATCTAAACTTGTATAAGTATAGTATATAGTTACATGAGCCACAGTGACCTGAGAACCAGCCTGTGCAGCGATAAGACCAGTACGATCAGGAATGTACAAGCCATAGTGACCTGAGAACCAGCCTGTGCAGTGATAAGACCAGTATGATCAGGGATGTACAAGCCATAGTGACCTGAGAACCAGCCTGTGCAGTGATAAGACCAGTACGATCAGGGATGTACAAGCCACAGTGACCTGAGCAGCAGCCTGTGCAGCGATAAGACCAGTACGATCAGGGATGTACAAGCCACAGTGGCCTGAGAACCAGCCTGTGCAGCGATAAGACCAGTACGATCAGGGATGTACAAGCCATGGTGACCTGAGAACCAACCTGTGCAGTGATAAGACCAGTACGATCAGGGATGTTGTTAAATATTATTAGATTCCTTAATAATAAGCTGGACTGGGCAGATCATATGGAGGCCCTGTACAGGAAGGGCCACAGCAGGCTCTACCTGCTTAGGAAACTGAGAGCCTTTGGAATCCGGGGGGCACTTCTTAGAACTTTCTTCAACTCGGTAGTGGCATCAGCCATCTTCTTTGGAGTGGCCTGCTGGGGGAGCAGTATATCAACCAGGGACAGAAATAAACTTGACAAGCTGATTAGAAAGGCCAGCTCTGTCCTGGGGAGCCCACTGGACCCAGTGCAGGTGGTGGGTGACAGACGGATACTGTCCGTGGTGAGCTCCATGCAGAAGAAGAAGTCCCATCCCATGCATGAGACTGTGATCGCGCTGAGCAGTACTGTCAGTGACCGACTGCTCCACCCTAGGTGTGAGAAGGAGCGCTATCGGAAGTCTTTCCTCCCCACCGCGGTTAGGCTGTACAACCAACACCGACCTAAGTGGAGATTATTACACACAGAGAACTGAAATATCTCTCTGCCTGTTAAATCCCCCCCCCTCCTCTGCTACGTCCTATCTGTCTGTCTGCTATTAATGTAATGCCTCTCACCTTGGAACATTCCTGTACATGTTGTATTTGTATTTGTATCTGCTTATCTTTGCTGCTGTAACACACTGAATTTCCCCATTGTGGGACTATTAAAGGACTATTATTATTATTATTATTATTATTATTATTATTATTATTGCAATATTCATGACCAGTAAGCAGGGTCGGACTGGCCCAGCAGGGAACCAGTGAATCCCCTAGGTGGGCCTCCACTATTAGTCCTCATTTTGCCAATGCAGATGCATTTGTCAGGGGCCTGATTGGGAAGGTCAGGGTCGGGCCCATCACCATCCCGATCGGGCCCCTGACCAATGCATTTGCATTGGCAAAATTAGGACTAATAACATACCTTCCAACCATCCCGGATTCGGCAGGACAGGACCCAGTCAATGGTTGACAGAAACACATGGCGGGGTCTTTCCTTCTTCCTCTGACACCTGGAGAAGACTAACACATGGATGAATAAACATGAACCAAGATGTCTGCAAGATAACCAGCTTGAAGGAACCCAACTCTGAACTTCTCCATGATGCAAGCTAATAAGACATTGACTGATATTTCTGTTACTGTGGAAGTTTTCCCTGTATCTATTTTTCCATGAAGACTCTAATAAATTTCCATGTTTTTATAAGAAGCCGAGTCCTCCAATCATGTTACCTTATGGGTCAATACGTGAGTAAGAATTCACTCAAGTATACTGTATTTTACTATTGGCGAGTCGGCCCAGTCGAATTTTTTTCCTGTTTTTTCTCATTCCTTCTGCTTGCAAGAGGAGGACGAGAAAGGATTTTGCATGTTTTATAAAGTGCAAGCATCAGGAACTTTCGAAAATTTCCTAAGTGAATGAAACTCGCTTACAGCTGAGAGTTGCACGTGTTACAGATGGAAGCCTGTGTGAGGAAAGCCTGTGAGGAACAGAAGAATTTTTGCTCAGATAGTACAGCAAATATTGAAGGAGGACTACAGATGCCAGACGTACTGAGATGTGCTGATAAGAGGAACCAACTGTTCCAAGGAGAAACTACAAGGTGACTGTTCTCTACGGTTGTAAGTAAAAATTTTACATTTAATTATGGAAATGATACAGACATTGTCTAAAAAGTGTAACTTAGAGTTTAAGTTTGTGCCTAGTGAAAGGTTACAGAATATATGGCAGGATTTGTATACACAATGTGCACAGGCAAATTCTATCATTGAATATAAATCTTTTTGTGTTGCAAAAGAGAAAGAGAAGTTAAGGAATATTATGCATATAGTTAATATATTCCATAAAGGTATATCAGAAAAGAAGTTACTTGAATGTAGTAATACAGATATAGAAGTCTGTGATGTACGTCCTATTACACATGAGAATAGATCTGTTCAAACAGCCATTGAGGAAATTGCAACATGCTGATGTGAAGCGTCACGTGGCTGTAATGACTACTCAAGATGACCATAATATAGGCACAGACATAGATACACACGTGGACAAATTGTTGGTACCCCTGGTTTAATGAAAGAAAAACCGACAATGGTCACAGAAATAACTTGAATCTAACAAAAGTAATTTGCCAAACTACATGTTGACAAGACACAAAGCTTCTGGGATAATGTCCTATGGACAGATGAGACAAGAAATTTTTGGCAAGTCACATCTTGAAAAGAACACTGTCCCTACTGTGAAACATGGAGGAGGCTCTGTTCTGCTCTGGGGCTGCTTTGCTGCATCTGGCACAGGGTGTCTTGAATCTGTGCAGGGTACAATGAAATCTCATGGATTCTAGAGAGAAATGTGCTGCCCAGTGTCAGAAAGCTTGGTCTCAGTCGCAGGTCATGGGTCTTGCAACAGGATAATGACCCAAAACACACACATTGGACTATTCTGAAGTGGCCTTCTATGAGCCCTGACCTAAGTCCTATTGAGCATCTTTGGAAGGAGCTGAAACATGCCGTCTGGAAAAGGCACCCTTCACACCCGAGACAACTGGAGCAGGTCACTTTTGCTCATGAGGAGCGGCCAAAATCCCTGCTGAGAGGTGCAGAAGTCTCATTGACAGTTACAGGAATCGTTTGATTGCAGGGATTGCCTCAAAAGGTTGTGCAACAAAATATTAAGTTAAGGGAACCATCATTTCTGTTTCATGAGTTTTCTTTTTAAAAAAATTCTGTTGAAGCCTGGTTGGAAAGCAATGTCTGACTTTCATTTGTTCATTTTCATAGAATTTTTATATATTATTACTTTTGTCAGATTCAAGTTATTTCTGTGACCATTGTGGGGTTTTTCTTTCATTAAATGAGGGAGGGACCAACAATTTTGTCCAAGTGTATGTCAGTATATGATAAAGAATTACAAATGAAAGAAACAAAGCTAAAATTATCGTTTCAGAAACATTTGACTCATCTGAGCAAGGACATTCCCACATATGATGTAAATATCCATGTGTGTAGAAACTCAGACATTTTTGAAAGTTATGCAGATAAGTTTGATTTATCTACTGAACAGAAAAAAACTCTTGTTTATAATCTGTCTTCCTGCAAACTTTACGTGATTTCTATCAGCAAAGATGTCTTATGACAATGAGTCAAATGAATGGTTACAGGACAGTGATGTAGACAGATTAAAGAAATGAATCTGGTGCACTAGAGGTGACAGCATGCCAACATCTGAAATTCTGAATGAAATAAAAATTGGCAGAAATGAGTGCACATATACATTTATGTCTAGATTTGAGAGGACATATAAAGCTGTTATTAAAAATGTGAGCTCTGCATCTATGGTAAGAACTTTTGTAAAGAATTCAGATTTCTGGATTTGGTCACTCTCGCTATTGCATCAGATAAAAAGTCTTTATTTGAAGCTGCTAATTTGCTGGATATGGCCAGAAGACATCAGAGACAGATGGCAAATGCAGCCCAAATAGGGCCAAATCAAAGAATAAAGTCACCTAAAAGAAATCTGTCAAATCAGATTAAAGTGTCACCTATCTATAGAAAGAAAAGTGACAAAATCTGAGAAACATAGGAAATTACACGTTCTATATAAGCCATATGTTATGCAAGAAGTTCCATTCATCAATCTTCCATTATCAGTTATAAATAAGCAAAGGTCAAGCTCTCAGCCATCCAAAGCTATTAATATTCTATATAAGCCATATGTTATGGAAGAAGTTCCATTCATCAATCTTCCATTATCAGTTATAAATAAGCAAAGGTCAAGCTCTCAGCCATCCAAAGCTATTAATAGAGTCAGTCACATAGAAAAGAATGTACAAAATAAATCTTCACAGTAATCCATCTTTGAAATCTGATCTGCCCTTTCTTATTAGGAAAAAGTCACAGAGCTTGGAATATCTTAATGACAGATCATTACTCAAACTAATGATGGATGTTATTGACAGGAAGGTCATGGGTCGAGCTTAAAATATCTCTATATTAATGACTGTCTATTGGTATAATTTATTATTTGGGTTATGTAAAGATAAATCCCTTTCATATGAGGAGAAATTCAATGATCAGGTATAAATTCAGATAGTTATGTGATGATTTTTATACAATAGTCCTGATTATGATATTGTGAATAATACTATATTTATATATATAGATCATATTATAATATATACATGACCGTCATGTAAAAGTAAATTTGTCTTACTCTATTAAGTGGTGATATCTGTTTTGTCACATCACACTCTGGATGCAGAGAAAGGCAAAACAAATGTATATAATATGAGCACACAGTATTAGAAGTCAATAAAGTTAGTAAACTTTTCCATTGGTTAAAATTGTTATTGTATCAGTTTGATTTGTTGCTAAAGTTTTATCTGTTTTTCTCCTTAGATATTTCATATGTGAAAAAGCAGCAGTTCATTCATTGAGTCATTCATCAATCTTTTGTTCTAGCCAAATATATGCATGAATTATCTAACAACTAATTTTACAAACAGATTAATATGATGTGATAATAGCAATGCATGATAAAAGTAATATAAGTCATAATTTACTTTATGCATGATTTCAGCACTTCATGAATAATCCATTGTGTAAGAGCATGCAGCTTTGAGCATGGTCAGTGTGGTCAGGTGATTGACAAGGAGTATATTGTGACTTGGTGACCGTGTTGGGCCCATTGTAAGTGTAAGCATTGTCATGTAAACTGCAGTTCTGTGATGTCAAAAATAGGCCTAAGAAATGTTGCATAGTTCTGTCACAGAAGAAGCTTGAGAGTAGATTATATGGGATAATCTGTATTTACTTCTTAGAACATGAGGCAAACAGCATCAAGACTTTAACACAGCAAAACTGAAAGTAAGTAGGACCTTTTCTATAGAGAGATAAAAACAAGGTACAACAAGTCTCACATAGCATACCATTACACTCTATTCAGCATATAACACTAATAACATCGCCATCTACTGTCAGATAGATGTAAACTCCTCCTGCACACAAATAAGTCTATCTGTTGCATATATATATATATATATATATATATATATATATATAGTATATACCAACACCCTTTCTCAACAGTAAGAACTTATTCAGTTAAATATAATCTCTTCATCAGTCTCTGGTGTCTTTCAGCACTCAACGCCTTTGTGAAAATATCTGCTGTCATATCTTCAGTTGGGCAGTATTCTAAATTCAGAATTCCTTGTTCCTGATGATCCCGTAAGAAATGAAACTTCACATCAATGTGTTTAGTTCTGGGATTAACTCTTTCCATCTGAGCAAGAACAAGACATCCTTGATTGTCTTCACGTAACGTTGTTGGTCCTAACTGTTGTTGTCCTAAGTCTGTTAGTAGTTGTCTTAACCAAAGAACTTCTTGACTCGCATGGGCGGCGGCTACATATTCTGCTTCTGTAGACGATAGTGTTACTATAGATTGTTTTTTACTAGTCCAACTAATTGGTCCGCCCGAGAGTAAGAAAAGATAGCCACTGGTAGATTTTCTATCAATTGGATCTCCGGCCCAGTCTGCATCAACATATCCAGTTAAAACGCATTCATCACTTGCAGGTAGTTTCAGTTTAACATTGCTAGTTCCTTTCAGATAACGTATTACTCTCTTTGCAGCTTTCCAATCCATTTCATTGGGGTTTGACACTTTTCTGCTTAAAATTCCTACTGCTGCTGCAATGTCTGGCCTTGTAACAGTCGCTGAATATAGTCATTTTCCCATTGCTTTTCTGTATAGCTCATTATCTGGTAACATATTTTGTTCACCTTTAATTTCCTTCAGATAATTAGTTTCCATTGGAGACTTTACTGGTTTCGCATCTTTCAGTCCAAATGTTTCTATTATATCTTGGATCATGTGATTTTGGTTAAGTTGGAAACGCCCATCTTCTTCTCTTTCTATCTGTATCCCTAGGTAATGCTTCACATTTCCCAGATCTTTGATCTCAAAGTGTTGATCCAAAATTTTCAGTATTTCGGCTTCATCCCTTTCTCTTTCAAAACAATGTAAAATATCATCAACATATATCAGTACATAGATCCATCTGTCATCTAGTTTCTTTGTATATAGACAGGGATCCGCTTTGCTTCTTAGACAATGTTCATTTATGAGCACTTCAGTGATTTTATCATTCCACGCTTTAGCGGCTTGTTTTAAACCGTATATACTTTTCTGTAGCTTACAAACCATGTTTGGTTTCTCTTTATCTTTGAATTCTGGAGGTTGTTCCATGTAAATTTCTTCGGTTAAAAAACCTTCCTCTAGTGTTAGGGTCGTGACCGACCCGTTTTAGGTTTTAAATGCATACAAATTCTACATACATTTGTTTATTGCATCAAGACTTTTTGACTTTTTCAGGAACTTATTTTTAAACAAAATACAATAAAATAAAACTATTTTACTAAATTGTAAAATGCTCTTATTAAAATTATAATATTTGTGTTGTTGGGGTCAATTTCGACCCAGGTCTAATATAAGAGTAAAAAAAACAATAATAAGTCCCAAAACTGAACTCATAAACACAATATAAACCAACAGCCCACAGCCAGCTCTACCTCCAGGCATGTATGGCCAAATCAGCTTACAGTTGGTACTTTGCAGAGTATACATCTTCAGTTTACACCATGCAGCAATGAGGAGAAGATTAGATGCAAACCAAATTCTGGATTATATCTTGGATGATAATGAATCAGAGGACACACAGCAGCAAACTGATACAGATGAACAGGTTTCTGAGGAGGAAGATGATGTGGAGTATCAACCGGAAGACACAGACAGTTCTGATCAGTCTGATGAGGAGGTCACCGGTGCTGAAGCTGCTCCCGCTGAAAGATTCAAATCCAAAAGTGGCAAGATCATTTGGAGCTCAGTACCTCCAGATGTACATGGCAGGGCAGATGCTGCAAATGTCATAAAAATGACCCCTGGGATCACAAGGTTTGCTGTGACAAGAGTAAGTGACATCAAGACATGTTTTGATCTGTTTATGCCATTGTCAATAAAAAATGTCATTATTGCTATGACAAACCTTGAAGGAAAAAAAGTCCATGGCAACATGTGGAATGACCTTCATGATGATGACCTGGATGCCTACATTGGTGTTCTTCTCCTTGCTGGAGTGTACAAATCCTGCAATGAGGCCAATATTCCTGCCTATCGATGCGTCCCAGTCTCTGGGACGCATCGACAGGCAGGAATATTTTCCGGGCAACAATGTCACTTCAAAAGTTTCAAATGATATCAAGAGTCCTCAGATTTGACAACAGAAACACCAGAACAAAATTTGACAAACTTGCTCCCATCAGGGATGTTTGGGAGAAATGGGTGCAGCTCCTTCCACTGATGTTCAACCCAGGGCCAGAGGTGACAGTAGACGAACGTTTTCTCCCTTTCCGCGGAAAATGCCCCTTCCGGCAATACATGCCAAGTAAGCCAGGCAAATACGGCATAAAAATCTGGGCAGCCTGTGATGCAAAAACTAGCTATGCATGAAATCTACAGATTTACACAGGCAAGTCTGCAAGCGGCATCCCTGAAAAAAACCAAGGAAAACGTGTAGTCCTCGATATGACTACTGGACTGCAGGGTCACAACATTACTTGTGACAATTTTTTTACCAGCTATGACCTTGGACAAGAACTTCTCAGGAGGAAAATCACCATGGTGGGCACAGTGAAAAAAAACAAACCTGAGCTGCCCGCTGAATTGTTGCAGATGAAGGACAGGGCTCCACTTTCCTCAAAGTTTGTTTTTACAGACACCACCACTGCTGTTTCATACTGCCCCAAAAAACGACGGAATGTGGTACTGATGTCCACACTTCACAAAGATGCAGCTGTGTCATCAGGAAGTGACAAAAAGCCCAGAATTATCCTGGACTATAACAAAAACAAAGGAGGAGTGGACAACCTGGACAAGCTGACTGCCCCCTACACTTGCCAGCGAATGACTAGGAGATGGCCAATGGTTGTATTTTCCAACATCCTTGATGTGTCAGCATACAATGCATTTGTGTTGTGGACCCACATTCACCAAGGATGGAATTCAAAGAAAAAAAAACAAGCGGAGGATGTTTCTTGAGGAACTAGGAAGATCCCTTGTCAAGGCGCACATTGACCAAAGGGAACGGGTGCCCCGAGACCCAGCCGCTGCAGCCTTGGTCCGACAACTCCAGAGCTCAACAAGTGCTTCGCCCACACCCACAGCAACACAAAGAGCATCATCACCAGCATCATCCTCAACCAGCCCTGCCTCAACATCAACCACAACAGCCACAACCCCAGTGAGACCACCTGATTCTAAAAGAAAGAGGTGTCAGGTCTGCCCTAGCAATAAGGACAGAAAGACAAACACATCGTGCTTCGCCTGCAAAAAATACCTCTGCAAAGAACACACAAAAAGTGTCACTTTTTGCCACACATGCATCTAAATACTAATGCATCTAAAAACTAGTACTTGATTTCTGTTGATTTGATTTGCTTGATTGATTGTTGTTTGTTTGTTTGACCTAGAAAAGCTACTTTTTATTATTATTGCTATTAATGTTAATATAATTTTCATCTTTTATTTGTATTAAAGTTCTATAAAAAAAAAATATCTGTTTTTTGCCTTTTTCATAAAGTAGTTAGATATGGGTCAAAATTGACCCGTAACACCATAGATGTTACTAGAGTTAATAATATAAAATATATATATGTATATTTTTTTTACATTTAAGAAATGTGTTCTAAAACCCTTCAGTAATAGTCAGGTAATATAACAAACTTTTTTAAGTTTATATTATTCTCTTGAGGTTCATTTGACAATATTTTTATATTGAAAATGAAGGGTATGCTCTCAAATGAAAGGCCCAGGGGGCCACAACAAAAATATTAAAATCAATCCTTCCATGGATGAGAAACCCTAACAAGGTAACTAAGAGGTAAGAAACAAATTGGATCATAAATAACTGTTTTTAGGGTATCCTAGGGGTGATTTAACACTAGAAGTCCCAGAAATTTTGAGCTCCCCCTTGAAGTCCTGAAAGAGGGTCAAATGACCCTTAGTCCAAACAGACAACTCTGATGGCTCCAATTAGCATCCTTTCATTTGTAAATGTGGCCATTGTCTGAGGAATCTGCAGGGGGCAATTGTGTTGATCCACCTCAGGTCTTGTAAGAGAGTGTAAACAAAAGAATGTAAGATGCTCTTGAGTGTGTCTGCCCATCCCCCAGCTGCATTGTTGTGCTGGGAATATGCATAAGGTTGCTAACACCTTAGCAAATTTGCATGCAGCCTTTTGTGCTGTGGGGGATGTGAAGGGACTGCTTCACCTATTTTGTTCACAAGAAACAAAATGCAGAGAAGGCACACCATTCAACAGGCATTGGAACTGATCCTGAGCAACACCAACCCTTCTGACTCAGATGGAGAAGACATAGTCCTTCAACTGGATTCGGACTCTGAGCTGTCTTCAGGTTAGATTTTTTTCAAATTACCGATTTTTATTTCCTGACTATCTTTTTTATTTAGAACCAAAACAAAATGTTAATTTGAAATTATTTATCTTGCAGATGAGGAGACTCCTCCTCTACCAAAAAAGAGAGCTCGGTTGGCGAGTGAGCCGACAGAGACCGCAAAAGATGGCACAGTGTGGCGTGAAGTAGAAGTGGGGAAACGTCTCCATTTCACCCCAATAGAACCGTACCCTACAGATGGAGAGCCAAGTGCTAAGGCCAGACGAAGTGTCCGGAGTCGCCTTCAGAGCTTCCTCTGTTTTATCACTCTTGACATGCTTCGTAGCATTCAAGAATGGACTACTCAACATGCACGTCACACGGAGCAGGTGGATTGGTTCATGGGTCTCCCGGAACTAATGGCATTTATTTCAGTCATTATCTTGCGGGGGGTGACCAAGGTTCCATCACTACATGACAGCTGGTCAGCAAACCTAGCAAACCCAAGGATCATTGCAACTATGACCCGAAACCGCTTCCAAGACATCATGCAACACCTACGCTTTGATGACATGTTCACACGCAGTGAGCGAGTGGAGACCGATAAGTTTGCTGCAATCTCCGATGTGTGGAGATCGTTTGTCACCAACTGCATCGCATCCTACAACCCTGGTCGACACATCACTATTGATGAACAGCTTTTCCCGTCAAAGACTCGCTGCTGTTTTCTGCAATACATTGCAACAAAACCAGACAAGTTTGGCATCAAGTTTTGGGTGGCTTGCGACTTGAAATCAAAGTACATCTGTAATGTCCTCCCTTATCTTGGCAAGGACCCCAGTCGTCCCAGCGGGGAGAGACTGTCCGAAACTGTAGTGATGAGGCTGATGGAACCATGCATGGACAAGGGCAGAACTGTAACCACGGACAATTTCTTTACATCATTGTCACTTGCACAACGACTGCTTAGCCGGAAAACCACTATCCTCGGCACAGTCAACAAGAGTCGCCGGGAAATTCCTCAATCCGCTAGACAGATGGACCGCACTGAATTCACCACTCAGGTGTTTTCAACCACTGGTGCCACACTGACAGTGTATGCACCCAAACGAAAGAAGGCCGTCTACATTCTCAGCAGCATGCACAGCGTGGTTGAGACTGAGGATACCAACAAAAGGAAGCCAAACACGGTCACACAATACAACCACACAAAGTGCGGTGTGGATGTAATGGACCAAATGGTGCGGGAGTACAGCGTGCGTGCAGGAACACGGAGATGGCCATTCACCGTGTTCTACAACATGATTGACATGGCAGCACTGAATGCTCATGTTCTTTATCAGGCATGCACTGGGGTGCAGGAGAGATGGGTGGACTTCCTGGTTGAGCTTGCAAAAGAGTTAGGTGGCTCTCATGTGACTGAAAAGAAGGCATGCAAGGAGAAATTCCTTCGGCAACAAACTTCCACACCCAGCCCTGGCAAAAGGGCGAAGTGTCAGGTCAACCATCGATGCACGAACAATTGTGCAACTGAGAGATGTGTTGACTGCTACAAATACACGTGTGGCAAATGTACCAGGGACATACCCAGGCAGTGCCAGGTATGTTCCGACAGTGCAGACAGACTTCTGAGTAAGTGCTGAAATGCTAGTCACACAAGAAGGACATGCCACTCACACACACACACGCAGCCCCCCACAGCAGCCTATTGTAAATATGTGTGGAATTGTTTTATTCCTAGTATTTTTTTTATTATTTTCATAACAAAAATAAAAAGCATGGAAACAAATAACAGTTGTTCTTTTGTATATTTACATTTTTGTATATTTAGATTCAAGTCAATGGGTGCAGAAAAAAAAAAAATCGCAAAAAAATCGCAGTTACTGAGTGAGTCACACAAGAAGGACATGCCACTCACACACACACACACACACACACACACACACACACACACACACACACACACACACACACACACACACACACACACACGCAGCCCCCCACAGCAGCCTATTGTAAATCCTGTGGTGTGACAGTAATGGCCTTAATTACAGAACAAAAGAGGTGATTATAGGTTGTTTGCTTAAATCCTTCAGGTCATTCGACCCATCTCTGGGTTCCAAAGGTAGAAATGTTAAATGACCCCTCTCTGGGACTTCTAGTGTTAAGACACGGGTCAAAACCGACCCGTTAACATAAGAAAGAGTAACAGAAAGCTAACACTAGAGGAAGGTTAAATCTCCATTCAGAAATGCTGTCTTTACATCCAGATGTTTCAATTGCATTCCTTTAGTAGCTGCAACCGCAAGCAAAGTTCTGATTGTAGTATGCTTGACAACCGGAGCAAATGTTTCATCATAGTCTTCTCCGTATTTTTGAGAATAACCTTTAGCTACGAGTCTTGCTCGGTATTGTTCAGCGGTGACATCTGTTTGGTATTTAACTTTAAAAACCCATTCACATCCTATAGATTTTCTCCCTTTTGGTAATTCCGTCAGTGTCCATGTCTTTCATTTCTGTTTCTGTAGCCTTTATCCACTTATTGGCCTCTTCTTCTGAAAGCTGAGATATATCCTCCCAAGATGTAGGTTCATATACTTTATTTGTACTTGCCTTGTATGAAAGACGTTCTGGTGGTTTTCCTTTGTTTTCTCTCATTGAATGTCTTGGTTCTGTGTCTGTCTGTAGTTCTATCTCTTCACTTTCAGTATTTTGAACTTTATCAATTTCAACTTCTTTCTCATCAGATGTTCCTGCACTTATATCACTGTTGTCTCTCTCATTTCTCATTTCCAGTGATGTCATAATGTTATCATTTAGATCTTCAATGAATGTTACACTGTTACTCACCGTAACTCTGTCTTTCTTAGGATCTAGGATTCTGTATCCTTTGCAGTTGTCACTATATCCAACAAATATTCCTTCTATGGCTCTGTTTTGAAGTTTGGAGCGTTTCTCTTCTGGAACAAAAACAAAAGCTTTGCAACCAAAAACTCTTAAATGATTCACACTTGGTTTCTTACCATGCCACAGTTCATATGGGGTTTTTTCAGTTTTCTTGAAAAAAGTCTATTTTGCAGATAAGTAGCTGTCATTGCTGCTTCACCCCAGTATTTCTCTGGTAGTTTGGAATCTGTTAGCATGCATCTTATCATTTCAGAGTTCTGTTTTTCCTTTCTGCTACGCCATTTTGTTCAGGTGTGTATGGAACAGTTTTGTGATACTCTATTCCATTCTGTCTTAAATAGTTCTCTATTTGGTGTCCTGTGAATTCACCTCCATTATCACTTCTAATGATGATTGGCTTCCTCTGAAACTTATTATACGACTTTGACACGTATTCTTCTAATTTACTGAAAACTTCACTTTTGTTCTTTATTAAGTACGTGACTGTGTATCTTGAGTAGTCATCTATAAAAGTCACCATATATCTATTACCTCCTGATGTGGTTACTTTCATGGGTCCACATACATCAGTATGCACCAAGTCAAGTGGTTTTGTGCCTTTTGTTTCACTCTCTTTAGGTATAGACACTCTTGTAGCTTTAGATTTTATACAACATTCACATCTTACAATAATTGAGCAATCAGATATCAACAGATCTTTTGTCAAATTTTGTTGTGTAATGCCATGATACTCTCAGGATGTCTGTGTCCTAAGCGTCTATGCCACATGTGAATACAATTCTTGTGATCATGTGTACATAACTTCATCTGTTCCTTTAATGTGTCTAGATGATATAATTGTTCACCTGCTTTTTACATTTATTATTATCTTGTCTCCTGCTAGGATTGTACATTCATCATCTTTGAATTTTACAGTAAGTCCTTTAGCTGTTAGACGTTTTACAGATAATAGTCCTCCATCTAGTCCTGGAACATATAACACATCCTTTACTAGTATCTTTGAATTATGCCCAAATTTATCAGAATAGATTAGCATTCCTTGTCCAGTACCTTCCGCGGTTATTTTGCTCCCATCTGCAAGGTAAATAGCTTCCTTCTTATTTAGATCAAGTTCAGTAAAGATGATCTTATTACTTGTCATGTGACTTGTTGCTCCTGAGTCAATATACCAACTCATTGATAACCTTTTATCGGTTACTTTAAATGTACCATTCCAGTGATCTGCATGTGGGTTAGATATTGTGCTTTTCACCTTCTGTTTACTTTCTTTATGGTATAACTTCTGTTCTGCTTTCCACATAGTACAGTCTTTCTTTAAATGTCCCTTTTTCTTGCATCTGAAACATTCTCTTGTCTCTGTTTTATAGGTCCTCTTATTTGTAATTTTAAGAGCATTTACACTGTCCTTTTCTGTGGAATCATTTGTTTGTTCTTTCCTTCTCTGGTATTCATCTATGAGTTGTGTTTTTACAAACTCTAGTGTAATGTCTGCTTCAAGTCTTGTTTCTAGTGCATTTATCAAAGCAGTGTATGAATCCGGCAAGCTACACAATAATATTGCTGCTACATGACTTTCTTTAATATCTTCACCAACTGATCTCAGCTGTGTTATCACTTCCATCATGGAGTTTATGTGCTCCTGCATGTCTTCCTGTGCACTTAATCTCATCTTGTAAAGTTTCCTTAGCAGAAACAATTTGTGATTTAAGCTGGATCTTTCATGTAACTTTCTCAATGCTTCCCACATTCCCTTTGCTGTATTCTCATTCCTTATGTGGATTAACTGATCATCCTCCACTAATAAGCTGATAGTAGCTCTTGCTTGTCTGTTTTTCTTATCCCATGTCTCATTATTATCATTGGGTCTATCTGTAGTGATTACATCCCATGAATCATCTTTAGACAATAACATCTCCACTTTGTACTTCCATAACTGATAGTTCTCATTGTTCAGCTTGGCTACTGTAAGTCTGAGTTCTGAATTGCTGGTCATTTTTAACTTGTCTTACTTGTTTGGGGAGAATTGTTCTGAAGAATCCTTTTGCATTCACTGGGTCTGTTTGTCTTCCATGCCTGGGCCCATAACCTGTTGCATAGTTGTGTCACAGAAGAAGCTTGACAGTAGATTATATGGGATAATCAGCATTTACTTCTTAGAACATGAGGTAAACAGCATCAAGACTTTAACACAGCAAAACTGAAAGTAAGGTACAACAAGTCTCACATAGCATACCATTACACTCTATTCAGCATATAACACTAATAACATCGCCATCTACTGTCAGATAGATGTAAACTCCTCCTGCACACAAATAAGTCTATCTGTTGCATATACAGTAATACCTCGTACACTCGCGTTTCCGAATTTGCGAATTCACAGATTCGCGATATTTTTTTGGCAACTAACATATATAGATTTTGCTCTTTTTTTTCAGATCTGTGAAATTTAATAAAAAAAAACACCTTCGCTATTGGGTAGTAGCGTCCTGTTCGTTACGTACCCGGTAATTAGTTTCATTTTACTGTGAGTGTATAAGAAAAATGAATAAATGTATTAATATACAGTACTGTACAGTATACTTTAGTATACTTTAGTATACTGTACAGTACTGTAGGGTAAAGTTTATTGATATTTAGGGGTTAAACATTAGAAACCGGCATTGTAAGCGCTTCTAAGCGCTTGTACCAAACATTCGCGATTCCTCGCGATCCGCGACCCGCTCTGGACCCTAACCTCGCAAATGTACGAGGTATTACTGTATATACAATATATACCAACACCATTGTGGGCATATAATACTGTGTGGGGGCCGCTATGAGCATATAATACTGTGTGGGGGCCAGTGTGGGCATATAATACTGTGTGGGGGCCATTGTGAGCATGTACTGCTGTGTGGGGGCCACTGCGGAGCATATAATACTGTGTGGTGGCCACTGCGGAGCATATAATGCTGTGTTGGGGCCACTGCAAAGCATATAATGTTGTGTTGAGGCCACTGCGGAGCATATAATGCTGTGTTGGGGCCACTGTGGAGCATATATTGCTGTGTGAGGGCCACTGTGGAGCATATTATACTGTCCCAGTATTGTTTACATGCCAGGCGCTGCTCATTCACCGTGTTCTTGATAACTACAGTTGTGGGTACTAAAGCTGTATCTCTATCAAGTATCTGAGATATCGCTGCAGCAGCCGTAACCGTCACTATCAAGAATTCACTCTAGGGAGGGGGTAGGGGGGATCCTGATGGGCAGCCTTTGGAACCAATCCAGTTGCAGCTTGTTGCTGCAAGCGTCACTGACGTACTGATGCTGTGCGCGGCGGCGGTTTCTGCATAGGAGCCCAGACCAGCAGTGTGAAAGGTAAGTACAACTTAACCACACTAACAAAAAAAGAACTCTTCCCCCTATTTTGCCCCCAAATCTTTTAACTTCACTGACCACTCTGATAACTACAACCCCTAACTACTCCAGATGCTCTGGGTCTGTTGAGAGTTGTAATTCCCCCCCTCCCACCCCAGCTAATTTCTCACTGTATTGTTATGCTGGTGCCTGCTCTAGGGGTCTAACATAACAATACCTAAGTTGCAGAAACTCCAATAATGATATATGGGAGACCAGTGAGGAGGCCAATGTATGGGCATATAAACATCAATATTCCTCCCTGTACAGTGGCCCCTTCACTGGTCTCCTATACTGTATATGGACCATTGATGGGGTCATTGGGGGGGCAGTGATGGAGGCCAATAGCCTGGGGGATATTAAAGGGGTTGTGCAGGATAACATTTATTTTTTTTTTTTAATTACACCAGGCCAGGTGAAAAAAACAAAAAACAAACTTTCTCTCTTGTCCCCGGTGTCTCCCAGCGCGGTTCGACCTGCAACTCTGTTTTCTTCCAGCGCAAGTTCCCTCTGCACGTGACTACTTGTGATGTCATGTGACCCCTGAGGCCAATCAGGAAGGGACCTGGGACGTCACAGCCAGTGAGGACTTCCGGCAAAAGAAGCAAAAGAAGACAGCGGAGCTGCAGGACCGGACCGTGCTGGGACCTGCTGACATCGGAGCACCGGAGACAGGTGAGTATGTTTAGTATGTTTTTGTTTTTTTTGTTTTTTTTTTGGGGGGGGGATTCACCTCCCCCAGACTAATTAGAAAAAAGACAAAAACTATACTGAACAACCTCTTTAAAGTGTGGCGCATTAGGGGGGTATATTAAAGGGGTTGTTGGGCAGAATTTGTTATGGTTTATCCTCAGGGTAGACCATAGATACCTGATCTGTTGGGGACCGATCAGCTGTACGGAGCCACTTCTGGTGCCCCTCCTGTACACAATACAGGGCCAGAAGCAGAAAGCTCTGCCCACTATATATTAGCCGAGCACCTTCACTGTATCTCAGCACTTATTGAAGTCAGTGGGAGCTGAGCTGCAGTGAAGGCTTTCTGCTTTCTGCCCCACACCGTTTAATGTCCCCCACACAGGATGTTATCCCCCATCACTGCTCCCACACAATATAAGGGCTCCATCACTGTTCCCCATACAGTATGGGGGACCAGTGAAGAGGCCACTGTATGGGGGGGACAAGTGAAGCGGCCATAAAAAAATTTGGCCCAGACAACCCCTTAAAAGAGGTCGTCCATAAACTGGAGCAACCACTGTGGGAGCTGCCAGGGAGGTGTAAAAATAAAAAAATAAAAAAAAAAAAAACATACTCACCTGTCCCCAGCACCCCGTTGTCCCCTGCCTGTGTCTGTTTGGTCTCATGGCGGCACCTCATTTCTGGAAATCCTGTACCTAATTGGTCTTCACGGTCACATGAGATGCAGGACTCCCAGCAAGGAGTTGCCGGCAGGGGCCTAAATACCGGGGTAGCAGCGGTAGCAGCTGCCACAAGGCCCGGGACATTACGTGGCCCCGCGGGCCCCCGATGCTTTTTCTTTTTTAATAGGCCGGTACCTGCTGGAGTAACCCCAGCAGGTAACGGGCCCTATATACTTACCGTTCCCCGGGGTCCCACTCACGGCCACCTGAGCTTCCCATTCTGCTGAGGCGGCTGTGAGCAGGAACGGGGATCGGTATGTGAGGCCGCGGGCCGATCCCCACAGTCTCTGCTATATTTATACTCCGGGGTCTTTTCAGACCCCGGAGTATAATAATCGGAGGCCTTTGGGGAGGTGAGGGAACATAAAAAACAATGTACTTACCTCTCCTGCGCTTCTCCAGGCTTCAGGCCTGTTTGGTGACGTCCCCAACGTCATTTTGCTTCGCAACGCCTTGCCCGCATCACGTGACGCCGGCCTGGCCCAACATTGAAGGAGGCCGAAGCAGCGCACGGGCATGCACCGGAGCGAAGAACAGGTAAGCAACGTTGTTTTTTTATGTTTCTATCCTCCCCTGGGTCTCCGATCATTATACTCTGGGGTCTGAAAAGACTCTGGAGTATAATAATTGTTCATGGGTGGTCTACAAAGGGACATACAGTATAATAGTGTGTGCAGGGGCCACTATGGGGCAAAATACTCAGTGCAGGGGCCACTATGGGGAATAATAGTGTGTTCAGGGGCCACTATGGGATATAATACTGTGTGCAGGGGCCGCTATGGGGTATAATACTGAGAGCAGGGGCCACTATGGGACATGATACTGTGTGCAGGGGCCACTATGGGGCATGATACTGTGTGCAATGGCCACTATGGGACATGATACTGTGTGCAGGGGCCACTATGGGACATGATACTGTGTGCAGGGGCCACTATGGGGCATGATACTGTGTGCAGGGGCCACTATGGGACATGATACTGTGTGCAAGGGCCACTTTGGGACATGATACTGTGTGCAGGGGCCACTATGGGACATGATACTGTGTGCAGGGGCCACTATGGGACACGATACTGTGTGCAGGGGCCACTATGGGATATAACACTGTATGCAGGGGCCACTATGGGACATGATACTGTGTGCAGGGGCCACTATGGGGTATAATACTGAGAGCAGGGGCCACTATGGGACATGATACTGTGTGCAGGGGCCACTATGGGGCATGATACTGTGTGCAATGGCCACTATGTGACATGATACTGTGTGCAGGAGCCACTATGGCACATAGTAGTGTGCGCAGGAATGTGTTTTTTTTGGGGGGGGGGGTTGGAGGGGGGCGGTTCGGGGGGGGGGCCCATGTCAAATGTTCGCCTTGGGGCCCAGCCATTCCTAGTTACGCCACTGCTATACACGTAAGCTTATGCCAAGGACTGTGTTCATAATTTAACAGTTACTGATGAAAATCATTACTGGAGTTTGGAAACATTGATAATTGGACTGAGTTATAAAGATTGTTCTTCATCAACATTCTTATGGAGTCCCATCAACTACAAAACTTCAAGGAAAGTTGCTTGGTAAGCAAAAGGGTAATGGATAATGAACCCTACTACATATATTCTTTATTTGAGACTGTTAAATGAGCTGAAGTGAACAAGCAGCAGAGATGTGTGTCAAAATGAACACTTTGCAGTGCTGCCTCAGAAGTCACAGCTGCTCCACAACTGACAAGTGGTCAAGGTGAAGAAGAATGTCACTACAGTCTGTGTCTCATGACAAGTTATCATAAGGAATACATACTTAATATATGGACTGTGTTGCTATATCAATATCTTCATAATATGAACTTTATTGGACAATGTGATAATATCTGCACAACATGACGGAAATCTATAAACTAAAGGACTTTACGTTAACAAGTCAAAACCTTCAACAATGAACATTTGTGTTAAACCTTCTTTTACGACAGAAGAAGATGACCAGAAGAAGACGATGAAAGACGACTAGAAGTCTAGTTTAGTTAGTATATCAAATCATTTTCCTATTTAATCACGGTTTACCATAACATTTATTAATGTCAAAATTTATTGCAATTTGATAAAATTATTGTTATATGGACAATTAATTTATTTATGAAAATTTAGTTCCAGTATTCAAAAAGAGGAAAGAAGATGTAGTCTAATGAATATTGTCTAATGATACAGTCATATGAAAAAGTTTGGGCACCCCTATTAATCTTAATCATTTTTAGTTCTAAATATTTGGGTGTTTGCAACAGCCATTTCAATTTGCTATATCTAATAACTGATGGACACAGTAATATTTCAGGATTGAAATGAGGTTTATTGTACTAACAGAAAATGTGCAATATGCATTAAACCAAAATTTTACAGGTGCAAAAATTTGGGTACCCTTATCATTTTATTGATTTGAATACTCCTAACTACTTTTTACTGACTTACTGAAGCACAAAATTGGTTTTGTAACCTCATTGAGCTTTGAACTTCATAGCCAGGTGTATCCAATCATGAGAAAAGGTATTTAAGGTGGCCAATTGCAAGTTGTTCTCCTATTTGAATCTCCTCTGAAGAGTGGCATCATGGGCTCCTCAAAACAACTCTCAAATGATCTGAAAACAAAGATTGTTCAACATAGTTGTTCAGGGGAAGGATACAAAAAGTTGTCTCAGAGATTTAACCTGTCAGTTTCCACTGTGAGGAACATAGTAAGGAAATGGAAGACCACAGGGATAGTTCTTGTTAAGCCCAGAAGTGGCAGGCCAAGAAAAATATCAGAAAGGCAGAGAAGAAGAATGGTGAGAACAGTCAAGGACAATCCACAGACCACCTCCAAAGAGCTGCAGCATCATCTTGCTGCAGATGGTGTCACTGTGCATCGGTCAACAATACAGCACACTTTGCACAAGGAGAAGCTGTATGGGAGAGTGATGCGAAAGAAGCCGTTTCTGAAAGCACGCCACAAACAGAGTCGCCTGAGGTATGAAAAAAGCACATTTGGACAAGCCAGCCTCATTTTGGAAGAAGGTCCTGTGGACTGATGAAACAAAGATTGAGTTGTTTGGTCATACAAAAAGGCGTTATGCATGGCATCCAAAAAAACACAGCATTCCAAGAAAAACACTTGCTACCCACTGTAAAATTTGGTGGAGGTTCCATCATGCTTTGGGGCTGTGTGGCCAATGCCGGCACCGGGAATCTTGTTAAAGTTGAGGGTCGCATGGATTCAACTCAGTATCAGCAGATTCTTGAGAATAATGTACAAGAATCAGTGACGAATTTGAAGTTACGCCGGGGATGGATATTTCAGCAAAACAATGATCCAAAACACAGCTCCAAATCTACTCAGGCATTCATGCAGAGGAACAATTACAATGTTCTGGAATGGCCATCCCAGTCCCCAGACCTGAATATCATTGAACATCTGTGGGATAATTTGAAGCGGGCTGTCCATGCTCGGCGACCATCAAACTTAACTGAACTGGAATTGTTTTGTTAAGAGGAATGGTCAAAAATACCTTCATCCAGGATCCAGGAACTGATTAAAAGCTACAGGAAGCGACTAGAGGCTGTTATTTTTGCAAAAGGAGGATCTACTAAAGATTAATGTCACTTTTCT
The DNA here is from genome assembly GCA_947044405.1 of Leptodactylus fallax. Lineage (NCBI taxonomy): Eukaryota > Metazoa > Chordata > Amphibia > Anura > Leptodactylidae > Leptodactylus > Leptodactylus fallax. The sequence goes on along the minus strand of CAMRHE010000564.1, from coordinate 26,274 downwards.
GTTGAGGTGCCCATACTTTTGCACCGGTCAAATTTTGGTTTAATGCATATTGCACATTTTCTGTTAGTACAATAAACCTCATTTCAATCCTGAAATATTACTGTGTCCATCAGTTATTAGATATATCAAATTGAAATGGCTGTTGCAAACACCCAAATATTTAGAACTAAAAATGATTAAGATTAATAGGGGTGCCCAAACTTTTTCGTATAACTGTATGTTTCTTGAGGGTTCAAACAGATGTATATCACCCTCAAGAGGGGGAAATGTTAAATAATATTATTTTGCAATATTCAAGACCTTTAAGGGTTAATTGTATTCTGCTGACAAAACTCTTGTAACTTATGGTGCATGGGTGTGGTTTGGGTACACTATTTTAGTATTGTCCAAATACAGTAGTAGAAAGTGTAAGGATGTTGGGAAACACCCCATCTCATGAATATAAATGATTGACAGACACACATGTCTGGGTCTCTGTTTCTCACTTTGGGTGTCTCCCTCTTCCGACCTGGCTACTTCCTCTGAGACCTTGGAAGAATGGCAGAATTGTCCTGCAGAAGACCAACACACATTGAGGAATAAGCATAAGCCAAGATGTCTGCAAGGGAACCATCTTGAAGAATCCTAACACTACACTTCTCCTATGATGTAAGACATTGACTGATATTTCTGTTATGCTGGAAGGTTTTCCATGTATCTGTTTTCCATGAAGACTTCAATAAACCTCCATGTTTTTATATGAAGCCGAGTCCTCAAATAATGTTACCTTATGGGTCAACACGTGAGTAAGAATTTCATTCAATTGTAAAGCATTTTACAATTCACAGACATTATTTTACAACAGTTGGCCTGTTCTATAAAGACACGGCCGCTCAGCATCAGACATGCCATATTGACGGTGAGAATTTGGGATTCAACAAGAGAGCACAGGCAACCGCACAATCTAGGCCTGTAGAACTTCTGGGCCCTATCTTTGGAGACATATTCAATTAACCAAAATTAATACTAAATGACTTGGATTTGAAGATCAAATTATTGCGCAATAAAGATGCCTTTTGTCTAATGTCTGGTGACCCGGAGAATTATAAAGTTCAGATTCAGCAAGCCGCTCTCTATGTCAAGAGAGTCCAGGTCTCACCAGCCGTCAGAATAGGCCACAGTCAGGCGCTTCTAAAATCCACGGCTAAATGCAACCTCGATAAGGCAAGCTTGAAAGTATACAGCATTGCGGCTGGTACACGAATTACAAATTGTGAGAACCTGTTCCTGGGTCAAATTCCTAAAACAGTGATAATAGGATTTGTAGATAATGAAGCATTTAGCGGTAGCTACCAAAGAAACCCGCTTTACTTCCAACATTATAACATAAATCATGCAGCCTTGTATCTGGACGGTCAGCAGAAACCTGCAAGACCCTTTCAGCCAAATTGTGATGCTTTGTCAGCTATCCGAGAATATTTTGCTCTAGTTCGCATTTCTGGAAAGCAGAAATGTGATATAGCGCTATCAAGAGACCGCGACGAGTTTAATAATGGATATACGTTATTCGCCTGATCAGGAACCTGGAGGTCATTTTTCACTTGTCAAAACAGGTAACCTACGCGCTGAAATAAGATGTGCGCAGCCCATTCCTATATTGATCCTATATTCACTACATGATAACCTGTTGCAGATTAATCAGAGACGAGAACTTTTGTTTTACTACAATTAATAATGAATACTATTGAGCTTACAGAACTTTTGACTTCGGATCCCTCTACGTGAGATATATTTGGAGGTTTGTTCCCTTGTGATTTTTAACCACAAAACAGAATTGCTGAGAGGCCGAGGCCTACATCATCAATACAGACAAATCGAGTCAGACTGGTAGCCATTGGATATTAATTGTGTTATGTACTGAAGAAAAGGCCCTATTGTTTGATAGCTATGGATTTGCACCAACGGCAGAAATATTCCCAAAAGAATTTATATATTTTTTAAAAAGAAACTGTGAATCTTATAGTTATCAGAACAATCAATGGCAGGATACAATCTCTACATATTGTGGACAATATTGTGTATATATATTATACCACTTGGCAAGGGGGGTGTCATATAAAAAGATTTTAGATGTCTTTGGTAAGGATTTAATAAAAAATGATGATTTAGTTTCAGAGTTTGTCAAAAGGAATTTTTATGATATGATAGAAACTTGTAAATTTTGCTGTGTTTATAACCAGAAATGCAGAGCCCTTTTGACAAATTCATATTTAAGTTTAAAAGTACTGAATGGGCAAAAATATATTGTGCAAAAACAAAAGGGTGTGTGTTAAAAGCTAAGGTTTAAAGAGATAAAACCATCTAATGCTAACAATGTGAGAAACGACCATCCCCCGCTATGTGTCAGAACTGCTGAGGCCAGAACTCTGTTCTAAAAAAAAATGCTGAAAGTGATGAAATGAACAAAATATTATTTCTTAACAAACATTATATGGAATATAGTAATTGTAACGAAAACATGTTATTTTTTATTCCTATGCTATAAAGACATACTAATGTGTGCTATATACTAATGTGTGCTATATACTAATGTATGCTATATACTAATGTGTGCTATATTACTAATGTGTGCTATATTACTAATGTGTACTATATTACTAATGTGTACTATATTACTAATGTGTGCTATATACTAATGTGTGCTATATACTAATGTGTGCTATATTACTAATGTGTACTATATTACTAATGTGTACTATATTACTAATGTGTGCTATATACTAATGTGTGCTATATTACTAATGTGTACTATATTACTAATGTGTGCTATATTACTAATGTGTACTATATTACTAATGTGTACTATATTACTAATGTGTGCTATATACTAATGTGTGCTATATACTAATGTGTGCTATATTACTAATGTGTACTATATTACTAATGTGTACTATATTACTAATGTGTGCTATATACTAATGTGTGCTATATTACTAATGTGTGCTATATTACTAATGTGTGCTATATTACTAATGTGTACTATATACTAATGTATGCTATATTACTAATGTGTGCTATATTACTAATGTGTGCTATATTACTAATGTGTGCTATATACTAATGTGTACTATATTACTAATGTGTGCTATATACTAATGTGTGCTATATTACTAATGTGTGCTATATACTAATGTGTACTATATTACTAATGTGTGCTATATTACTAATGTGTGCTATATTACTAATGTGTGCTATATACTAATGTGTGCTATATACTAATGTGTGCTATATTACTAATGTGTGCTATATACTAATGTGTACTATATTACTAATGTGTGCTATATTACTAATGTGTACTATATTACTAATGTGTGCTATATTACTAATGTGTGCTATATTACTAATGTGTGCTATATTACTAATGTGTGTTATATTACTAATGTATGCTATATTACTAATGTGTGCTATATTACTAATGTGTGCTATATTACTAATGTGTGCTATATACTAATGTGTGTTATATTACTAATGTGTGCTATATACTAATGTGTGCTATATTACTAATGTGTGCTATATTACTAATGTGTGCTATATTACTAATGTGTGCTATATACTAATGTGTGCTATATTACTAATGTGTGCTATATACTAATGTGTGCTATATTACTGTGTGCTATATACTAATGTGTGCTATATTACTAATGTGAGTTATATTACTAATGTGTGCTATATTACTAATGTGTGCTATATACTAATGTATGCTATATTACTAATGTGTCCTATATACTAATGTGTGCTATATTACTAATGTGTGCTATATTACTAATGTGTGCTATATACTAATGTATGCTATATTACTAATGTGTAGTATATTACTAATGTGTGCTATATTACTAATGTGTGTTATATTACTAATGTGTGCTATATTACTAATGTGTGCTATATTACTAATGTGTGCTATATTACTAATGTGTACTATATACTAATGTGTGCTATATACTAATGTGTGCTATATACTAATGTGTGCTATATACTAATGTGTGCTATATTACTAATGTGTACTATATTACTAATGTGTGCTATATACTAATGTGTGCTATATTACTAATGTGTGCTATATTACTAATGTGTGCTATATACTAATGTGTGCTATATTACTAATGTGTGCTATATACTAATGTGTGCTATATTACTAATGTGTGCTATATTACTAATGTGTACTATATTACTAATGTGTGCTATATTACTAATGTGTGCTATATTACTAATGTGTGCTATATTACTAATGTGTGCTATATACTAATGTGTGTTATATACTAATGTGTGCTATATTACTAATGTGTGCTATATTACTAATGTGTACTATATTACTAATGTGTGCTATATTACTAATGTGTACTATATTACTAATGTGTGCTATATACTAATGTGTACTATATACTAATGTGTGCTATATTACTAATGTGTACTATATTACTAATGTGTGCTATATACTAATGTGTGCTATATACTAATGTGTGCTATATTACTAATGTGTGCTATATACTAATGTGTGCTATATTACTAATGTGTGCTATATACTAATGTGTGTTATATTACTAATGTGTGCTATATTACTAATGTGTGCTATATACTAATGTGTGCTATATACTAATGTGTGCTATATACTAATGTGTGCTATATACTAATGTGTGCTATATTACTAATGTGTGCTATATACTAATGTGTGCTATATTACTAATGTGTGCTATATACTAATGTGTGCTATATACTAATGTGTACTATATTACTAATGTGTGCTATATACTAATGTGTACTATATTACTAATGTGTGCTATATACTAATGTGTGCTATATTACTAATGTGTGCTATATTACTAATGTGTGCTATATACTAATGTGTGCTATATTACTAATGTGTGCTATATTACTAATGTGTGCTATATACTAATGTGTGCTATATACTAATGTGTGCTATATACTAATGTGTGCTATATTACTAATGTGTACTATATTACTAATGTGTGCTATATACTAATGTGTGCTATATTACTAATGTGTGCTATATTACTAATGTGTGCTATATACTAATGTGTGCTATATACTAATGTGTGCTATATTACTAATGTGTGCTATATACTAATGTGTACTATATTACTAATGTGCTATATTACTAATGTGTGTTATATACTAATGTGTGCTATATTACTAATGTGTGCTATATTACTAATGTGTGCTATATACTAATGTGTGCTATATACTAATGTGTGCTATATTACTAATGTGTGCTATATACTAATGTGTGCTATATACTAATGTGTGCTATATTACTAATGTGTACTATATTACTATTGTGTACTATATTACTAATGTGTGCTATATTACTAATGTGTACTATATTACTAATGTTTGCTATATACTAATGTGTGCTATATTACTAATGTGTGCTATATTACTAATGTGTACTATATACTAATGTGTGCTATATTACTAATGTGTGCTATATTACTAATGTGTACTATATACTAATGTGTGTTATATTACTAATGTGTGCTATATTATTAATGTGTGCTATATTACTAATGTGTGTTATATTACTAATGTGTACTATATACTAATGTGTGTTATATTACTAATGTGTGCTATATTACTAATGTGTGTTATATTACTAATGTGTGCTATATTACTAATGTGTGCTATATTACTAATGTGTACTATATTACTAATGTGTGCTATATTACTAATGTGTGCTATATTACTAATGTGTACTATATTACTAATGTGTGCTATATTACTAATGTGTGCTATATTACTAATGTGTACTATATTACTAATGTGTGCTATATTACTAATGTGTGCTATATACTAATGTGTGCTATATTACTAATGTGTGTTATATTACTAATGTATGCTATATACTAATGTGTGCTATATTACTAATGTGTGCTATATTACTAATGTGTACTATATTACTAATGTGTGCTATATACTAATGTGTGCTATATTACTAATGTGTACTATATTACTAATGTGTGCTATATACTAATGTGTGCTATATTACTAATGTGTGCTATATACTAATGTGTACTATATTACTAATGTGTGCTATATTACTAATGTGTGCTATATTACTAATGTGTACTATATTGCTAATGTGTGCTATATACTAATGTGTGCTATATTACTAATGTGTGCTATATTACTAATGTCTACTATATTACTAATGTGTACTATAATACTAATGTGTACTATATTACTAATGTGTGCTATATACTAATGTGTGCTATATACTAATGTGTGCTATATTACTAATGTGTACTATATTACTAATGTGTGTTATATTACTAATGTGTGCTATATTACTAATGTCTACTATATTACTAATGTGTGCTATATTACTAATGTGTACTATATTACTAATGTGTACTATATTACTAATGTGTGCTATATACTAATGTGTGCTATATTACTAATGTGTACTATATTACTAATGTGTGTTATATTACTAATGTGTTCTATATTACTAATGTGTGCTATATTACTAATGTCTACTATATTACTAATGTGTGCTATATTACTAATGTGTGCTATATACTAATGTGTGCTATATTACTAATGTGTACTATATACTAATGTGTACTATATTACTAATGTGTGTTATATTACTAATGTGTACTATATTACTAATGTGTGCTATATACTAATGTGTGCTATATTACTAATGTGTGCTATATTACTAATGTCTACTATATTACTAATGTGTACTATAATACTAATGTGTACTATATTACTAATGTGTGCTATATACTAATGTGTGCTATATACTAATGTGTGCTATATTACTAATGTGTACTATATTACTAATGTGTGTTATATTACTAATGTGTGCTATATTACTAATGTCTACTATATTACTAATGTGTGCTATATTACTAATGTATGCTATATTACTAATGTGTCCTATATACTAATGTGTGCTATATACTAATGTGTGCTATATTACTAATATGTACTATATTACTAATGTATGCTATATACTAATGTGTGCTATATTACTAATGTGTACTATATTACTAATGTGTGTTATATTACTAATGTGTACTATATTACTAATGTGTGCTATATTACTAATGTCTACTATATTACTAATGTGTGCTATATTACTAATGTGTACTATATTACTAATGTGTGCTATATACTAATGTTTGCTATATACTAATGTGTGTTATATTACTAATGTGTACTATATTACTAATGTGTGCTATATACTAATGTGTGTTATATTACTAATGTGTGCTATATTACTAATGTGTGCTATATTACTAATGTGTGCTATATTACTAATGTGTGCTATATACTAATGTGTGCTATATTACTAATGTGTGCTATATACTAATGTGTACTATATTACTAATGTGTGCTATATACTAATGTGTGCTATATTACTAATGTGTGCTATATTACTAATGTCTACTATATTACTAATGTGCACTATAATACTAATGTGTACTATATTACTAATGTGTGCTATATACTAATGTGTGCTATATACTAATGTGTGCTATATTACTAATGTGTACTATATTACTAATGTGTGTTATATTACTAATGTGTGCTATATTACTAATGTCTACTATATTACTAATGTGTACTATATTACTAATGTGTGCTATATACTAATGTGTGCTATATACTAATGTGTGCTATATTACTAATGTGTGCTATATTACTAATGTGTGCTATATACTAATGTGTGCTATATTACTAATGTGTGTTATATTACTAATGTGTGCTATATTACTAATGTGTGCTATATACTAATGTGTGCTATATTACTAATGTGTACTATATTACTAATGTGTGCAATATTACTAATGTGTGCTATATTACTAATGTGTGCTATATTACTAATGTGTGCTATATTACTAATGTGTGCTATATTACTAATGTGTACTATATTACTAATGTGTGCTATATTACTAATGTGTGCTATATTACTAATGTGTGCTATATTATTAATGTGTGTTATATACTAATGTGTGCTATATTACTAATGTATAATATATACTTCAGAAGATCCTAGAACTCTGGTGGTGACTGTATCATTGTGTTGTCAGGTTCCTATAAGGTGTCAGGATGTCACTGTCTATTTCTCCATGGAGGAGTGGGAGTATTTAGAAGGACACAAGGATCTGTACAAGGAGGTCATGATGGAGGATCAGCAGGTAAGAGGAGACCTTCCTGATGATAGAGGAGAGACCAGGTATGAGGGTCACCTAGACTCCCCCATCATCTGCTCATCACATATAGACAATGTATTCAGTCACTGTGTATATTTCCTATAGATGGATCCAGTGCGAGAAATCCACCAGAGAGATGTCCCAGTCCTCCATATTCCCAGGATTGTCCCGAGGATCCAGAGCAGAATGTCCCACTGGATCATCAGGTAGATGAAGCTGAGACTCAATGACGTCAATGAATCTAAGAACTGGTGTCCATGATCTGAGTTGTCTACACCAAGGTAGACTCCGATCATTTCATGCAGCAAAATAACAGGAACATTTATGTTCAGGTGTAAAATATTTGGATGAATGTTGGTCCTGTCTGAGCGCTGCTTCATGATATGGGTATGAGGAAAATAGTTCACTATAATCCTCACCAAAATGCAACAGCCCCTTACTATATACCACCCCAACCACCAATACGACCTTACCCCAATAACGACCAAGAGACATTGCTGGATTTAAATTTGGCCTATAAGGCTGATGTATTCAACAAACATAGTTATAAAACACTATAACATTCACATAACGTACCACCAGAATGGGCAGTACATATAAATATTAATTTCAATAAATACTGTAAAAAACAAGTTACATTATAACTTTATTATAACCTTCCTGAACTATAAAATCGCCCCCAACTGTCTCTGTAAGAGTTAGAGGTGTTCCGCAATTACCCAGGCGCCAGAACCCTTTCTCAGGTAACCTTCGACCTCTGACAGCCTTCTGCCTGAACCCCCGTTAGGGACCCTAGCCCAACCAGGGGACACTTTAGGCCTTATGACACTACCACCGGATCTTCATACCTCGGATAAGATCGTACCAACATCACAACTAGGCCTCTCACCCATACCCCCCCCCCCGTCACAGACTCGCCGGCATGACCCCTTATGCCTGCAAGGCCCATCACACCAGCACCGCTTGTTCTACCGCATCTCTCAAACCCAGCATCCACAAATCCACCCCAGTGGCACTTAAGTGCACCCCATCATGCCGCAAGTGCTCTAAAGAGGGGGACTCCAACTCACAATGCCGAACCACCAGGCCACCTTTCCGAACCACAAAACGCGCCACCGCCTTATTAACCTTGATCCTTGTCTTCTCCTAATGCACAGTGGACAGCGCATGGCGTCAAACCAACCTCACCACAATGTCTGACCAGACCACCACTAGCCCGGGAAACTCAGCAAACAACCTCAAGATATCGAAGTTGATATCACGAATGAGTTCCCTGGAAAATCGCAAGCCCAAATCAACTCCCTGATTCAAAACACCCCTAAAAAAGCCAAAACAAACGCAGCCCTAAACAGCAACACCTTGGTCCAGGGCAGCGCCAGTGAAGCAGAGCTGGTCGCCTGGACCTGGAGGGTCCCTCCTGGGGCTCCTGGACCTCTGCCTTGCTGTACGTCTGTGATAAGGTGAGAAACGCTTTGGGGGCCGTGACCTCCGAGCGCACAATGGTGGAGGGGAAGACGGTCCCGCTACCGCAAGCTCCCTCACAGCAGCAAGCAGTCGCCCCTCCAGCACGCGGCCGCCATGAACAGCCACCGCCGACTGCACCAGCACAAGCAGGGACTCCAAATCAGCCATTGAAGGGTAATTCACATTCCTTTGGACTAGGTGTAATTCTCTCAGGTACTTTGATGTGGAGATTCCTTTTCGTTTAGCTAAAGGGAGAGAAGGGAGAGTTGAAACAAGCTGTTTTCAGAGACAGCTGAAGGGGGGTTGTTCTCCAGTTCAAAATGGATATAAAGATGCTGGCATGAGTATTAGATATGAGCTTCAAAACTGGAAAAGAACACATACAATATCTACTGTGTCAGGGACTGCTGTTTCTATTTCTGGGCCACAAGAAGGTGGATTGGGCTCCCCAGACTGTGATTTGAACTATGTTCTTCACCGGAGCTAGGTATAATAAACTTTTCTACTTTTTCTATTACTTGTGTGTGTGAGTCTTTCATTATACAGTATATCCCATTATTCAAAATCATATTTGAATACACCCCTCCTACTATTTTCCCGCTCAAGCTACACAGTTCCTTAACCCTTTCATTCCCTAATGCTCTCCTCTGTCATGCAGGCCCCATCCCTTATTGTTTGAGGCCTTTCCTGATTCTTCTACTTTGCTTGGGTATAAGATGAACTACATTTCCATTTTTCTTTTCCTCGTGTCCTTCTTGTTGGATCTTTCCAGGAAAGTGATGACAGTGGAACGACGAGTGGACTGGAGAACCCCATATCAGTGTCAGAGAAGGGTAAGAGCCTTTCATGTATCTTGTGTTTTTTTTCTTCCCTTATATATTGCAGTCTGAATTATTTAGAGGGATTATTTCAAGACTAAAATGTCTCTATCTCGGTGACAATTTTCTGATTGGTGGTGATGTGAGAGCTGGGATCCCTACTGATCATGAGAATGAGGGTCATGAGTTCTCAAGTCGAGACAGTAAATGACGTAGAGATTGATTATTGTGACTAGGGCTGGGCAATCATGACCTGAAGTAAAATCTCAATTAATCGGACATTTTACCTTGATTACGAATAATGATGATTTATGCCACTCCCATTTTAAAACCACACCCCTTTTAAATTATGAATATGTGTTGAGCAAACCTCGCAAGATTCATCTTGTGAAGTTCACCCGGTGGTTTCATTCGAACCAAATATGGCCAAAATGGAACTGCTATCTCTTCAGACCCCAGAGCATAATAAAGTGGAGGATCAGAGGAGGTGATCAAACATAAAAAAATGGTGTCACTCACCTCTCTTGGTCTCTGGCACAAGTTTCATGATGCCAAATGACTGCTGAGGCCCAATCACTGGTTCGTACAACATGATGTAAATCCAGTGCTCAACAGACACAGCAGGGCAGAATTTCTCAGCTTTAGCAGACATTATAACTGTAGGACTTCCCGATGTCTGACCCTGCTTGGAACCAGAAATGTCCTTTATTACCACCATATTTCCTGCACCAGTGGAGTCTTTATTGTCATTACAATGTACGATTTCTCTTCGGCAGCCGGAGAAGAGCTTTGGAATGGTTGGTGGTAGGAAGATGATGGGTCTGCAGACATCACACCTGCTACATCAATGATGATGATGATGTGTTGGTGACCTACGTGTGGACATGCAGTAAGAGAGTATTTGTGGTGCTGGTCTTAGCTGTTACACACAGAACCAACATGTAACCTACTGATGTAGAGGGTCTGAGCGACAATTCGCAGGCTGCTGAACTTTTGCTGAAAAGTGACTTTCTGTCCGTTACACGTAATTCTTTGGGAAAAATTGTTGGCACAGAATCAGGTCAAGAATTCTCCAGACTTCATTATATGTATTATCATCAGATGCAATATGGATGGAGAAAAGTCTATATTTATCATGGACTTTCCATTAAGCACTTTCTGTATCATCTCATCAACCTTGTCAATATGCAGACCGGTTTGTTACCGGCACTGTCGGATCTGCTCTGGATTTTTTTCCAACTTGATGTGCAGCCTCGGAATACCCACAATGGCATTCTAAGAAAGAATAATATATATATATATATATATATGTGTATATATATATGTATATATATATATATATACATATATATATACACACAGCAATAACATAGAAAAAAAATCATATTTCTAAAGATGGGCTCACAAATCATGTTCCCTTATAGGTCATCCACCAAAAAATTTATGGCTTGTAGGCACCTGAAATGGTCCAGTAGTCCTTATAAATAATAAGCAGACAATATGTGGTAAATGTACTGCAGGATACCATACATAACCTGTATACCTCCATGTCCTGCCGTATCTCATCTTGTATCCAGACTACAGGCCCAGCTGTAACATCTGTGGTAAATGTACTGCAGGATACCATACATAACCTGTATACCTCCATGTCCTGCCGTATCTCATCTTGTATCCAGACTACAGGCCCAGCTGTAACATCTGTGGTAAATGTACTGCAGGATACCATACAGAACCTGTATACCTCCATGTCCTGCCGTATCTCATCTTGTATCTAGACTACAGGCCCAGCTGTAACATCTGTGGTAAATGTACTGCAGGATACCATATAGAACCTGTATACCTCCATGTCCTGCCGTATCTCATCTTGTATCCAAACTACAGGCCCAGCTGTAACATCTGTGGTAAATATACTGCAGGATACCATACAGAGCCTGTATACCTCCATGTCCTGCCGTATCTCATCTTGTATCCAGACTACAGGCCCAGCTGTAACATCTGTGGTAAATGTACTGCAGGATACCATACATAACCTGTATACCTCCATGTCCTGCCGTATCTCATCTTGTATCCAGACTACAGGCCCAGCTGTAACATCTGTGGTAAATGTACTGCAGGATACCATACAGAACCTGTATACCTCCATGTCCTGCCGTATCTCATCTTGTATCTAGACTACAGGCCCAGCTGTAACATCTGTGGTAAATGTACTGCAGGATACCATATAGAACCTGTATACCTCCATGTCCTGCCGTATCTCATCTTGTATCCAGACTACAGGCCCAGCTGTAACATCTGTGGTAAATATACTGCAGGATACCATACAGAGCCTGTATACCTCCATGTCCTGCCGTATCTCATCTTGTATCCAGGCTACAGGCCCAGCTGTAACATCTGTGGTAAATATACTGCAGGATACCATACAGAGCCTGTATACCTCCATGTCCTGCCGTATCTCATCTTGTATCCAGACTACAGGCCCAGCTGTAACATCTGTGGTAAATGTACTGCAGGATACCATACAGAACCTGTATACCTCCATGTCCTACCGTATCTCATCTTGTATCCAGACTACAGGCCCAGCTGTAACATCTGTGGTAAATGTACTGCAGGATACCATACAGAGCCTGTATACCTCCATGTCCTGCCGTATCTCATCTTGTATCCAGACTACAGGTCCAGCTGTAACATCTGTGGTAAATGTACTGCAGGATACCATACAGAACCTGTATACCTCCATGTCCTGCCGTATCTCATCTTGTATCCAGGCTACAGGCCCAGCTGTAACATCTGTGGTAAATGTACTGCAGGATACCATACAGAGCCTGTATACCTCCATGTCCTGCCGTATCTCATCTTGTATCCAGACTACAGGTCCAGCTGTAACATCTGTGGTAAATGTACTGCAGGATACCATACAGAACCTGTATACCTCCATGTCCTTCCGTATCTCATCTTGTATCCTGATTGGCCTCCATTGTATCAGACACTTTTTTTGGGGGGCGATGAATGTAGGTCAGATGAAGGGAAGTCATACACCATTGTACATCCCATGTTTGTCCCTGGTTGTTATACCACATATTGTATATTTTCTGTATGACCTTTTGATAGTTGACTTGGGTGTCCTCCGAGTGATTGTAGAAATGGACTTTCTAATAGGTGCAATGGGCCTTTCCATAGTCCCATCTTACAGCGTGGACTTGTTTTTTGGCCGGTCTGGATACCCTACTGGCCACATAACCAGTCAAACCCCTCGAAGATGTTGAACGTTCCTCCTTGGACTACCTTGGTAACATTGGCTTCCTCTTTACTGTATTTACGTCACTGACCCCGAGCTTTACTAAGTGTGTGAAAAAACAGGTTTTATACTGAAAATTAAAAAATGTCATAAAAATAGATTACAAAAAACTCCCTAGAACTGTGTGTGAAGTAAAACAGTAGAGAAGACTACAATTCCTGGAAGGTGAGCCTAGTAGTAGTCACATAGTTAATGATACCTATGTACAGAAATAACAGCAGGGATAGAGATGAGTGAACTGGTTTGTGTCAGATTTGACCCATTTTCCCCCAAGCAGACCCTGCCGGCCACATGTCTTACTACAAGTCACTGCTCCACCACCTATGTCAGCGCTACAAGCAGCAGCCAACACAGTTTCTACAACATGATGAACCAGTTGATGTTTTCATCACCTGAAACAGATGAGGAAACGACTAGTCAGGGTGGGTTCACACTTGTGGCGGTACTTTTTCTGCTGCGAATCCAACCTAAATGTCGGAAAACTGTATAGGGAAAGGTTTGCGATGCTTTGCTTAAAAACCCATTCACTTGAATGGGTTTTTAAAGCAATGCGCGGGTGTTTGCTTACACTCTCTGCGCCGTCAAACCGTTTTTTTTTTGTCGGAAACAAAGTCCTGCATGTCCGACTTTGTTTCCAGTGAAACAAAAACAAGAATGACCCCCCCCCAGATCCCCTTTGGTAGGGATTTCAAAGTCTGGACCTTTTCACTGCCTCCAACAGTGCCATGTTTGGACTGGATGTGTCCGTTCAAGTCTTGGGCAACCGAGGAATTTATCGGCGTGACTGTAGGATGCTCCCCTCGTAAAATATCATCATAATGCTATATTCCCTTTGATGTTTTACTGGAGTCATCCCATCTCCTGGAAAACCTAGAATACACATCACTCCAGGATCTCCCCTACTGAGCTAACGAGTTTCACACTTGTATGTAAAGAAGGGCTGTGTGTCTGACGGCAGACATTAAGTCTGTGAGGGTCTGGGGCATAAAGGGTGTGAAATCAATCAGCCACAAATGGAATCCATACCTACAATTAATCCCCCTTGGCTGATCCTGTACCACACCTGGACTGTGCCCTGACACCGGAGCCCATTGACTTCTGGGGCTGCAGACTGTCTCTCTTGCTGTGGGTGCCCTGTCTTACCCAGTGCAATGTCAGAAATTGTATTCAGCATGGCAGGTGATGTCATTACACTAAAGTATGAATAAAGTATATTGAAAAAAAAGGACAAAATACCAAAAAGGTGAGCGCAACAAAACAATTATAACCTAACCACAAGGAAAAGAAGATTCACCAAATAGAAACAAACTTTATTGATAACATATAAGGGCAAAACCCCAAAGAAAACTAAAAACACACAGGGGATATGCTCATGATATATCATATACTCCCATCTAAGAAAACCTGCCCAATCCACAGACCCCCCCATATAGGACCCCATGAGCGAAGGCTGTCACAGTCATCACAATAACATCAGTGCATCAATAATGTAAGAAATGACATCATCCCTGCAATGACATCACCCAATAAGAAATGTACTGCATCAAGAGTGTGAATAAGACAAACCCCAAATAAATCACAGATATAAGATATTGTTATTAGGTGTGAATTCCTATTATTTAGATGTCACAGTGATGTTGTAATAAAGATGGGAGTATATGATATATCATGAGCATATCCCCTGTGTGTATATAAAACTTCATACTGGTTACACTCTATATTTTAACTGTGTCCCAATATTTTATTATCATAAGAAATGGCCAAAATAATAATATAAAACTCAACTTTTATTAAATATATTAAAATGCTACTGATATATATCCAAAAATTAATAAATGGCAGTCGGCTTGATGTGAATAAGACAGTATTTAAAGCGTATTGTTCACACTATTTTTATTTCTCCATCAAGCTCTATAAATCAATTGCCCTTCAAACAATAATTTCTAGCTATGAGAGCATTAAATAAATAAGCGCTGAGGTATATCTAGAAAATGCTAAATAGTAATGGTTAGAAGTGTGGTGGCTGGTAACCCAAACATGTGACCCTTATAGACAATCAATCTCCTTTTCGATTGTCAAGCCAAACCACTCTTAAATCTCCACAGCCTATTCAGCAAATAACGCTAATTCATATTTTAGGCTCCTACGTTCTATTTGCAAAGATTCTCTTAATTGCCTACGCGTTTTCCCTGGAAAATAAATGCAAAGGTTCATCAGAGGACAGTTGAAAACATTTTTTCTAACCTACAAGAAACAGATAATGCAGTGAAAACTGCAGTTCTCAGCGCCCTGATGGTGGACACTGATAATTGAAATGGAAAGCCATGAATGCTGTCTGTCATTGGAGACTGGCAAGTCAGGGAGACCAATTTCGGGAGTGTCTTGCTCGACATCCCCTGCAAACACCTCTAAAGGAGAAGTCTCATTCTCATTCAGAGTTACACCCACAGCAGGTACATGGTTAGGTTCTCCCAAGGGAACTGGATCAATAACAGATACATTTACACATTTTTCCATCATTACTCACAACTGCCAAAACAAAGGAAAGTCACATCCTAGAATGACATTATGCAATAAAGTCTCTACCACTCCAACTTCATGGGTAACTTTTCCACATGGAGTATCAAAAGACAATATGGCAGTGGGGTAATCTTTTGTATTGCCATGTATGCAAATTACTCCCATCTGCCTGTGCTGTAATTTCCTGGTGTCAACCAGGCTGGCATTCACAAGAGTTACTAGACTACCAGAGTCCAACAAAGCATTAGCAGAGCGTCCTTCAACAGTCACCATACACGTTTGTCGCTCTATTCCTTGAGAGAGCGGGGCAGAGTAGGCAGGACTAGGAAACAGGGACATCCTCCGCCCAACATTACACTGCATAGGCTCATCCACCAGTGGACAATTGGCAGCAACATGGCCTAGTCCATGACAACGCCAGCAAGTAATGTTTACATGCATTTTAGGGCGAATTGGCCTAGAGTTCCTGGCTAATAGTTCTGAGCCAGTTCCTACTCGACGGGCCTCATTCATCCCCTTTATATTAGGAACAGTCTTACCCTTTTCAGGATCAGGTATCCACTTCTGGTTCCTTGGGGTCGGCCGAGGAGAAGTGTAGTCCTGGAGATAATCCTCCGTATTCAGATACCGCTCTACCAGGGCAACTAGCTGGTCCACATCCTTCACCTCAGTTTGTCCCACACAGCGCTGTATCGGTACTGGCAAAGCTCGAACAAACCGGTTTAGGACGACTCTTTCCACCACCTCAGCCACAGTAGAGAATTCTGGCTGTAGCCACTTTTTAGCCAGGTGAAATAGGTCGTACATTTGGGACCTCACAGGCTTACCCATCTGGAACTTCCAGGTATGTACCCGCTGGGCTCTGACAGCAGGGGTAACACCTAAGCGAGCAAGGATTTCTGCCTTTAGTTTGTGGTACTGTCTGGCATCTTGCTCAATTAAGTCAAAGTAGGCTTTCTGGGGTTCTCCACTGAGAAACGGAGCAACTGTATCCGCCCACTGGTCAGCTGGAAGCGTTTCCCTCTCAGCGGCTCTCTCAGATATGGTGAGGAAAGCTTCCACATCATCCTCTGGGGTCATCTTTTGTAGAGACGCCTGCACTCTCCTTCCAGGAGTGACACTTTGTGCTTGGACTTGCGGCCTTTCTGCCAGCAACTTTATCTGCTCCAGCAGATTTTTATTAATCGCCTTCTGTTCCCTGCAGGCCGCTTGCGTGGACTCTATGAGCAGACGGTTGGTCTCATGTTGGTTGGCATTAGTCTCTCGCTGGTTGACATTTGCTTGTTGCAGCTGAATGTTAGCCTGGATCAGCTGTTTAACCACCTCCTCCATGCTTGCAGGATCTGGTTTTGCAGGAGCCACAGACTTAACCCACGACATACAACTTACTGGATTTTTGTGCCAGCACAGCCTCCACCATTTGTAACGGGATTAGCTCAGGGATTGTCGTCTCCTCAGATAAACGAGCGCTTTTTGGCACAGCAATTAGAGTCCAGTCCAGCCAAGTACGGTGCCACTGGCCGCAACCAGTTTTATTAGTGGTTGAAGGAAAAACAAAACAATAAAATACAAAATAAACTCCTCGCCGTCCGGCCACTACCTACAATACACAATGCAGGGATCTAACTAGAGAGAGCGCGGCCTACTGCGCAGCTCCCCAAACACAGAACACAGCAGTTTAACTCACAGTGGATTTCCAGGAGCAGAGAGAGACGTATACCTGTGTGCTGTCTGCCCTTATATACACACTCTTCAGGAACCAAGGATTTAACCCCCAGACATCCCAAAACCTTAAGTGGCTGAACAGAGGGGAGACACACCCAACTCTGCTTACTCCAGCAGCCGGACCTGTCACCAGGGTTTAAATAAAACCCTCCAGTAAGGATCACACCTTTTCCAGGTGCTTCTAGAAGGAATATGACAGGAACCTGGGAGAAATGTATACTCCTTCTACCACTTTGCCCCTGGTCCTGTCACAATATATTGCCTCATTTTGGGTCTCCACACACTTTGTTGCCCCAGTTCCCCTCCCCCCACATACATTGACAGAATTAGTTTTTAGATATGGCTCTTAGAAATTTTTTTAAAGTTTCTTTATTCTATAAAAGTTGTAAAAGAAATAATATAAAGGTATCTACATATTTGGTGTCACCATAATCGCACCGACATCATAATAAAGGAAAAACATTATTTATGTCACATGGTAAATGGTGACATTGTAGTTACATCTAATAAAAGTTGATCAATAAATTCCATCTATCCTGAAATGTTACTACTAAAAAAATACAACCCACACAAAAAACTAACCCCTCATACAGCGACATTAATGGAAAACGCTCAGTCCTAAAGGTCCAAACTAGACGTGTCCTGCAGGTTATAAACTGATGGCTCATGTATCGGGGAGGTCATCAATATCACATCAGCGGGGTCTGACTCCTCACAGAGCCAGGATGGTAAAATAATGCAGGTGTAAAAGAGTCAAGATTTCTAGTTCTAGTTTCTTCCGGATCTGAATTGAGCAGTTCATGTAAGAAAACCTACGACTGTATCTGAAGTAAAGCAGTTCTGTAAAGAAGAGACGATGAAGATTCCTGGAAGGTGACTCTGGGTGTAGTAATGGCTGGTAAATCTACTTTATATCAGGGTCACATAGTTCATGATACCGATGTACAGAAATACAGGCAGTGACATCTTACTGGTTACACTTTACTGGGGGATTTCTTCTTGTTTTGTGAATTCTCTCATGTTTCTTAAGATTATTTTGTAGGCTAAAACATTTCCCACATTCTGAGCAAGAAAAAGGCTTCTCTCCTGTGTGAATTCTCTCATGATCTTCAAGACTAGATTTGTGGCTAAAACATTTCCCACATTCAGTACATGAATATGGCTTCTCTCCTGTGTGAATTCTCTTGTGATTCTTAAGATGAATTTGTTGGCTAAAACATTTCCCACATTCTGAGCATGAGAATGGCTTCTCCTGTGTGTGAACTCTTAGATGAGTCACAAGATGTGATTTGTAGTTAAAATCTTTCCCACATTCTGAGCAAGAAAAAGGCTTCTCTGCTATGTGAACTCTCAGATGTCTTTTAAGATATGATTTTTGTTGAAAACATTTCCCACATTCTGCACATGAAAATGTCTTCTCCTGTGTGTGAAGTCTTTGATGTTTCACAAGATTTGATTTTTGATGAAAACATTTTCCACATTCTGAGCATGAATATGGCTTCTCTCCTGTGTGAAGTCTCAAATGATTTGCAAGATGTGATTTTTGAATAAAACATTTTTCACATTCAGAACATGAATATAGCTTCTCTCTTGTATGAATTATCAGGTGTTTGTGGAGATTACTTATATTTGGAAAACATTTCCCACATTCTGAGCATGAGAATGGCTTCTCTCCTGTGTGGGTTCTTAGATGATCCACAACATGGGATTTGTTCATAAAATGTTTCCCACATTCGGGACATGGAAATGATCTTTCATCTCTGTCAGTTCTCTCATGTATGGAAGGATTAGGTTTCATGGCTATGTTCATGATTCAGAACCAGAAAAGATTTTCCCCAGTCTACGTCCAGGTCTTTTTGTGTCAATCTGTGATGATCTTCTCCTTTATATTCGGGAGGTGTCTATGGAGCCGCTCATCCAGTCACCACCTACAAAGTGAAACAGAAATTTTTTGAAACAAAACAATTATTATTTTATTGCCGAGATATTGTAATTACCAAGACATGTAGCACAATAGTCACCAAATCACCATATGAGGATTTCTTTTCCCTCCTTATACACAACAGTGTCAGTAACAAGTAATGAGATATCTAACAATCTACCAAATCTACTAAATCTAGTTATTCCTAATACAAAATGGACTCATATATTGTGTATTAGAAAGCCTAAAAACTCTCTACTGGGTCATTAAAGGGGAAACGCCAGGAAAGTATTACCAATAGAATACCTGATCGGTGGGGTCTGACTGCAAAGACCCCCAACAAGTAGAATGTAGACTTGTCATTTGGTGGATGACGCTCCCATTCACTTCAGTAGGAGCACTGGAAATAGCTGAAATGACCTAATGTGTATGTGTTCCAAGGAAAGGGAGGGTGATTTTAATGTTTAATATTTTTTTACTGACCCCTGCGGTACCCCACTAGTAACTGTGACTTTTCCAATACTAACTCGTGATATTTAATAGGGGTCGTGTAAAAACCTCCAGGGTAGTCACGAGGGAAGGAGATAACTTTTCCACACTGTAATGCAGACAGAACTGCCAGTAATATTAATTGCCGGTATTTTTTAGGCTCTGGAATAATACCTTTCACAATGTCACAGTCATGTGACCGGTCACGTACAGGGGTGGAGCTTGTTCTACAATGGTTTTATTTATAATACAAGCTGTTGAGGGCTGTCTGTATGGGGAAGAACAGAATGGTAGAAATGCAAAGTGAATGGGGGAAGGGTGGAAGTAGAACTTTGTGTGGGAGAAGTGTGGAGGTAACAGTGCTAGGAGTGGGGGAAGGGTAGGCAGAGGAAGGCAATATACAGCTGAAAAACAGAATTTTGGTTGAATAGATCTGACTATTTGTGTACCCAGTGATTGGGGGATATAGGGACGGTAATAAACAGTCTCTGCCTTCTCTAGAGGAGCTCCAGCTGTAGTTACAGCCAATTCCCCAGATCTGCAGCTGCTAAACACTGTAAGGACGTACGGGTATATAGTCTATGGGTCGTCCTCAACTGCTTAATGGAATTACATTTTTTCATTAATTTCCTGCACCAAAGTTTTTTTGTAAATACCAAAAATGTAATAAGAAATAAACATATTGGTGTTTTCCTTGTCTGTTAAAACCTGAAGAAAATGTGAAGCAAAAATGTCTAAATTGCTGTTTTTTTTCTCTTTGCTGCCCAAAAAATATTAAAAAAGAGTTCAAAACTCCTGGGTTACCCAATATATACCAAAGAAAGTGTCAGGTCCTGCTGGTAAAAAGAAACCCTTATACAATTCTGTAACAAATTAATAAGAAAATGTAGTAAAATTTATAATCTATAATAATTTGGTATCAGTAAAATGCTATCAACCCTGAGAATGAATTTATCAGGTATCTAAGCCACGGGGTGAATGCCACAAAATGTAACATGTAAAAAGACAATGGAGGAATTGCTGTTTTTTTTTTAAGAAAGATTTAATAAAAGTTAATCAATGAGATATCTGTACTCCAAAATGGAGCCATCAAACACTACACTTGGTCCTGCAAAACACAAGTCCTCATATAGCTAGTGACACAAAAATAAAAGAAAGTTATGGCTCTTGTTTATGTGACAATGGAAAAATGCAGAAATGTCCTGGTCATTAAGGGGTCAACAGGCCAGTCATTAAGGGGTTACATAAAAGATAAATTGACTGTTCCCATTATTACGGGGTTAATTTGGAGACCTACACACGGGGACAGACATAATCCATAAACATGACATCTACAGACACCTATTCCTTATAGTCCACCATCATTACAATATATTATAGCTCCTCCAACTTATAGTCAATGATATTCTACTCACCAGACGTGGGCGCTCCACACACTCAGGTCAAGATCTCCTGTCAGGGTCTCCTCCTCAGGTAAGTTCCCTCCTGGTAAGTCCTCTGGTAATTCTCCCCTCCTGGACAATGCTTGGATCTTTATACTCTTATGGTGGCCACATCTGCCCTCCCCCGCCTTGGACACCCTCAGTCCCACCTTCCTGATCAGAGACACTGTTGATGATGAAACTGGGCTCTACCTCATACAATATGGAAAGAAGAAGGATGGTGCCCCCTCCTTATCACCCTGAGACCCTCCACCAATCACACATTGTATCTGCATTGTACCTATTGTTCCCACCCCTACTTAGCATCTGTAAGAGAGTCCTGAGATACTCCGAGACCTTTTCATGTGAGAATCAGGAGAAACAATGAACATTTTACATCCTAATGAGGAACGTCCTGTCCAGACCTGATATTAATCCATAGAAATGACCAACCCCCGGACTAGAGATGGGTGAATCGTTTCATAACAAGTCAGGTTCGTCCTGATTATTCCAATTTGTTTGTTTTTGAATGAAACCGAACAAATGGTGATTCGCTTCAAATGAATAAAAATGTCCACAGTACGAGAAAATGGCGGCAGCCACATGTTAGAGCAGGAAATCCTGAGCAGACAATGTCATGTGTGCATTGACTCATCACACACATCACGTGATAACAATATCTGACAGTCTCAGCCTTATCTACAACATGGCAGAGGAGGACGCAGAGGGGGCCCTGGATATGTCACAGGCACAGCCAGGGGAGGAGGCTGACCCTTATCAGCTTAAGAAGAAGATGATGATGATTTCGACTAGGCCAGCCAAGAACAACCACCAAGGCAGTCCCCTGGGGCCATCACACACATCACGTGATAACAATATCTGACAGTCTCAGCCTTATCTACAACATGGCAACTTGGTATAACTTCACCTTAAAGGTGCTGGAGCGTCTGTGTGAGCAGCAGAAGGTGGTTATTATGGTTATTATATGCAGCAGACCACAGGGACAAGGTGTTACTTCGAGATACATACATCATGAGGGGAGTGTTCCGGCTTCCCAAGGCCTTTGTCATGGCTAGACAGTCTTTACATGACTTTTGGATATGGGATGGACCCTCACTCCTTCCTAAAACCATCCAAACTGCAGTAAACATTGACTTTGGAATAAGCACACAAAACACTTTATTTTGGGTGTCAAAATGGCCACAGCTTTATTTAAATCACAGAACTAAAATAATCACAGAAGGAGTCAGGTGAAGTGCTAGACCGTTGTGATTCACGAATACTGTGAGATTCCCAGCTGTCTGACAAACAGCAGCCGGCCAGACAGCAATAAAGGGGGCTGCACGCTCCGGCTTACAATTCTAGCAGAGCCAGTACACTTTAAGGGCACCAACAGCCCTGTGCTTAACCACTGTGCCCGCCCCTGGATGACGTTACTATTATGACATCCTTCAGGCTGGCCATTTCCAAAGCTCAGCCTTTTCACCACCATGAGGTTTAACCTCCTCTATTAGTTAAAATAAGTCCACAATAACTTGCCTGCAACTTCCACCTGACTCCTCAACCGCCACAGAAGAGGCCATTTGACACTTTAAATGGACTCGACCACCACCAAACCGATTAGGAATGCAAAAGCCCTCTAGAAACTTTTTATACTAGTCCCATACCATCTTCTCGACAGTACTAAGCTATGAGTGTTGCTGAAAATGCAACTAAAGTGAATGGCTGTAGTTAGAAACCAGTAAGGAGAAATAGACTATAATACTGAAATTACCATAAACCAGTATACTGTACGTGGGGGATTCCGCCATACCACAAACATGTAATTGCCAACCATTTATGCATATAAGTATATACTTCCAACTTATGTGATGTGGGGTCCCACTTATGGTGGTAAATGTAAACAAATTATATAGATGTATATAGTATGTATAAGATAACACCTCTTCAAGGAATACCTCTGCCACTAAAAACTAGGACTGTCCATTTATATTCATTGGTAACCCTATACCCAATTATATTGCCAGGAAAGATAGAGAGTATTGTGACAACTTGGGGAATTAGTCTCAAAATGGCAGACTCCTGGTCCGGACAGCGGTGGTTCGTGGTACTGGGTGCCGGAAAGATAGCTTTCAGACGGTCCAAGTGTAAAATAAAAGTGGCTTTATTCAGCTTAACTGCAACATAGCAAAACAACAAAAAACCTAGACCACAGTTAGGGTCCTAACTCACTCCTTGAGCCCCTAACTGTCCTGACTATTGCTCAGCTCCAGCAACAGTCCCCTGTGGACCCCAGCCCTTCTGGGACAGACCCTTTCTCTCTGTCCTAGCTGGTCCACCATTTCCTGATTCCTGCAGGATACTCCAGCCCCTCTGGAGTTACGCGCCACGCCCAAAGGTTCGGCTGAGGGCCTTTTCATTGCTGGCCTGGGTCGCTCCCTAGCGCCCTCTAGGTTCACATCCTCACATACCCTCCCCCTCAGCTCACTACCCATGGAGTGAGCTACAATGGGACGAGACATCCTATGACGAAGTCCCTCTTCAACTCTGCATGCCTGTCCAGTGTCTCTCCAGAAGTCCCAATCTGGCGGTCTCTTCTTCCAGATTCCGGTTTCTCATCACTTTAACTGCTACGCCAAGATCCTGACCATTCTGTGCAAAGGCAAGTTTTTCTTCATCACCTTCACAATTCGCCATACAGGGGATCACATCATTTTCATCCCATTTCTCGCCATAGTCTTCAGCCATCCCATTGCATGACTTTGATTCCTTTAGTGAATAGCCATAAGAATCTTCATCTTCTCCTATCATGAATCCACAAGAGCTCAGAGACCAACTAACACGTACTTCATGCACATCAATGTCTTTAGAGTATAAATGTTCCACAGGTACTTTTTCCGTAACCTTCATCTCAAAGCAAACTTTGCCATCACCATCAAGGCTTAGAAGTTTAGGAGACATAGGCTGCTTGCTCTCCTCTTTGTTTGAGATACACAAGCTCTGTACCGCAATATCTTCTCCTTCTGCACGAGGGCCATACCGTATACCCTCACATAATAGATCACGCTGAACTACATTTTCTGGCATGTCTTTAACTATCACATCATTGGTGACATGTAACCATCTCTTACTTCTGCACAGAAATGACAGCTGCTCAGTCTCTGCATTAGAACCTCTACCACGGTTACTTCCATTAGTTAGGGACATAGTAACATTGTATCTCCGCCTCTTCTTGTTGCTATTAGCATCAGGCGGTAAAACAACTTCTGCCTCTTCTCTTCTTTTTGGGTTGGCTGTATTACTTCCTGACTCCCACTTCACAGACAACGTGGAGTGATTATTCACCATTTGTCCACCAGACAGGCACAGCAACACCTTTATCCACAATGGCTTCAGACACTTTAGCTGTTGTGACAACACATGCGTGGTCAGTCTTCTTACGGACTCTTGTTCCACATTTTTGATGACCCTTCACCTTTTTTACCATCTCACAGCCCTCTAGGCTTTGGACCTCATTGGTTTGAGGCTGGACCCACTCTGTCACAGGCAGTGTGTGACCAATCACAGTTTCTTCTTCTGTTGGACCTTCTTTGGCCTCCTCACATTTTGCAGAAAGTCCACCTTTAGCAGCATCTTCCTGGGGAACTATACCCTCTACTTGACGTTTTACCGAGTCACGTGGTTTCATCATAATCTGATCATTGGTATCAATTGGTATCTGTCTGACTTAATGATTCTCCTATCTCTGCCTCTATGCTGGCAGCTTTTTCCAATTCTAACGCCTTCTGTAGTGCACAAATCTCTGATTCCAGCTCCAGAACTTTCTTCACTGCCACATTTTTCTGAGCAGCTTCCATCTCAGTTTTTACTAGTGCACCTTGCAGCTCTGATTCTTTAGAGGTTAACAGGCTCTGCAGCGAGTCTCTCTCAGCTTCTAGTGCTGCCAGCTTTGAAGATAGTGCAGATGCCGACTGTTCAGTATTGGATAAAGACTGCTGCAATTGATCCAATTCTTCTCTTTTAGATTCCACTTCGGTTTTTAACTGTTCAATCTGAACAGTGCGCTCTTCCAACTTTATTGCTGACTCGCGCTTCACTTGATCCATCTGAAACTCCAGCTGTTCCTTGATGCGTGCAATTTCCTCCTGCTTGTTCACTTGCACTTTTAGTTTAGCAACAAGCATTTTTAGATCTACAATCTCAGCAGATAAATTAGACAGGTTTCCCTCAAACTGAATCTTCATGTCTTCTATCTGGAGGTCCAATTCTCTCTTGGCCTTTTCCAGCTTGTCATAAGCATTAGCTTTGTTCTCATACAATATCTGCACAGATTCCAGGTTTTTCTCAACTTCATCCTTAGAGCTAACCAAATCCTCGATTTCAGTGCACAGTTGCTTGTTGA